>CM037075.1:7817473-8422120 GCA_020882685.1 Aphelinus atriplicis
TATGGGCAATTCTCTGTGGGATCGAACATGAAAAAATTTGATTTGGCTAAAAATTTTTTTTCAAGTTCTAGGGCATCAAGCCGATTTCCCAGAATTTTTTTAGATTTTTCCGAGCACTTTAACCCCCTTTAATAAATAGGCAAAGTTGCTGATTTTGCTGTTTTTGCATTTTCAGAGGCATTTTCAACCTTAATTTACACCCTGAAAATGACCTCTGAGGCAAAAAATGAATGGGACACTTTTTTCTGCAAATTGCCTGAATTTTATAGAGAAATTATCTCCAAGGTCATTGGAGCACATTAAGTACTCCACATTACCAATTGGAGCCTCTATTTTTGAACCCTGGGAGTTCGCTCGTCAAGCCCCACACCACATGGGTACCAAAAGTTGTCCCAACTCATACCACATACAGCCTATATAGTGAAAAAATGGGCCTGGACTCTGGAAGCTCCCAAAAAATTAATATATTAACTAAAATAGGGGTAGAAACAGGCTAAAATGACTATTCAAGGGGAGCCTTGTACTGCTAACACTTCCAAATTTTGCAAACACTTGTCTGGTATTATTGCAATTATCCACTATAAAAACTCACATTCTATCATGCTATTACATATCCTGAGTTATCAATATCATATTCATATAAATCAAGCATTACTAATACTTGACGCCACCTAACTTTCAGTAGTTACATGTACTTATGGTCAACATATCGTCTCTATTGTGCTTAAATTCACAAGAAACTATTAATAAAGTAAATGTGTCATGGATTGCATTCACTCGATAAGAAAGATTAATCCAAAAAGTAAATTATAAGCTGTGCATTACACATACACCTTATAATACACTAGGCAGTGCATAGATGTCATATGATTTTTTGTAATATCAACAAGAAAATGTTGAAGTTTACTAAATATGGGTAATATTCATAAATATTGGACTCATGAAATCCACTCATATTGTATAAACTGCATAGCTAAGGTCCAAGCAGCTATTGCCGGATGGGCTCAAACTACAACCTCAAGTTATTTACTCATGAAAATAGATAATATGAATCAATCCACTTGAAAATATGATCACTAGATGCGCAATTTGATAAGGAATTCAAATATATATAGTTTGCCAGTGTTTAAATGACTTTATAAACCACTTTGTGAACGTTATACTTGCCTATACTGGAGACTTGTACGACCCATGTATGGCACAGGTTAGGTTACCGACCATAGACTTTTAGACATGCAAAGCTACTTTGGAAGCTCCAAACTCAAACTCTCTCGCATTAGAACGTGCTAGAGTCCCTTGAACTCATCCCAATCTATGATAAAATGAGAGAGATGAAGGTATCGGAGCGGTACGCCAACCGGCGATACCGCGCCTGGGGGAGGGGTGTCACGGGCGGATAATTACATTGCCAGGCCCTTTGATATTTCTCTCCACAATATTATATTGTTTGTAAATATTAAGCCATGTAGTCATGTGTCAAATAAAAATTTGTTCACAGCCATTTCAGCCGTTTCTCCCCCCTTTACAATTTTCGTCACTTTATCTTTAAAGGTACCTACAAAATTCTCGGCTGCCTCATTAGTTGCATGATGATAAGGTACGGAGAAACTATGATTCACACTGTTTTTCTTGAAGAAATTCAAAAATTCCAGAAATATATCATGATATTGATTTCACTGTAAACAGTTGTAATGTTTGTTTAATAGAGAAGAAAAAACCCATAAAAACGGCTCTGAGTACATGGCTATGGCCTGATCGTGCATGGAGCCGCATACATCGCGATTTTCTAGGACCCTTCAATGGAAATATGTATCTAGTGATTATCGATGCAAACTCAAAGTGGGTCGAAGTAATTAATTTCAGAAATAATACCAAAGCGTCTAGATTGATTAAAGGATTCAAGACCTTATTTGCACGGTACGGGTAACTGGAGCAATATACCACTGAATTCGTACTTTCGAAGTTCCTCGAACTTTTCCTTGATCCATTTAGCCACTTTGAGAATGGAAATAGAAAGGGTAGTTATGAACCGAAAGCGATGGAATTTTTAAAATCGTTTTTCCATTGAAATAAAGTGACTACGATTTCTCGTCAGTACCAATTCAATCAGTATAACGTTAGTCTTACTGCAAAAGCATTGACAGCACTTGGTCCAGACATGAAAACCAAGAGATTTACCCAGGAAATGCCAACAGAGAATATTCCTTTGCTTCAAGAACTTTGCTTTATAAAAAATAGACAGAATATTCAGAATCATTTGTGTTACATATGCGATAAGCCTATTGAAGATTATAAGCACTTAAATGCTCAAGGAGGAGCAAATGCTGATCTATGTCCTTTATGGAGTGATAATCGACGATGAAATGCTGAAGCTGTGATTAAAATAGCAGGAGATATGAAGAAATCACCATTAAAGAACAACCCGAATCTCCAAATCAATACAGATTTTTTATTACCAAAGCTGCCTGAGAAAACTAGTGGGCCGCACAACGATATTGTGAATGCAAACCAGTTACGATAACATGTCAAGAGAATCACTAACCCTGCATATCTTAAATTTTGAAACAGAAAAAATGTGTTTCAAACCAAAGATTAGAAGAAAAAGAATCATTTCATCCATAGTTCGCATTATCTATCATAAATTTATTGTTGTCAATAAGTTGTTCTTCTACCAAATATGCTTTTTGATGGAACTTTCCCATTGCAAACTTCTTAATCAGTTCATGAGTATCTAGCGCAGTCGAATAAAGAAAATTTCAATTTTTTCAGCTCTAACATATCTGACATGGAGTATCTGGTGAACGTACGACACAGTTCAGTGGCTAAACAAATTTCGCAGATAGGTTTGTTCGTAGCTTCGAAATTTTTCAGGGACTTTGAAGATATTTCCAGATCTACCAGAGATCTGGAAGATGTTTTTGAACCCGAAGGACTGAAATTTGAAGGATTCAAGAATAGTTCCTAAACCCTCAAAAATATGAGATAGCTCTTGAGTTCTTCCTATTCACGAGCTCTTCTAGTCACCTTCATAATAACTCTGGAACCTTTATCATCAAATATGTGCGTAGGGAAGTAAACCAATTTAAGGTGATCCCAGCTTTACCGTTAATTTAATCATACGTTATCAGTAAATTTGAAATACTTGCCATGCGTTCATCTTCTAAGTGAGTAGGAAATTCTTTCTTCACTATATCAGCATAAGCTACTAAAACCTTAAGGATAGTTTTCGCAAATCGCTTCATATATCTCCTCCAGATTTCTGGGTCAGGACATTCAAGTTTTGATACGACATCAAAGCATTGAGTTAGTTGTGTGAAAACATCAACAACTGAGACACTGAACAAGGCATGTTCACTACTCTTTTGAAACTGAAAATTTTTAATCCATTTTTATTATACATGAATGATTCGTTCCTTTAAAAATGCATAATTTAGTATCCTTGATACTTACACCATCCTTTTTGTCTCTATTGAAGGCACCATACAAGTATTCCAGAGAAACTTCATCATTTTCATTCAACCATTGCATAACAAAAGGTTCAAACCAAGCAGGGTATTCAGGGACTTGGTCCTTGTACGGAGGTACATCCTGCACATAATTAGTATAGAGCCATTTGACTTTGAAATGTAGATTCATATATGCAGATGATTTGCAGGATCTACTTTGTTCATGTTCGTCAAGAGCATCTTTCACATCTAATGCAAATAGTGACCACATAGTCGCAGCTGATAACTGTCCAATATTGAGTTCCTGTGGGAACTGGTTGAGTACAGGGGCATAACTATTTCGGTCCTCTTCAATTACGGAAACAATAAGCGCAATGAGTTTATGCCAGAAGTCAAGAGAAGCAGATGAATTCTCATCTTCACGCCGAGCTTCATTTGGATCAATTTGAAACTCGCGGCTATAGAGCTCATAACAATTTTGGAAAATGAATTGGTAAGTCGATTTGAGGCAAGCAATCACACAATCTTTAACCACATTACTAGCTCGAGGTGGTGATGTTAGCTCTTGTACTTTCATACGGAAAAATGTTATGCTTGTAAGAAGGTCTACAGTTGATTTCAAATCCATCAATTTTTCTTGGCTTGATGCTGGAAAATTGTTACGATACATGCAGAGATCAATCCGTAACGAATTATGCAGCTGGTCGAGCAGTTTCACAAACTTCTCCTTCTGTGGAAATAGGCAGACAATATTTTGTTTTACTATCAACATTTCTCAATTGATGTAATTTTTAATCATGTTGAAGGGCCTCTGTTGGAGAATCCAAGAAAAAGTGGGTGGGAAACGCAATCGGTTGGTAGAAGAGGGGGGGCAGGGAATATCATGTGATTCCGTCACCCGAACCTAGGTATACTTTGCCAATAACGTGATACTTGCACATCGAGCTAACTGAGAGCTGAGGATACGAGGAATCACCATGCGTGTACTTTTTATGTATGGAAAAACCGCTGCCAAGTGCCTCAGCAGTATGCTTTCTCAAAGTATTGCAATTGAACCTCAATTTGCATTAATCTTCATCCACTTGGAAACGAATGCCATGGATATATAAAAATTCTGAGTGTTCTGCTACCAAAATATCAATGTTTTGTCCAAACAGAATCTCAAACATAATTTGGACTGTGCCCACTCGACGTGGAAGATCCCATATACATCATTGAATAGACATTTCCATAAATATACGAGTGTTAGATGAGAGATTTGGACATTAAAAGAAATATCCACCCTCAAATTTCTCATCCGTACAGCATGGAATTTTCCTCCAACTAACTAATATCTTAGATAAAGAACCATCAATCCATTCTTTGAGACTTGTTATCGGAAGTTCGATTTTCACCCCTCTTTGAAAAAGCGAATTGAACCTCTAAGTCATTTCCTCCACTCCAACGGTTGCTATAAGTCAATATCGGATGTTCTTACTTCTTAGTCATCAACAGTTCCAAGAATGGACCTCCAACTGACTTTTCCTATTTGGTAGTTACGGTTGCAGGAGGATATAACAGCGGTTGCTACAAACATCAACAATGGTTTCTATCGGAAATATCTCTTAGATTCTTATAGATTCCCATAAATATAAGAGCCCAAGTAAGCAAACTCAGCCCACATCTTCCGGAGACCGACCTGTGTGCAAAATTTCAGGACGATCGGACTATTCCTTCGAAAGTTATCGTACGTGAGAAAAAGTCAGTCTGAAGCTGAATTTTATATCTCCATAGCAACGGTTGCTAAGAGAATGAACAATGGTTATTTCTAAATAAATGTCTTATCGATTCTCATCGATCTTCGGAAGAATTGGAGACGTGCACTGATGATTATTTTTGGAGCTTTTTTCAAAAACACGTTAACATATGAGAATGAACAACCGATGGTGCTAAACACCAAACTTGGTTTACAATTTCTGAAGACCAAACTGTGTGCAAAATTTCAGGACGATCGGACCATTCCTTCGAGAATTATCGTGTGCAAAATAAAGAGTAGTCACACACGTACGTACGTACATACATACAGAAATTTTTGGATTTCCATGATTTTTGACACTTCGAAAATCGAGGTCCCGGAGTCCGGTTTGATGGGTTGGTTTTTACCCCATTACAAAGCTTTCTCTTTGAGAAAGCGAAACATTCCAGAATCATTTGTCTCATTGATATGAAGCTCATTGTGAATTTCTCTTTGGATAGAAAGAACAGATGTGTTGTGAGATGCTCAGTAAAAATGGATCTCCAATAATCACTCCTGGAAGTTCCTTCACGTGAAATATAATTACATGAACTATGCTTTTTGAGACTTATGTATCTCAGTCATTTTATAGGTGGTAAGCGGAAGTTTGAAGGAATCATGTTCAAATTGATAAAACGGCACCAAAAAAAACTACCCTGCTAATGGGCAGAAAACTGCACCAGAGTTTGCTTTCTCAAAGATAAAGATTTGTAATGGGGTAAAAATCGACCCATCGAACCGGACTTCGGGACCTCGATTTTCATGATCTACGGGTCGAAAAAAATGGAAATCCAAATATGTTTGTATGTATGTACGTACAAACGTGTGTGACCACTCTTTGTTTTGGAACCATCGGTTGTTCATTTTCATAGCAACCGTTGTTAACGTGTTTTTGATAAGTTCCTATATAATTCATAGTTGATGCTCATTTAGGCTCGTATATTTCTTGGAATCTATAAGAATCAAGGGGATATTTCCGGTAGAAACCATTGCTGATGTCTCTAGCAACCGCTGTTTATATCCCTAGCAACTGTAACTAAGGAATGGGAAAAGTCAGTTGGAGGTCCAATTTCGGGATTGTTGATGAATAAGGAGTAAGAACATCTAAGCTCCGACAATTACCATAGCCACCGTTGTTTACGCCCTTAGCAACCGTGTGGTTTTGAAAGAATCCAGGTAGATCTTGGAAGAATCCAGGTGGATTTTCGGAATCAGCGAGCCAGGTCCTGGGAATGATCCAGGTTGATTTTGGGGCGAATACACCTGGATTCTCAAAATCCGCCTGGATTATCCCTCAATCCACTTGGATTATCCCAAAATCTACCTGGATTATTCCCAGGAACTGACTCGCTGATTCCGAGAATCTACCTGGATTTTCTTAAAATCCACCTGGATTCTCCTAAAATCCACCTGGTTCATTCCCAGGACCTAGTTCGTTTATTCCTAAAATCCACCTGAACTTTGCCGAAATTCACCTGGATTCTCTCAAAATCCACCTGGATTATCTCAAAATCCATCAGGGTTATTTCGCGGCCCTGGCTCATTGATTCCGAAAATCCACCTGGAATCCAGCCCAAAACTTATTTGGAATCTTATTTGGAATAGATTAAGGCCTGTGTTTGACTGGTTGTGCTCCAGAACCAGGGCCCACCGGGTCAGGGAGAGGCGAAATCTGTCGAGGAACTCCCCCAGCTTTTCCGGGGAGACCTCGCCCAGCCAGTCCCTGGGGTCAAGCCGTTGGACCAGCCACTCGTAGAGGCGGCTGGCTACCACATGCGGCTTAGTTTCCGGGGACTGGTCCTGCGCCCAGTCTAACACGTGGGCGCCGACAGATTCCACCGCCCTGATCCGGAGCTCCTCGGGGGTCGGAGGTGGTGGCGTGGGTGGTGTCGCCTTCCCCGACTTCGCCGCCTTCGTCGCCTTCTTTATCCTCCCTCTTCTTCTTTCTTCTCAGGTTTTGCTCTCTGTGGAGGAAGCAGAAGGAAAGAGGGATTAGCTTTTACTCAAGCTATTTGGGACGCGACCAGTCAGCACGGACGTTGTGATCTCGTTCGTCGGGGCGAGATCACTCCCGCATGTATCGCGCTGGGTGGCTTTTTCGTGCCCTTCGGTCGTCCGGGACCGCGCTTCGCAAAGGCTTCGCTTGCCCCTGGTGCGCTCGGAGCTCCCTGCGTCGGTAAGCTCGGGAGTTCCGTCGCCGCTGTGTTCGCTTGCTCAATCCGTTCGTCCCGCGTGTCACCCTGTGCTCGCTTCCTGGTTCGTACTACGCGGACCGCGTGGCGCGGTCTGCCGCGCGGTCTCGCGACTGCCCCCCCCCCCCAGCATGGGTTGTTGCTCCGTGGGCTGGTCCTGGTCATCCTCCCGTTCTGGATCCTTGTCGACGTTGTTGTTCTCTTCGTCGTAGTTTTCCAAACCAAGTCGCCTACTTCAAAATCGCCCTCTCGTCTCCCTTTGCTGTAGTAGTGGGCCTGGCGTTCCTGTGCTCGCGCTGAGTTCCCGACGGCGCGGTCCTGCAGCTCTGGGAGATTGCTGACTATCTCTTGCCAGATCTTCAGTGCCGCTGCCTGGCTTTCCTCTTGCGCAGTTCTCTCTTTTTCCCTGCGCAAGGAGCCTGGCTGTAGCGGTTGCCGCCCGTATATGAGCATCGCCAGACTCCAGCCTGCAGACTCGTGCTTCGCCGTGTTATATGCGAATGTCAGCTGAGGTAACTTCTCGTCCCACCTCTTGTGGTTGTCCTCTAGATAGGACTTCATCATCTTCTCCCACGTCTTATTAACTCTTTCGACCGGGTTGGGTTGTGCGTGGTATGGTGGGTTGAAAGAGTGTTCCACGCCTGCTTCGTCTAAGCGCTTCTCGAGGTAGTCGTTCTTATACTCCGTACCGTTATCGGTGTGGAGTACCTCGGGCGCTCCGAAGCGCATCAGGACTCGCTTGTTGAGGTTTTGCCACACCGTTTTCCCGTCTGCTTTTCGGGTTGGTATGCATTCCACCCAACGGGTGAGCAAGTCCTCGGAAATGAGTAGGTACTCATTTCCGTGTGGGCTGCGTGGAAAGGGCCCAGCGAAATCGGCAGCTACTATCTGCCACGGTCTGGTTACCAGTCGGCGTCCCATCAGGTCGGCTGGTTTCCTCTGCTCCACCTTACATTGCTGACAGACTAGGCATCTCCTAACGTAGTCTGCCACGACCGTGTATAGGCGGGGCCAGTAGTATCTCGCGCTTACTCGCTCGAATGTCTTATCGCGGCCCTGGTGGCCTGCTGTTGGTTGGTCGTAACATTCGTCGAGCACGCGTCTCTGCTCCTCTTGTGGAACGACGAGCTTCCACGCTAGGTCGTCATGCCCTAGCACGTATTTCAGCTCGACGTTCGGGGGATACTTGTATAGTTTCGCCCCTTCGATTTTCCACTCTGGGTTGTTTCGTGGATCTTCGGCTACTTTTTGCCACATTTCGGCGTACCAGCTGTCCGTGGTCTGTGCTGTGTGTGAGAAAGCGGACGTCTCGCTTTCCTCACCTTCGTACGTTCTCGAAAGCGCATCGGGCACGTGATTCAGTGAACCCTTTCTGTACTCGATCGTGTACATCTGGCCTTGCAATTCTAATGCCCACCAAGCCAGTCCGCACGTGGAGTTCCTTAGATTGCACAGCCATCGGAGGCTACTGTGGTCCGTGATCACTTTTATCGCGTAGCCCTCCACGTATGGCCGGAATTTCCTTATGGCCCACACCACTGCGAGGCACTCCCGTTCGGTAACCGTGTAGTTGCGTTCCGCCGGTGTCAATACACGGCTAGCGAATTCCAAAACCCTTTCATCTCCGTTGATGTTTTGGGTTAGGACGGCTCCGAGTCCAGTGTCGCTCGAATCCGTTTGCACCACGAATTGCTCTTCGAAGTTCGGTCTATGCAGGAGCGGTACTGATGCTACTAGGTTCTTCAGTGCTTGAAATGCTCGATCCTGCTCTTCACCCCAGTGAAATCCGAACTTCGGACTCGTCAGCTTGGTTAGTGGCTCCGCCAAGCTGGCGAAATCTTTCAAGAATTTCCGATACCACGAGGACATTTCCAGGAATCTGCGCAACTGTTTCAGGTCCCTGGGGGCCGGACAGTCTATTATTGGCGCTATCTTCTCGGGATCGGGCCTTATTCCGTCTTTGTTCACGAGAACGCCGAGGTATTTGACTTCAGACCGTCAGAATACGCTTTTCTCCCGGTTGACTGTCAAATTGGCGGCTCGTATGCGTTCGAGGACTCTCTTTAGGATTGTAATGTGTTCCTCGAACGTCTCTGTTGCGATTACAATATCGTCCAGGTATGAGAACGCGTACGGCTCAAGATCTGGACCGATTATTTCATCTATCAGTCGCTGGAAAGTCGCGCCAGCGAACGATAGCCCAAACGGTATTCTTTTGAATTGGTACAGTCCCATACCGGGGACTGTGAATGCGGTTAGGGGTCTCGATCTTTCGGTCAGCTTGATCTGCCAGTACGCGTTGCTCAGGTCTATGGTCGAGATGTACCTTGCGCTTCAAACCTTTCGCAATCTGTCCATATACGGCAATGGATAAGCATCGGGCTTCGACACTGCGTTCACCCGGCCAAAGTCGATGCACATGCGATATGCTCCGCTTGACTTCTTCGCCATGACGATCGGGCTCGACCATCCGCTGGTCGAAGGCTCGATTACGCCTGTTTCAAGCATTTCCGCAATCTGCCGGTGCATCTCTTCCTCAATTTGTTTCGAGACGGGGTAGTAACGCTGCTTCATCGGCCGAGCGGACTCGATGTTTATGTCATGCTCGATCAAGCTCGTTGCTACAAGTGTTTTGCTTGGGGGCGCGAGCATTTCATCGAGCATGGAATCTACTTGCAGTCTCTCGCTCTCCGATAATTCAGCGATACCCATAGCCGACAGTGAGCTGACGCCTTTGCTCAATTCTGTGAATTCGAGCACTCTCTCGTTGGCGGTACCAACCCAACACGATTTTTCCTTGGGTTCATGTACCGCGTTAAAGGCGTCGATAAAATTTGCTCCTAGGATGCAGTCCATCCAGCAGTCGGGCATTATATCTACACGGATATTTTTCGTTACGCCTGCGACTGTGAACGGTAGGTCTTTGTGGCCTACTATTTTTGAGTATGATCCGTTTGCGCAGCACGTGCGTCGCTGGCATTATTTTTCGCTTGCACGCGCTCGCCAACTGTAGACATAGCTGGCCCATCGTTGTTCGGGAGCCTGCTGTGTCGTACAGCCCTCTCAATCTGAAGTCTGCCACACAGACTTGCAACCACCAGTGTCCCTCTCTACCTTCGGGATCTACCGTTTCGGCTTCCGGTTCGGACTGCGACGATTCCCCCGAGGTTATGGAATCACTGTCGGCTCCGCACGTCTGCTCTAATTTTGCGGCTTCCATCGACGATAGAACGGGTGCCACCTCGTTTACCCGTTCCTCTGCTCGTTTCCCGTGTCCGGGTTCCCTCCAGTGGCTCCCTCTCTCTTTTGGCACGTCAGGCAATTTCTCCGAATTACATTTGGAGCGCCGCATCCGTAACACGCGAACGGGCTGCCCTCGGATGCTCCGGACCTCGCGTTGCTCTCTGCTGGCTGCGCCGGCCTTGTCTGCCCGGGGGGTTTGTTGTTACCTCCCCCGGGCTTATGGCCAGCTTTACCCCCGGGTTGTTGACTAGGGGGCCGGTTCGCTGATGCCACGCGCATCTCCTTCATCTCGGCCAGCAGTTGCTTCAGCAGCTCGTTTGTGCTGTTGTCTGGTCCTGCACTAAACGCAGAAAGCTGCGCAGCACTCTTTGCCTGCTTTCCGTTTTTGCTGCCCTTGAATGCTAGTTCTGGCAGTAGCGTGCAGGACGGGTCCGGAGGTGGTTGTTCCGATTTCAACGCCGATTCGGCTTCGACGGCGCGCATGAGCAGTCCTTCGACCGTCGCGAAGTCGTCGCAATAGACCAGCTTCTGTATGCTGGGGTGAAGGTCACGGTGCAGCAAGTCTAGCTGCTGTTGCGAGCTTGGTTGAGGGATCTGTTTGCGCATTATCGCTTGCAAGCAAGTGATATAGTCGCGCACCTTTTCGTCCGGTGCTTGTGTTCGGTTTTGCGATTCCAGTGCTAGCATTTACTAGAAGCGCCGATCCCCGCCGTACCAAGTTCTTGCCGCATCGCAGAACTGTTGCCATGTCGTCCAGCTATGACGGTTGTTCTGGAACCAATCATATGCCGTGCCTGTGAACAACTGCGACAATGAAGGCAACAGGTCTGCCTCCACGATGTTCGACAGTCGTCGCGCATCGTCGACTTTCGTCAGGAAGTGCTCGAAGCTCTTACTGTTCGCGCCGTTGAATTTGATGTTCCATCGGCGCACGGTATGGCCGATGTCGTGTCCCTGTGAAAAGCTCCTGGTACCGTACGGGTTACTCAGAGATCAAACGTTCGCTGCTGAGTTACAGCGAGACCCTCGCTCCCTGTGTGCGCTGTACAGCCCTTGGGTGTTCGCCTGTGCCAGCCCTTGGTTTGCCGGCTGTTCGTGTACGCTCGCCGTGCTTGCCTGCCGCTGAGTCGTTTCAAGCAGCGTCTGTGGTCTGCCGACGTGTCCTGGCCATACTGGCCCCGGACTTGCTCCAGTTGAGATGGGCCCGTCTGCCTCGTAGTAGTTGCAGGTGAACGTGTCCTGGAAGTTCACCGCTGGCGGCTGATTTTGCGTTGAGCACGCTCGGGGCGCCGGTATCGCATAGGACGATGTGTTCTGTGCGCATTGATGTCCCAAAGCGGTCAGCTGCTCTCGCTGTGCCACCTGAGTGACCTTCAAGGCCTTCATCTGGGCCATCATCTCCCTCAACTGAGCTTGAAATCCGGCCAAGTACTGCACGAATTCGTTCGGCAGGTTGAACGCGTCTCCGCTCGACGTCCGGAGAGGGTTAAAAGCCCCCTGTATCTCCGTCGAGTGCGTGCAATCGTGCCGCCTCTGGAGGTCCGACGCGTCGTTTTGTTGCTGGGGCTGGTTCGGCCACCCCGCCTGATTCGTCGATGGTTCTTGCACTCGCTGATCCTGATGCTGATCGGCGAGTGTTTTCTGTTGACCAGCCAGCTGAATTTTCGATCGCGATTCCGACTCCGTCGATTTTTCGAGTCTCGCAGCCAAGAATTGCGAGAATTTTTCCCGCGCGCGCGCCTTTTCGGCTTCTCGAGGCGCGGCTTTTCGTCTCTCGATCGACTTGCCGAGTCGGAATTTCGCGAGAATTTAACTATTTAACAAAATTAGACCTCCTCGCACGCGAAAAACACCGTTGGGCGCCATGCAACGGGGTGAATTCTGCACTTATCGTGGTGCAGAAGCTGCACCCCGAGCTGTTCGTATATGCGCCGCTCCTCGCCCAGCGGCTAGGTCAGTCACCCAGCTCCCACGTGTAGACGCCGCGCCAGGGTCTTGGTGGTGACCCCCGGCCGCCCGTACACAGGTACGGGCCGTCGCTGCACACGTAGTGGGCGGGTACCCGGGACTGGGAAGAGCGGGGGGGGGAAGTGGGTTGAAGGGTCTCGCGAACGCGGCTACTCAGTAAGCCGAAAAACTGAAGGTTCCTTGGCCGCGGAGAGAGGGGGATTGTAGGCGCGGGGAGGTTTACTAAGAGAAACGCGTGACTCTAGTTATGGTTTAGAGTGGAATAAGCCTCTTTATTGAGGTAAAAACACAACCAATAAATACACTTGCGTTGGTGGGCCGGTGCCCGCCAACGACTTAAAACGCGCGCACGCGCAGAGGGCCGCTCGACCACGGGGCCGAGTATTCGCTCGCTCGCGGGAATATACAAGGCGCGACTTACAGATAGCCGCTCGCTCGTTCTTCTCGCCCGCAGGATGGTCGGCGGGCTCGTTCGCTGCTCTCGTCGCCGCTGTCGCTGGGGGTGGGGTGGAATTGATTAAATAATTTTTTTGTAATTTTTGAAAAATAGATGATAGTATCTACGCTAGTGGAAAGGTGAAAATACAGGTTTGGGACGCGTTTGTGGGTGATGTTGAAGCCTCTTTGAGAAAGCTTACTGCTAAGGCACTTGGCAGCGGTTTTCAGATTAATAGTGGGTTTAACTTTAGACGGCCCAATTACAGATGTATGGCTTCAATAGACATTTTTACTTGCACACTATCGTTATATATTGCACTTCATTTTGTCAATTATGACTCAAGAAAGTAAATCTAAAATCTGAAATCTAAAATCAAAAGCCAAGTATCCTACTACGAAACATATATTTTTGCAAATTACATTCATAGTCAATTGTATGTCGAGTAAAAATCTAAATGGTGGAAATCAAATAAAATAAAATAAGTTGACAACGTCTCTTATAGTATGTAAACTGTAGCCTTCTTTCTACCTCATGTTTTTCTGTTACGGATTTTGAACTGATAATCAAATACACTGAATATCAAATACAGCAATATTAAAATCAATTGTACATTCCAGTTCATTTTGTCATTGGTGATACTGTGACGTTGCATCGGTCTGCAACGGCCACTGGGGGGGGGGACGCCCTGATAGACAACGTGGGTTATAAGGGGTGGGCGCCAGGCAAGTAATGATAAGTTATTCATCAATTAGTCTATAGACCTATCACAGGGAAAACGGATCAAACAAACTAAGGGAAACCCGATTGAGACTCACTGCAGGGGGACTGGGTGTACCGGTTGAGGCGGCTGAGCCTCAAACTCTCGTGTGCCAGGGGAGTGGGAGTGTCAGACGTGCCCAACTTTACTTGGGAAGCCTCTCCGGGGAGGGCCGCCCCTACCCCTCACGTCTGTGAGCCATAACGGTAAACCGTCGGCCCACTAGACAAACTTACAATAATTCTCTTCGAATGTTGCGGCTGCTGCTCCAAGATGAGTGTAAATAATGAACAAGGAATATTCAATAAATAATAAATGTAATTATCGGGGGAAATAGGAGGATTCCAGTACAGGTAAGTAAGTGAAATTGCATAGTATTCGCTTCCAATAACAAACGCGAATTTATTTACTTAAATCGTGACAACTAAAACAGTGGAATTTCTCTATAATCAAACAAGAATAAATTATTACGCGGACCCGACGCCGGTTCAATCCCTGAGCGTCAGCTCGCCTGCCATTTTCATGATGAGCGTTACTTTGCCCATAACAACCGTTACGAAGGTTGGAAATGAACAATTTATGACCCGTTTCCATTATTTTTGATGGCAAAGGACACAAAATACAAATCCTCCCTATTAGCTCCTCAGCAACCGTTGTTTAACACCCTAGCAACCGTTGTTAAGGGCAAAAATAATTCACGTGAGTTTCGTTTCCAGTATTTTTAACTGCACAGGATACAAAATCTCCATTTCACACATAGAAACTATTGTTTACATATCTAACAACCGTTGCAATATTTCTCAAAATCTTACCAAAAATCTGAAATGAAACACGCGAAAAACCTAAACCGAAAAAATATGATCTGACACATGACACTTTTCACCTGAAACTGAATAAACAAACGTTTAACATGAACATAGATGAAATTAAGCTTTTATTTTGATTCAAATCGTTCGTTTAGTATTCTTTTCAATTGATCAAAATCGAAGTTTCAAGTTTCAAGTTTTATTGATTTCAATGTAATTTTTATTTAATCGTTACTACACTTATCATTGAAATTATTGACTTTCAAAGAACACACGGGGGGGGGGGGTTGGCGAGCGAAGCGAGCAGGGGGGTGCCCCCCCTAGTTCTCATAAATTTCAATGCGGAACATGATACCGCAGGCAATTTCTTTTTGATTCGTTTTATTTGTTTCTATAGAAGTCAACTCCTTCATTGAAAATTCTTTCCATAAAATTTCCGGTAGGATTATTTTTATAGTATAGAAGTATAGATTAGTATCCATGGGTTTTTGAGAATGGTGATTACGAATCCGGCCTTAGATATGAAGATTTCGAATTAGAGCCTCTAAGATTAGCGAACGAATATTTGGAGAGATAATGGATTATAATAAAAATTAGTTTCCATGGGTATTTGAGGTTGCTGATTACGATTCCGGCTTTTGATTTGAAGAATTCGAATTAAAGCCTCTAAAATTGGCGACCAGAAATTTGAAAAAGTACTATTCTTATAAATTGGATTCTTATAAAATTGGTATCCATGGGTTCTTTAGGGCGCTGATTACACATCGAGCTTTAGATGGAAATAAGCCTAAACCTTCAACATCATCCATGGTAACAAAGAAGCATCCTTTTAGATGGGTCAATGAATAAAGAGGCATTTCTTCTACTCTGGTGTCAGCGAAAGTCGGTTGATTCCATTCAAACTAAACTTATGTAGGGAATGTAATAAGCATCGATCAAAATATGCAAAAATGTTTGTGGCAAGTATAATCTTCAATACTTGTAACAGAGGTTATGCTGTTACGCAAATAGAGTTTCACAGTATTTCACTTCAACCACTGTATATTAATTTTCTAGTTCTCATTTGTTCCGTTCTTCCAAAGGAACTTGTAAAACAAAGATTTGAATATAATTATAATTGGGAATATGCGCACAAATGCATGCATCAACACCAAACGCGTTATACACCAAACAATATAATCACACCTGAAACGGTTTTTCCTATAAAGTAAAATAAGAGATGACTTTTTATTTGGGTAACCTTCTTAGAGGATGTTTCATCGTTACGGTCGACGATGTTGAAGACTTAGGCTTATTTCAATCTGGAGCTTTATGTGTAATCAGCGACCTAAAAAACCCATGTTTACCAACTTTGAATTTTTTTCCAAATTTTTTGCTTGCAATCTTAGAAGCTCTAATTTGAATTTTCTAACTTTGAGGCCGGATTCGTGATAAGCGACCTAAAAAACTCATGTATACCAATTTTCAACAAAATTCAGATTTTTTTCCAAATTTTTGACAAGTGATCTAAGAGACTCTAATTTGAATTTTCAAAATCTCAGGCCGGATTTGTGATGAGCGACCTAAGAAACTCATATATACCAATTTTCAACAAAATTCAGATTCTTTTCCAAATTGTTGACAAGTGATCTAAGAAGCTCTCATTTGAATTTTCATAATCTGACGCCGGGTCGTGATCAGCGACCTCAAAAACCCACGAATACAAATTTTCTTCCAAGTTTTTGACAAGTGATCTAAGAAACTCTAATATGTATTTTCAAAATCTGAGGCCGGATTCGTGATAAGCGACCTCAGAAACCCATGAATACCAATTTTCAACAAAAGTCAGTTTTTTTTCCAAAAGGAGGGGAGCCGCTAACGAAGGCCCAAAAATCACGAACGCCGCTGCCCGATTTCCGGCTAATTTCCGGCCCGCAGCCACCCTCCGCTAACCCTCAATCGAGTCGCAGGCGGACTCGCTCTATAAAAATCGGGGGGTGCAGCAGGAGGAGGATCCTTCGCCCCCGAACCTTTGCCGGTCGCACTTCTAAATTTTGATTCCGCGTTGCTCTGTCCATCGATATTTTCTGAAATGAAAGTGTAACGAAACTGTATTAGAAATCTAAGTTGCTGAATAAAGAATTTCATAGTTTAAAATAATTTGTCCGCTTGTTCTTTGAGTTTACCTTCTTACACTGTACTAAAAGATAATTATCGTTCATTTAATCGAGCCAATTCGATCTTGCAAGTCACAAAAGAAAGTGCAAACGCGCAGTAACGTAAAGTCGCGAAAGAACACTCAAATTCACCACGCTTCGCAAGAAGAGCCTGACCGCCTGCTGTGACGAGGGACACCGACCGTAAGCTGACAACAGCCGCCCGGCCCAAGCAGCCACCAGCCACCAGCCTCGCCTTCCCATTACCCTTCCCATTCCAGTACCAGTACCCTTCCCATTGTCCCCACCGCTACTATAAGCTCCGCTAGTCTTTTTGCACTGTTCCGCTTTCTTGCACTTGTTTTCCGACCGAAAAGTCATCGCCCCATCCTGGCTCACGCCAAACCGGGAAACGCGCTCGGTATTTGAACCCGGTAGAATTCTATTCAAAACTAACCGCTACTCCGCACGTCAGACGTAACACAAATTTTTGCCAGGTGTACTTAGAGGCTCTAATTTGAATTTTCAAAATCTGAGGCCGGATTCGTGATGAGCGACCTCAAAAACCCATGTATACTAATTTTCTTTCAATTTTTTGACAAGTGATCTAAGAAGCTTTAATTTGTATTATCAAAATCTGATGCCGGATCCGTGATAAGCGACCTCAGAAACCCATGTATACCAATTTTCAACAAAATTCAGTTTTTTTCCAAATTTTTGACAAGTGATCTAAAAGGCTCTAATTTGAATTTTCAAAATCTGAGGCCGGATTCGTGATCAGCGACCTCTAAAACCTATGTAAGCCAATTTTCATAAAAATCCAGTATAATTCCAAATTTTTAGCCTGCAATCTTAGAAGCTCTAATTTGAATTTTCAAAATCTGAGGCCGGATTCGTGATCAGTGACCTCAAAACCCCACGTATACCAATTTTCAACGAAGTTAAATTTTTCCAGATGTTAGTGATCTTAGAGGCTCCAATTTGAGTTTTCAAAACGCGAGGCCGGATTCGTGATCAGCAACCCTCAAAAACCCATTTATAGCAATTTTCCAAATATTCAATTCTTTTCCAAATTTTTGTCGAGTAATCTTAGAGGCTCTAATTTGTATTGTCTACTTGATGTTGCTTATTATTGTTTGTACATGATTATTTATTGTAAATATCTCGATTTAACGTAGTGGGCAAAGCAACTGAAGCAACGGTTGCTAGGGATGTAAACAAACGGTTGTTTCGATGAATAAGTGGATTAAAAAGACTTATGCAAAATAATATTCAGCCCTTTTCTTCTTCTGCAGCAACGGTTGCTAGACACGTAAACAATGGTTGCTATGAGTAAAACGGAGATTTTCTATCGTGTGCAATTGTAAATACTGCAGGGAACGAAACCACGTGAATTTATCTTCCCTTTAGCAACGGTTGCTAGGGGTAAAAAAAGGTTGCTGAGGAGCTACCTTTGCCATCGAAAATGATAGAAACAGGTCATAAATTGATCATTTCCAAACTTCGTAACGGTTGCTAAGGAGGTAAACAACGGTTCCCATGGAGCAAATACAACGATTCAGTGTCCTTGGCCATAGAGTGTGACTTAAAATTGATATTCCGGCTTCCGAAGCAACGGTTGCTAGGGAAGTAAACCATGGTTGCTATGGGTAGAACGGAGATTTTCTATCCTGTGCAGTTGAAAATACTGGAAACGAAACTACGTGAATTTTTCTTCCCCCTACCAACGGTTGCTAAGGAGGTAAACAACGGTTCCCATGGAGCAAATACAACAATTTAGTGTCCTTGGCTATAGAGTGTAACTTAAAATTGATATTCCGGCTTCCGAAGCAACGGTTGCTAGGGAAGTAAACCATGGTTGCTATGGTAGAACGAAGATTTTCTATCCTGTGCAGTTGAAGATACTGGAAACGAAACTACGTGAATTTTTCTTCCCCCTACCAACGGTTGCTATGGAGCAAATACAACAATTCAGTGTCCTTGGCCATCGAGTGTGACTTAAAACTTATTTCCCGGCTTCCGAAGCAGCGGTTGCTAGGGATGTAGACAAACGGTTGCCAACGATATCAACAGTGGTTGCTACGGGAAATGTCTTATCGATTCTCATTGACTTTAATGGTCCAAATGAGCACTTAAATGAGGATTCGGGAGAAAACACATTAGTAACGGTTGCTAGAGAAATAACCAAGAAATTTCGCTAAAAATTGAACTCGGCCTAGATTTTGCAGCGACTAACCTGTGTGCAAAATTTCAAGAAAATCGGACCAATCCTTCGAGAGTTGCGGGTGGCAAAAGGGGGTGGAAAAAAGGGGTGCAAGAAAGGGGTGCAAGAAAGGGGTGTAAGAAAGGGGTGCAGAAAAGGGGTGCAAGAAAGGGGTGCAGAAAAGGGGTGCAAGAAAGGGGTGCAGAAAAGAGGTGCAAGAAAGGGGTGCAGAAAAGGGGTGCAAGAAAGGGGTGCAAGAAAGGGGTGCAGAGAAGGGGTGCAAAAAAGGGGTGGAGAAATTTGACGGCGGCGGCGGCAGTCTGGCTTTTAATATAGAGAGAAAACGATGCTTGGACGTCAAAAGTGGGAAAATTCAAGTTGCTTTTTTTTTGGTATCCAATAAACCATTGGAAAAAACTGTGAAATAGTCGTATGGTGCAAATTTGAATTTTACCAATTTATAGATCGATCGAAGGTTTTTTCTATTCTATGGTGAAAATTCTGGAAAAAATGATGCGTGGGCGTGAAATGTGGGAAAAACTGACTTTTATCAAGTTGTGCCGCATAAACCGTTAAAAAAATGTATGAAACAGCATCGTGATGAACATTCTGATCGAAGGTATCGATAGAGCTCATTTAGCGCTTCAAATATTCATCGTGGAAAATTCAAAAATATTGATGTGTCGGCGTGAAGTATGTGATTGAAAATTGATTGTTCACTTTACGATTTTTATGTTTTCAGATGGATCCGTGAGATTAAGATCTGGTGCCAATTAGGGTATGTTTGATCGGAAGAATATCCAATGGGCTTGAATATCTATATTATATTAAAATTAATCCATACACAAAATATGATTCCCATATTTTGCTCTTGGAAACAATGTTTTGTTAGAGTATTTTGAAATCGGGTCTGGCAGATCGATAGAGGAGCCCGAGACTTTTCATAATTTGAGGTGAAAATACCAAAAAAATAGACGCGTGGGCGTGATCTAAGTTGTGGAAAATCATGTGTAGCCGAATTGTCGTCATACGAAAGATTTTGGAGTGATAAACAACTTGGAACATGATGAATTGGAGCATATCCGGTATGATGGGTCAAAAGAGGAGGTCAAGAGCTACAATTTGAACTGGCTATGTGTTGGAAAAATTGATATTGTGGGGGCGTATTGATTGTAAAAATAATTATTTGACGTTTGGTTCCAGAAAAACGTTGAAAAAAGTACAAATGGGTTATCTATTCAAAATTTGATCTTGCAGATTCATAGAGGAAAATGAGCGCTTTCATAATCTGAGGTGAAAAGTCCAGATAGACGCGCGGTCATGCATAGTCGAATTTTTGTCTCACGAAAGATTTTGAAGTAATATACAACTTGGAACATGATGATTTGAAGAACATGTGGTGTAATGGATCGAAAGAGGAGATCGAGGGCTATAATTTATATGCATCATGATAACGATTGATATCTATTCACAATAAATTAGAAATATAACTTATTAAAACTGAATTGAATATTGAAGATTATAGAATATTATGTAGATTTTTTGATTAAAGTCCACTCGAAAGACTCGAGCGAGCAACAGCGGGCGAGATATCATTGTTACTTTTCATAAAAATACAGTATCTTTTCAAATTTTCGGTCGCCAATCTTTGCCAAATCCGAAGCCGAATTCGTGATCAGCAATCTCAAAAACCGATGTATACCAATTTTCGAAAAATTCAATTTTTTTCCAAATTTTTGTCATGTGTTCTTAGAGGCTCTAATTCAAATTTTCAAAATCTGAGGCGGATTCGTGATCAGCGACCTCAAAAACCCATGTATACCTATCTTCAACAGAATCCAATTTTTTTCCAAATGTCGCGTGCTGCTCGGGGCTTCTCCAAGCGCCACGTTACGGGAGCGCGCCGGCCAATGTCCCTTCATTGCCAAGTAGCGCGCGACCTAGGCTAGAGCGACTCGCCCAAATAAGGGCAACGTAGGCGCAGCAAAGAGACCGACTCGACCCCGCCCTGCAAGGCGCTATGGCTGCGCAATTGCGCGATACAATGGGGCCGTAAGTCGCTTGGGCACAGCCCATTGCTGGACCTGTGAAAACGGCCTACGCAAGCGCACACAGCAGGGGGCCAGGGAACTGCAGAGGTGTCGCCTGCGAGTGTAACCAGAGGGACTAAAGCCGTACCGCGCGTCCGCGAAATGCAGGCACCCGAACGGCCATCAACTAATCAAAGAGTAGCACGTATGGTTTATGCATCCTCTCTTCTTCAGCAGGCGATCGTAAAACGCAGCCATGTGAAAAAGTCAGCGCATCACGGTATAGGCCGACATTCGCCCCGCAAAAGTTATGCGTCCGGTACACCACCCGGGGACACTCTACGAAGAAAAATCCGCGTATGAGGGCGTCAATAAAGCATGCATCGCGCACATCGAGCAAAGAGAGCAGCTACCCGATCCTTAGAAAACAAATAAAAAAAGGAGGGGAGCCGCTAACGAAGGCCCAAAAATCACGAACGCCGCTGCCCGGTTTCACAGAAACCATAGAGATCGACCTAATGGATTGGAATAAGCCAAAATTATTGCAGCTGATTTCCGGCCCACAGTCACCCTCCGCTAACCCTCAATCGAGTCGCAGGCGGACTCGCTCTATAGAAACCGGGGGGTGCAGCAGGAGGAGGATCATTCGCCCATGAACCTTTGCCGGTCGCACTTCTAAATTTTGATTCCGCGTTGCTCTGTCCGTCGGTTTTTTCTAAGATTAAATTGTAACGAAACTGTATTAGAAATCTAAGTTGCTGAATAAAGAATTTCATAGTTTAAAATAATTTGTCCGCTTGTTCTTTGAGTTTACCTTCTTACACTGTACTAAAAGATAATCATCGTTCATTTAATCGAGCCAATTCGATCTTGCAAGTCACAAAAGAAATCGCAAATGCGCAGTAACGTAAAGTCGCGAAAGAACACTCAAATTCACCACGCTTCGCAAGAAGAGCCTGACCGCCTGCTGTGACGAGGGACACCAACCGTAAGCTGACAACAGCCGCCCGGCCCAAGCAGCCACCAGCCACCAGCCTCGCCTTCCCATTACCCTTCCCATTCCAGTACCAGTACCCTTCCCATTGTCCCCACCGCTACTATAAGCTCCGCTAGTCTTTTTGCACTGTTCCGCTCTCTTGCACTTGTTTTCCGACCGAAAAGTCATCGCCCCATCCTGGCTCACGCCAAACCGGGAAACGCGCTCGGTATTTGAACCCGGTAGAATTCTATTCAAAACTAACCGCTACTCCGCGCATCGGACGTAACACAAATTTTTGTCAGGTGTACTTAGAGGCTCTAATTTGAATTTTCAAAATTTGAGGCCGGATTTGTGTTTAGCGACTTCAAAAACCCATGTATACCAATTTTCAACAAAGTTCAATTTTTCCAAATGTTAAGTGATCTAATTTGAATTTTCAAAATCTGGGGCCGGATTCGTAATCAGCGACCTCAAAAACCCCTGAGTAACAATTTTTTAAAAAATTCCATTTTTTTCCAAATTTTTGTCAGGTGATCTTAAAGGCTCCAATTTTAATGTTGTATGAACGAGTGTAATGAGGATGAGTGAAAAACGATATATAAATGAAGCATAATGGAATGTCTTAAGTATCAATAGTGATGCCTAGCACGGTCAAAAATATAGTTAAAGATGTGGTGCTTGAACATATTGAATGAGTTCATGGTACGAATATGACTGGGTAGATTGCTCCGAATATAGGTCGAGCTAATGTAGATTGAGTCCCTAGCCGACTCCAGTCTAAACGAAGAGACGACAAGGTGCCTTTGACACGCACCTCTTACAGATCTCTGGTTAGTGTACAGCTGATAGCGATTTGCAAGGTAAGATGGCCTACCATTTGCCAAAATTTTGTGGAGAGTTTAAGCAGAGAAGTACTCTCTGTGACCAGAGCTGGTGAGCCAGCTCAGCTGTCGCCTGTAAGGGGTGATGTGATCACGCCTCTTGAAACCATAGATGTATCTGATTCTCGTATTTAGGATACGCTGAATAAGGAGATCATGTTCGCTGGATAGGTCGTAGATCACTAGAGAGCAGTAGTCTATCACGGAAAACAGAAGCGCCTGAATAAGGTGCTTTCTGAGCGCAAGAGTGGTGCTGCGCCTGAAATGGTGAAGGCGGTCTATACGCGAGTTGGCTTTTTTGCAGATAAAGAGAAGATGCAACTTCCAATCCAGTTTGGCGTCTAGCACCACACTGAGGCTGCGTAAAGAAGATTTAATTGGAACCGGGTTGCCATTTATCGCTATAGAGTTGTTTTGTACCGAATTGGATCATAAATTGATTTAGAACTTACTAAGATAGTGCATACCCTTCGAGTCACCAATCTGGACCAAACTTGATACGTATGTTCTCTGGAGCTATAGTGACCATACGCAAAAAGATTTAGACCCTAACGCTCCCTCAGTCCAAAGATATTCACATTATAAGGTTGCTTAACTTTATACTTCTATACTATAATATAAAGTTAATCCTCCGGTAATTTTCATGTGAAGAAATTATTATGAAGAGGTCGATTTGCATGAAAACGGATAAGACGGATCGGAAGGAAATTGCCTGCGCTTTGAGGTTTCGTATTGAAATTTTTGAAAAAATCGATGCGTGGGCGTTAAAAATGGGAAAATACATATTGGGTTTTTTTTCTTAGCCGATAAACCATAGAAAAAAACTATGAAATAATTGTACGATGAAAATTTGTGTCTGACTGATCGATAGATCTTTGGAAGGGCTTTAGTGTTTCATGGTTGAAACTTTGAAAAAATTGATGCGTGGGCGTGAAATATGGAAAAAACTGATGTTTGGCAAGATGTGCCTCATGAATCATTAAAAAAGTACATGAATTAGCATCGTGATGAAAATTCTGATAATACGGATCGATAGAGCTCATTGAACATTTTTATTTTTCATCGTGGAAAACTGAAATATGACGATGCGTGGGCGTGAAAACCATTCTTGAAAATTGATGGTTAACTTTGTGATTTTGATGCGTTCAGAAAAATACGTGAAATCATGATATGGTGTAATTTTGAGTATTTCTGATCGGAAGAGTATCGAATGGGCTTCCTTATCCATGATTGGAATTTTGAAAAAATCGATCCGTGGGCGTAAAATATGGAAAAAACTCATTCTAAGAAAAAGGTACAAAATTGATCGTTAAAAAAATCGTTCAATCTGCGCCATTATGGAAATTCGAATCAGACAGATCGATAGAGCTCATTGAGCATTTTTATATTTCATCGTGAAAAACTGAAATAGGACGATGCGTGGGCGTGAAATCCGTTCTTGAAAATTGATGGTTAACTCTGTGATTTTTATGCGTTCAGAGAAATACGTGAAATCATGATATGGTGTAATTTTGAGTATTTCCGATCGGAAGAGTATTGAATGGGCTTCCTTATCCATGATTGGAATTTTGAAAAAATTGATGCGTGGGCGTGAAATATGGAAAAAACTGATGTTTGGCAAGATGTGCCTCATGAAACATTAAAAAAGTACATGAATCAGCATCGTGATGAAAATTCTGATAATACGGATCGATAGAGCTCATTGAGCATTTTTATTTTTCATCGTGAAAAACTGAAATATGACGATGCGTGGGCGTGAAAACCGTTCTTGAAAATTGATGGTTAACTTTGTGATTTTGATTCGTTCAGAGAAATACGTGAAATCATGATATGGTGTAATTTTGAGTATTTCCGATCGGAAGAGTATCGAATGGGCTTCCTTATCCATGATTGGAATTTTGAAAAAATCGATGCGTGGGCGTGAAATATGGAAAAAACTCATTTTAAGAAAAAGGTACAAGATTGATCGTTAAAAAAATCGTTCAATCTGCGCCACGATGGAAATTCGAATCAGACAGATCGATAGAGCTCATTGAGCATTTTTATTTTTCATCGTGGAAAACTGAAATATGACGATGCGTGGGCGTGAAATCCGTTTTTGAAAATTGATGGTTAATTGATTTTTATGCGTTCAGAGAAATACGTGAAATCATAATATGGTGTAATTTCGAGTATTTCCGATCGGAAGAGTATCGAATGGGCTTCCAAATAAAAAAAAAAAAGCTTTGGAATGAGGTAAAAATTGACATCTCAAATTAGACATCGGGACCTTATTTTTGATGGCCTAGAGGTGAGATACATGTTGATGTAAAAGCGTCCGTAGATACTTTGAATTATTCACCAATAATTCCAATAAAAATTTCATTATTTTCCTATATTCTTGATAGAGCAAATGAAAGACACGAGCGAGCGATAGCGAGTGAGTGATTCTGGCTAGTATAATAATATTTTTTTTCACTTACGAGTGGACATATGAGAACCGGGTCACCAATCCTAACCAAACCTTTTTTGTTATTAGTGTGGCTCAAGAATAGGCTGTGCCTACAATCTCAGGGACCAACACTCCCAAACTCTAAAAATATCAATTATTATAGCTTGTTAGGATCCGTACCTCTCGTCTCAAATAGTCCTGGAGCTAGCCCCCTTCCCGTTGGCCAGAGGAGGTCCCCGGTAGATAGATAGTGAATCTTATGTACTTTTTCCCGTAGAATCCGAATTTGTCGGTTTGAAGTCTGTAAAAGCTATACAATTTGTTTAAAACACGATTGTTTAAACTAATCGTAAAATAACACTTTTTTGGTTCGGAAAAAATTTTTTTCTTAAAATTTAGCTCATTTTAAGAAGAAAAGATCCCATGCACTATCCATGAATTATGCTTGTATCTAAAGTTATAAATTATTACAAGTTGAAAAAGACCACTTTTCGGTGGTCTTTGTTGCTCTGCCATGGCAACAAAAATAGAATATTTATGAATCTGAAGGTGTTTTCTAATGCAGTTTTTAACGTAGAATTCGAATATAAACTCGGTTTTCCCAAGAAACAGCGAGAAAAACCGAATAATCAAATGATTCACCTTGCCATGTTTTAGCTCATTATACGCTTGACTCCCGGTACTGGACTAATGCACTGAATATCTTACCCATGGGCTGATTATGAATAAACGAATGTTTTCTTATGTACTTTTCTCCGTAGAATCCGGATTTGTCGGTTTGAAGTCTGTAAAAGCCATACAAATTGTTTAAAACACCATTGTTTAAACAAATTAGAAAAAAACACTTTTTTGGTTCGGAAAAAAAATTTTTCTTCAAATTTAGCTCATTTTAAGAAGAAAAGTTCCTATGCACTATCCATGAATAATGTTCATATCGAAAGTTATTAATTATTTTATGTTTTAGAAAAAACATCTCGGCAATTATTGTTGCTTTACAGCTGTCGTGTGAAAAACAAAAAAAAATTTTGGTTATGAGGTTCGGGATGATTTACTTTTGCCTGAAAAGCCAAAGATTTTGATACAATCGACTGATGAATTTGTCCCTGGATGTACTTGCCGCGTATGTGTACGTACCCAAATATCATGCTGCTCATTTTGTGCATGTAAAGAAAAGAATTCGTGTCAAAATAAGTTTGCCCCGCAGATTTGAATATTCTTTCTTAATGTTAAAATAAATGGAGTTAAAATTAACAGTACTTCTGTTCATGAATTGTCCAAAACGATTCAGACAAGACATTCAACCAGTATATACTGGTATTCTCTATCTATGTCAGCTCTAGAGCAATAAAAAACGCCGAGAGAAGTGGTATTTTTTGATTTGAATTAATTTATAACTTCAATGTAAGCATTCTCCAACAATAGTGCATGTGTACTTTCTTCTCTCTATGAGCTCAATTTTGAAAAAAAAAATTCTGAACTAAACCTAGTTAGTTTATTATTTGTTTAAACAATTGCATTCTAGACCAATTGTACCACTTTTAAAGACTTCTAAGTAACAAATTCGGATTCTACGGGATAAAATACATGAGAAAACATTCGTTTATTTATAATTAGCCCATGGGTATGATATTCAGTGCATTAGTCCAGTAGCGGGAGTCAAGCGATAATGAGCTAAAACATGGCAAGATGGATCATTGATTATTCGGCTTTCCTCGCTGTTTTTGGAGAAACCAATTTTATATTTGGATTCTACATTGAAAACTGCATTTGAAAACACCTTCAGATTCATGAATATTTTATTGTTGTTGCCATGGCAGTGCAACAAAGACTACTGAAAAGTGGTCTTTTTCAACTTGAGATAATTTATAACTTTAGATACAAGCATTATTCATGGATAGTACGTAGGTACTTTTCTTCTTAAAATGAGCTAAATTTTGAGAAAAAAATTTTTCCCGAACCAAAAAAGTGTTATTTTAGTATTTGTTTAAACAATCGTGTTTTAAACAAATTGTATGGCTTTTACAGACTTCAAACCGACAAATTCGAATTCTACGGGAAAAAGTACATAAGATTCACTATCTACCTACCGGGGACCTCCTCTGGCCAACGGGAAGGGGGCTAGCTCCAGGACTAAAATGACAATATGTCATCTGAGGCGTATTTTCACTCACTTCACAGCACTTCAACACTAATCACTGGATACTACATAATTCATCCTAAAACAGATATAGAAAGAGTAAATACATGTAAATTCATCAGTATTCACTTTCATGTCTTACTCACATGGAGTGAAACATGAAAATAATGAATAAAATTCACAGTTTGCGACTTTTCTCTCTGCGCCTGGATACTGAAACAATGATAACATGTATCCAAGCACAAGTGACGCATATATACATTAGAATTCCATGATAATCGAGTGTCAGAATCGAATTTCATCTATAAGAACTTCAATTCTGCACACTTATTGTCCTAAATCAGACTATAAAAAAATTATAACAAAAATTCACTACTCACAGTTATTCGCTATTTCCAATCAAATTTTTGGGCCTGAACTTCTTACCTGGAATACATATTAAAAACAAAGAATTAAATTCTCACATAATTTACATATTCAGAAGAGTAGGTTACAAGTTTACTTATCTGAATTTGGTTGCTTCACCAGCACATTGAAAAACCAACAGCTGCACACGATGAACTTGTTCATCTGTTTCTACACTGGAGGAGACTGTTGAGGTTGATACAAAATAAACTTTACTTTTATTTACTCAATCTGTGAGTAAGCCACAGTGTACCACGTTTAACTGATAATGATTGTGTTTACCAAAGACCTCTATGGTAACCACAGTATTGTTATTATCGACTTCAAAGTTCAAACACCAATCACATGTTGAAGACCATTCACCATGACTATAGCAGTAATAATAGTACATTTTGTACCCTCGCATCATAATAATAATAGTACCCTCGCTTTGCTCGGGCGGCAAACCTCCCACGTGCCTAGAAATCGTCATCTGATCTAGTATCGAACAGTATTTTCCATCACGAGTGTAGAAAACTAAGGTTTCATGATCAACTTTTCGATACAAGTAATGAAAAATTATTTTCTGCATTTTTTCATTAGATGAATGAATAATGAAACTATCATCGAATGACCATTCATTATTAATATTGAAAAAAAAAATAATTATTTAATGAATTTTTAATGAATTAAAAATTATATAATAAATGAATTATTATCAAAATGATAATTTTGGACTTCAATTAATAAATTATATATCAATGACTAATCTACGAGTAGTCAAAAATAATTATGTCACTGATAGTCAAGGTGTACAACAATAACTGTGATTGGCGCTTGAAGTCGATAATAAAGATACTGTGGTTACCATGGAGGTCTTTGGTAAATACAATCATCATCAGTTAAACGTGGTACACTGTGTCACTCACTTACAATTTGATAAATTGTAATTAAAGTTTTTGTATCAATCTGAACAGTCTTCTCCAGTGTAGCAACTGATTAACAAGTTCATCGTGTGCAGCTGCTGAATTCTCAATGTTATGGAGAGACAACTAATTTCAGATAAGTATTCTTCCAACCTATCTTTTTGAATATATAAATTATGTAAGAATTTGATTCTTTGTTGTTAATTTTTGTTCCAGGTAAGCAGTACAAGGCAAGAAATTTGATTGGAAATAGCGAATAACTGTAAGGAGTGAATTTTTGCTATTATTTGTATATCGCCCGATTTAAGACAATAAGTGCGCAGAATTGAAGTTCTTATAAATAAAATTCAATTCTGACACTCAATTATCATAGAACTCTAATATATATTCGTCACTTGTGCTTGGATACATGTTATCATTGTTTCAGTATCTAAGTGCAGAGAGAAAAGTCGCAAACCATGAATTTTATTCATTACTAGCTACAACAAACGCGCTGCGCGCGATCTATACATGGGTGCGTTTCAAAATCATATTTCAATTATTGTTTCCACGATTCTTGACCAGAATAGTTTTGACGTACATCTCAATTCATTTCATGATGTAAATTTCTAAAAGTTAAATGAATAACCGAACCCTACATTCCTATGATCCGTGTAAAAACTGTATAAGTATTAGAACGAACCATCGAGCACTGACATCAATTTCTATTTAAATAATCCTGAGTTGTCGACCCTTGAGCTCGCAAGACGATTTCAGATTTTTAACAATAAACAATCCATCAAACCACATAACACATAAAACTTGCAAATCAGACATCTTAACCTAACAGAGTTATCCTATCCGGCAACTGTTGAAAACTAAAAGGTAGCCTAAAATATCCACGTACCATCAATCAAATTCACATACCTACAATTATAGTTTTGAAAATAAATTGTCGAAACTTGTGACAGCATCGCGAACGAAACTGACTATCCTAACCTATATAATATCATGTCATCGGCTACTCTCTATCTATATATACATCTCACACTATATCTATATACACCCCACTACAAATCACGTGGTTAGATCTATACCAATCATATCACGAGTTAATGCCATCACTCTAGAGGCCATCACTTTTCATATGAGGATTTTCATGTTTTACTCCATGTGAGTACATGAGAGTAAATATTGATAAATTTACATGTATTTACTCTTTCTATATCTGTTTTAGGATGAATTATGCTGCAGTATCCAGTGATACGTGTTGTAGTGCTGTGAAGTGAATGAAAATACGCCTCAGATGACATATTGTCATTTGGGACAAGAGGTACGGATCCTAACAAGCTATAATAATTGATATTTTTGGAGTTTAGGAGTGTTGGTCCCTGAGACTGTGGGCACAGCCTATTCTTGAGCCAAACTAATATCAAAAAAAGTCTGGTAAAGATTGGTGACTCGATTCTCATATCGTCACCTCCGAGCAAAAGGGGGTCAACTCAGCGTCCCGAAGAAGAAGGGGCCAACTCGCTGGCCGGGCAAAAAGAGGCCAACTCGCTGTCCGTGCAAAAAGGGGCCAACTCGCAGTCCGTGTAAAAAGGGGCCAATTCGCCGTCCGTGCAAGAAGGGGCAAACTCGCCGTCCATGCAAAAAGGGACCAACTCAGGCGAGTTTTGAATTTCACATAAAATTCAGTTCACGACTCTCTTGAGAAGTCTTATGCACGCTATGTGATAGCCGTAATACGTCTCTTTCAATAAATAGGTGATTTTCACGTAATTTACATGTCATCTGAATTTAATATGTTAAGTTAACTATTTACGTTAAACGGCTTTTGCTTCGATGGTTTCTTTTAGAAATTGGTATACATATGTTTTTGAGGTCGCTCATAATGAATCCGGCCTCGAATTCTAAAAATTTAAAATAGAGCCTCCAAGATCACGACAAAAATTTGAAAAAAATTGAATTTTGTTGAAAATTGGTACACATAGGTTTTCGAGGTCACTGATCACGAATCCAACCTCAGGTTTTGAAAATTCAAATCAGATCAAGCCTCTAAGAACACCTGACAAAAATTTGGAAAAAAATTGAATTTTATTGAAAATTATTATACATGGGTTTTTGAGGTCGCTGATCACGAATCCGGCCTTGAATTTTGGAAACACAAATTAGAGCCTCTAAGATCACCTGACAAAAATTTGGAATAAAATTGAATTTCGTTGAAAATTGGTATGTATGGGTTTTTGAGGTCGCTAATCACGAATCCAGCCTCAGATTTTAAAAATTCAAATTAGAGCCTCTAAGATCACCTGACAAAAATTTGGAAAAAAATTGATTCTTATTGAAAATTAGTTTACCTGGGTTTTTGAGGTCGTTGATCACGAATCCAGCCTCAAATTTGGAAAATACAAATCAGAGCCTCTAAGATCCCTGACAAAAATTTGGAAAAAAATGAATTTTGTTGAAAATTGGTATATATGGGTTTTTGAGTTTGCTGATCACGAATCCGGCCTTAGATTTCCACATGTTCAATTAGAGCCTCTAAGATTGCAGGCAAAAAATTTGAAAATATACTATATTTTTATGAAAATTGATTTATGTGTTTTTGAGGTCGCCAATTACGAATCCGGCCTCGGATTGAAATCAGCCCTAACCCTTAACACGGTTGACTGGAAGAAGGAAGCATCCCTTTCAAGAGTGATTGTTTTTCCCATATCGTCGCCTGGGGGGAAAAAGAGACGATTTCAGGAAAGTGCTAACGATAGATCTATTTCGAATCGAGCGGTATAGAAAGATCTATTCGGAATCGATTGTTAATCGATTGTGACCTCACATTTTGAAAATTCAAATCAGAGCTTCTAAGATTGCAGACTAAAATTCTGAAAATACACTGGATTTTTATGAATATTGGCTTACATGGGTTTTTGAGGTCGCTGATCGCGAATCCGGCCTCGGATTTGGAAAATTCTAGTTAGAGCCTCAAAGATTTGCGGCCGAAAATTTCAAAAGATACTGTATTTTAATGAAGATTAGTATCCATGGTTTTTTGAGGTTGCTGATTACGAATACGGCCTCAGATATGAAGATTTCAAATTAGAGCCTCTAAGATTGGCAAACGAATAGTTGGAAAGCTAATGCATTATAATGAAAATTAGTAGTTGTAGGTTTTCGAGGTCGCTGATTACGAATCCGGCTTTCGATTTAAAAAATTCGGATTAAAGCCTCTAAGATTGGTGACCGAAAATTTGAAAAGATACTGGATTTTGATGAAATTGGTATCCATGGGTCCTTCAGGGCGCTGATTAGACATCAACTTTTAGATGGAAATAAGAAGAAATGTAATCACACTTAAAACGGTTTTTTCTATAAAGTCGAATATGAGATGGCTTTTTATTTGGGTAACCTTCTAACGTTATGTTTCCTCGTTACGGTCGACGATATTGAAGATTTAGGCTTATTTCAATCTGAAGGTTTATGTGTAATCAGTGAGCTTAGAAACCCATGTATACCATGTTTCATTAGATTTCATTATCTTTTCAAATTTTCGGACGGCAATCTTGCCAGCTCAATCTAATTTGAATTTTAAAAATCTGAGGCCAGATTCATAATCAGCGATCTTAGAAACCCCTGTATACCAAGTTTTATTCATATCCAGTATCTTTTCAAATTTTCATAAATACAAATTTTCAACAAAATTCAATTTTCTTCCAAATTTATGTCAGGTGATCTTAGAGGCTTGATCTAATTTGAATTTTTAAAATCTGAGGCCGGATTCGTAATCGGTGACCTCGAAAACCCATGTGTAGCTTCCAGAGCCCATGCAGGCCCATTTTTGCTTTCTCAAAGAGAAAGCTTTGTAATGGGTCGATTACCGAATCAGACCTCGGGACCTCGATTTTCGTGATCTACGGGTCGAAAAACATGGAAATCCAAAAGTGTCTGTATGTATGTGTGTGTGTGTGTGTGTGTGTGTGTGTGTGTGTGTGTGTGTGTGTGTGTGTGTGTGTGTGTGTGTGTGTGTGTGTGTGTGTGTGTGTGTGTGTGTGTGTGTGTGTGTGTGTGTGTGTGTGTGTGTGTGTGTGTGTGTGTGTGTGTGTGTGTGTGTGTGTGTGTGTGTGTGTGTGTGTGTGTGTGTGTGTGTGTGCGTCCCCGTTTTTTTTTCGTCCACGATAACTCTCGAAGGAATGATCCGATCGTCTTGAAATTTTGCACACCGGTTAGTTGTGACAAGATCTAGTCCGAGTTAAATTTTCAGCAAAATCCGTTGGTTATTTCCTTAGCAACCGTTTCTAACTTGTTTTCTCACAAATCCTTATAAGTGCTCATTGGGGCAAGCCGGAAAATCAGTTTTAAGTCACACTCGATGGCCAAGGACACTGAATTGTTGTATTTGCTCCATAGCAACGGTTGTTTACCTCCCTAGCAACAGTTACGAAGGTTGGAAATCATAAATTTATGACCCATTTCCATCATTTTCGACGGCAAAGGACACAAAATCTTCCCAATTAGCTCCTAAGCAACCGTTGCTTACCGCCCTAGCAACCGTTGCTAAGGGAAAGAAAAATTCATGTAAGTTTCGTTTCCAGTATTTTCAACGTGCTATAGAGAAAATTGGGAAAATTTGGTGTCTTTTGCCGTCGAAAATGATCAAAATAGATTTTGAATTGATCATTTCCAACCTCAGCCGTCGAAAATGATCAAAATGAGTCTTCGAGTTTGCTAAATACGGACTTAAGGGCAGGACGGATGACACGTATGACAGTCAGAAGATGAATTGATCGAAAAATTAAGCAGGTCTGAATGTCTCGCATCGTGTATAACCTAGAACCGTTTGCTTTGTTGCATTTGATCAAATAATAAGAGAGCCCGAGCAGACATCAACAGTCGCGACAAAGTTTGGTCAATTGAAAAAGAACGACACTTTACACAGTCACAAAGATACGAATTGAACTGATTAAATAATATTTTTGTAATTTTTGAAAAATAAATGATAGTATCTACGCTAGTGGAATGGTGAAAATACAGGTTTGGGATGCGTTTGTGGGTGATGTTGAAGCCTCTTTGAGAAAGCATACTGCTAAGGCACTTGGCAGCGGTTTTTTATTCTATAGAGATATAGAACTTCTCTTTGTGGTGATCCTAGTAAACTTCGTATATTATATCTCGCACGATTCCACTAGGATCGCATTATATTTAAATATATACATATTAATGCATGTTGTACATACACTGACATTTCTGTCCTTATATATGTACCTGTAGGTACGCATGCGCATTCTTTACTGAAGTTTTTATCCCGTCGGGTTGGAGCAAGGCGACAACTCGGCTTTGCGCTATCAAAGGCTCACGTATACCTTAATCATACGAGCTGCCACCTTTCATATAGGGCGAAGTCGAATGGTCACATTCTAGCTCCCACCTGGCAATATTCATATATAGCCGATTATATCAGTATTTGCGGAGAGAGTATGTCGATTGCGTTACATAGGTTATTGTCGGTGGATGCCAGCTGATCTGTAGAGTGCAGACGATTGTCGACGCGGGCTGACTCGACGAGTCGTCACGCATGCGCACAACACTCGTTATAAGCAAAATTACCATTTTTTCTAGTAAAACATGCCAGAGCCCACAGGGAATATTTCCAACGTGATAAATTTTACAATAGTCCATAGTAATTTTTTCTATCTGGTCTAGTGATTTTTCTTGCTTTTCTTAGTAATTCTCCCTGGAAGGTTATGTAGAAAGCCTCATTATGGCCGTCTGTCCCTGTGTTACTATAAGAACATGGTAATTTTTACTACATCTTTTCTCTCCGTGTAGTATGAAAACTGTCTATCCTAGAGTAAAATAGAAGAGGAAAAAAAGTTTTCTTATGAAATTTTACATAAGGATCAAGTATTGTGAAACATTTATCTCGATTATTGTTATTACAAAACAGTTTTAAACGAAAAAGAGACCCCTAAAAACGAGCCACTTTTGTGAATTTTTTTTCAAGTTTCCAAATCATAGCTACGATTATGACAATTCAATTTAAAGTACCTTATACAGTAATGAAAATACAAAAAGAAATTCATCACGATATCTCTCATAGTTTTTGCACAATCTCAAGCCGATTTCGAAATATTGTTAAATTTTGAAATTGTCATTGTGTCCTTCATGAACGTCTCCGAGACCTGCTAATTTTTTTACGTACTCTTCTAGATACAACCTATCGACCCCTCACGGGAGAGTATCGATTTTATCAATTTCAAGCACTTTTATGATTTTTTGAAAATTTCTCGAAAAAAATGTTACTACAACGTGGTTTTCTTATCTATTCGAAATCGCTGACTAATACATTCAATAGAAACTTTTTTCAATTAATATTTTTTCTTGAGCGTTTTAAATAGAAAAGAATAGTAAAATATTGTATGATGTCACGTTTATTTAAGATTACATTTATAATATACATAAACTTAAATTATAAATTGTTTTTGTCATTCAGGTCAATATTGTACGGATATACTATGATTTGAACGGCTCTACAAATATTATTACATTTTTCATGTGTTTATCGTTATCAATAATTCTAACGGTACTTTAACCAATATATTGAATCATCTTTTGACTTGCTATATTAAATTGAAAAAAAAATCATCTAATTATCTTATATAGAAGCCAAGATATTGTCGGGAAAAAATCAAACGTTCATTTTTATCCCAATCGTTCGACTTTTCGTCGCGTCTTTTTCCCTACTACCTCCACTGCCCGCCACTGCCGCTGCACCAAAAGCGCTGCGTTTCAGTGATTTCCATCAACCTTTCGCTCGACTATTAAGTGTCGAGAACATCACTCACGTACATAGTAATTGATACTTAAGTGAAACAATGTTCAATCTAACAGAAACCGTTTCATTTATTCTTCTACTGCGTATACTTTTGCCGGAAAGGTACCTTAACTTTGGACCTCTATATCTCGGGATTCTCGGATCGGATTCGAATGAATGAAAATTTAAAATGAGCGTTTGTTTACCTTCTATCATATGCAACTTTCAAATTTCGAATAGATAGAGAAACCGCGTTGCAGTAACATTTAAAAAAAAAAAAAAAAATTTGAAAAATTTTCAAAAAATCATAAAAGTGGTTAAAATTGATAAAATTGTTACTTTCCCGTGAGGGATCGATAGGTAGTATCTAGAAAAGTAGGAAAAAAATTGGCAGGTCTCGGAGACGTTCATGAAGGACACAATGACAATTTCAAAATTTAACAATATTTCGAAATCGGCTTGAGATTGTGCAAAAACTATGAGAGATATCGTGATGAATTTCTTTTTGTATTTTCATTACTGTATAAGGTACTTTAAATTGAATTGTCATAATCGTAGCTATGATTTGGAAACTTGAAAAAAAATTCACAAAAGTGGCTCGTTTTTAGGGGTCTCTTTTTCGTTTATAACTGTTTTGTAATAACAATAATCGAGATAAATGTTTCACAATACTTGATCCTTATGCAAAATTAGATAAGGAAACTTTTTTTTCTTTCCCATTTTACTCTAGGATGGATAGTTTTCATACTGTCTCAAAATTAAAAGAGAAAAATGCATATTTTTGAAAAAAAAAATATGAAGCCATACTTTTCAGATTTCCGCACATCTCTCATTCGATTCAGAATAATTTTCTGGAGGGGATGCAATAGTTTTTAGAGAGGGTGTATGAAAAGTCGCCGCAAAACCAGATGAGCACTGGGCTAAACTTTCAGTAGTTACATGTATTGATGGTCAATATATTGTCTCTATTGTGCTAAAATTTACAAGAAACTATCAATGAAGTACATGTGTCATGGATTGCATTCCCTCGATAAGAAAGATTAAACCAGAAAGTAATAAGCTGTGCATTACACGTACACCTGATAACACACTAGGCAGTGCATAGATATCATATGATTTTTTTAATATCAATAAGAAAATGTTGAAGTTTACTAAACATGGGTAATATTCATGAATATTGGACTCATGAAATCCACTCATATTGTATAAACTGCATAACTAAGGTCCAAGCAGCTATTGCCGGATGGGCTCAAACTATAATCTCAAGTTATTTACTCATGGAATTAGCTGATGTGAATCAATCCACTTGAGAGTATGATCACTAGATGCGCAATTTGATAACGAATTCAATTTATATAGTTTGCCTGTCCTTGAATGACTTTATAAACAACTTTGTGAACGTTATACTTGCCTATACTGGAGACTTATATGACCCATGTATGGCAAAGGTTAGGTTACCGACCATAGACTTCTAGACATTCAAAGCCACTTTGGAAGCTTCAAACTCATTTCCGGACTGGCAAACTATGTATATTTGAATTCCTTATCAAATTGCGCATCTAGTGATCATACTCTCAAGTGGATTGATTTACATTAGCTAATTCCATGAGTAAATAACTTGTTATAGTTTGAGCCCATCCGGCAATAGCTGCTTGGACCTTAGCTATGCAGTTTATACAATATGAGTGGATTTCATGAGTCCAATATTAATGAATATTACCCATGTTTAGTAAACTTCAACATTTTCTTATTGATATTAAAAAAATCATATGATATCTATGCACTGCCTAGTGTGTTATAAGGTGTACGTGTAATCCACAGCTTATAATTTACATTTTGGATTAATCTTTCTTATCGAGTGAATGCAATCCATGACAAAGTACTTTATTAGTAGTTTCTTGTCGAATTTAGCACAATAGAGACAATATATTGACCATCAATACATGTAACTACTGAAAGTTAGGTGGCGTCAAGTATTAGTAATGCTTGATTTATATTAATATGATATTGATAACTCAGAATAATATGTATTAGCATGATAGAATGTGAGTTTATACAGTAAATAATTGTAATAATACCACAGACAAGTGTTTGCAAAAATTGGAAGTGTTGGCGGTCCAAGGCTCTCCTTGAATAGTCATTTTAGCCTGTTTTTACCCCCATTTTAGTTAATATATTAATTTTTTGGGAGCTTCCAGAGTCCAGGCCCATTTTTTCACTATATAGGCTGTATGTGGTATGAGTTGGGACAACTTTCAGTACCCATGTGGTATGGGGCTTGACGAGCGAACTCCCAGGGTTCAAAAATAGAGGCTCAAATTGGTAATGTGGAGTACTTAATGTGCTCCAATGACCTGGGAAACAATTTTTCTATAAAATTCAGGCAATTTGCAGATAACAGTGTCTCATTCACTTTTTGCCTCAGAGGTCATTTTCAGGGTGTAAATTGAGGTTGAAAATGCCTCTGAAAATGCAAAAACAGCAAAATCAGCAACTTTGCCTATTTATTAAGCAGGGTTACAGTGCAATTTTGAGCCAAATCAAATTTTTCCATGTTCGATCCCACAAAGAATTGCCCATATATATATATATATATATAATATATATATATATATATATATATATATATATATATTGACCATTGCCAGGCCCTGTGATATCTCTCTCCACAATATTAAATAATACTTAAATATTAAGTCTTGTTTCAGCGCCCAGCGAGAGAGCCAGCGCTACAGACAAGGTAAGAGAGACAGAGAGAGAGAGAGAGAGAGAGAGAGAGAGAGAGAGAGAGAGAGAGAGACCGCAACGCGTACGCGATTCAAGTCTCACGCCGCGTGACGTCAGCCGAAGACGGCCGAGCGCGCAGCGGAAGTAGATCAGTTTATTGCTGGCCCTCGCGTACGATAGCACGTGCCCTCGAAATCCGAGACTGCTCGAGGTGCTATCGCGACTCCAGAGGACGACAGTCGACATTCCCCACGTCACCCAGCTTGCGACCCGTGCGCCCGCGACCGGTACGAGGACGAGCGACGACTTCAGCCGGAGCACCCCCGCATCGCCGAGTAAGTGCCGCCTCGATTGTCATCTTTCTCTCTCCCGGCCAACACGCGTTGACGCTCTTTCTCGCTCCGGCCCGCGAGACGCGATCCGAGGCTAGCCGTCTCTTGTGTAGAATCTCCCTTTATTTCTTAAATTAATAAACGTTGTGTTCGTCAGAACCGACCCGTCTATTTCTTTGCCACGTCATCCCTGCCAAAGATCCCATTCCCGCGCACACGAGCTTCACCACCTCGTGCGCGCATTTGTTATCATGCTCTAGGCCCTATGGCTATTATTGTGTTACTTGATTATTAATAAATATGGCGGTGATAATATATATATATCCAAGGGTGATTCTTTGTTAAGTGAGTAAGGAAAAACAATCCAAAATTCTGAAAATTTTTTTGGAGACTGTTTGCCGTCCCATGATGTCACCAGAAATTTCTCAGATTTTTTTGGGCTCTATTACCAACGCTGCCAGAGACCCAAAGCTGCTATTTTTTCAATATTTGCCATATTATAGCTATCTTTAAACATTATTCACACCCATTAAATGACCTCTGGGAAAAGAAGTCATGATAATTTTTTTCCCTGGTAATCACTCGAAGTTTTCAGAAAGAATATGTCCAAGATCATAGGTGGTCATATGACCATCATAGCAAAAGTTGTTTTTGATCACCCGGATCAGGATCTCATAACCACTAAAAGTTAGCTTATTATGTTAACAGACTATCCAGAGTAGTGCCAGAGTGGGCTGATTCCTTGATTGCTCATAGTAAACCAATATGTGCAAGAAAATTGGTAACTATGAAGATTTACCAGTTACACTCATAGAAGACGGTAAATGAATTTTAATTATTTTTCTCATTTTGACAAGAAAAAAATATGGTCCACTTCCTTGAGTATTATTCATGGATATTTACTCATGAAATCCACTTGTATTGTATAACAGCATAGCTAAAGTTTGAACAGCTATCGACCGGTTGGCTCCAATTCCAACTTTAGGTTATTTACTCATAGAATTAACTAACATCAATCAATTCAGGAAAACTATATATTTGAGTTCGTTATAGAATTGTGCATCTAGTGATCTGTATGAATTGGTTCATATTAGCCAATTTCATGAGTGAATAGCTTGAAGTTGGAATTGGAGCCAACCGCTCGATAGCTGTTTGAACCTTAACTATGCAGTTTTACAATATAAGTCGATTTCATGAGTAAATATTCATGGATAATAATCACGGAAGCTTAACTTTTTCTTGTTAATATTTGAAAAATGATGGAAAATTCATTTACCGTCTTCTGTGTGTGTAACTGGTAAATCTTCATAGTTATCAATTTTCTTGCATATTGGTTTACTATGGACAATGATCAATTTGAGATTGTACCTGAAACTCATATCTACTCGCTGAATAAACACATTTTCAGTATTTCAATCGCCTGTATCTCTGTACATACCCTCGTTATTTTAATAAAGTTTTCGTGAAATTGTTTGAAAAACTAGAATCGTGAATATCTTTAAGTCACTGCCTATTTAAATGTGAAGAAATAGAGCTGTTCGAATTTAAACACAAGACAAAGATCCGCTGCGGGCTTGCCACGTCAAGGAGATAACCAGCGAGCCTGTACACTTCGCAACAGCTGCCGCACCCATACATCAATGTAAGCACAACTTGGAAAGCTCGTACCTTACCTTAGCACCACTGCTCTAGTACCGCTCGTATGTAGTCACTCTTCGTATTAGAGAAAATCATCGCCCCTTCCTGGCTAATGCCAAATAGGGAAACGCGATTTCAAATCTACGCACTCAAATATTTGTGACCGCATCTTAGTAAGCGTGACAACATCTGACTCCCGCGAGTCGGACGTAACAATATAGATAATGTCAATGTGCCAGGAAACCCGTATATGCAGCACACATTTCACATCCTAAAACAATGGACGCAAGTTTCAATAACCCTGGACTTTTTTCGCGAAATGTGTAATTATATTGATAGTCTTTCTAAGAACACGACAATTTGATCTAATTTCATTCAAGGTGATTCGTGATTGAAAAAATACCACAATCCCAGAAAAACTGATATTTTCCGTATCCATACGGATTTTGAAGAATTCGAAGTAGGAAATTCATTAGCGTGTCAAGTAAGTGAAGAAAATTTATGTGGAGTTTATTTGTCTCTTGCTTCATTACCCCCGCAATGGCATGGTAAATTAGAGAATATCTTTGTATCTACAATCTCTCATTCGAAACATATGAAAAAATTGGCAATAAGTCTGTATTTCACAAATCAGTAGAAGATATAGATCTTCTCTCAAATCGAGGCATTCAAGTGAACTGTTTCGTATAAGCACGGTATTTTTGGCCGTGCACATGATGATCGTTAAATCATCATGTTTACTTGTAATAATTTGTGCACGAAGACAGATAAACACAAATTTTCAGATATACGTTTATCAGAATTTTCATATGATGTTACATATTTGCGGAGATGCGTAACGATTGACGGCGCAAATGTATCTAATCGTCGCCGCTGCGACCTACAAAAGTTCGTGTCCTCGTAGGGGCGTGTACGAATTTTCCGCATCATCTTAGCTTATATCTGATTGGCTACACAAGTATGGGATTGACAATTAGATAGAAAGAGAGGAAAAAAGATCTCGGGTCAACAAAACAATCTCAGGTAGGCAAATATTAAGTATTTGGGACGAACGATTTTATTATATTAAGCAGCTAATTACGTTTCGAGCACGTTCGTAAGATTAGTAACAATTTATTGGGGATCAATATAAACTAACGTTCAATGAGTGGGAATTTTGTGGATTGTAAATTATAGGTATAGCTATTCTACAACATACCACCCGCCTTGAACACTCCAGTTCAAAAATGATAGTAGTCTGATAAAGCATTTGTAATTTGATGATTGATTGTACAATGTTGGATGCATCTGCTTATCATATAACGCATGAATGGTGCTTATATAAGGTTAAATGATATTTCATATTTTGATATTGTTTAACAGGCTGGATCGATTGTTTTATGCTACTGCTTAGTCTATGTCCTTACTCCTATTGGATTTATTGAAGACAACATGTACATGAATTAAAAAATGCCCATTTATCGATCTAATAGCTAATATGAGAGTAAACAATACATTCTAATTTACTTGAACCTGAATCTTAATTCATTCCATGTAGATTTGACAATTTAATTGGGAACATCCTCTATAGGCAATGGTACGACTCGAGTAATGCTTCGCTTATAAGTACCTTTATGGGTCTTGACATTGACTACCCGAATTATGCCATCACGTCCAGGAAATATCTCCGTGATTCGGCCAAGTGGCCAACATCGCGGAGGTGCATTATCTTCCTTCATGATAACCATAGAGCCTACCTCAATGTTATTTATTTTGTGATGCATCCATTTTGATCGTTGCATAAGATTATTCAAATATTCCTTTGACCATCTTGTCCAGAATTTTTGTTTGGCATATTGAACTAATTCCCAACTTGACAGGCGATTCGTAGACAGCTTGGTAAAATCAACCTCGGGTATGTTTGAGAAATGATCGCCGATTAAAAAATGGGCGGGTGTGAGTGCCCTTAGGTCTGTGGGATCGGTTGATATAGGCGTAATGGGACGGGTATTGAGGATGGATTCGATTTCAGTAGTGTAAGTCAACAGTTTCTCATACGTAAATAGAAATTCGCCAATGGTTTTATATAGAAGGTTCTTGAACGATTTGACTGCCGCCTCCCATAAACCACCGAAATGCGGTGAATTGGGAGGGGAAAAATGCCACTTTACTCCCAAGCGTGATAATGTTCTGACGATTTTTTCATTATGAATCTAAGAATCAAGCGCTGATTGAATTTTCTCCAACTCATTTTTTGCTCCCACGAAGTTCGTCGCATTGTCGGAATATAGGTCTGAAGCGCATCCCCTTCGAGCAAAAAATTGTTCTAAACCACCCAAAAAAGCCTCCGATGTGAGATCTGATATCAATTCGATGTGAACGGCCTTTGTAACGAAGCATACAAAAACGCACGCGTATACTTTAGTCTTGTTTCGATTGCGAAACTTTTTCTCTTTCATTTGAAAGGGACCGCAGAAATCTACGCCCGCACGGAGGAATAGTCGAGCGGTGGTTACGCGATCACTAGGTAAATTTCCCTAAAAAAAAAATAGTGTTCTATTCGATGATGACGAAAACATTTGATGCAGTTTTTTAAAATGTGTTTCACGCTGCTCTGTCTATTGATAGGCCAATACCGGACACGCACGGCGCTTAATGTAGCTTGAGCACCCGAATGATAATTCGCGACATGAATGTCCAATATAATGAGTTGAGTGATGTGATCTTTCTTAAGCAAAAATATAGGATGCATTTCTGTGGAAGTGCGCTCGGAATTGAGTAATCGGCCTCCGACGCGAAGAATATTGTTAGCGTTCAAAAATTGATTTAGGACCTTCAAGTCTCTGTTGAACGGAATTCCTCTTTTATCAGTGATATGTTTTATTTCTACCGAAAAGTATTTGATTTGAGTGACTTTTATGATAGTCTGCATTGCGTTTCCTGTTTCGCTTACGGTTAGGAACCCATATATCTTCGTGCCCATTTTCGAGCTATTATTTTTGAATCGCAATAAATACGCAACAATTCTAGTCAGCTTGGATATATCTGAATAGTTATCAAAAAAGTGTCTCTCGGTTTTCAGAACCGTAAATATTTGCACAGGTTTCAGCTCCAATAACGGCACAGCTGGAATGATATCTTCATATCACCTTTCGAGAAGTGATCCAAAGTATTACCTGATCAAACTGTATTTCCAGGTCAAAATTTCTTTTTGATCAAAAATGATTATAATGAGCGAGTTTTATGTACAGAAGAGATTATTACTGTGTAACATATGAGGATTATATACTCATGTAAAAGTAACCATAAAAATACATTCCTGTTTGTTTTGCGTCTTTTGACATTTTTATCTCACTAGCTACATTAAACGCGCTGCGCGCGATCTACATGTATGCGTTTCAAAACCATATTTCAATTATTTTTTTCACGAATTTTGACCATAATCGTTCTGACGTACATCTCAATTCATTTCATAATGCGAATTTCTAAAAGCTACATGAATAACCGAACCCTAAATTCTTATGATTCATGTAAAAACTGTATAAGAGTATTAGAAAGAACTATCGAGCACTGACATCTTCTTCTATTTAAATAATTCGAGCTATCGACACTTGAGCTCGCAAGACGATTTCAGATTTTTAATACTAAACTATTCATCAAACCACATAACACATAAAATTTATAAATCAGACATCTTAACCTAACAGAGTTATCCAATCCGACAACTGTTCAAAACTAAAAGGTAGCCTAAAATATCCACGTACCATCAATCAAATTCACATACCTACAATTATGGTTTTGAAAATGAATTGTCAATACTTATGACAGCATCATCAAAGAAACTGACTATGCTAACCTATAATATCATGACATCGGCTACCTTCTATCTATATATTTCACTCTATATCTATATACACCCAACTACAAATCACGTGGTTAGATCTACACCAATCAAATCACGAGTTAATGCCTTCACTCTAAAGGCCATCACTTCTTTATATAAGGATTAGGTCCAGAACAATCAACCCTGTTCTTCGATACTTATCGATGCGATTCTCTCTGCATAGTTATATTTCTTACTGATTGGAGAAAACGTATCATCTGTTGAATTTTTCTCCTGGTAAGATCAGGATAACCCATTGATATATTTCAAGAAAGGAAGTATGATTTGACGTTTACAATAGATGACTTTATAATTTTCACCAGACAAATTCATTAGTGGGTACAAAAAAGACGGTATCCATCTGACAGGCTCATCAAGAGATAGTACTTCATTCAACTGATAGTTACTAGTATATATGTTGATTGTATTCTGAAGTTGCCACTCCCAGAAAGAGAAAATTTGATCCTGAGTGCGTTGAGCCAAAGCGGAATGGCGCGGCGCCTAATATTTCGATCCTCCCTATTCATAAGGACGTATCTCGCAGAGTCTCGGAATGAGATCGTATCTCGGAGGGCAGAATGTTACAGACGTATCTCGTCGTACGGTCAAGTAATAGCGTATTTTGCAAAACGAAACGTTGGACTGTCGATGAATGTCGACGAAACATCTGATAAAGTTTGCAAGTAAGATCAAAGACAGGCAAAAGCAGCTGATCCGGACTCTCATATTGCAAAAAATTAGACAACTAATTTTCTTGCCAACTTGGAACCGCAGAGATACTTTCTCATTTTACAATTTTCCAAGATACGATATTATTTTGCTCGTCCCTCCAGGATACGTCCATACTTCGCGCTCGTGCGAGATACGTCCTTACTTTGCGTTCATCTAAACTACGTCTTTATGACTGGGGACGATCAATTTGTTATCCAATTTCTCAAATAGAATAGAAAAAGACTCATTTTTTGAGGTTTTCATCAATATATAAAAAGTCTGCTTTCATTCTAGATTATTATAAAACATCAAAAAAATAACTTTCTGAGATAAGGCCTGTTTTATATTTTTTTTGGTGAAACGTGAAACGTTTGGAAAAATCAATTCATCATCTGACAGCCAAGGGGAAACGACATCGATAGCGGATCCCACATTATCCAGATATTGGTTCTATACAGTCAAAAACGAGTATCGAAAACGCGATCGATTCATCAATTTACAGCAAAGGAAAAACGACATCGATAGCGGATCCCACATTATTCAGATAAAGTCAAAAACGAGTATCGAAAACGCTTGGTTTTAGCATCCGCGTGTTGGCTTTGGAAAGTTGACGTGAAACGCCCAATATGTATGTTATTCTCATCATTCAAGTCAGAGTCAGACCTCGGAGGTGAGGAAAAATGTTGAATTTAGAAACCGTTAAAAGCTAGTGCTATACGTGGATTACACTTATATAGCCCAGGACAATCTGGAAAAATCGGTAAGTACTACGGGGATGAATATCAAAACATAGTTCAGATGCCAATTTGGAAATAAATTTTCACCTGTAGCAATAAACTTGGAATGTCCTATTTACCTTCTAGCACGGGGCGCATCTGTTTTTGGTGTGTCTTTTCATACCCCCTCTCTGGAAATTTTTTTATTCTCTTCGGAAAATGATTCAGAATGATATGAGAGATACGTGGGCAAATGAAAAGTATGGCTTCATATTTTCATTTTCGAAAATGTGCATTTTTCTATTTTTTTCTTGGGATAGTATGGAAACTATCAATCTTAGAGTAAAATGCAAAAGGGAAAAAATTTTGTTATGAAATTTTGCATGAGAATTGAGTATTCCGAAACATTAATTTTGAATATTGTTGTTGCAAAATAGGTGGAAAGGGAAAATTGACCCCAAAAAAAGCCATTTTTGTGATTTTTTTTCAAGTTTTCAAGTCATACCTACGATAATGACACTTTAATTCAGAGTACCTTATACAGCGATGAAAATACGAAGAAAGAATTCATCTCGATATCTCTGATAGTTTTTCCACAAAAAATACTTGAAGTTAGCTAGTTTCAAAATTTTCACAACTGTAATTGAGTATTTCATTAGCCGCTCAGAAACCTGCCAATTTTTTTACGTACTGTTATAGATACTAACTATCGATCCCCAACGGAAAAGTATCGATTTCATCAATTTAAACCAATTCATGATTTTTTAAAATTTGTTGAAAAAAATTTCTTCGAAAAAAATGCAACTGCGACGCGGTTTTCATATCTATTCGAAATTCAAGAGTTGCATATGATAGAAGAGAAACAGACGCTCATTTTGAGTTTTCATTCACTCAGATTTGATTCGTGAATCTCGAGGTATAAAGGTTTTTAGTCGAGGTAACTTTCCGGCAAAGTATACGCAGTAGCATGAAAATTGAAAAGGTTTCTGATAGCTTGAACTATGTTTTACTTAAGTATCAATGATTATTTACGTAAGTAATGATCTTCATACTCAAAAGTCGGGCGGAAGGTTGGTGGAAATCATTGAAACGCAGCGATCTCTGTGCAGAGTCAGTGGCGGGCAGTGGAGGGGGTAGGGAAAAAGACGCGACGTAAAGTCGAACGCTCAGGATCAAAATGAACGTTTGATTTTTTACCGACAATATCTCAGCTTCTATTATAGGTAATTTGACGATTTTTCTCTTAATTCAATATAGCAAGTAAAAAGATGATGAAATATGTAGGTTAAAGTACCGTAAAAATTATTGGTGACGATCTATATATGAAAAATATAATAATGAATATTTGTACATCTGTTCTGATCATATTTTCTAATTTTCATTATAAAAGTGTACGTAACGCTGACTAATACATTCGAAAAAAAGGTTTTTTAATTTATATTCATTGATAAATATATTTTGGGGAGGTTTTGAATAAGACAGCAGAGTAAAATGTACTATGATATGACGTTTATTTAACATTACATTTAAAATTGAGTAGTTAACAATTATTGATTATTCTAAATGCATATATTGAATATAATCCATTGTCGTTGTCTTATATTGTTAAAAATTATTCATTAAAACCACGGAAACAGAAGCTAACAAATATTAAACTACTGTTTCCGTGGTTTTAATGAGTTATTGTTAACAATATAAGACAACGACAATGGATTACATTTGAGATATATGTATTTAGAATTTAAGTTTATGTAATTTGTAATTTTAATGTTACATAAACGTCGTATCATAGTACATTTTACTCTGCTGTCTTATTCAAAACCTCCCCAAAATATATTTATCAATGAATATAAATTAAAAAACCTTTTTTTCGAATGTATTAGTCAGCGTTACGTACACTTTTATAATGAAAATTAGAAAATATGATCAGAACAGATGTACAAATATTCATTATTATATTTTTCATATATAGATCGTCACCAATAATTTTTACGGTACTTTAACCTACATATTTCATCATCTTTTTACTTGCTATATTGAATTAAGAGAAAAATCGTCAAATTACCTATAATAGAAGCTGAGATATTGTCGGTAAAAAATCAAACGTTCATTTTGATCCTGAGCGTTCGACTTTACGTCGCGTCTTTTTCCCTACCCCCTCCACTGCCCGCCACTGACTCTGCACAGAGATCGCTGCGTTTCAATGATTTCCACCAACCTTCCGCCCGACTTTTGAGTATGAAGATCATTACTTACGTAAATAATCATTGATACTTAAGTAAAACATAGTTCAAGCTATCAGAAACCTTTTCAATTTTCATGCTACTGCGTATACTTTGCCGGAAAGTTACCTCGACTAAAAACCTTTATACCTCGAGATTCACGAATCAAATCTGAGTGAATGAAAACTCAAAATGAGCGTCTGTTTCTCTTCTATCATATGCAACTCTTGAATTTCGAATAGATATGAAAACCGCGTCGCAGTTGCATTTTTTTCGAAGAAATTTTTTTCAACAAATTTTAAAAAATCATGAATTGGTTTAAATTGATGAAATCGATACTTTTCCGTTGGGGATCGATAGTTAGTATCTATAACAGTACGTAAAAAAATTGGCAGGTTTCTGAGCGGCTAATGAAATACTCAATTACAGTTGTGAAAATTTTGAAACTAGCTAACTTCAAGTATTTTTTGTGGAAAAACTATCAGAGATATCGAGATGAATTCTTTCTTCGTATTTTCATCGCTGTATAAGGTACTCTGAATTAAAGTGTCATTATCGTAGGTATTAATTGAAAACTTGAAAAACAATCACAAAAAATGGCTATTTTTGGGGTCACTTTTCTCTTTCCACCCACCTATTTTGCGACAACAATATTCAAAATTAATGTTTCGGAATACTCAATTCTCATGCAAAATTTCATAACGAAACTTTTTTTCTTCTTGCATTTTATTCTAGGATTGATAGTTTCCATACTATCTCAAAATGAAAATAGAAAAATGCACATTTTCGAAAATGAAAATATGAAGCCATACTTTTCATTTGTCCACGTATCTCTCATATCATTCTAAATCATTTTCCGAAGTGAATAAAAAAATTTCCAGAGGGGGTATGAAAAGACCGAGGTCGACCAATTTTCGACAGATGCGCCCCGTACTATTCTTATTTATCACTCTATGTATCTTCCACCCTCCGTGTTCTGTTCGAAAAATGCTAAAGAAATTCCTAACATGCAATTCAATGTTATATAAATAAAGAATATACTCACACCAAAATTACTTGCAGAAAATCTATCACTTGCCGAAACGGCTGAGATTGCCGTTGTATGAGCATAATACGCATTTATATTAGCTAATAGAGATGACATCACTGCGGGGACCCCAGAACATAAGTACTTTGTTGATAAACAATGGAAATGCCTATAAAAATATAGTTATTCTATTCTTGTATTTAATTATCGAATAAGCTTCTAAAAGTGATTTTAACATACGTCATTGCCTGATAAATACTCTCTATGCCATAACGCATTGCGAATTCGTCCACAATCTCTTCTCCAGGAGGATCGAAGTAGACTCTCCAAGCATTGTCTCCTTTAGCTAGGGGTAGTTTGACCATTCCATCATTATTCTCTGATAAACTATGGAAGAGATTTTCGTGAAGACAAGTATATTGAACGTGATATGGTGCCACTTTTTCTTCCCCTTTAATTTCTACACTAATGTGTAATCGAATAGCACCAGAAACTGCAGACTTATCAGTTCGTTTTTCTAAATTGTACCACACATCCATTTCACCACTCAATGTTCGCACTTCAATTATTGTTTGACCCAAAAAATCGTCACTTTCACGAGTCAATTTTTGTCGGAGTTTTGATTTCAGGTCATTATCTTCATCCCAAACGCGTACCTTTATTCTATCAGATGAATTGTGGCATTCACTGGAAATTAGAAAAATACATTTATTCCGTGACCTTATATGACAGGAATTTCGATATTTAATCTTTATATAATCTTTAATTAACAGTAAAGACAGCATAAACTCTACTCATGGGAAATACTCAAGAACATAGGGAATGAATGCATAACAATGCCTCTCTCTTTCTCTCTCCCTCTCTCTCCTATCGGTAAGTTGACGCTCAGACGCTTTCAACAACGCTCTGTCATTTTTGCACTTTTCTTCACTTTTTTGAGGAGAATTCCCCTTATTGCAAGTATTCTGTCGAGTGCAGGTTTTAATCGACAGCTCGCGCTAACATTGAGAAGTAAATCTTGACTCAATATCCAAGCTTTGGTGCCCAGAAACACCTGCTATCCTGAAAAGGTAGGACGACGAGATTGTGAGTCGGCTGGTGACGCGCGGTGTGTGCCCTTTGATTGCGTGAAGCGCAGTTTCGGTGCGCAGTAGTGCAGTGTGTTGCACTGTGTGGGCGTTGCGCGAACGTATGCGTGTTCATACGTACGTACATGTGCATGCAGCATTTGGAACATTTCCCGTCAACTCTTTAAAGCCAACGCGCATGCGCTAAAATCTCGCGTTTTTGATACTCGTTTCCGATTCTATAAGACCAATATCTGAATAATGTGGAATCCGCTACCGATATAGTTTTTCCTAAGCTCTCCGATGGTGAATTAATTTTTCCAAAAGTCTTACGTTCCACCGAAAGAAAACAAAACAGATTATATCTCATGAAGTTATCTTTTATAAAAGCTGTTTCGATGTAAAAAAAGCCAGATTTTGATCTAGACTAATAAAAAAAAATAGTTTTTTGAGATATAACCTGTTTCATGTTTTTTTCTGTAATAGCATAGAAAATATAGAATACTGAATTCACTATCGGGAAGCTGAAAAAATAATCACATCGACACCATATCCCACATTATCTATATATTAGTCTGAAAGAGTCTGAAAACGAGTGTCAAAAACGCGAGGTTTTAGCGTCTGCCGCAGGCTCTGGATAAAGACTAACATAATAAAGATTAGTGCTAGTGCACATGAAATGGGTTTAATTAGCAACACCCTTCCCACTCCACACTCTATCCAGGACCAACAGAAGTATACGGCCTAGCGCGCCGCGGACTACTCTGCTGCCACGCTGCCAAGCTTCAGCCAAGGACAACACGGCGCCGGACGAATTAGGGGATTTCGTCGCTTGGGAGGAAGAACGTTCCATTTCAGAAACTTGCTATAAAAAGTTCCATTTCAGAAACTTTCTATAAACGTTTCAGATTGACAAGTATAGAAAGTGCCATTTCAGAAAAATTCTATAAAACGTGCCATTTCAGGAGAAATTTTTTCCCTCGGAGTTTTTCCGACTTTGGGGATGATGTCGAATGCATGTATCTGTATGTACATGTGTGTATGTGTGTGTGTACACGTCTGAAAATGACAACTTGATCCCACGTCGAGACGTGATACTCTGAAAGTGAACTATTTACATTACACATTTTTTTCATCGATGGATTTGGACGAAAATTGATATTTTTACGTTTTTGAGGTCGCTGATTACGAATCCGACCTCAGATTTAAAAAATTCGAGTTAGAGCCTCTAAGATCACCTAAAAAAAATTTGAAAAGGTACTGGATTTTGATGAAAGTTGGTATGCATGGGTTTTTGAGCTTGCTGATTACGAATCCGGCCTCAAATTTTGGAAATTCAAATTAGAGCCTCTAAGATCACCTGATAAAAACTTGGAAAAGAATGGAATTTTGTTGAAAATTAGTATACATGTGATTTCGATTTTTATTTTCTATTTCATTTTATTTTATTTTTATTTTTTCGGAATAAAAAATGCGATTCTTTGGAGCACTTTTTTTCAATCCAAAATCAGAGGAAGAAGGAATTTTATTTTTGAAAAAATATGAATAATATGAAATATGAAAATCTGCACAAAAGTTCACAAAATATTTGAACTTTCCAAATTCGTTAATTTTTTTCGACTATGATTTTTTGCAGCAAAATGGCGGACAAAGAACGGGAATCAATATTTTTGATTTTCATATTATCAATACTAGAAACTGTTCAGCGGGCATACCGCGCACGCGAAGTGTTTCATAGCTGGATTTTTTCTGTTCTGAAAATTTAGTTTATAAGAATTTACTAAAAGCATAATGTAATGTGATGTAAATATTAGTTATGACATGTTCGAAGTTTATCACACTGATGCAGTAATATAGAAACATTATATGATGAATACGAGATGCATGATAACATGACTCAGAAACGTCGGGATATGTAATAGAATAATTTCAAAACACGTCCACAGTGTGAATGTGTGTGGAGGAGAATGGTTTTGTTATGGCCCGACCAGTGGGAAGGGACTTATTTAAATTTTGCGGTGGGATAACCGGTTCAATTGATGTGGCGGCGAATCGCTATTCGAGATTGACATTCCGAACTTACTCCGATGTGCGCTGCAAATGCACGGAGCGCGCGGTAGTTACGATCCTGGCAGCGTGCATCGCCAAGCGAGGCGCGTGGACCGTGATGTGTGCGGGCTCCGGCAAGAGCGCGTTGGTGGGAGCGAGAGCGCTGCTTGGGCGCTGCGCGTCGCGACTGCGGAGGGGAGGGGCGGATACCCGTCTCTCGCTTCTGGATACTCCCAAAACGCTGGTGTCCGATTACGGCCCACCAGTTCGGCTTCGGCTGCAGGCGCGCTCCTTCGGCTCGGCAGCTCGCTGGCAAGCGATCACGTCCTATGTGATCGCCTCGTGGATAGGAGGTGTAACAAAAACTATTCACAACACCCTTTCTTGCTATATCACTGATCTTTATTAACTATTAGCACTAATAATATTACGAATGGTCTTCAACTAATGCGACACGCCCGGGAATTCCGTAACTAATTGTCTGTGAGCGGTACGCGTAGCAAACGTCTGTTGCTTTCGGTGGCGGGTGGAATTCTGCTGCGGCCGGCCGCAGCTCGCTCTCTTATCCTCTCCGTGACGTCACACTGATAGGGTCGCGGAACGCTCCTCGAAGGTGCCGCGACACTATGCGAGTGGCCGAACAGCTCCTTATATGGTCATGGCTTGGATGAGGCGCGGAGTAATACCGTGGCGTCGGGGACTACATTTCTTAATTATACTGCGCAATAAAATCCTCACGCATATATAGATATATTATGTGTAACTTGGCTTTACATGATTGACTTATTTCTAATAACAATTGACAAATATGCGTATTTGTATGCGCACCCGCGAGACTTACTCGATAAAGGATAATTCTACTTTATTATTACATTGTTTCTATTATTTAGGAATGTACACATAGTGATCTCGAGTCATGAGCTCTCGATCGATGGTGTATGCTACCTGACTGTAGGGCAGGTCGCTTTATTAGTAATGCAAAATGTTTATATGTACATATGATGTCAATGAATTGGTTATTTCTCAGCATAAGGTTATACTGAATGGATATAAAATGAATAAGTCGTTGTGAACACGTTGCATTGGTCACGATTAACTATTAACTTAGCATGCTTGGAAATTCGGAGACGTATCATCCGTTCACGTGTTGAATTGATTGATTGAAAGATCCGTTCGAAACCTCTGCAACATGCTCATGCGACTACCTACGCATGTAGGCTAACTTATTATTATACTTCTTATCAGCTAGGCTAGCCCGCTTTTGTAAAAATCTAGAAAACATAAATTGAAGAAACTTATTATATAATATGCCACGCCCTGGCTATACTTCACTCTCGAGATGCACGACGGAGGGTAATGCAATCATCGCCTGCAGATGATAACGCAGCGCGTCTTGATTACCGTGCGCCGTGTCTCTCTCACTCGTCTACTCATTCATACAATTATCGTCTTTACACTGGCAAACAGCTGAGCTGCTCGCGTCGTCGTAGGACTCGTGTGGGGCAGAGAGCATGACGATAGCTGGATCTTTGTTGAGGTCGGGGAAATCGGTGGAAGAAAAAAACCAAAATAATTTGGCGGGGCAAGGCTGGGCCATAACAGTTTCTTATTTTTTTTCTTTTCTTCTAATATGTAAAAAACTCTGCTTTATGAGAAGTGCGGGAAGTATAGCTGGTAAATGATATATGGACTTCATACAAAAGATTTAAAATAATAAATTATTCAATACATTTCATGAAAAATCATTCAATTTTTATGATTATCGTTCTGTAGAATATATAAGATATATCAATGTGCCCAAATATATAACTAATTTTGAACATAATTTATTATACACTAGCCAGAATCACTCACTCGCTATCGCTCGCTCGTGTCTTTCATTTGCTCTATCAAGAATAAAGGAAAATAATGGAATTTTTATTGGAATTATTGGTGAATAATTCAATGTATGTACGGACGCTTTTACATCAACATGTATCTCACCTCTAGGCTATCGAAAATAAGGTCCCAATGTCTGATTTGAGGTGTCAATTTTTACCTCATTCGAAAGCTTTGTTTTTGAGGAAGTAAAATAACATAATCAGAAATATATTATGTTATGATCATGAATTTTCGTCAAACCTCGAGAAATATCAATGGAAATAAATATAATTTCTACTATATTGCATCTTATTACTACATTGCAACTTGATAACTTTCGCCATGAGAACATGCAATTTCTCATGAAATTAACGCCCACGCATCGACATTCTTCCATTTTTCACGATGGAAACGGGGAGCGCTCAATCGGCTATATCTATTCGTCAGATCAGAATTTCCGTCACGACGCTGATTCGTAGATTTTTTGACGATTTATGTTACTCAACTTGCTACGCACGCCCACGCATCAATATTTTTGAATTTTTCACGATGAATAATTAAAGCACCCAATAAGCTCTATCGATACCTCTAATCAGAATTTTCATCGCGACGCTTTTTCATATATTTTTTCAATGGTTCATGCGGCACAAGTTGACAAAAGTCAGTTTTTTCCATATTTCACGCCCACGCATCATTTTTTCCAAAATTCTCTCCATGGATATTCAAGCCCATCCGATGTTCTTTCGATCGAACATACCCGACATTTCACCAAATCATAATCTCACGTATTTATCTGAAAGCATGAAAATCGCAAAGTAAACCACCAATTTTCAATCACATACTTCACGCCCACGCATCAATATTTTTGAATTTTTCACGATGAATAATTGAAGCGCTCAATGAGCACTGTCGGTACCTCTTATCAGAATTTTCATCACGACGCTGTTTCATATATTTTTTTAATAGTTTATGCGGCACAAGTTGACAGAAGTCAGTTTTTTCCATATTTCACGCCCACGCATCATTTTTTCCAAAATTCTCTCCATGGATATTCAAGCCCATCCGATGTTCTTTCGATCGAACATACCCGACATTTCACCAAATCATAATCTCACGTATTTATCTGAAAGCATGAAAATCGCAAAGTAAACCACCAATTTTCAATCACATACTTCACGCCCACGCATCAATATTTCTGAATTTTTTACAATGAATAATTGAAGCGCTCAATGAGCACTATCGATACCTCTGATCAGAATTTTCATCACGCCGCTGTTTTATATATTTCTTTGATGGTTTATGCGTCACAAGTTGACAAAAGTCAGTTTTTCCCATATTTCACGCCCACCCATCATTTTTCCCACAATTCTCTCCATGGATATTCAAGCCCATCCGATGTTCTTTCGATCGAACATACCCGACATCTCACCAAATCATAATCTCACGTATTTATCTGAAAACATGAAAATCGCAAAGTAAACCACCAATTTTCAATCACATACTTCACGCCCACGCATCAATATTTTTGAATTTTTCACGATGAATAATTGAAGCACCCAATGAGCTCTATCGATACCTTTAATCAGAATTTTCATCGCGACGCTGTTTCATATATTTTTCAATAGTTTATGCGACACAAGTTGACAAAAGTCAGTTTTTCCCATATTTCACGCCCACGCATTCTTTTTTCCAAAATTCTCACCATAGAATAGGAAAGATCTTCGATTGATCTATAAATCAGTGAAACTCAAATTTGCACCATACAACTATTTTACAGTTTTTTCCAATGGTTTCGGATACCAAAAAAAAACGCAACTTGATTTTTACCATTTTTGACTCCCACGCATCGTTTTTTTTGTTAATTTCAATGTGGAACATGATACCGCAGGCAATTTCCTTTTGATCCATTTCATTTGTTTCCATGGAAGTCAACTCCATCATTGAAAAATCTCCTCATGAAATTTCCGAGAGGATTAACTTTATAGTAGAGTATAGAAGTATAGATATAGATATAGATATAGATATAGATATAAATAAGTAGAATATTAAATTCTAAAATTAATTCAATCATTCGGGATCAACTATCATCACTCGGTTCAACCTTTAACTAATCATGATTGAATGTAGTATTGAATATTGTCCATTCAATCAGTTAATCCAAAAAGTGTCAGCGCTTGATGTGAAGTTACTGTTTTCTCTCATAATATGTACGCAAGTTGCCAATTCTCTCAGTGCTGACTTATTCTTCTATGATTTTCTTATTAATTGATTATAAGTAGAATATTCAATTCGAAAATCAATCATGAGAACATTTGTGGAACATATTCATCTGCCTGTTTTTATTACTTATTTACTTCACACTTATTCATTGATCAATTTGTCTTATTTATTGATAATTTCTTATCAACTTTCTGACTCAGAAGTCATTTCATGAGTCCTACATATTGAGGTGTAAAATGCTTCTAAAATTACCAAAGCAGCAAATTCTGCTACTTTAGCTTTTTATAAAGTAGGGTTAGAATGCTAAGAATATAAAAAAAATCAGAAATAATATGATAGTCTAGAGTTTGACAAAGAAATCGACTCCGTAATTTTTTGTTTGCCTTGGCGATTATATGAAGAATCACCAATATATACATGAAAATGTTCATAACTTATACCGCGTATTTATTTATATCAATTTTATACTATACCGCGCATAGAGCATGAAACTCAAAGCTGTGAGCCAAGCTCTTCTCAACGGCAGAGACTATAGGTGAGCTGACCAAAAGCAGGGCTCTAAAGTCAATATGGCTGTTTCCCTGAACCAATCGGCAGAGGTTTTTAGAATTTCTTAAGATGGTAGCCTCCTTAGGCGGATCTCGATTAGGATCTGCATTTTATAAGGGGATTTTTAAGCATACATTTTTATATTCGATATATGTCATTGAAATTCCGTGAACAGGGGTTCTCAATGTCGCTGATAACGATTCTGACATCAAATTCTCAAAATTCTTGATCCAAGATGGCGGCTCATGATTTTGTACAATTTTAGACGGAGAATCGTAAAAATTTGGACTAATGGGTTTTCGAGAGCGCTGATGATGAATCTGACATCAGATTCCTCAAAATTAAGTATCCAAGATGGCGGTTCCAAGATGGCGGCTCATGATCTTGTACATTTTTAGTCAGAGAATCGTGGAAATTTGGAATTATGGGTTTTCGGGAGCGCTGATGATATATCTGACATCAGATTTTCAAAATTCTGTATCCAGGATGGCGGTTCCAAGATAGCGGCTCATGATTCCGTACATTTTTAGTTGGAGGTTCGTGAAGATGTCAATAAAAGGGTTTCTGAATCTTTACTGCTGAAATAGATTGTTGAGTTTTTCCATCTATGATTTTTTCCTAGCATAATATTGAAAATTTTGAAAATTGGCCACTACCATCTTGGACCAAGAATTTTGAGAATTTGATGTCAGAATCGTTATCAGCGACATTGAGAACCCCTGTTTGCGGAATTTCAAGGAAATATATCAAATATAAAAATGTATGCTTAAGAATATTGATAAAATGAAAATCCAAAATATTGATTTCTGTTTTTTGGCTGCCATTTTGCTACAAAAAATATAGTCGTAAAAACTCAACATATTTGGAAAGTTCAAATATTTTGTGAACTTTTGTGCAGATTTTGGACATTAAAAATAAAATTTCTTCTTCCTCTGATTTTGGATTGAAAAAAAAGTGCTCCAGAAAACTGCTTTTTTTATTTCAATTCGTTAATTATTCATTGGAAATCAATTTTTTCAGTCTTTTCAACCATTGCATCGTGTTAAGCATACCCGAAAATAGTGGGGATGACTATTTTGCAATAAACCTTCCGTCTTATTCATCGAATTATTCGAGCTCGAAAGTACAAATAAAAGTTCTGCAATTTGGGACTTAATGGGTTTAATCATAAGAGTAAAGAAAAGAACTTGGGACGTGAGACCCTACTGTTCGGTAACAGAGATATGCAATAATTTTGTTTCATTCGGGATCCGCTCAGAATGGGTTAAAATTTTCTAGTGTTGATCGACTTCGAATCCCACATCCACTTTTTCATCCCGCTATTCAGTGAGTATTTATGATCCTCCTATCCATAACTACTAACTAACAAGAAAGGGTTGGCGCAAGTATAAGGTTTGGTGGAAAGTGGAAACACTCCTGGTTCACGCGTCATCATTTCAATCTCATTAAGGAGCGTGACTGACTCTACAGACGATACAAATGCACAAGAATGCAGATCGATCGTTTTTTCTACAAAATAGCACGTGACAATACACACGAATACATAACAAATACATAACAAATCGAAACCGACAGACTTTACTTTTATTACAGCCGCATACGTAACCTGACAAATACCAAGGACATATGGAAGGAACTCAGTTCAACTGGGTATATATCTTAAACACAATCTGCTACGTCACTCTTCTTCGTAAGCTCTCGGGCTTAGGCTTTTCTCTAAACGTTCTGAAATGTATTGAATCATATGTGGACCCAGGCAACAGACGATCCGATGCGGAGACGGGGGTTGTTCGGCTTACATTAAACTAAACTGCGGTGTGCCTCAAGGCTTCGTTCTTGGTCCCCTCTTATTTTCCCTTTACATCAGTGATGTGACATTTGGATTCTCATTATGCATCAGACACATTGTATACGTAGACGACCTGCAAGTGTACCTATTCTGTCATCCTAGTGAATTTATTAAAGAACTCTTGCCTCTGTTCAGAGTTGCTTCATATATTGCTGAGTGATCTGCACACAACCATTATTGATTAAATGTCAATAATACCGAAGCAATTGTGTTTGGGTCGTCTTTCTACATCAATTTACTCTCACCGACAGTCAATTACTTCATAGCAATCGATCAAACCATGCTTCCCCTGGAGTCTTATGTGCGTGGTCTAGGAGTAATACTTGATGCGAAACTGAATTGAAAAGAGGATGTGATCTCACTATGCAAGAAAGCGAATTCTTCCATGTATGTGTGCTTTCACAGTTGCAAAACAGCTGAGGAACTGTCGCGCATGACCAGAGCAGTCCATTCACGTGAGGGCACGTCAAGAAGAATGGTCGGAGCTTCTTCTTGAATGCCTCGGGGATATCGGGCAGCCTAATCAGCTGTATAATGGCGGTTGCATATATATATATATATAATATATATATATATATTATATATATATATATATATATATATATATATATATATATATATATATATATATATATATATATATCTTGCGTTTGCGCTGTTCTTTACTTTGCTCGAGCTGCCCGCACTGGGATCGGGCAGCTCGAGCAATACAAGTAGTAGCAGAGATAAGTAGAGAGATTGTCAGAGCCCATAGGCGGGAACGAGCCGATTTTTAGCCCTTCGAGCTTGGTAAGATTTGCTGATGAACCATATGGTCCAAAAGTAAACGAAGCCGTTTGCGCGTCGATCTTTGTTCCGAGAATCATATTTTTTGATAACAATTACAATCTGATTCTATATTCATGAATCGAATTGATTTTCTTTGTTGAATAACGTCAAATTTGAATCGCGAAAGTCGGTTCATATTACAATTTTACATGAGAATTAATTTGGTCTGAATAGAGAATGACGATTTGGATGACATGAATAAACTCTGAATTTCAGAATGCAAATATCTCAATGTAATCTCTCAAAAGTTGAACGATAATGCACTTCGGAGTACATTTGCTCAATTACACTTATCATATATACAGATGTGTGAAATTTACAAGATTATTGAATACAAATTTCAAAACTCAACAAAATTTTCTCATCCAAATCCAGATTAAAACATTTTTACGCAGACAATCAGGCTTTTTTACGTTACTTATATTGCACGGTATCTTCCTGAACAGAATCAACAGAAATTTCTGATTTGGTGTGGAGTTATCGTGTAAAGATCCGTGACGAAAAATACAGTATTCCTAAGAATGCTAGTTTCCTTGATTCAACCGAACTTTCTTATTCAAATTCGGGAGATGAAATATTTCGGAAAGGTTTCAGGCTCTTTCTCATTTCGTATCTGGCAAAGATTTTTTCTACTTCGAGTCAATAAGAAATATTGATCTGGAGTGGAGTTATTGTGTAAAAATGCGTGAAGAATACAGTATCTAGAAAGAAAACTTTCCTCAAATTCAACCGAATTTTTTCATTCTAATTCGGATACTAGAATATTTCGGAAAGGTCTCAGACTTTTGCACATCTCTCATCTTACAGAGTTCCTTTCTATTTCGATTTAATAAGAAATATTGATCTGGAGTGAAGTTATCGAGTAAAAATGTGTGAAAAATACAGTATCAAGAAAGAAGAATTTCCTAAACTTCAACCGAATTTTCTCATTCAAATTCGGATAATAGAATATTTCGGAAAGATCTCAAGCTTTTTCACACTTCTTATCTTGCAAAGTTTCTTCCCACTTCGATTTAATAAGAAATATTTATTTGGAGTGAAGTTATCGTGTAAAAATGCGTAGAGAATACAGTACTAAGGGGATCCGCTACGTTTCCCAAAACTCAGATTTGGGTCAGGGAAACTTTGCATTACAGTTTGGCTTCTAGTGGGAAAAGTTACAGAGATAATCGAATTTCGTTTAAATAATAATTTTCATCACGATCTTTCAAATAATTGAGCATCGAGCAAAATCGCAAAAAGTATTTCATTGAAAATGTATGTCAAATTTACAAGTAGCGCCCTCTTGAAATTCTATCCAGCTCATAGTTCAGTGAAGAGAAATTTACGACGTCTCTCTCTCTAATTTTGCTTTCTCAAAGAGAAAGCTTTGTAATGGGGCAAAAATCGACCCACCGAATCAGACCTCGGGACCTCGATTTTCGTGATCTACGGGTCGAAAAACATGGAAATTCAAAAGTGTCTGTATGTATGTATGTGTGTGTGTGTGTGTGTGTGTGTGTGTGTGTGTGTGTGCGTCCCGTTTTTTTTCGTCCACGATAACTCTCGAAGGAATGGTCCGATCGTCTTGAAATTTTGCACACAGGTTAATCGCGGCAAAATCTCGGGCGAGTTCAATTTTCAGCGAAATCCGTTGTTTATTTCCTTAGCAACCGTTGTTAAGGTGTCTATTTTTTCGTTTCTTTCGTCCACGATAACTCCCGAAGGAATGATCCGATCGTCTTGAAATTTTGCACACCGGTTAGTTGTGACAAGATCTAGTCCGAGTTAAATTTTCAGCAAAATCCGTTGGTTATTTCGCTAGCAACCGTTCCTAACGTGTTTTCTCACAAATCCTTATGAGTGCTCATTGGGGCAAGCCGGAAAATCAGTTTTAAGTCACACTCGATGGCCAAGGACACTGAATTGTTGTATTTGCTCCATAGCAACGGTTGTTTACCTCCCTAGCAACAGTTACGAAGGTTGGAAATCATTAATTTATGACCCATTTCCATCATTTTCGACGGCAAAGGACACAAAATCTTCCCAATTAGCTCCTTAGCAACCGTTGTTCACCGCCCTAGCAACCGTTGCTAAGGGGGAAAAAAATTGATGTAAGTTTCGTTTCCAGTATTTTCAACGTACTATAGAGAAAATTGGGAAAATTTGGTGTCTTTTGCCGTCGAAAATGATCAAAATAGATTTTGAATTGATCGTTTCCAACCTCAGCCGTCGAAAATGATCAAAAACGGACTTAAGGGCAGGGCGGATCGATTTTGACCGCTATTAAACCGTATGACAGTCACAAGATGAATTGATCGAAAAATTATGCAGGTCCAAATGTCTCGCATCGTGTAGAACCTAGAACCGTTTGCTTTGTTGCATTTGATCAAATAATAAGAGAGCCCGGGCAGACATCAACACTCGCAACATAGTTTGGTCAATTGAAAAAGAACGACACTTTACACAGTCACAAAGATACGAATTGAATTGATTAAATAATTTTTTTGTAATTTTTGAAAAATAGATGATAGTATCTACGGTAGTGGAAAGGTGAAAATACAGGTTTGGGAAGCGTTTGTCGGTGATATTGAAGCCTCTTTGAGAAAGCATACTGCTAAGGCACTTGGCAGCGGTTTTTTTTTTCTACATGCGAAAAAGGTCCGAAGCCCGAAAAGCAGGAAAGTAGCCTTTCCTTCAGGCCCGTCGTCTATCCGTGGCATGCCGCGGCAGCCCTCGCTTTGCTGCGACAGGCACACTGAAGGCCCGATCCCCTGCATCGGGGTTTATTGGCCTGCTCTCGGCGAAGCAGCTTCAACACTGCTACCTTTTCTCATATTTCGGAATTTGTCTCGGAATTTGCCTCGGCCACGGGCGGCGTGAAAGAGGATAACAATTCAAATAAACTTCTGCGACTTGACGATTTACTGTTTAAAATTCATAAGCTTAATATAATCAAAGTGATTTTCAGTGATGCGGCATTCCTAAATGTCTAACGACAATATAATTTTTTTGTTCAAGCGATTCAAGCACTTGGAAATATTGAGTACTTAAAAAGCTGGTAACTAAGATGTTATCATTTTTGCATTCTCACAATACATTGAATATTTTCTTTTCTGCCATGTACGAGTACATGCACCATAGCGTCTCCCTTCGCGGTTTCGCTCAGTATTTCGAGTGCAATTATGTTTTCATGGAACTCTTTGCAAGTTTACAGTCATTAGGATGAACTATTCTGAATGATTGAAATAATTTTCTCTATGTCAAAAGGGCAGCGAGTGAGAGTCCGCGCGAGCGAGAAGGTCGTAGTAGGTATACAGCTCATAGCAAAGGCCACGAAAATATTTATGACTTGAACTGAGCCGTTTCCGAGCTCTGTTGATGAATTTCATGCATGTGTAAGGCCTAGATAGATTTTCAATTATTGATAATACTTCAACGGGGCCACTGATCAAAAGTTGGCGAACACACGCCACCCTTAGAATTATGCTCTTCTTCGAATAATATGCAACTTGACTATGAAATGAATATATTCGAGATATCCAACAAATATTTTCAAGCACTTAAACTATTAAAAATAAGATTATAATTTTGAGCTGGAAAAATCTTCCGAAAAAGGAATGAATAGTGTTTATCTTCAATCCATTGATATACCAATGTAAATGCGAAAAACATGTTTCGTTGTTTCAACTCTTTGAAATGCGAATTTTTGAATATCCCTTGTTAGTATGACTCTACACAGTAATGAGCATCTCCCTTGGAAAATTCAAATCAATCAGTTTGGTAGGAAATCTATATATTGTCACGTCAGTGACTTTGCAGTCGGTTACAATCCGACCTACTGTTTCGACTGACTATACCATTGCCAATCTCGGGATATCTACTTTCCAAGGCGAATCTTTTTCTCAATTTTTTTTTGAGCATCACTCGTCCGCGAAATCAGTTCGGAGAAGCCGCCTGTTATCAGGGCAGGCTGATTCCACCAACACCGGAATTCGCGTCCGAATTTCAAGCGATACAGCTTATCGCTAACGAAGGCGAAAAATACGCTTATCGCGTGTTGCTATTAGAGCAGTCAATCTCGCTCGGTCCAAGCGAGCAAGTTTACAACGCTCTGCAAATAATCATATTTTAACTGCAGAAGGTTTATTTGAATGGGCAAGAAATTACTGTAAAGAAACCATGGTATTTTATAGTAAAAAAGAAGATTATGAGCAAGCTAAACTGAAATTGAAAGAAAGATTTGATAATTGGTTTGATATACAACCGATGACAGACTGATGGTCAAAAAAATTTCATCTGCTGAGGAATATAAAATTTTTCCTAGATCAAAACGAACTGAAAAAGTAGTTCAGTTGAAACATAGTATGGCAAAGTCTTCAATATCAAAGCCAAAACGGAGGTCAAAGAATGTGTGAAATGAAATAATGTCCGCATATCGACGTGTCTTACGAAGAAAGACACATCTCAAACTGTTTCAAACTCCGCATATCTCAGTCCATAACCCAAATGAGTACATGATCTACGATCTAGATAGTAGTTTATACAACTGATAGAGACTTGTATGAATATTGAATATATTCCAATTTCGGCACTCTTGTAAGCAGAAGACTTGAGCTGGAGCGCGTGGAGTCAGCGCGGTGCGGCGCGGCACGGCGCGGCCCGGCCCGACGCGGCGCATTTTCTCATGTTTGCTACTCAATTACTCGAATACAAAAAAAGTCTAGGTATCCAGAAGGTCCATATAAACGTGAAAAAACCTCAGCTTTCGATCTAGACTAGTTAAAAAAATTAAAAAAAATAGGTTTTTGAGATATGGCCTGTTTTATATTTTTTTTCTGTGAAAATGTGAAAAATTCGGAAAACTAAATTCACCATCGGAAAGCTGAGAAAAAACTACATTGATAGCATATCCAACATTATTTAGATATGGGTCATATAGAGTCGAAAACAAGCGTCGAAAACGTGAGGTTTTAGCGTCCGCGCGCCGGCTTCGGAGAGCTGACAAAGAACGCCCCATATGTTAAAACTTGCGAGGCATGCCGGAGTCAAAAACTGGTGCGGGTTAAAACCAAATTACCAATGAAAATCACTACTACACCAAATTTCGGATTCGAGATAGTTGAAATCGATATAGTCGGTCCGCTCCCCATTACAGAACTTGGAAACAAGTATATCCTCACTATGCAGTGCTCATTAACCAAGTATTCCAATGCCATTCCGCTTGAACGAATAACCTCGGACGTAGTAGCAGAAGCTCTAATTTCCCAATTTATTACCCTATTTGGATGTCCCGTCTATTGGAAAAATGATCTAGGTTCGAATTTCGTAAGCGCGTTGTTTAAAAAGATCGCATCGATTTTTGGAATAAAACAAATTCGATCTACAGCTTTTCATCCTCAATCAATGGGTTCCTTAGAGAGAAGTCATCACGCCTTAGTCGAGTATTTGAAAATGTTTACCAATAAGACAGACTGGGATTATTGGCTTAAGTTCGCGATGTTTTCGAATAACACGACAGAACATGTATCTTATTCGTTTACACCTCTAAGCGAGAATTCCATCCGAATTTGCTAGGGAAAAAGTGGAAAAAACCTACCATATGTATATTGATAACCTAATTAGTAAGCTCTGTAATACGCAAGCTCAAGCCCGCGAGAGATTAATCCGAGCAAAGGAAATATCTAAGCGATATTATGATTCAAAATTAAATGTTAGGGACTTTCAGGTGGGAGACGAAGTATTTTTATTAAAAGAACCTAAGCTATCCAAGTTTGACGAAGCTTATGCGGGAAAGTACCGGGTTCTTGAGCTTGTGGGAGATCGTAACGCAGAATTAGATTTGGGTGGAAATCGGACAAAAATAGTGCATGTAGATAAATTAAAACATGCGTATTTACGAGTAGATTAATCAGAAAAACCCCCAGGGGCAAGCGAATGGGAATTCTTAGAATAAATACTAGTTATGTAACAAAATAGGTTGGGGCGGTATAATCTCTTATACGCACACAAGGCGTGCAAGCACATACATACATAACCATTTTAAGTCTAATTTAGTCCTTTACAAGTTTTTTTTTGAAGGCGACGTAATTATAATTTCTTTTTTTCTCAATGAAAGAAGAGAGATTATTAAACCCCAATCATAATGATTAAGTTTTAAGAAAACCATGTATTAGATGTGAGGTTATGATTATATATATACATAAAATGTAATGAGTGGTTCAAATAAAAATATGACAAATTGAGGATTGTGTGGAGAATATGGAGAAGTAAATAAGTAAGTGAGGTTGTACTTCACAGACATGGGCGTTGGACAGGGGCCCATTTCCCTCCACACATCCCAAAAAAAAAATATGTGTATACAGTAAACTGCAGTTTTATGATAAAAGAAAAATTATGTAATCATTCACAGGACGGTAGTCGTTAGGAACAGTGTGTAAAATTCAAGGAATTTTTAATTAAGGGGAGGTGGGGGGTATCATAGATATAAGACTGGAGAAAGTGCGCGGAATCGCATTTTCTGCGCTGATGCATGAGATCGCGTTTTCCGCACTAGTGCGCAAAGTCATGTTTCCCGCACGGATGCGCGGGATCGCATTTTTTGCGCTGACGCGCGAGATCGCGTTTTCCGCACTAGTGCGCAAAGTCGATAAGCTTAAATTGGAAATTCAACTAACACAAGAGAGAATAAAAATTATTATTTAATATATTATTCAATTATTATTCAATAAAATCAATAACTTTCTGAAATTAAGTTGATATTCAAGTTGAAAAAAAGTAAATTTACTTGTTGAAAGAATATAATTAGAAAAGGGAAGGTAAAACAAAAGAAAAAAGGAATACGTCAAAATCTAATTTATTATAAAGAACATATGAAACATAATTAATAGTATAATAGATAAATTTATTATCTATAAGTATAAAAATATAAAAATTTATACACATAGGAACATTGGCGCACATACAAAAATACATAAATATAAATAGATACTAGGTTAAACAAGGGAGTATAATTCTATGAGTATGAGGAAAAGAAAAAAAAACAACAAAGAATACTAGAAATTACAATGAAGATAATTGGTAGGCGTTCTCGGCACTGTAGTGAGACATTGGCTTTTCCATGTCAAACGTGCGCCCGGCGTACACTTGGGAAATAAACTCGTTCCCTATCAGGGTGCATTTGGCACATGAATTTAAGCTGGATATACGAGTAAAAACCAGCCCACACCACGAGCAACGCTGGTCCTCTAGCTGATGCCTGAGCCCCATGCGGTGGAATAGGGCGGAAAACCAACCAGTATACTCCGCTCGATTTTCGCGGTAGCATCGCTCGCAAATTCGTCGCTCGTCATGCGTGCGGAAAAACCCTCCTTGAACGTGTCCCACACGTAAGATATTATATCCGAGGCCGAGATTCTTCCTCTCGCCCGCGGCGAAGCGGAAAAATTTGCCCGGATTAAGGGCGTGCAGTGGTGTAAACGGAGCATATTGAGGTCGGGGTGGGAGAGGCGGTGGGATCAGCACTTCGAGGCGAGGCAAGGGCCTCGGCTGGATATCAACGGCAGCGGACCCGGGGGTGACTTGTACCCCGATGCTGCTCAGAGTTGGCGGCATGTCGGTCTGTACTGCCGCATCGACCAACTCAGCCACCTCCACGTAGTAGGTTCCGGGTGGCACCTTCCGTTTCTTTATCGGCAGCACAGCCGACATTGCATCCGGGTGAATGATCCGGATTTCATTCACCCGAACCTCGGCTCAAAGCATCGAGACTTGTTCAGCCGCGGCGGCCAGAACCTCCAGATCTAAAAGAAAAAAAGAGAAGTTGTTAATACATGTATTTTTAACTTTAAGTACATACTTATCGAATCAAATCTACAAAGTTCAGTTCATTTGTTGTAAATAATGCCAAAGATTTCATTGAAATTCAATAGTCATGCAAGTTATTTTTACGCTCCATAATTTTTTCTAAAATAATTACAAAGGTCCGGTAACAAGAGAAAGAAATATTCCGAACGAAGCTCTGATGTCTCTGTTACCCGAGTGGTTTTTTTTTATGTTGCACATGGGAAAATCTCTTTTCTTTCCTTACCGTGAGAATGGCCCGCGACTGGAGAATCGTAGGGGCCTGAGCTGCCCGCAACTCCTTCACGCAGCATAGATCCGTCCATGACAACTGAAAAATTGGGGATGAGTGAAAAAACTTTATGGCCGGAAAAATGAACGCGGGATCCCGACACGCAAACATCGGCCGCGCGCGTGCGGAGGAGAGGAAAGGGACTAGCGCGCCGCCGCGGGTTCTGGGAAATACAAGAGCATATGCGCGTAATGACGGTACGCAGGTAATAAAGGGCAAAAACCAATTCTTGAAGAGATTGACGTGAAGTAATATAAAATAACGGACTTTCCGAGTTTCAATTCGATGACACCGCGATGCAACTTTAGGGAGCGGAAAGTACAAATCAAAGGAAAATACCGTGCAATAACTAGGGGATCGATCACGTACAAGAGGAAAAGGATTCAAGAAAGGCCGAGCAAACCGAAGCTAAATCGCAAGTTAGAAAAGGATTAAAATCACTACCAAAAAGCTCATCAAAACGCGGAAGGAATCGGGATTCACGCGGGTTTATTTTCTTGGAATGGAGGATTTCCGAACAATCAATCACGCGACGGAAACCACCAATAACGACGGAATAAGACGAAATTGCGAAGCGGGGACGAGTGATTAAAGGAATTAGAATACAGTACTCACCAGTAATTTGAATCGTGAGTCCAAAAAATTTTTAATCAGCGATCAGCACAGCCAAAAAACCAAGGAAAGAGGTGATGTCGGAACGAGAGTTGCCAAAACAATGCCGGCTCTGACAGGCAGAGTCGCGCGCGCAGTAACGTCAACTAGCCCTCTCGCGCCGGACCTATGCCGCCGGAAAATACATAGGGAAATTGGCCGCTAATAGGGACTTAACGCGTTGGGTCGCGGGGAAAACCACTAGCGCGGGATTTAAAACCGCATCAGACGCTAGAGACTGGGTAAATGAATACCGCGAGGATACTAGGATTGTTTTTATTTACCATGATGCAGAAAATATATTAATGCAGCAGAAGCGCCTGCAAAAAGTGCAACCAGAGTTGCATTTTTGTAAAGGGGGAGGCTGTAAGGAATATATTTCGGGCCAGCGATTCGAGCGCCAAAATGCGCATAACGCATAATATAAATTACCGACGGATGGATGAAGGAATTTGGGAAAATCCGAGAAACGAGAAATACCGATGTTAGACTCATGATAGGGTTTCGCATCAGTTAAAAATAGAATTCGATAAGACTCGAATCACACGGGTGAGGTCACGCGATCGGATGACTCCTAGATCGATATCATGATAAGCCGGATTGACTTGCTCGAATCTCAAGAACAAAAGGGATACTGTGTTACTTGGGAATCAAATACACAAGTGTTGAGTTACTCGAGAATCGAACAAGGCATATTGAGTTACTCGAGAATCAGGAATAATACACCCAAGATAACGCACGTACTGATTACGTCAGAAAAGCGATAAGGGAAACACGGGATAAATCGATAGTACACCGATGAGGTCATGCAGATCAAGTTACTTGAGGCATGATAAAGAAAGATTGAATTACTCGAGAATAGATAAGGAAGGGTTCGGTTACTCGACAGAAAGCAGGGATCAGCTTTCCCAGGAAATGATATCACTATGATATCATCGACTGATAGTAAACCAGGTTTCAATTGGTCAGACCAGGGAACGAATAGGAAGCACGAATCATTGAGGAGGAGGAGGAAAAATCGAAAGTGGAAAGGGTTACGGAGGCGTGCCCAGGGGGAATCGATATAGTAGGATGAGCCAGGAGGGAGGGCAGATTATTCTCGACCAGGATCGAGAGCGCATCGTAGCGAACTTTCTGTTGTAATTCGCTTGTACTATACACTGTATTCTCTTGCTTGTACCCGAACTTTAATAAACTTCATTAATTGTCAAGTGAAATAAGTGAGTGCTGAGTGATTCATTATTTCAACCTACACATCACCATCTGTCATTGAATTTGCGCTTAGCGCTTAGCTCGTCAACGAGCTCATCGCCGAACGGAGCATCGCAGAAATTTGAAAGTTGCGCCAGAAATCACTGCGGCAACTGTGCGGAATTCAGCCAGTTCATAACATGCGCGAGCAACGGACAGAGTGGGGAGGTGTGAGTCGAGCCGGCGAGGTGAGCAGAAAGGGCCACTCTCGCCCGGCTGGCGATCGCGCGCGGTGTATTGAATTGAAGGAAAAAAATCATTGTGCATATTTATTGGCGAATGGCTGTTGTTTCAACTGACTTTTTTTCTCAGTGTATCGCTCTAACGCCGGACAGTCGCGATATATATTAATACTAGAGATGAAGGACATTCATATTCATAAATCGTATACATACAAAAGATTAAATTCTTGATAATTTAAAAATTAATAATATCACTATAGATAATTTTTTGACAAAAACAGACTTAAGGAGCAAAAAAATTTTTGATAATCAAACAAAAAAACTCAATAGTAAATTTGAAATTTTAAAAAAAAAACAATTCCAATTCTAATAAAATAAATAGTGGCAGATGGGTAAAAAACCTCTCAGATGCTAACATACCGGAAAATGTCCTTGAAGTAGTTTCATTGGATCCGAATTATAATGGAAAAGAAAATTTCACAAAAGATGACATAGAATTAACAGTTAAAAATATCGAACACTCTTCAGACAAAATTGACGTAAGCCACACTATTGCCTTAATCAACAATTTGAATAAAGTTAGCCACATTTCATCCCAAAACTGAGAATTTGCAAAAAAACTTTCAGAAACTAAGAATTTTTCAAAAAATAATAGCAATATTTTTTTCACTCGTGCAGACAAAGGTAACTTGACTGTGTGTATGAATACTAGTGAACATAGAGAAAAAATGAAATCACGTTTAGAAGATAAACATACGTATAAAATAGTTAAAAGAAACCCACTCAAATCATTACAAACTAAAGTTCATGAAATACTATCCAGTTTAAATGACCAAGGCTTCCTAAATAAGCGCTTCCACAACATTCAATTGACACAAACTAATCCTGTTCTAGCTAAAGCATATGGTTTGCCTAAGATACACAAACCCGATGTCCCATTGAGGCCCAGCATCTCTTTGGTAAACTCACCTATACATTTTCTAGCACAAACCTTATATGACGATTTGAAAAAAACCATCAATCTCTCGCGTGAATAATAGTTTCGAATTTAAAGAGCAAATTTCAAATGTACATGTCCCAGCTGATTACGTATTACATTCACTTGACGTCAGCTCGTTGTTTACAAATATACCCTGTGATTTGGTTTTGAACAGTTTAGATAAAAGATTCTCACTTATACACAGTAGAAGTAAAATACCGTTTGATGAAATTATCAAAATCACCCAATTTCTTTTTGATAATACGTTTTTTGCCTTGACAATAAATATTATAAACAATTTTTTGGCACTCCCATGGGCTCTCCTATTTCCCCATTGTTTGCAGACCTTGTCATGGACGATTCAGAAATAGAATGTTTAAACAAATTAAAATTAGTATATAACTGTGAACCGCTAATTTACGAGAGATGTGTTGATGACACCCTTTTATGTATAAAAAAAGAACACGTTGAAATAGTTATTAAAGGATTCAAAGAATACAATAAAAATTTAAAATTCACTCATGAATTAGAAGAAAATAATTTTATGAATTTCTTAGATACAACAATTATTAGAACCAACAATCAATTAATCACCAACTAGTATCAAAAACCAGCATGTTCTGGTAAATTGTTAAATTTCAATTCAAATCATACAATTCAACAAAAACGTAACATCATTTCCAATTTAATAGATAAATCAGTTTTACTTTCAGATAAAAGATTCCATAACGACAATATTAATGAAGTTAAAAGAATATTATTGGAGAACGATTACCCACAGAAATTTATAGAATCATGTGTAAATGACCGACTTCGTTCAATTACATTCTCTAAAAAGAAAAATAATCCAGATGAAAAAAGTCCCCTTTGTACTTTGGCAATACCTTTTCAAGATACATTCTACAATAAAGTATCCGGCTCCCTTAAGGGGGAATATACAGCTAGAATGAAAAAAAATTCGATTTCTTTTTTCCATAAAAAGTTAGTGAATTTCCCGTAGAATATGCTCCTAGAATATAACCCTTTTTTTGAAATTCGAACTCCAAGTGTTTTTTCTAAGGGATTGCTGATTGAAATGTAAGTACGATTTAACGGTATATTAAAACTTTCAACGCGTTTTTCACAAAACTGCATTTTTGGAGTTTATGCCGATAATAACTCGAAATCTAATTATCCGATTGAGCTGGAACTTATAGGATTCCTTCATTATAGTATTACCTATCAGATGAATTGAAGATGGTTGTAATATTCTATCATTAAATATGGAAAAATGTGAGAAAATGGTGGGGAAAAAATTGAAAAAAATTGAGTTTTTCGAAAAAGATACGCCAAAGGTGCAAATTTTTTTTTTCACTTTCTTGTGTAATTCATCTACTAACTGTGAATATAATTGATGAGAATTTTTCTAATTTTTTGATTTCCGATCAAAATTACGACCAGGAGAGCCGGCACAAGCAAAATAGAAGTACTATTTCAACGCTATCTAACGACCGCCATTTTGTTAAAAAAAAATTAAAAAAAAAATATTTATGTACTAGCAATAATCTCTCGCTCGCTATCGCTCGCTTGAGTCTTTCGTGTGGATTTTAATTGAAAATTCTACAAAATATTCCATAATCTTTAATGTTCAATTCAATTTTACTAAGTTTTACTTAAAAATTATTGCAAATAAATATCAATCGACATCATGATGCATATTAATCTCGTTAAACAACTATGAGTTAATGATAGAGATAGTAATAATTTCTGATTTTTACTGCCTAATGAGGCCAGCGAACCATATGCTGACTGAACGTCACATAGGATACATTTATAATTGATTGATGAACTTCATATCACGGATTGGATAACGATCGCAATAAAGAAGAATTTTAAACTATACATATATTAAGATTCGATGATGATTTTTGTACACGTTGCTAACAAATGAATTAAGTACAGAATGTACTGACATTAACAAGGAGTATTCATGAAACTATTAACGTGAAAATGTATACATATATTTTTCCTATCAACCTTAGCCGTTTTTTGAAATGTAATATTCTACTACATCATCGAGATCTCACACCTTATATCAAATAGATTCAAAATTACCAGTACTGCAAATGAAACCGTAATAATAATAATAATAATAATAACAATAATACAGTCTAGAGGAGTGCAGAGTCACGAAGCGCACGACTGTCATATTCGTCCATCACCATAATCTTTCAGTTTTCCCGACTCATTCTTATCCCTTTCAAATTTCTTCGTGAATATGTAGTACAATTTAAATAGTAACTGAATGTTACTGTGATGAAAAATATCTTATACGTATTATGAAAACGTGTAGTATCATTTAAATCTAAGAAAATTCCCAACTTACATCATTCGATAATGTTAGAAAACATAACAGGAATATATAGCTTCAAATTAACATTTGGTTATTCCAATGATTTATTTTATAGAGTTCTAACTCAATAACTTGCATGAAGACAGTCGAAGGATTGAAGGACTAGATTATTATAGTTAATTCAATGCTCTTCTATCAATCTGCAATATTGGATTTTGAATAAATAACCCATTTATAGTATTTGATCAACGTTCTTCCGGAATCAAAAATCGAGTAATTGTTTCTATGATCAATACGTTCCCACAATATCAACTTTTCCGAATACATAGCCAACTCAAATAATAGCTCTCGATCTTCTCTTTCGATCCATTCACACATGCTCTTCAAATCAATATTGTCTAAGTTGTTTATCAGATGAAAAATTGGAGAAAATTGGTTTTCAGCAACGGATGACTCGATCACTCGCTCGAGTCATTTATGAGTATTCACGATAGGATTATTTATAATAACGATTTAATGCACAACAAGAAAATGACCTTTTTGGGAAGATATCACAGAATGCATACACATCAATTGTATTTCTCTCCACGTATTTCTCTGATCGCGTGAAAATCACAAAGTGAACCACCATTTTTCAAGTACGTACTTCACGCCCACGTATGCACATATTTCAGTTTTTCACGATGAAAAATGAAAATGCTCAATGAGCTCTATCGATTCGTATCATCAGAATTTTCATCACGACGCTGATTTATGTACTTTTTTAATGATTCACGAGATACATCTTGCCAAAAATGAGTTTTTTCCACACTTCACGCCCACGCATCGATTTTTCCAAAATTTCAATCATGGATGTGAAAGCCCATTCGAAATTCTTCCGATCGGATAGGATTCCACGTATTCCTCTGATCGCATAAAAATCCGAAGTAAACCACCATCTTTCAAGTACGTACTTCACGCCCACGTATGCACATATTGCAGTTTTTCACGATGAAAAATGAAAATGCTCAATGAGCTCCATCGATGCGTATCATCAGAATTTTCATCACGACGCTGATTTATGTACTTTTTAATGATTCACGAGACACATCTTGACAAAAATGAGTTTTTCCCACATTTCACGCCCACGCATCGATTTTTCCAAAATTTCAATCATGGATGTGGAAGCCCATTCAATGTTCTTCCGATCGGCCATACTCGAAATCCCACCATATTAGGATTTCACGTTTTCTTCTGATCGCATAATAATCACAAAGTAAACCACCATCTTTCAAGTACGTACTTCACGCCCACGGATGCACATATTTCTGTTTTTCACGATGAAAAATGGAAATGCTCAATGAGCTCTATGGATCCATATCATGAGAATTTCCACCACGACGCTGATTCATGTACTTTTTCAATGATTCACCAGGCACATCTTGCCGAAATTGACTTTTTACACATTTCTCGCCCACGAATCGATTTTTCCAGAATTTCAATCATGGATGTGAGAGCCCATTCGATGTTGTTCCGATTGGACATAGTCGAAATCACATCATATTAGGATTCCACGTATTCCTCTGATCGCATGAAAATCACAAGGTAAACCACCATTTTCCAAGTACGTACTTCACGCCCACGTATACACATATTTCAGTTTTTCACGATGAAAAATGAAAATGCTCAATGAGCTCTATCGATCCGTATCATGAGAATTTTTACCACGACGCTGATCCATGTACATTTTTAATGATTCACTAGGCACCTCTTGCCAGAAATGAGTTTTTTCCATATTTATCGCCCACGAATCGATTTTTCCAGGAATTCAATCATGGATGTGAAAGCCCATTCGAAATTCTTCCGATCGGACATACTCGAAATCGCACCATATTAGGATTCCACGTATTCCTCTGATCGCATAAAAATCCGAAGTAAAGCACTATTTTTCAAGTATGTACTTCACGTCCACGTATGCACATATTTCAGTTCTTCACGATAAAAAATGGGAATGCTCAATGAGCTCTATCGATCCATATCATGAGAATTTTCACCACGACGCTGATTCATGTACTTTTTCAATGATTCACTAGGCACATCTTGCCAAAATTGACTTTTTACACATTTCTCGCCCACGAATTGATTTTTCCAGAATTTCAATCATGGATGTGAGAGCCCATTCGATGTTGTTCCGATCGGACATAGTCGAAATCACATCATATTAGGATTCCACGTATTCCTCTGATCGCATGAAAATCACAAGGTAAACCACCATTTTCCAAGTACGTACTTCACGCCCACGTATGCACATATTTCAGTTTTTCACGATGAAAAATGAAAATGCTCGATGAGCTCTATCGATCCGTATCATGAGAATTTTCACCACGACGCTGATCCATGTACATTTTTAATGATTCACTAGGCACATCTTGCCAAAAATGAGTTTTTTCCACACTTCACGCCCACGCATCGATTTTTCCAAAATTTCAATCATGGATGTGAAAGCCCATTCGAAATTCTTCCGATGGGACATACTCGAAATCGCACCATATTAGGATTCCACGTATTCCTCTGATCGCATAAAAATCCGAAGTAAAGCACTATTTTTCAAGCATGTACTTCACGTCCACGTATGCACATATTTCAGTTCTTCACGATGAAAAATGGGAATGCTCAATGAGCTCTATCGATCCATATCATGAGAATTTTCACCACGACGCTGATTCATGTACTTTTTTAATGATTCACGAGACATATCTTGCCAAAAATGAGTTTTTTCCATATTTCTCGCCCACGAATCGATTTTTCCAGGAATTCAATCATGGATGTGGAAGCCCATTCAATGTTCTTCCAATTGCACATACTCGAAATCACACCATATAAGGATTTCACGTATTCCTCTGATCGCATAATAATCACAAAGTAAACCACCATCTTTCAAGTATATACTTCACGCCCACGTTTGCACATATTTCAGTTTTTCACGATGAAAACTGAAAATGCTCAATGAGCTGTATCGATCCGTATCATCAAAATTTTCATCACGACGATGATTCGTGTATTTTTTTAATGATTCACTAGGCACATCTTGCCGGAAATAAGTTTTTTCCACATTTCACGCCCACGCATCGATTTTTCCAAAATTCCAATCATGGATGTAAAAGCCCATTTGATGTTCTTCCGATCGGACATACTCGAAATCGCACCATATTAGGATTCTACGTATTCTTCTGATAGCATGAAAATCCGAAGTAAACCAGCATTTTTCAAGTACGTACTTCACGCCCTCGCATCTACATATTTCAGTTTTTCACGATGAAAAATGAAAAATGAAAATGCTCAATGAGCTCTATCGATGCGTATTATCAGAATTTTCACCACGACGCTGATTCATGTACTTTTTTAATGATTCACTAGGCACATCTTGCCAAAAATGAGTTTTTTCCATATTTCTCGCCCACGAATCGATTTTTCCAGGGATTCAATCATGGATGTGAGAGCCCATTCGATGTTCTTCCGATCAGACATAGTCAAAATCACACCATATTAGGATTCCACGTATTCCTCTGATCGCATGAAAATCACAAAGTAAACCACCATTTTCCAAGTACGTACTTCCGCCCACGTATGCACATATTTCAGTTTTTCTCAATGAAAAATGAAAATGCTCAATGAGCTCTATCGATCCGTATCATGAGAATTTTTACCACGACGCTGATCCATGTACATTTTTAATGATTCACTAGGCACATCTTGCCAAAATTGAGTTTTTTACACATTGAAAATGCTGGTTTACTTCGGATTTTCATGCTATCAGAAGAATACGTAGAATCCTAATATGGTGCGATTTCGAGTATGTCCGATCGGAAGAACATCGAATGGGCTTTTACATCCATGATTGGAATTTTGGAAAAATCGATGCGTGGGCGTGAAATGTGGAAAAAACTTATTTCCGGCAAGATGTGCCTAGTGAATTATAAAAAAAAGACACGAATCATCGACGTGATGAAAATTTTGATGATACGGATCGTTAGAGCTCATTGAGCATTTTCAGTTTTCATCGTGAAAAACTGAAATATGTGCAAACGTGGGCGTGAAGTACGTACATGAAAGATGGTGGTTTACTTTGTGATTATTATGCGATCAGAGGAATACGTGAAATCCTTATATGGTGTGATTTCGAGTATGTGCAATCGGAAGAACATTGAATGGGCTTCCACATCCATGATTGAAATTTTGGAAAAATCGATGCGTGGGCGTGAAATGTGGAAAAAACTAATTTTTGGCAAGATGTGTCTCGGGAATCATTAAAAAAGTACATAAATCAGCGTCGTGATGGAAATTCTCATGATACGCATCGATAGAGCTCATTGAGCATTTTCATTTTTCATTTTTCATCGTGAAAAACTGAAATATCTGCATACGTGGGCGTGAAGTACGTACTTGAAAAATGGTGGTTTACCTTGTGATTTTTATGCGATCAGAGGAATACGTGGAATCCTAATATGATGTGATTTCGACTATGTCCGATCGGAACAACATCGAATGGGCTCTCACATCCATGATTGAAATTCTGGAAAAATCGATTCGTGGGCGAGAAATGTGTAAAAAACTCAATTTTGGCAAGATGTGCCTAGTGAAACATTAAAAATGTACATGGATCAGCGTCGTGGTAAAAATTCTCATGATACGGATCGATAGAGCTCATTGAGCATTTTCATTTTTCATTGAGAAAAACTGAAATATGTGCATACGTGGGCGTGAAGTACGTACTTGGAAAATGGTGGTTTACTTTGTGATTTTCATGCGATCAGAGGAATACGTGGAATCCTAATATGGTGTGATTTTGACTATGTCTGATCGGAAGAACATCGAATGGGCTCTCACATCCATGATTGAATCCCTGGAAAAATCGATTCGTGGGCGAGAAATATGGAAAAAACTCATTTTTGGCAAGATGTGCCTAGTGAATCATTAAAAAAGTACATGAATCAGCGTCGTGGTGAAAATTCTGATAATACGCATCGATAGAGCTCATTGAGCATTTTCATTTTTCATTTTTCATCGTGAAAAACTGAAATATGTAGATGCGAGGGCGTGAAGTACGTACTTGAAAAATGCTGGTTTACTCCGGATTTTTATGCTATCAGAAGAATACGTAGAATCCTAATATGGTGCGATTTCGAGTATGTCCGATCGGAAGAACATCGAATGGGCTTTTACATCCATGATTGGAATTTTGGAAAAATCGATGCGTGGGCGTGAAATGTGGAAAAAACTTATTTCCGGCAAGATGTGCCTAGTGAATCATAAAAAAAAGACACGAATCATCGTCGTGATGAAAATTTTGATGATACGGATCGTTAGAGCTCATTGAGCATTTTCAGTTTTCATCGTGAAAAACTGAAATATGTGCAAACGTGGGCGTGAAGTACGTACATGAAAGATGGTGGTTTACTTTGTGATTATTATGCGATCAGAGGAATACGTGAAATCCTTATATGGTGTGATTTCGAGTATGTGCAATCGGAAGAACATTGAATGGGCTTCCACATCCATGATTGAAATTTTGGAAAAATCGATGCGTGGGCGTGAAATGTGGAAAAAACTAATTTTTGGCAAGATGTGTCTCGGGAATCATTAAAAAAGTACATAAATCAGCGTCGTGATGGAAATTCTGATGATACGCATCGATAGAGCTCATTGAGCATTTTCATTTTTCATTTTTCATCGGGAAAAACTGAAATATCTGCATACGTGGGCGTGAAGTACGTACTTGAAAAATGGTGGTTTACCTTGTGATTTTTAGGCGATCAGAGGAATACGTGGAATCCTAATATGATGTGATTTCGACTATGTCCGATCGGAACAACATCGAATGGGCTCTCACATCCATGATTGAAATTCTGGAAAAATCAATTCGTGGGCGAGAAATGTGTAAAAAGTCAATTTTGGCAAGATGTGCCAAGTGAATCATTGAAAAAGTACATGAATCAGCGTCGTGGTGAAAATTCTCATGATATGGATCGATAGAGCTCATTGAGCATTTTCATTTTTCATCGTGAAAAACTGAAATATGTGCATACGTGGGCGTGGAGTACGTACTTGAAAAATGGTGGTCTACTTTGTGATTTTCATGCGATGAGAGGAATACGTGGAATCCTAATAGGATGTGATTTCGACTATGTCCGATCGGAACAACATCGAATGGGCTCTCACATCCATGATTGAAATTCTGGAAAAATCGATTCGTGGGCGAGAAATGTGTAAAAAACTAAATTTTGGCAAGATGTGCCTAGTGAATCATTAAAAATGTACATGGATCAGCGTCGTGGTAAAAATTCTCATGATACGGATCGATAGAGCTGATTGAGCATTTTCATTTTTCATTGAGAAAAACTGAAATATGTGCATACGTGGGCGTGAAGTACGTACTTGGAAAATGGTGGTTTACTTTGTGATTTTCATGCGATCAGAGGAATACGTGGAATCCTAATATGGTGTGATTTTGACTATGTCTGATCGGAAGAACATCGAATGGGCTCTCACATCCATGATTGAATCCCTGGAAAAATCGATTCGTGGGCGAGAAATATGGAAAAAACTCATTTTTGGCAAGATGTGCCTAGTAAATCATCAAAAAAGTACATGAATCAGCGTCGTGGTGAAAATTCTGATAATACGCATCGATAGAGCTCATTGAGCATTTTCATTTTTCATTTTTCATCGTGAAAAACTGAAATATGTAGATGCGAGGGCGTGAAGTACGTACTTGAAAAATGCTGGTTTACTTCGGATTTTCATGCTATCAGAAGAATACGTAGAATCCTAATATGGTGCGATTTCGAGTATGTCCGATCGGAAGAACATCGAATGGGCTTTTACATCCATGATTGGAATTTTGGAAAAATCGATGCGTGGGCGTGAAATGTGGAAAAAACTTATTTCCGGCAAGATGTGCCTAGTGAATTATAAAAAAAAGACACGAATCATCGACGTGATGAAAATTTTGATGATACGGATCGTTAGAGCTCATTGAGCATTTTCAGTTTTCATTGTGAAAAACTGAAATATGTGCAAACGTGGGCGTGAAGTACGTACATGAAAGATGGTGGTTTACTTTGTGATTATTATGCGATCAGAGGAATACGTGAAATCCTTATATGGTGTGATTTCGAGTATGTGCAATCGAAAGATCATTGAATGGGCTTCCACATCCATGATTGAAATTTTGGAAAAATCGATGCGTGGGCGTGAAATGTGGAAAAAACTAATTTTTGGCAAGATGTGTCTCGGGAATCATTAAAAAAGTACATAAATCAGCGTCGTGATGGAAATTCTGACGATACGCATCGATAGAGCTCATTGAGCATTTTCATTTTTCATTTTTCATCGTGAAAAACTGAAATATCTGCATACGTGGGCGTGAAGTACGTACTTGAAAAATGGTGGTTTACCTTGTGATTTTTATGCGATCAGAGGAATACGTGGAATCCTAATATGATGTGATTTCGACTATGTCCGATCGGAACAACATCGAATGGGCTCTCACATCCATGATTGATGTGGCATCTTGCCGGAAATAAGTTTTTTCCACATTTCACGCCCACGCATCGATTTTTCCAAAATTCCAATCATGGATGTAAAAGCCCATTCGATGTTCTTCCGATCGGACATACTCGAAATCGCACCATATTAGGATTCTACGTATTCTTCTGATAGCATGAAAATCCGAAGTAAACCAGCATTTTTCAAGTACGTACTTCACGCCCTCGCATCTACATATTTCAGTTTTTCACGATGAAAAATGAAAAATGAAAATGCTCAATGAGCTCTATCGATGCGTATTATCAGAATTTTCACCACGACGCTGATTCATGTACTTTTTTAATGATTCACTAGGCACATTTTGCCACAAATGAGTTTTTTCCATATTTATCGCCCACGAATCGATTTTTCCAGGAATTCAATCATGGATGTGAGAGCCCATTCGATGTTCTTCCGATCAGACATAGTCAAAATCACACCATATTAGGATTCCACGTATTCCTCTGATCGCATGAAAATCACAAAGTAAACCACCATTTTCCAAGTACGTACTTCACGCCCACGTATGCACATATTTCAGTTTTTCTCAATGAAAAATGAAAATGCTCAATGAGCTCTATCGATCCGTATCATGAGAATTTTTACCACGACGCTGATCTATGTACATTTTTAATGATTCACTAGGCACATCTTGCCAAAATTGAGTTTTTTACACATTTCTCGCCCACGAATCGATTTTTCCAGAATTTCAATCATGGATGTGAGAGCCCATTCGATGTTGTTCCGATCGGACATAGTCGAAATCACATCATATTAGGATTCCACGTATTCCTCTCATCGCATGAAAATCACAAAGTAGACCACCATTTTTCAAGTACGTACTCCACGCCCACGTATGCACATATTTCAGTTTTTCACGATGAAAAATGAAAATGCTCAATGAGCTCTATCGATGCGTATCATCAAAATTTGCATCAAATTTTTCCAATTTTCTCTATAGCACGTTGAAAATATTGGAAACGAAACTTACATGAATTTTTCTTCCCCTTAGCAACGGTTGCTAAGGCGGTAAACAACGGTTGCTAAGGAGCTAATTGGGAAGATTTTGTGTCCTTTGCTGTCGAAAATGAAGGAAATAGGTCATAAATTAATGATTTCCAACCTTCGTAACTGTTGCTAGGGAGGTAAACAACCGTTGCTATGGAGCAAATACAACAATTCAGTGTCCTTGGATATCGAGTGTGACTTAAAACTGATTTTCCGGCTTGCCCCAATGAGCACTCATAAGGATTTGTGAGAAAACACGTTAGGAACGGTTGCTAAGGAAATAACCAACGGATTTTGCTTCAAATTCAACTCGGACTAGATCTTGTCACAATTAACCGGTGTGCAAAATTTCAAGACGATCGGATCATTCCTTCGGAAGTTATCGTGGACGAGAGAAACGAAAAAATAGACACCTTAACAACGGTTGCTATGGAAATAAACAACGGAATTCGCTGAAAATTGAACTCGCCCGAGATTTTGCCGCGATCAACCTGTGAACAAAATTTCAAGACGATCGGACCATTCCTTCGAGAGTTATCGTGGATGAAAAAAACGGGACGCACATACACACACACACATACATACATACAGACACTTTTGGATTTCCATGTTTTTCGACACGTAGATCACGAAAATCGAGGTCCCGAGGTCTGATTCTGTGGGTCGATTTTTGCCCCATTACAAAGCTTTCTCTTTGAGAAAGCAAAACGATTGCTATGGAACAAATATAACAATTCAGTGCCTCTGGCCATCGAGTGTGACTTAAAACTGTTTTTCCAGCTTCCAAAACAACGGTTGCTAGGGATGTAAATAAACGGTAATTCCGACGAATAAGTGGATTTATATTGGAAAAAACTTCACAAAATAATATTTAGTCCTTTCCTCCTACTGCAGCAACGGTTTCTAGACACGTAAACAATGGTTGCTATGGGTAAAACGGAGATTTTGTATCCTGTGCAGTTGAAAATACTGGAAACGAAACTCACTTTTTCTTTCCCTTGGCAACGGTTGCTAGGGCGTTTAACAACGGTTACTGAGGAGCTAAGTGGGAAAATTTTGTGTCCTTTGCAATCGAAAATTATGGACATGGGTCATAGATTGATCATTTCCAACCTTCGCAATGGTTGCTAGGGAGGTTAACAACGGTTGCTATGGAGCAAATATAACAATTCAGTTTTCTTGGTCATCGAGTGTAACTTAAAATTGAGTTTCCAACTTTCGAAGCAACGGTTGCTAAGGATATCAACAGTCGTTGCTATAGGAAATATCTCATCGATTCTCTTCGATTCTCATTGAAGGGTGAAAAAAGAGGTGAAAAAAGGGGTGAAAAAAAGAGGTGGAAAAAAAGGTGGAAAAAAAAGGTGGAGAAAAGGGGGAAAAAAGAGGTGAAAAAAGGGGTGAAAAAAAAGATGGAAAAAAAGGTGGAAAAAAGGGTGGAAAAAAGGGTTGGAAAGAGGGATAAAAAAGGGTAAGAAAAGGGGGTGAAAAAGAGGGTGAAAAATGGGGTGAAAAAAAGGTGAAAAATGGGTGAAAAAAAGGTGGAAAAATGGGTGGAAAAAGAGGGTGAAAAATAGGGTAAAAAAAAACCGCTGCCAAGTGCCTCAGCAGTATGCTTTCTCAAAGTATTGCAATTGAACCTCAACTTGCATTTATCACCACTCTTTGAGAAAGAAAAATGAACCTCTAACTCATTTCCTCCACTCCATAGTAACGGTTGCTATGGTAAATATCCGAGCTTCGATGTTCTTACTTCTTAGTTGTCAACAGTTCCGAAAATGGACCTCTAACTGACTTTTCCCACTCCATAGTAACGGTTGCTAAGGACGTAAACAATGGTTGCTATGGTAAATGTCCGAGCTTTGTTGTTCTTACTTCTTAGTCACCATCAGTTCCAAAAATGGACTTCCAACTGACTTTTCTCACTCCATAGTAACGGTTGCTAAGGACGTAAACAACGGTTGCTATGGCAAATGTCGGAGCTTCGACGTTATTACTTCTTAGTCATCAACAGTTCCGAAAATGGACCTCCAACTGATTTTTCCCACTCCATAGTAACGGTTTCTAAGGACGTAAACAATGGTTGCTATGGTAAATGTCGGAGCTTCGATGTTCTTACTTCTCAGTCATCAACAGTTCCTAAAATGAACCTCCAACTGACTTTTCCCATTCCCTAGTTACGGTTGCAAGCGATATAAACACCGGTTGCTAGAGACATCAACAATGGTTTATACGGGAAAGGTCTCTTTGATTGTTATAGAATCCCATAAATATACAAACCCAAATGATCATTTATCATGAATTATATGGGAACTTATCAAAAACATGATAGCAACGGTTGCCATGGAAATAAACAACGGATGCTACTAAACACCGAACTCGGTTCACATCTGCCGGAGACCGACCTGAGTCCAAAATTTCAGGACGATCGGACCATTCCTTCGAAAATTAACGTACGACAAAAAAAAGTCAGTCTGAAGCTGAATTTTGTATCTCCATAGCAACGGTTGCTAGGAGAATAAACAATGGTTGTTCCAAAATGAATGTCTTATCGATTCTCATCGATCGTCGAAAGAATTGCGGACCCATCGTGCATTGATGATGATTTTTGGAGCTTTTATCAAAAACACGTTAGCTACGGTTGCTAGAGAAATAAACAACGGAATTGGCTGAAAATTGAACTCAACCGAGATTTTGCGGCGACTAACCTGTGTGCAAAATTTCAGGACGATCGGACAATTCCTTCGAGAGTTATCGAACGACAAATAAGTGCACGTACGTACATACATACAGTCATTTTTGGATTTCCATGTTTTTCGACCCGTAGATTACGAAAATTGGGGTCCCGAAGTCCGATTCGGTGGGTTGATTTTTACCCCGTTACAAAGCTTTCTCTTTGAGAAAGCAAAAATGGGTGAAAAAAAGGTGGAAAAATGGGTGGAAAAAGAGAGTGAAAAATGGGGTGAAAAAAAGGTGAAAAAATGGGTGGAAAAAGAGGGTGAAAAATGGGGTGAAAAAAGGTGGAAAAAGAGGGTGAAAAATGGGGGGCAAGTAAGGGGGCGACTAAGGGGGGCATCTTGGGGGGGCAACTAAGGGGGACAACTAAGGGGGGCAACTAAGGGGGGCAATCAAGGGGGCAACTTGGGGGTCTAAATTTCCCACGGCAGTGGCGGCGGCGGTCTGGCTTTTAATATAGAGAGAAAATGAACTTCTTTCCATCCAGACATTTTTCTGCAACTATGGGCTCAGAGCATGCAACATTGAACTTCACGTCAACTGGCCATGGAAAAAGTTCTGCTGATGGTATTGGTGGGAGCTTAAAAAGTTCATGTGACAGAGCTGTTGCTCAAGGAAATGGTGTTACTTTTGCTGAATGTATGCTAAATATCATCAATTCAAAATCAAAAATCCAAGCTTTACTGATCTATGAAAAAGAAATTAAAAACTCTAAAAGTGGTACCAAATACGAAAAAAATTTACCAACTAGTTTGGTCAAGAAGTAGTGAAAATCTGATGTACTTGTATTACTTATCGTGCTCTTACTGTATATTTAATCAATTATATGATCAACCATGTAATAATTTCTCTCTATGTCCCAATGAACGGTCTCTCGAAGAAAAATCATTGGTTGATGTAACAGTGAAAAATAGTAAAAATAAATCAGAGAAAAAATAAAAAATACATCCAGAATTCATGGACCATAAGAGAGTAGAAAATGATGAATGTGCCTCGAAATGTTCTCGACGGATCCGAGATAAGGGAAAATGACTCCATTCTGATTATTGATCCGAAGTTGAATTGGGAGCGTGAGAATCATATTAATCTGATGTATTTGTTGTTTGTTCTTCAATTTAGTTAATTTATTAGTATGTTCGAGTTTATGTTTTTCTAATGAACAAAATATATATATATTGTGACTATGATAACAGCGCAAAATTAGGCCACATCGTTAAAAAGGTATACTAAATCAAGTACTGCTGCTTGGCTATCATAGTAACGGTCTAGGGTGTAAAAATGAAGCCCATAAAACGTTACCAAAAACGGCTACTTTACGCCTACTATGTCGAAAAACTATTTTCTGAATGAAAATGTAATAAAACATCTAAGAAAAATTTGTGATACTAAAAAAAATTTTTTTCATTGTTTTTTACCTTCAACTTTTTCAGCGGTGCAAAAAAATGAAGGGCGTGACAAGATCTCGAATGTACACGGTATTCAGTAGATATTATTAGAAGCTGGTCAGTGTGCGACCATTTTTGAAAAAATTAATTTCCCTGTCACGATTCGCCTTAGTTGTATGATTTGCCCATATATTATAGCAGACGGCAGATGCCATGATGAGTCTCTTTGCAGCTCAGATGCATATTGATCTATATATGGGGCGTTTTACGTTAACTCTCCAGAGCCGGCACGCGGACGCTAAAACCTGACGTTTTCGACGCTTGTTTTCGACTCTATATGACCCATATCTAAATAATGTTGGATATGCTATCAATGTAGTTTTTGCTTTCTCAAAGAGAAAGCTTTGTAACGGGGTAAAAATCGACCCACCGAATCGGACTTCGGGACCTCGATTTTCGTAATCTACGGGTCGAAAAACATGGAAATCCGAGAATGTCTGTATGTATGTACGTACGTACGTACGTACGTGCACTTTTTTGTCGTACAATAACTTTCGAAGAAATTGTCCGATCGTCCTGAAATTTTGCACACAGGTTAGTCGCTACAAAATCTCGGTTGAGTTCAATTTTAGCAACCGTTACTATATGGAGTGGGAAAAGTCAGTTAGAGGTCCATTTTCTATGAAAAATGGTATATGGAACTGAACAGACATATGAGCGTACGTGCGTATCAAGTATATCTTGATATATTGAGTCTTCTTAAGTGAATATCACGGTGATCCAGGGGGAAGATGGGAGTTTGATGGGTTGGCCTATACTGTCGACTTTCGTGACCATCTTGACTCACCACAACTTAAAAATATACGTAATCACTAGCTCATATCTCTGAAGTATTGATCGATGGAACATTTGAAATGTCACCACTAGCTCATTGTCCTAGTAGCCCTTATAACTCGCTTCTGCGAGTCTTCCATGAGTTCACGCCGCATGGTGCGGCGTCTGATGCTTATAACTCAATAACTTGAATACAAAAAAGGCTTATTTTAAGGGTTATATTGGAGAAATTTTAAAATATGGCGTTTATTTCTTAAAATATGACGTGAAACGCCCAATATACGTATTATACTTGTTCTTCTAATTGTAAAAATTATTGAATAGATAATTTTGAGTATTGTGATCATCAAACTGGATATCAGCCATCATCATCATTCAACAGTCTTTTGATATGTTGTTTGATCTATTCAACTTGTTAAGATCCTGATTACTTCAAAATATCGTTAACTTATGAAATAAAATCGTCAGATGAAAATCAATTCACAGTTCGTATTCAGCCAATTCCGTTGTTTATTTCTCTAGCAAACGTTGCTAACGTGTTTTTGATAAAAGCTCCGAAAATCATCATCAATGCACGATGGGTCTCCGATTCTTTCGACGATCGATGAGAATCGACAAGACATTCATTTTGGAACAACCATTGTTTATTCTCCTAGCAATCGTTGCTATGGAGATACAAAATTCAGCTTCAGACTGACTTTTTTTTGTCGTACGTTAATGTTCGAAGGAATGGTCCGATCGTCCTGAAATTTTGCACACAGGTCGGTCTCCGGCAGATGTGAACCGAGTTCGGTGTTCAGCAACATCCGTTGTTTGATTCCATGGCAACCGTTGCTAGCGTGTTTTCGATAAGTTCCCATATAATTCATGATAAATGATCATTTGGGTTTGTATATTTATGGGATTCTATAACAATCAAAGAGACTTTTCCCGTATAAACCATTGTTGATGTCTCTAGCAACCGGTGTTTATATCGCTTGCAACCGTAACTAGGAAATGGGAAAAGTCAGTTGGAGGTTCATTTTTGGAACTGTTGATGACTAAGAAGTAAGAACATCGAAGCTCCGACATTTACCATAGCAACCGTTGTTTACGGCCTTAGCAAACCGTTACTATGGAGTGTGAAAAGTCAGTTGGAGGTCCATTTTCGGAACTGTTGATGACTAAGAAGTAATAACGTCGAAGCTCCGACATTTACCATAGCAACCGTTGTTTACGTCCTTAGCAACCGTTACTATGGAGTGGGAAAGTCAGTTTGAAGTCCATATTTGGAACTGTTGGTGACTAAGAAGTAAGAACATCGAAGCTCCGACATTTACCATAGCAACCATTGTTTACGTCCTTAGCAACCGTTACTATATGGAGTGGGAAAAGTCAGTTAGAGGTCCATTTTCGGAAATGTTGACGACTAAGAAGTAAGAACACTGAAGCTCGGATATTTACCATAGCAACCGTTACTATGGAGTGGAGGAAATGAGTTAGAGGTTCATTTTGTTTTCTCAAAGAGTGGTGATTAATGCAAGTTGAGGTTCAATTGCAATACTTTGAGAAAGCATACTGCTGAGACACTTGGCAGCGGTTTTTCTCAGCTTTTCGATGGTGAATTTAGTTTTCCAAATTTTTTACATTTTCACAGAAAAAAAACAGGCCATATCTCAAAAACCTATTTTTTTTAATTCTTTTAAGTAGTCTAGATCGAAAGCTGAGGTTTTTTTACGTTGATATAGACCTTTTGGAAACATATTTTTTTTTTGTATTCGAGTAATTGAGTAGCGAACATGAGAAAATGCGCCGCGTTGGGCCGGGCCGCGCCGTGATAAAGTCAGCGCGGCGCGGCATCGAAATCATTCGCCGTCGAGGTGGCTTATGAACTGAAAAATAATCTTTTTCTCTCCATTCTAAGCCATTCTAACCTAGCAGACAAGACTCATTACATGAAAAGCATCTGCTATAGGAGGTGAATAGGCCTGGTACTAGGGAAATCGGATAAAAAATCATATTCTACCAGGTAATATCCATAACTGATGCGTATCTGTGGTATTTTATAAAATTGAAAAATCCGTAATCCAAACTCAATGTATAAGGGTAGCGCTGTCCCCAGCTGCCGTTACTCGCCAGGAGGGGGCGCTAGCGCGCCCCTGGATCATGTTGGGTTGATTCAGGAGCACGAGGTCACATGATGGGTATGAAACAGTATATTAGTAAATATGGTTGTGCTTGGTGTCTTCACCCTGATTTTTACGCTAAAAGAAGCATGAGATACCTTGTGATTGGATTTCCTGAATATGAACTTCGGGACGATGAAGAAACAATCAAATAAATGTTACATGCAACCCCAAAAGAACCAATGTACGGAATAAAGTGTCCATCTCCATTAATGAATTTAAATCATTTGAAAATTGCATCTGGCTTCACTCAAGATTTACATATTCTAGAAAGAACAGCCCCCATGATCACAAATAATTATGTAGCTGGTATGTCCACTAGAAGTTTACAGATGTTCGATGAAATGTTGACAAGTATTGCAGCTCCATCTCAAATATCTAGGCTTACCCGAGCATTCATTCTCTTAAAGTCATCGATAAACGTGGATGAATTAAACAAAATACATGATTATTTTGTTGAATTTGTGAGAAGAAGTGAAGAACTTTTTCGTCCAGATAATCTTCTTATTTCCTTTTCCAGCTCAGCGTTGATTACTTCAGCCTCGTAGATCACATTGTCAATTGCTTGGATGTCCAGGCCGAGAAAAAATACTCGTAGATGGTAGCGCAACTAACCGGAGATCAGGAGGACGCTGGTTCGCATCCAGCCCGGGGAGCGTAAAATTTTTTTCTCGCGATATCACTTTGGGATAGTCCACCAAGCCCGAATTAATCAGTCGTCGTGAAAAACGGGTGTTTGTATGAATCAAAACGGAGATGTAAACATCGTTCAAATAATTCATTTGCGCAACTCCGAAACGGGAAATACATCCGTATTTGTAGATTTATTTTTGACCAAGAACAAAACAAAGAGTTCAGAGTATGTAATTTTGTAGAGACTTGTAAATATTATTTTGAAGAGATGTAATGTATTGTAAGAATTGAAGGAAAAGAAGAAACTGTAGAAACTGCAAAAATGAAAACTGTATGCGTTTTTATGAACGTGGACAGCAAATTGTATTTTAGTGCTGTATCGAATTTATAGCACTATTGAGGTACAAATAAATTTGAAATATATTAGAATCAATTATATTTAATGTTTCATTTCTCCTGTGAACAAACAAATACAAAATCGTTTTCCTGGAGATATTCACTAATAATTATTGGTTTTAAGCATGCATAGTACATCTATAACAAGGTAAGCATTCCGGATATGGGCTACTCAAGCGTTAAAAATCACGTCAAATGTAAATTTCTCAATGTTGCTTATGAGATATGAAAGGTATACATATCACATTCAGAATTACTCAGACCGCATTCAGTTCTGATTACGCTACACTGAAAAAAATAAAGGAAAAATATTGCAGGTATTCCCGACTTAAAATACAGGCTGCAGGAAAATTTTCCGGAATTCCTCTTCCATTTTGGGAAGATTATCACTTATTCGATGCGATCAACAAAATTTTGTCTCCATTTTGACGGTATTTTCCCTCCGCTAGCCGGGCTTTCATTTCTGGGAGATTTTCCTCCCATTGTTGGGAAATACTCCATTTGAACGGGATTGTCCCTTCGTTAACTGGTTTCCCTTTTCAATTCGGGAGGATTTTTTTTACTTTTGAAGGGAATATCCCTTCGTTCGATAGGATTTTCCTTTTGTTTGACTGGATTTCCCCTCCATATTGACAAGATTGTCCCTCCTTAGCCGATTTTCTTCAGTTTTTGACGGGATTATCCCCTCGTTCAGGATTTTCTCGTTGTTTCAAAAGATTTCTTCTCCGTGAGCCTAGATTTTCCTTTCATTTCAGGGCGGGGGGGGGGGAATTTCTCTCATTACGGTTGGATATTCCCTTCATATTGACAAGATTGTCCCATCGTTAGTCGGTATTCCCTCTCTGTTCCGGAAATATTTCCCCATGCTTTTTCGACAGGATTTCCCCTTCATTTAGACTGGCTTGTCCCGTCGATTGCCAGGATTTTAATTTCTTCTTAGGAAGTTTTTCTTTATTTCGACGGGATCGTCTCGTCGTTGGCGAGGATTTTCCGTCGGTTGCCTCCCTTCTGATCAACAGGATTATCCCTTCGTTCGATAGGATTTCCCCGTTGTTTAACAAGATTTCCTGCGTTCGATGGGATTTCCCCTTCGGTAGCCGGGATTTTCCTTTTATTCCGAGACGATCTCCCTTCTATCTCGAGTATCCATTTTGACACGATCTTCCCTCGTTCACCGGGAATTCTTTTTATTCCGGGAGAATTTTTCGTTTTCGTTAAACGGAAAACCCCGGCAAACGACAAAAAAATCCGTTCAAAAATGAGAGAAAATTATCACAAAATCAAGGGGAATTTTCTGCAGAAGAAAAGAAGTTGCTCCAAAGATGTAGGGAATATCCTTTCTAAATGAAGAAAATATTTCGGAATACGATAAGAAAATCCTCCAGGGCTCCCTTCCTGCGGCTTGCAATCCCGCCGTAAATTCTCGGAGGATTTTTATTCGATCTTTTTCTGTAAGGAAGTAATAGCATTCTCAAAAAATAAACTCGTATCGGGGAAACAAACCTAAATGTAGCAAACACGACTCCCATAAGCCTGAATTTTCACTTCTTTGAAAAAATGTAGATTACCATGTGCCGCTGATGGGCAATGGAAGGTTCGCTCAGTACTTGAAAAATGAGCTAAGCCGCACTGGATTCTGACTCATCTACGCTGAGTAACAGCATTCTTGATTAAATATCTCATCCGTTCATTGGACGAAGAAGATGATATGCCAATGAATTTTCCGGTCTTTTAACTGTATAAATAATTATCTTCATGGTATTCCAGACTTTGAAACTGAAATACTTGTTATATATCACTTTTTCTCACTGCGAATACTTGTAAATGGCCATTCAAACTAATCTTTTTGTGAAGCTTTAGAACTACACGAAAATTTTCTATTTCTGGATGGAAAAGGGAAGTTTTACGACGAAAAGAAATAGTGATCTCACCGAGATCTTACATCCCGGTTGAAAGAAAGAAAATCCCCCGGAATATCGCGACGGTAAAATTCCTACGAGATTCCAGGTTTCAGAGAGAAAATTCTTAAGGATGTTCTAGCTACAAATGAAAATAGTGATAAATACTTGACACTGTATATAAACATATTTTGTGGTATAAAAGTTGTACCCAAAATTTGAGGGAGTCTGGTTGACTGGTTAGAAAAATTTGAGCACTTCGATTCACATACACTTTTATGGAATTACGTGGAATTCGAGTATTTTCATATTTTCAACCGAGTGAAAAATATGGAAAAAAAATAGTGAAAATTTCAAGAAACTCTTGAAAACGAGAGATGAATATCCAATGACTGGATATATGCAAGGATCATATGCATGGGTTGGTTGTGGAACAAGATATCAATGATTTTTCATCTTGACAGTAAAGGACAAGTCATATCTTGAAAGATAATCAGATTAAAAAGTTTGAGACGCGCTTATCAAAACGAGCTCAAATATGATTCTACGCTGCTCAAAGTCCTTCATACATCTATGAATACGATTATTCAAATCACATACAAATATATCTGTTGCAACTCAGCTCTCTCAATACGTTTCACTGATTCACCTAAATTTTGGGAATGACTGTGTACAGAACATCTTTGAGGATTGTCCCTTCATTTTATGGGATATTCTGTTGGTTTCGGGGGGACTTTCTCCGTTGGTTGATGGGACTTTCCCTCTATTGGATGGGGTTTCACTTTGAATTTGGGGAAACTATCCCTCCATTTGACGGGATCTTCCTGTCGGTTGCCGGGATTTTCCTTTCATTTTGGGACGATTTTCCTTTGATCCCGTCGATCGGATGGAAAATCTTCCGATAATGAAAGGAAAGTCTCGCCCAATGCAGGAAAAATCCTCTCAAAATGGAAGAAAAATCCTGGCAACCGAATGGCGGGAAAAATCTCCCAAATTGAGAGGACAGTCCCGTCCAACGGAGGAACAATCCTCCCTAAGTAAAGAGAGAATCCCGACAAACGAAAATCCTCCCAAAATGAAAATAAAATCCCGTCCAATCGAGGGAAAATCCTTCCATAATGGAGGAGGAATCCGGTCGATTTAGGAAAAATGCTCCCATAATGAGAGGGAAATTCTATCAACAAACGGAGAAATACCTCAAAAATAAAGGGGAAATCCCGGCATGCGACAGGAAAACCCTTCAAAGATTAAAGTGAAATCTCAAATTAAGGGAAAGTTCTTTCTATATAAAAAGAAAATTCTGCCAGAATGGAGAGAAAATACTTCCAAACAATGGGTAAATCCCGTCGATCGGAGGGAAAACCTTCCAAAAATGGAGGGGAATTTCCGTCCAATGGAAGGAAAATCCTCTAAAATGAAAAGAAATCCCGGCAACCGACGGGAGGAACCCGTCGAATGGCGGGAAAATCCTATCAAAATAAAGGGAAAATTCCGTCCAATGGAAATAAAATCCTACAAAAGTAAAAGGATAACCCGTCCAGCCAGGTAAATCCTTCAGAAACTGAGAGAAAATCCCATCAACAGCTGGAGAAATCCCTCAAAAATGAAGGGGGAATCTTACCAAAATGAACATAAATTAATCTCGGAATCTCTCAATGAGATTTCGGATGAGAACTTGGATGAGAACTCGGATGAGAACTTGGATGAGAACTCGGATGAGAACTCGGATGAGAGCTAAGAGAATCTCATCTTGTCCTAATTAATGAATTTTCACATTCAATAATGTTCTTCCCTCTTGAAAATACACTGAATAGTCTGATGAGATCTCGGCTGAGATCTCATTCGATTGATTTCATTCAATAAATTATAATCTGCCGAATTCCGTCAAACGACGATAAAATCCTCCCTTAATGGAAGGAAAAGCCCGTTCAATGGGGGGGGGGAGGGAAATCTTCTCAAAATGAAAGGAAAGTCCCGTCCACTGGAGCGAAAATCCTCCTTGAATGAAGGGAAAATCTAGTCGATCGGAAAGAAAATCCTCTGCAAATGAAGAGAAAATTCTGTCAAACGATGGGAAAATCTCCTTAAAATGAAAGAAGAATCCCGGCAACCGACAAAAAAATCCTCCCAGAATGGAAGGAAAATCGTCTGAAATTGAGGAAAACTCCTTTTCAAGTGAAGGGAACATTCTGCCAGAATATAGAGGAAATCCCTGTAAACAACGGGAAAATCAAATGGAGAGACAATCCTTGAGGATTTCCTCTCTGCAGCCTGGAATCAGGTCAGGATTACCTGGAGGATTTTCCTTAGACTCTATTTCAACAGAGATGTCATCGGAATCAATCAATAATGGAACACCTTTGTAAGAAAATGAGACGTTGGGCCTTGTGGCTGGCGTTTCCTGTACTATTTGGCCTACCAAGAACGTTCCCACAGAGTTTGAGCGAAATCGGGAACCCAAAGGTCTGATACTCACCTTGTTAGTTTAATTTTTTTCTGGATAAGTACTCTCGGAATTCCTCAATGAGATCTCAGATGAGAACTCGGATGAGAACTCGGATGAGATCTCGAATGAGAACTAGGATGAGAACTAGGATGAGGTCTAAGAGAATTTCGTCTTATGGGCTTATTATTGAATTTTCACATTCAATATATTTTTCACTATCGCAAATATTGTATTAAATAGTCGGATGAAATCTCGACTGAGATCTCATTCGATTAATTTCTTCAATAGTCAGATGAGAATTTGGCGTGAGATTTCATCCGAGATCTCGGCTGATTTTTTTCAGTAAGGCAGCGTCGGAACTGTGAACTCACGTTTTAACAATTTTTCAAATTTATCAAGAAATATTTTCCCATTCCGAAGATGCTTGCTTTATCATGTATGAGCCAAAATTTTATTAGAAAATATTGATACCTTTAGGAAAAAAATGAAATACTAGTTATGTCGGTCATACAAAACGTAGATCTTTTCCTCAATCTTTTACTCGATAACTATGAGCTTGACAAAAATGTTTCTAAGGACAAAAAAGTCTTAGTCGATTTAAATCAGTCAACGAAGACTTTCAAATTTTTCAGATTTTTCAAACGATTTTTCAAAAATTTCAGTTTTCAAATTTTGATGGAAAATCAAAAATTTTCTATTTTGGATCTCAAAAAAATTTGAGGGTATTCTTTGACTGATTCTAAAACTTTTTTGTATCTAAAAATTTTTCCTGCAAGTCTATAGTTTTCGAGAAAAAAATTGCTGAAGTTTGAATTTGCGATTTTTTCTGCCGGTCGCCATTTTGTCTTTCTAAAAAAATTTCTTCGATTATGTACGGATAATAACTTTCAGTTATGGACCCATGGACGCGATATTTACTAGTTTTGAATATGTAAAAAAATGCAAAGGCGAAAAAATCCCTCAGAAAAAAAAATTTCATCACAAAACTTCGGCTTTTTTTTGAATTGCTATTTTTCTACAGAAAATCTCATTTTCGGATTTTCTAACCACAACCATTCAAAAGAGCACTTCTCAAATCATAGGAAACAGTGGTTCCAGATTTCTTTTCCGATCGAATGCATCGAACAGTGAGTCTCTGAACTTTGGTATCGAAAAAGGTCCGTTCAGGCGCTAGTGGGTTAATAGCTTATATTTCGATCTATAAAGTCTAACGATCTGTTTTCCCGAAGCTATCCTGTCAAACATGTTAGATTCCAAGCATGAACATTATATCTATAAATTCAAAAATCCATGAACATATATATGTCCTGTAAATGTATAAAATCGAATGAATTGGCAGAATATCTTCTGCAAATCAAAACTTTAGACTCCATGGCTTGAAATATGAACTGTGATTGGACCCATGAACCATCTCACAAAATTTCATCGTGATCGGTGATCCAAAGTGTGTGCACTCTCCCAGTTAGTATCAAGTCATATAAAGCTCTAGACTAAGGCAGCGCTGACAAGGCATGATAACTTCACTGTGATTTTGAACATGAATGCTACGTTGGAATTAACTAATATTGAACTGTGGGGTGGCATATTGAAATAAATAATTGCAAGTGATATTGGGCATTCTCCAGAAAATGTATCAGACCATTTTATAGCCATTGAATAGAGGTAGGTACGTATACCTTGCAAGGTCAAAAATTAGGGAGCGAAAAGAGCCAAACTGGTTCAAACATGTTTAATTTCAATAGAGCAGCCAATCAGGAAAAAGGATTCTGGTATCAAACAATTATTTTTCATATTCTTTGCAGTGTTTGGCATAGCTTTTGTTCTTACCATTATTTTTATTTTCACATATATAACAATACTTGGACTCTAAGAATCGGGAAAAAGGTCAGATTTTGAAGAATCCAGATTTTGAGTGCATGTAATAACTTCCACATACATGCATATGAAAATCTGAAAAAAAATTGAGTATTCTGGTGATGAATATCAATGATTTGTCCGAACGGAATCACAAACAAAATTTTGACTGTGCCCACTTGACGTGGAACGTCCCATATGTAAATAGTAAATCTTACTATTTACTGATTGCCCTGCATATATTGTTTCATCATGGACAATTGAAAAATTTCTTCACTCTGGGACTAGTCTGGATAGTTTGGTGATGAGTTAACTTTTGTGGGTATGAGATTCTGATCCGGGTGATCGAAATCAATTTTCGCTTGATTTAGAGTACTAAAGTGAGTGTCATGATGACTACCTACGACCTTGCACATATCTTTATTTGAAACTTCAGGTGATTTTCAGAAAAAATTGTGATCATCATTTGGTCGCCTAGAGGTCACTTAATGTGTACAAAACTGAAATCAAAGTTAGTTATAATATGGCAAAATTGGAAAATGCTCAGAACTAAGCCTCTTATAATATGGGTCAGAGGGCCTGAAAAAATCTTCAAAAATTCGCGTGACATCGTAGGATCTCATTGAATATCTGGAAATTTTTGTAGACTTTCGGATTTTTTTCCACTCACTCATTTGACAGGGAAACATTCATATGGAATATTCATATGAATTAATGACTCAATCGTAGGACGATTCAGAAGCTTGTTAGAAATCTTAATAAAACTCACAAGTCAACACAAGGCTTATAATCATGAATAAACATGAATAAAATCTACACGAATGTAGATCATACATCATTCCAAGATACGCTCTAATTTATCTAAGTATCGGTTGGCTGCTCGGTAACTCAATGTTCTCCAATGAGAAAATATCCGATGACTGGATTTACTATAAACTAATATAAAGCTGCCTAGCTGTAACATACATTCCTCGCTGTTCGTGCACTTTTGGTGAGACGGCCAGCTGTGTCATTGGCAAGTCTCATTCAGCCAACCTCAGATATAGACACACTCATAGCGAAGCATTTAGATAATTGCACACTGCGGTTCAGGTAGCTATGGGGAGAGAAAACATCAGTTGGAAGCGATTCTCTATGAAACGGATTTCATGTACTGGAAAATTGTAGGGCGGGCAGGACTTAGCTATAACCTAGCCAGACTGATACTAAGTGCCAAACCCAACCAATTGCTGCTGAGGTGGTCTAGTGATTCGGAGAACCGTATACCATCCCGTGTGATTGCGACCCGCACCCCGGGGCAAATGCCACATATGCCTAGAACTCGTTTTTCCTATTGTATGAAAAATACTTTTTCTATATACTTATATCAATTGATTTTCAAATTCTAGTTACCATTGACTTGAGTCATGTGAAAAATATTCTCTTTTATAATTGATTGATAACTCACAAATAAAACTTTTCATTCCAAATTGGATTCAATTCCTGTTGCATGGTTTTCGTTCTCTTCTTGACTTTACCTACTTGCACTGTTACGTACGGATCAGAAGTGCCACTCTTGTCTTTGGCAATTAAACCTTGAGCACATATCACTGAAAATGATTTGAGTAATTAATTCATCTGTTGATCTTTTCATTACGATATTCGCTAAATAGATAGTGAAGAGGCATAGATAGGGATAAGAAGCATTTTGGATGTGGCAATGCGCAGCAAAATACGGGAAGTGACAAGCTTTGCAGTACGCCTCAAAACCATCTTCAATCTTAGATTTCGGTATTCCTCTGTTGTGATGCTTCTTCAAAGCTTCATCGTGGTTATAATTAGAAAAACCCGTAGTTAATATCATGATCAACTAGGTACTCAAGGGACTGGTTTTCGGATCTACCTGTCCCAAAGAATACGTATAATTAACCACGTGAAAAATGATCAGAACGTTCATTAATTACAACATAATCGAACATTGAACTTTCCATAGAATTTTTTTGTACATTCGCAATTTTGTCTTATTGAAGGTAATGATCTGTTTAGATCGTCACAAAAAACGTGAATTACATCTTTGCGAACGGTCACCTATGATAGTGGATCTGCATCATTGTTTGGTAATTGAGCAGGAATCGTTTAATTGATTCCATCATGTAAGATAAACCCGCATGTAAGCATATAAAGCAACACTCATCTTGCCATTGTATACTTAATGAACAAAACCTCACCTCGCCGGAAATTTCGGTTTCTGGTAATTAGAGTGATGAACTTCTCCGACGAAAGATGCTAAACTCAGGATATGATATGATATCGATCGAAAAATCTTTGTTCTGGACATAATTTCCAACCAATCAGGATTCTATGAAAAATGGTACATGGAACTGAACAGACATATGAGCGTACGTGCGTATCAAGTATATCTTGATATATTGAGTCTTCTTAAGTGAATATCACGGTGAGCCAGGGGGAAGATGGGAGTTTGATGGGTTGGCCTATACTGTCGACTTTCGTGACCATCTTGACTCACCACAACTTAAAAATATACGTAATCACTAGCTCATATCTCTGAAGTATTGATCGATGGAACATTTGAAATGTCACCACTAGCTCATTGTCCTAGTAGCCCTTATAACTCGCTTCTGCGAGTCTTCCATGAGTTCACGCCGCATGGTGCGGCGTCTGATGCTTATAACTCAATAACTTGAATACAAAAAAGGCTTATTTTAAGGGTTATATTGGAGAAATTTTAAAATATGGCGTTTATTTCTTAAAATATGACGTGAAACGCCCAATATACGTATTATACTTGTTCTTCTAATTGTAAAAATTATTGAATAGATAATTTTGAGTATTGTGATCATCAAACTGGATATCAGCCATCATCATCATTCAACAGTCTTTTGATATGTTGTTTGATCTATTCAACTTGTTAAGATCCTGATTCCTTCAAAATATCGTTAACTTATGGAATAAAATCGTCAGATGAAAATCAATTCACAGTTCGTATTCAGCATTTTTTTATCAATCGTTATATTCGCTGTACAACAACCGTTATTTACCTCGCCAACAGCCGTTGCTCCGGTAGAAAGAAGATTAATTTAAGTTCAATTTCGATAACTTTTGACAGCAAAGACCGCGAGATCTTTGCAATCTGCTCCATTGCAGCAGTTATTTACCTCCCTAGCTATCGTTGTTTGAAAGAAGAGAAGTATACTTGAGTTTCATTCCCTGTAATTCTAACGGCAAAGAATACAACATTTCCATTTTTTCCAATTAACAACCGTTGTTACATCCAATTATATAGAAGGGATATTATTTTGTACAAGCTTTGTAAATGTGAGTCCACTGTCTCATCTTAACAATTTCGTCGTAAAAAGTAAAAACAGAAATAGTTGACAAACTAATAACCAAAATTTTTGTGATACATGATTAAGAGTTTGATGTATGCACAATTTTTTCTAGAACTATACGTAATATTCAGGATAAACTTTTATACTTTTATTTATAACTCAATTATACTTTCTGACGGTCATTCAATGCTTTAATTGCGTACGCTGATACCCTCTCTACCTCTAGGGTCGCTGGATAGGGCTCTTTTTTGACAAATTGTTGATCATGAAATGGGGGTATTCTTGTGATTTTTGACGATTATTTTGGTCAATTGCTTTTCATTTTTTTTTTCAAGAGAGTTTCACAAAAACCGATTGCTAAAACGCAATGGATTCCTGAACCTTATGATCACTAATTTTTGAAAAAACCGCCCAATCTGGCAATCCTATCTACTTCCTCAACTTTTTGCGTCAGAACAGTTCCCAGTTCCGTGATGCACGCGTCCTCATGGACAAAATACTTCGCACTTGGAACCAGCATGTGTGACATAAGACTCTTTGTAAATATTATCTTCCATTTCCAGCTAATTCATAAGCTCTAGAATTCTGACATAATCTTTCATAAATTTCTTGTACCACGAAGTTATTTCTGATGTATCTCAACAATACCATATAAAATCTATTCTGTCTCCGTTTCATAATTCCATATATTTTTCATGATTTGTTTCTTCCTCAAACCCTCACTGATTTTCTTAATAGTCTCTAATTAGATGAGGATTAGTTATTTGATTTTATTTATATATTTGTTTTTATATGTCGGCAACAATGAGAGCTGGAACAAAAATTCAAAATTATTCTGAAACTACATACTAGCAGCTATCGAAGTACGTAGGATTTTTTTTCTTAAATTTTTGTAGAAACTGTGCATATTTGAAACGTAAGATTTTTCGACTAAAAAAAGGGCAGTAAATTGTCGATAAAACAGGTAATTTTCAAAATTTCAAATAACGGCTACGTACTTCGGAGGTGAGTATATGTGGGAATGGGTGCAGGTCCAGGAAGGAGAAGACTGCAAGTAATTCCAAGCAATTTATTAGTGGTCGTTATAATACTCTCTCGCCTCTGTCGGAGGCTATGCCGCTAGGCCAGCTACAGCGGAACTGGCCGTTGTCGCGCCGACTGCTCGCTCGCTCGCCCGAGCTCTCTCGCTGCTGCGCCACGCATGCGCAGTCCGCAGTCGGTACGCCGCTGATCGCAGTTCCCCACATGACTCCCCCCCAAATGCGGCTGTCGGGAAAGCCTTTATTGTTTAAACAATGTTTTTCGCAGTCGCATTGAACATACGTAAAAGAAAAAAAAAATTATTCAATTTTATTGCTTTACATAGGAACTGCATGTCAGTCTTAGTGCTGAAGGCACATTATGGTAAAAGATGCTATAAAAACATACTATTCATTCATTACTCATCATACATTACTCTGATTTTACATCTGTTTCGCAATAGAATTCGCGCTAACGCTATTTATCACATTCAAAAGATATCGCAAAGAATACCAGAAAGGGTCACATGTACAATTCATGAAACATTTGTAGATTACTCAGCTTTGAAACTGATTGGCGAGGTAACTTGAACCTTCATGAATTGTGATGATTCCCATTACAATATTTAAAGCATACCGAGTCATCACTCTCCCCTTAAGGAGCTTTTTAATTGTAAATTATGTTGAATCACATTATAGTCTCACTATCAAGAGCTGAATAAGCGTGTTATCTCAGTCATAGATTTTACAATTCTGCAGCTTAACATCAAAAATCAGTCTGCACGCATAAGGATAAACTTAAATCACAGTATAACGTGAAAGACGTTAATCTAAAATTCAGTATGGTAAGCACCATATCCTCAGTAAAATAGTTAAACATCTTGAAGCTGTTAAGCTGAAGAATTTGGTATCAGGTGGCAGATTAATGCCAGTTAAATCGAATGTTCTTACAGCTAATCGCAATACGCATTACAATATTGTAGTGAATATGACTAAACGCCATCTAAAAAAAGGAATACTACGAAATACAGATGAGTGAAAATTGCTTCTATATTTACATTGGTCTGAATACTATTACTTAGCTAGTTCGTAGATTGATCAATTCTACTAACTGTCCCGTCACATGGAATACTATTTATAAAGATTTATATACAAGAGCGTACTGACTTGCTGTGGGCGCGCAATCCACAGGTATAGCAGTCGCGAAGAAGTAAGAATTAGGTTTATTTACATAAAAGGTACGCAATCATCCAGTGATTGCTTTACAATTTACTTTACATTGAACTAGAAGAGCGCGAAAAAAACACGACTTCATGTCTGAAAAAAAAAACTATTGTTCAAAATGTTTACTTTGAAAATATCTGGCCAATATAAAACTTGCGTAAAAAAAAACTTATTCGCGCTTCTGCACTAAGATAAGCTGCGAGTGAAAAAGAAGAATATAATCTCGCTAAACAAGTTACGGAAAAAAAAATGGTATATGGCCTTATGCACAGAGGTGCATACAACATATATCAGAAATATTGCCCTCAGCCAGATTAGGCGAGGCAACTAAGTGAATGATCAAATTTGGCAATAACTCCGCCAACTCCCATTCATAAGCCTGCACTTCATTAGAAAAAGATTATCGAATGCGAAGAAACGAAAGGCATCTATTCAAGCGTTGGCGTGTTAAATAACGCATTCGCGCTCAAATCAGATTTACCTGCAAGGCATGAAAGGGAATGTTAACGACACTGTGCAGAAGATCATACAAAACGTTACAAAATGTGTAAAGACGTTGCACAAAAATAATAATTATGAAGTGACTGCAATGCGCCTAGGGAACAATCTCAAAATGGGTCCCGCAAAATGACCTGCTGTAAGGGCTTATTTATTTACACGCGTCCAACGTATAGAAGTACCGCGTGGCCTCGAATTGCAGTAAAAAGTTCGCAGAAAAATTTAGAGAGCATAAAAAATCCTAACGAGGGCCAAAAATTACCAGTCAATTAACTAAATGAAAGTCCAATGGTAGTGTCAGAGGCATCAAAAATTAGACACAGTCTGGCACTAATCCTGGAATAAAAATGATGTGGAGTAAATGATGTTTGCATAAAATCTAAGGGTCAAAGCATATACACGCAACCTTAACAGGAGTCATCATCAGAAGAGCTACCATGTTCGCGTGAGCGTGATTCCCATTTTTCAAACTTAGAGCAAATTACATCAACCTTGGCAACAAGTTTAGTGAGAGAGGGATCAGCAGAAAATGTCAATCAAGAATCAACCTTTAAAGTTGAATTATTCGAAAAACCAATCTGAAAAGCTAGATCAGCTCTCTCTAGAATTTTTGCTTCCTCAGTGTAGTCCGAAATAAACAAATGAACATAACTGGGCAATCGTCTTTTCCAAAGTTGTAAAAGCGTGGCTCTATCAATTGACTTATCTGCTAAACTGAGCATATGAAAAAAATATTCTGAAGGTTTACGCGAGCCCATTGAATTATCATTAAAAAGTTGATTCAGCTTGTCCCAAGAAGACTCAGAAAAGCGTTTCAAAATGTTAAACTTCATTGAATTGTATTTATCGTTAGCAGAGATATTAGCAAAAAGATCCTGAATATTTTCCAAAGTTTCCGTACCCAAGTTGTTTATCAAGTTACAGTATTTTATTTCATCAGCAACAATATTACGACTCATCAATTGCGTTTCAAAAAACTCAAACCAACCAGAAGGGTTACGTGGCCAAAAAGGAGTGCAGCGAAATTCAACACGTCCAAAAGAGGGTGTATACAATGAAGAAGAAGCAACAGTATTCGTCAAAGGAACAGAAGCAGCAAGATTGGACTGGACCGTATTTTGCACCAGAGAATTACCAGCTATAGACTGAGTGGAAGTTGCAATAGGAACAGACAGAGAAGCATGCGAAGAAACTTCAGCATTAATTACATTCTCATTATCATTATCTTTTGGCTTAGAAAAATCTATATTAAAATTTTTTTAAATAGTCTTAATATCATTCAACTGCTGCGCAAGGGCATCATTGGATTCCTTTAAGTTCAAATGAGAAGCTTCAATTGCTCCCTGCAAATCCTCTTTCAAGGATTCACAATCACTCTTAATGGTATCATGAATCTCAGTACGTAAGCCATCAATGGCTTTATTCACAATAACTCTCACTGCCTGCTCATCCATGATTGAAAGGACAGGATCTTTAATTGAACAAGAAATACTGCACAAACAGCAAAAGGTTACTTAATAATACTGAACTGTATTGCTCAACACCCATGCACACACACGCATGAAGGCAACTTGTCAGCCATGGCTCAACAAGACCTTGGCAACAAGGAAAAAAGGTACTGCGAGAACCTAAGCCAGCTTGGTGAGCTCAAATGCAGCATAAAGAGCACGACCACTCTGGTTAGCATACAATAAGCCCCCTCACAATGCATAAAGTCCTCGAAGCATAAACGAATATACTATGCCAAGAGGTCCAGCTAAAACCATAACCAAAGTTCCCATAATCTCATATGAGAAAAGAAAGGGTGTTGTAACGCCAAAGTCTCACACGAGTGAGCTAATACTTATTGCTATGTATACGCAAGGAATCTCATTAGGTTGAGATTCAGTCAAAATAAAAGAATTACTATCTCTCTCAAAGTATTCAATTGTAAAAAGTTATTCTAAACAATATTGCAAGTTGACGTCAAGTCATATGACAAAAAAAATAAAAGATTCACTATCAATTTCAAAATATACAAGAAAAGAAAATTATTCTGAGGCAAATTATAAGTGAGAATCAATTTAAATTGCAAAAATAAAAAGATTCATTGAGAGTTTTAAAATGTACAAACTAAAGGAAATTATTTTTGACAAGGTTATAAACTAAAGTCAACTCGAATGAGAAAAAAAATAAGAAAATTTCATCAAGATTATCCAATATATAAACTGAAATAAATTATTTTAAGCAAAATCATGAGTAAATACTTTATCTATGTTCAACGTCAATTCAAATGAAATACTTGAAAATGAGAAATATTAAAATAGATTGGTTTCCTCACAAATAGTTACGTTACAGGAAACTCAATATTATATTCAAATCAAAATATTGTGAGAGCACAGTCAAATGAAAATAAGTTAAGGCTAAGTGCTCGAATCAAAATAGGATTTCTGTTATGGACTTATATACTAACGGTCTCGCCTGACCTCATGTTACCTTAGGGTAAATAATAATACGCAAAGATGAACGGAAAACTTCTTGAAGCCGCTGCTCTGATGAAGATGTTGAGTGATGCGAGACGTCGTCGCGGATGCACCACCAACTGAAGTCGTCTGCAGGGTCACTCGTCCTCGAGCGCGAAGAGTAAGCACTGCCTGGCAGCACACCACGTGCGGCCCAAAGAAAGATGGAAGGTTCTGGAAGGCTCGGGAGCACGAAGCCGTGCGGCCCGAGCGTTTGAAGGTCGTCGTAAAATTGAGCGCGGCAAGCCGCAACTCAATGACTCCAAATCCAGCAACAAAAATATGGCAGAATTAGCCGTGGCTCACGACGCCCAAAGCGAGCGAACTCAACCTTGAAAAGGTGACGGGGACTTTACCGATCACCAAGTAATGTTATGTATTTGCAGCTACGATCACGAGAGAGAGATAAACTCAATCCGCGAGTCGTCGGCAAAAGGGAGTTGTCCGCTCACGACAGTAACGTCGAGAGAGCGAGAACGAAAATTGCCGTACATTATAAAAAAAATATATAGGCAATTAGTATAAGAAAAAGGTTTTTCTTTTTTCTTGCTCGAGTGTAGCTTCCGCAACTACCTCAGAGCGCGCCGAAAAATATGGCGCCGACTCAATAATTTTCTCAAATGAGAATACGTGGTGAGAGAAAAAATTAATGAACTCTCACCTGAGTCGTCGAAATGTAGCTGCGGCGAAGCGGGAAGCGAGAGACAAAGACGGCGCCGTCGAAGTTGGAGCGACGCCGGTTAGGCAGGTTTGGCGGCCGACCACGTTTTTAACAAAGAAAAAAAAAAATGCCGCCTGACGAAGCGCTCGATGCGTGAGCGTGAGGGCGAAGATGTCGGCTCCTCTCGACGTCGGGGTCACCAATTTGTGGGAATGGGTGCAGGTCCAGGAAGGAGAAGACTGCAAGTAATTCCAAGCAATTTATTAGTGTTCGTTATAATACTCTCTCGCCTCTGTCGGAGGCTATGCCGCTAGGCCAGCTACAGCGGAACTGGCCGTTGTCGCGCCGACTGCTCGCTCGCTCGCCCGAGCTCTCTCGCTGCTGCGCCACGCATGCGCAGTCCGCAGTCGGTACGCCGCTGATCGCAGTTCCCCACATATATACATAAAGCTACTGTAAAAATTTGAAATCGATCCATGTAATAGTTTTGAAGCTACGAGTACACCCGATTTGGAAAAAACAGTTTCGAGAAAAACGCGTTTAAAGTTTTCAATTATCGTTAAATTGTACTTGCTCTTCAATAAGCAATCCCTTGGAAAAAACACTTGGAGTTCGAATTTCGAAAAAGAGTTCCAGGAGCGTATTCTACGGGAAATCTACTAACTTTTTAAGTAAAAAAAAAATCGAATTTTTGAAAATCCTAGAGTGGTGTTACCTCTTAACTATATACGTCAAACAGTTTTTGCCTCGATAGTTTTTTATACAAATTGGGATACGTAGGTTTTTGAGGTCGCTGATTACGAATCCGTCCTTAAATTTTGAAAATTCAAATTAGAGCCTCTAGAATGACCTCTAAAAATATGAAAACATACTGGATTTTAATGAAAATTGATATGCATAGGTTTTTGAGCTCACTGATTATGAATCCGTCCTCAGATTTCCAAAATTTGACTTAGAGCCTCTAAGATGACCTGACAAAAGTTTGAAAAGATACTGGATTTTGATGAAAATTGGTATGCATAGGTTTTTGAGCTCGCTGATTACGGATCCGACTTCAGATTGAAATCAGCCTCAATCCTGAGCACGTAGAGACGAGAGTCATATTAAAGGGATCCACTACGTTTTGTATGACCGACATTTAGTATCCTATTAGTTTCCTAAAGTTATCAATATTTTCTAATGACATTTTGGCTTATACATGGTTAAGCAAGCATCTTCGAAATGGGAATATATTTCTTGATAAATTTGAAAAATTGACAAAACGTTAGTTTCCAGTTTTGACGCTGGCGCTGTTCCTACTGCACGCCAAAGTTATTTCACTCTCTAGAATCAGTTTCACTCCATATAATAACACCAAAATCTCTCATTCTATCCTTCATTTATTGTAAGAACTATAGTAAGCAGTATGAACATGATAACATCCATAGGGTATAGAAATATTGGAAAATTGTGGTGGCATTAGAATTTGAATTATTTCGGTCATCGGAAGGGTAAAACAGAGCTGAACTCTCACTCTTCTTGATTCTAAGAGAGGGAAGGCCTGTTTTTGCGAAGAAAAGTCCTTCGTCACCCAGGGCACGCATCTGGCAATAAGTGTTTGGAAGGCTCCCTTTCTATGGTGATTTTTTTGAAGTGCTGATTCGACCATTGAATTTCTCGTGATTTTCTAAATCAAATTAAAAACAAATCATCTTTTTCCGATGAGTAGGTACAGAGATATCAAGGATTTTTCCAAGCAAGTCCAATTTGAAGTCGATATTCACCGACTCGCGAAGCTGCCGCGCGCTCCTCCCTCTCCCTACCCGGCCGGCGAGTCGGCTGAGAGAGTCGATTTCGGGTATTATCGGACTGTTTCATGAATATATTTTGCAAACATTCTCACCATCAAACACATTTTATCGAATGTACCATGATCCGGTACATATTACAGAAGCCAACAGTATTTTTTTTTTATCGCTGCATCTACTACTATTTCGACGTAACAACCGATATGTTTATAATAATATAACTCCGGTTCTACTGAGTCGATCTCAAATAATAAAAATCTAAAGTGAGCGGCTACTAATATAGATTTCAAATCTTTTTTTAGTTTTCAAAAAGGTCTCGAAATGGGGAAGATATTCGATTCATTTATGAGGTGAAATCTGGCTGGTTTTACGAAAAAAATCGTGATGCTGTAAGGATATGTGAAATGATGGAAATAACTATGCCAATTGAAAAATCAGCTTAGAAAGTATTAAAAAAAGAATTGGTGACTAATTTCAGGCCGGATTCTCGCTGTGGAAATGTTGACAATTTTTGTAAAAATGGATTGCACAAAAACTAATAATCCGATTCAAATGAAATTTTGCAAGGATATTTGTATCATAATGGAGTACCCAAATCTTGAACGGCGAGCATTTCAATCGATTTTAATTACCTAAGATATGTTAACATTTTGATGCTTCTTTAATGTTATTTATGCTATAACACATTGTAAAAATATATTTTTTGATAGAAAACCAATACTATCTCGCGCAAAATTTTTCCAGGAACATAATTTTTCTTATAAATTATCTTCCTCAACCTCATAGTAATTGAGTTATTTGCGGTAATATGAAAAAAATTGCACATTTTTTCACTAAATTGTTAATAACTCAAGGCGGAGATATTTTTCAGCGTGCGGGAATAAACATGTCTTTTTTGAAACTGTTCTGAAGCAATTTCAATTGTTTTTTTGCTCCCCGCTCGCAACATCCATGCAACTTTTTAATACTACTCAACTACTTCGACTCTCGACTGAATCTGGTCTCTCCGAACCCTCTCGACCCCTCGTAAACAAGGGACACATTGAGAAAGCAATAAAAGACAGGTAAATATATTCTTCCGCTAATCAAAAAACTTCGAATGAATGAATCAGTATTGTAGTTGTTACGTGGCGTGATCCTTTACACGCTGGATTCAGATCTCGGCTGCGGTATTGACCGTAGGCGTTTTACTTGGTAAGGTTCTGTTACGTGTCGAATCAGGTTATCTATAACTCAGTACTCAGGGATTGGGTTATGTGTCTTTATTCCCTATTCACTTTACTGAGAGGGCTCGTGTAATTATTCCAAATACTAGTGTACAATATGAGCGTTGGACCATCTACCGTCTCCGCGTGACTAACCGTGTCTCTCGTGAAACTACGAAAAGCTGCTGAGCCGATATTTTGGAAGAACGATTTCCTTGATAATTTCCGTAGATTACAATTATCTCTCTATATTAAAAGCCAGAACGCCGCCGCCGCCGCCGCCGCCGCCGCCGCCACCGTAGGAAATTTTGATCCCCAAGTTGCCCCCCTTGATTGCCCCCCTTAGTTTCCCCCCCCTTAGTACCCTCTTTTTCCACCCTTTTTCCACCCCGTTTTTCATCTTCTTTTTACACCTTCTTTTTCACCTCTTTCTCCACTCCCTTTTTTTCACCCTTTTTTAATCCCTATTTCCATCCCTATTTTCCACCCTTTTTTCCACCCTTTTTTCCACTCCTTTTTCCACTCCTTTTTTCACCCCTTTTTTCACCTCATTTTTCACCCCTTTCTCCACCTCTTTTTTCCATCCTCTTTTTCCACCCGTGTCTTCGAATGAATTATTTATTTCCAATAAATATTCAATGGTCCGATCTCCTGGAAACTTTGCACACAGGTTAGTCGCGGCAAAATCTAGACCAAGTTCAATTTTCAATAAAATCTGTTGTTTATTTGCCTAGAAACCGTTCCTAACATGTTATCTCACAGATCTTCATAAGTGCTCATTGGGACTATGAGAGTCGTTGAGAATCAATGGGAATCGAAGAGAATCGATGAGATATTTCCCATAGCAACCACTGTTCATGTCCATGGCAACCGCTTGTTTACATCCCTAGCAACCGTTGCTTCGAAAGTTGGAAAATCAATTTTAAGTTACACTCGATGACCAAGAAAACTGAATTGTTATATTTGCTCCATAGCAACCGTTGTTCACCTCCCTAGCAACCATTGCGAAGGTTGGAAATGATCAATCTATGACCCATGTCCATAATTTTCGATTGCAAAGGACACAAAATCTTCCCACTTAGCTCCTCAGTAACCGTTGTTAAACGCCTTAGCAACCGTTGCCAAGGTAAAGAAGAAGTAAGTTTCGTTTCCAGTATTTTCAACTGCACAGGATACATAATCTCCGTTTCACTCATAGCAACCATTGTTTACGTGTCTAGAAACCGTTGCTGCAGTAGAAGGAAAGGACTAAATATTATTTTGGACAATTTTTTTTTCAATATAAATCCACTTATTCGTCGAAACTACCGTTTATTTACATCCCTAGCAACCGTTGTTTTGGAAGCTGGAAAATCAATTTTAAGTTACACTCGATGACCAAGAAAACTGAATTGTTATATTTGTTCCATAGCAATCGTTTTTTACCTCCCTAGCAACCATTTCAAAGGTTGGAAATTATCAATTTATGACCCATTTCCATCATTCTCTACGGCAAAGGACACAAAATCTTCCCAATTAGCTTTTCAGTAACCGTTGTTTACCGTCCTAGCAACCGTTGCCAAGGGAAAGAAAAAAAGCTTTCTCCTTGAGAAAGCAAAAATTCACGTGAGTTTCGTTTCCAGTATTTCCAACTGCACAGGATACAAAATCTGCGTTTTACCCATAGCAACCATTGTTTACGTGTCTAGCAACCGTTGCAACCTTACTCAAAATCTGCTGCCGAAAATCTGAAATGGAACACGCGAAATACCCAAACCAAAAAATATGATCTAGCACATGTCACTATTAACCTAAAGTTAAACCCACTATTAATCTAAATAAACAAACGTTTAACATGAATATAGCTGACATTAAGCTTTTATTTTGATTCGAATAATTTGTTCAGTATTCTTTTCAATTGAACAAAATCGAAGTTTCAAGTTTAAAGTTTTATTGTTTTAAATGTAATTTTCTTGTAATTATTACTACACTTATTATTGAAATTATTGATTTCTAAAGAATACACGGGGGAGTTGGCGAGCGAAGCGAGCAGGGGGGGTACCCCCCTAGTAATATGTAATGATTGTGATGGCATAAATTTATTTGAATGAAACATAACCTATGAGGTTATATCAACATTAAAATCTTAGAAGTATTTCTATAAATTTACGATCTATTTCTTAATGAATATTTTTTGAGTGTATAAAATGCATGCAAGGAAATCAAAATATATAGCGATAAATTTCCACAGGAGAAGCTTGTAATTCATATTACCACATCTTCTTGAATCTCAATGTGTAGCAAAAAGTATTTTCCAGTTGTTGAATCCTGGAAACTTATGGGAGTGTGCCGAGGCTTAATCGATTTGGTCAATTTGGGCATACAGCTCGAAATTGACCAGCCCAGAAATATTTTATGGTGGATAATTATTTTTTATCGTCCACAAGTTTCCAAACAATGAATAATAATCTATCCGGCTTGGTGGACTATTCCAAAGTGATATTGCTAGAAAAAAATATCACTCTGGATTAGTCCTTCAATCCCGATAGATTTATTATTCATCTTTATATGGTAAAATTTTGCAATTGAATTGAACATTAGGGTGTTGAGAAGTTCCGGAACATACATTTTGAGAAAAACCCAAATAATTTGTTGACCATTGCTGTGCAGGTGAGTACCAATAATAATTCCCTTGTTCAAGCCTTGTTATGAGAAAGTTTTCGTATGACTCGATTATAAAGATTTCAAGAATTTCTCAATTTTATGGACTGATTCACGTTATTCTAAACTGTCCATATTTTCTGAAAAATCACTATTTTGCCTCAAAATTGAATCCTACCAACTACTCAGTGATTTGGCAACGTTTACAGCTCTAGGATTGAATTTCATCGCAAAATCTAGTGAGAACCCATTGGCGACAAGCACAAATAGCAGTTATGATGAGTTGAAGATCCTCGCTTGTGGTTGAAGCCATGGACCGTTAAATGAATCTTTATTATCCAGTGAATTCTAGAATCTTTAACTTGCTGATACATTTTATTCACACATTTCATGAGTAATTAACTTCGCTTATGAATCTGAGCCCTCCTGGCAATAGCTGATCGATCTTTAGCCATGTAGTTTACTATATGTATGTGCATTTCATGAATGAAATTCACGAATAATACCCAACGGAGTGAACTACTACATTTTGTTCTTGATACTAGAAAAATTATGGAAAATTCATCTACTGTGTAGTGTGTGGACATGCGCATCTTATGAATAATTCTTTGGAATAATCTCTTTTCTCGTGTGAATACAACTCAAGACACACTTAATTCAATGAATGTTCCATTGTAAATTTTAGAAAAGTGAAAACTTAATATTGAACATCAATGCACAGTACTGTGACGGACTTTTGAGTATGCTCTCGAGTTTTGATCCAGGGCCTGATACTGCTCGTCCCAACGAGCTTGGCGATGGGGAAGCTGCGCTAGCCACCTCAAGGACAGCGTTTGTCGAGTCGAGATTGACTGTCAACCTACCTGCTAATGGGGTTAATTACGCGAATACACGTGGGAACCCGGCTGAAGCTCGTTCTCCTAGGAATAACATCTTGGGCGTAGGGAGAATCCACGACTCACACAAACAATTTGACAACTACACTGAAAATCTTTCGGCACTACGACAGCGCCGGCTATAGGACTATGGTTGCGCCGAGTGCCCGGCACTTGAGACGTGCCGAGTCGGCAGCTCTACAGCGCCGAGCTCTATAGCAGAACCATTCGCCCGAGAGCCCGGCGCTGTGGGACTGCCGAGCCCGGCGCTGTGGGAATGCCGAGTCCGGCAATTTATCCGTTCTGAGCCACAGGATTTTTCCCAGCGCTATAAATACATGGGCTGAATAAGAAAACCCTGACCCCGGACTTGTTCAGGTAGTTAGGGTCGCCGAGGGCAGTGTCCAAGGGTGCGCTCCAGCTATTTTTGGGTTGGAGGAACTGACCCTGGACCCGTGGTCAGGCTAGCCGATAAGCGTGTTCCACGGGTGCGCACCTGGTATTTTCCCTCGATCAACCAGATCCTGGATCGGACCGATGTCCAAGTAGTCAGGGTACCCGATGACGGTGTTCCAAGGATACGCTCCTGGTATTTTCCCTTGGTCAACCTGACCCTGGACCGGACCGATGTCCAGGTACTTAGGGTACCCGATGACGGTGTCCCAAAGGTGGGCGCCTGGTATTTTTGCTTGGGGAAGCTGACCCTTGACCTGAACGATGTCCAGGTAGTCAGGGTACCCGATGACGGTATTCCAAGGGTACGCTTCTGGTATTTTTCCTTGGTCAACCTGATCCTGGACCGGACCGATGTCCAGGTACTTAGGGTACCCGATGACGGTGTTCCAAAGGTGCGCGCCTGGTATTTTTGCTTGGGGAAGCTGACCCTTGACCCGACTGATGTCCACGCGGCAAGGGTCGCCGATGACAATGTTTTAGAGGTGCGCTCCTGGTATTTTTGTTCCGAGAAAATGACCCTGGACCCAAATGATGTCCAGGTAGTTAAGGTCACCTTCTGAAGCAAAAATACCTGGAGCGCACCCTTGCATCACGTCATCGGGTACCTTGACTACCTAGACATTGTTCGGGTCCAGGGTCAGCTTCTCCAATCGAAAATAGTAGGAGTGCACTCTGGATCACCGTCATCGGCGACCATAAGTACCTGGACATCGGTCGGGTTCCAGAGTGAGCTTTCTCAAGCAAAAATACCTGGAGCGCACCCATGCATCACCGTCATCAGATACCCTGACTACCTGGACATCGTTCGAGTTCAGGGTCAGCTTCTTCAACCAAAAATACCAGGAGCGCACCCCTGGAACAGCGTCATCGGGTACCCTTATCACCTGGACATCGGTTCGGTCCAGGGTCAGGTTGACCAAGGGAAAATACCAGGAGCGCACCCCTGGAACAGCGTCATCGGGTACCCTTATCACCTGGACATCGGTCCGGTCCAGGATTAGGTTGACCAAGGGAAAATACCAGGAGCGCACCTCTGGAACAGTGTCATCGGGTACCCTCATCACCTGGACATCGGTCCGGTCCAGGGTCAGGTTGACCAAGGGAAAATACCAGGAGCGCACCGCTGGAACACGCTCATCGGCTACCCTAACTACCTAGACATCGGTCTGGTCCAGGGTCGGTACACTGCCCTCGGCGACCTTGGCCACCTGAACAACATCGTGGATTAGGGTATATCCTTATTCAAATAATACTTCTAGACTACAGTGCCGAGTTGCGGCGCTACGGTAGTCCCGGGAGACGGCATTGTGGTTATGCCGTGTATGGTATAGTACAGTATTGCCGACCCGGCGCTGTGGTATTGCCGACCCGGCAATCCAGTAGTGCCGAGTTCTCGGCACAACTGTACGAACCAATCCGGCGCTACTGTAGTGGATAGTGGTACTACAGTAGTGCCGAAAGTTTTTCAGTGTACGGTATGATTTATTACTGAACAATTACAAAGGCGGGGCCAGCGGCGTCAATACGCCAGTCGGCACTGCTCCCCGAATGGGAATTACAATAATTCTCCGGGGGGACTACATATGATCGCGGGGGACGAAGATGGGGTCGCGGACGCGGACGCGGACACTTTCACGAGCTATCACATACACAATCACTTCTATCTGCCGAACCGTTGGAGATATATGCTGCAATCGTAATGGCGAGGCTCTGAGAGACGGAGTAACGTTGTAGAACCAGCGATAATCTAGGCGAGGACAGGGGGCTTAATGGTGGCCAAAGCACACCGGTGGTTTTTGTTGTCGTGGAGGTGACCCGGATCGTGACCTGAAGAGCAGTCGGTCGAATCCAGCCTGTTCGTTACCTCAACGAAAATTCAACTAACTGGGGAAGTCTCATCCGTCAGTCTCGTGATGCCACTCCGCGAGGGCGCTTTTTTCACTTTTATCCAGTACAAATTTCTGGCTCCGTGAGGCACCGAGCAGAGTTCTCGAGTGGCCCTTGTACAGGCCATCCAGACCAATTCATCCATAATGGACGGAGCTGTAGTACTGTGGCGAAACGCCACGTCACAATACTAGTGGAAATTAGCAGGTACCTTAATTATTAACATTTCTCATTCAATTTAATTGATTTTTATCATTCAGATTTTATACCAGTGAGCCGAGAATTCTGAGATGAACTAAATGATAGAAAACCGTTGAAGGAGACATGGCTGCAATTACAAGAGAGTGCCTCTAACCTATCCTAACTGCTATTCGTGCTTTTCGCCAAGGAGTCCTAACTGAATTTTAAGGTGAAATTTAATTTTCCTGGAGCTGTAAATGTTGCCAAATACTATGAATAGACCATTTTGAAGCTCTTTACCTAAGAAATCGAATAAATAGTCCCCAGGATTTGAATAAATATTTATTTCAATCAATCAATCAATCAATCAATTAATCAATCTCTCTCTCCCTCTCTCTTTCTCCCTTTCTCTCTCTCTCTCTCTCTCTCTCTCTCTCTTTCTCTCTCTCTCTCTCTCTCTTGTATATATACTTTAAAATTAGTTTATGCATGTCTCACTTTTTTTGCAGATTTTTTAGATTGATTTTTTGAAAATCTGTCCTGAAGGCTTATTAGCCCAGTATTAGCAAATGGAAAGAAAATTCCTTGAAAGTGCGACATTCTTGGAACGCTAAATTATCCACAGAGGATAAGCAATCTTGACAGTTATTGGACCAAGATACAATTAAAGAGGTTCAAGAAGGTAAGAGTCACATTTATTCAATTTATGCATCAACATCTCTAGTTCAAAATTTTAATTACTCCATATTTTAATTACTCAATTATTTTCAAATCATGAAGTGTACATGCAACTTCACATCTTTGCAGCACTTTTAAGCTCGAAAACACGAGTTGACATTACTCTACTAGGAGAAAAAAATATTCAGGAGACCGAATCCACAGGAGTCAGTTGACGGAATAGTTATTCATGCAAAAGTATATGAATTGAAATATTTACCACAATTTTATCACATAAGTCAGGATTATTTTATTTTCCATTTAATGATAATAGGATGCACAGGATGTTGACAATGTTGTTAACCAAAGACGGAATTGAATGATTACAGCCTATGAAACCGGTTATCATTGCTGTAGGCAAAGATCTATAAAATTGTACCCAATTTCACGTGCGCGTAGATTCTGTTTTTTATCAATTTCTTTCACTTTTAGAGGCTCCAAACTTTTCAAGCACAATTTTTATAGTTTTCAACATGAAATACCCTATAAAAAGTGAAAACTCATTTGAATATATGAACATAGGTATTTATAATACAAAATGGTTGATAGATAAACAAGCACCTCTTGTTTCAAATGTTTTGAATAAGGCCGAAATTACTTTCAATTGAGATAAGTCGTATAGAGCATTCAAAATGCTTTGTAAAATTTATAGTAAAAATTTCAAGAGTGTGCAAGTTTTGATTAGTCACATAAAAGTGTTCCATCATTCACACAACAACTATTTCTGTATATCTATACAAATTGTTCAGAGACATTTTTATTTGGGTCAAAGTTATCAATATATAAATATAATATATATATATATATATATATATATATATATATATATATATATATATATATATATATACATATATATATATATATATATATATATATATATATATATATATATATATATATATATACATATATATATATATATATATATATATATATATATATGTTGTCACGGGCTACTAATTATAACTATTTACTATATATCAGGCCCTGTGATATCTCTCTCCACAATATTATGTTATATGTAAATATTTAGCCATGTTTCAGCGCCCAGCGAGAGAGCCAGCGCTACCGACAATGGTAAGAGAGAGAGAGAGAGACCGCGTCGCGAACGAAATTGGAGTATCGCGTCACGTGACGTCAGCCGAAGACGGCCGAAGTAAGCTCGGCCGGCCCAGCGCGTGGCGGAAGCTTATCAGTTTATTGCCGGCCCTCGCGCGCGATAGCACGTGCCCTCAAATCCCGAGACCACTCTTAGGTGTTATCGCGGCCCTAGAGAACGACAGCCGACATCCCCCACGTCACCTAGCTCGCCATCCGTGCGCCCGAGGCCAAGCCGAGAACGAGCGCCGATCCAAGCCGGAGCCGATTCGAACCGTATCGCCGAGTAAGTGCCACCTTCAATCGCCATCTCTCTCTCTCCCAGCCAACACGCGTTCACGCTCTCTCTCTCGCTCCGGCCCGCGAGACGCGACCTAAGGCTCGTTGCCTTAATTGTGTAAATTCGTCCCTTGTAGATCTAATAAATATTTGTGTTTGTCACAATCAACTGACTTTTACTTTGCCACGCTATTCCCGCTCAAGATCCTACTCCCGCGCACACGAGCCTCACCACCTCGTGCGCGCCACTCTTTTATCGTTATCATGCACTAGGCCCAATGGCCATTGTATTGATCAATTATTAATAAATACGGCGATGTATATATATAAATTTTTTTCAAGTTCTAGGGCATCATGCCGAATTCACAGAATATTTTCAGATTTTTTCGAGCACTTTAATCCTGCTTAATAAATAGGCAATGTTTCTGATTTTGCTGTTTTTGCATTTTCAGAGGCATTTTCAACCTTCATTTACACCCTGAAAATGACCTCTGAGGTAAAAAATGAATGGAACACTTTTGTCTGCAAATTGCCTGAATTTTATAGAAAAATTATCTCCAAGGTCATTGGAGCACATTAAGTACTCCACATTACCAATTGGAGCCTCTATTTTAGAACCCTGGGAGTTCGCTCGTCCAGCCCCACACCACATGGGTACTAAAAGTTGTCCCAACTCATGCCACATACAGCCTATATAGTGAAAAAATGGGCCTGGACTCTGGAAGCTCCCAAACAATTAATATATTAACTAAAATAGGGGTAGAAACAGGCTAAAATGACTATTCAAGGGGAGCCTTGTACCGCCAACACTTCCAATTCTCGCGAACACTTGTCTGTGGTATTATTATAATAATCCACTGTAAAAACTCACATTCTATCATACTGATACATATCCTGAGTTGTCAATATCATATTTATATAGATCAAGCATTAGTATACTACTTGACGCCACCTAACTTTCAATAGTTACATGTACTAATGGTCAATATATTGTCTCGATTGTGTTCAAATGTACAAGAAACTACTAATAAATTACATTGTCATGAATTGCATTCACTCGATAAGAAAGATTAATCCAAAAAGTTAATTGTAAGCTGTGCATTACAAGTACACCTTGTAGCACACTAGGCAGTGCATAGATATCGTATGATTTTATTAATGTCAACAAGAAAATGTTGAAGTTCACTAAACATGGGTAATATTCATGAATATTGGACTCATGAAATCCACTTATATTGTATAAACTGCATAGCTAAGGTCCAAGCAGCTATTGCCGGATGGGCTCAAACTACAACCTCAAGTTATTTACTCATGGAATTACCTGATGTGAATCAATCCACTTGAGAGTATAATCACTAGATGCGCAATTTGATAAGGAATTCAAATATATATAGTTTGCCTGTGTTTAAATGACTTTATAAACCACTTTGTGAACGTTATACTTGCCTATACTGGAGACTTGTACGACCCATGTATGGCACAGGTTAGGTTACCGACCATAGATTTTTAGACATGCAAAGCTACTTTGGAAGCTCCAAACCCATTTCTGGACAGGCGAACTATATATATGTGAATTTGTTATCGAATTGCGCATCTAGTGATCATACTTTCAAGTGGATTTATTCATATTATCTATTTTCATGAGTAAATAACTTGAAGTTGTAGTTTGAGCCCACCCGGCGACAGCTGCTTGGACCTTAGCTATGCATTTTATACAATATCAGTTGATTTCATGATTCCACTATTCATGAATATTATCCATGTTTAGTGAACTTCAACATTTTCTTGTTGATATTAACTAAATCATATGATATCAATGCACTGCCTAGTGTGTTATAAGGTGTACGTGTAATGCACAGCTTACAATTAGCTTTTTGAATTAATCTTTCTTATCGAGTGAATGCAATTCATGAAAATGTAATTTATTAGTAGTTTCTTGTACATTTTAACACAATCAAGACAATATATTGACCATTAATACATGTAACTACTGAAAGTTAGGTGGCGTCAAGTAGTATAGTAATGCTTGTTCTATATAAATATGATATTGACAACTCAGGATATGTATTAGTGTGATAGAATGTGAGTTTTTACAATGGATAATTGTAATAATACCACGGACAAGTGTTTGCAAGAATTGGAAGTGTTGGCGGTACAAGGCTCCCCTTGAATAGTCATTTCAGCCTGTTTCTACCCCTATTTTAGTTAATATATTAATTGTTTGGGCGAGGACGCTGACACTTGGAATCACGAAAGAAAAGCCGAGAACCAAAAACCTAACATGGCCGAAGAGAATCCGTAAGTATTTCCATACCACCGAAAAATTGCAGGCCTTATAACAGCATTTTTTATTCATATCACCCATGCTCAAATTATAATTCACTAGCTATGAATTTATTATTTATCGCTTTAGGTATCGTTCACATCCATTAGAGGAGCAGTGAAAACATATGCTCCGTTTTCTCGAAAGAAATCGATCATTGGCTTAAAAAAAACTTGATAAGCCAGCAATGAATTTATTGTGGAACCAACTCTCAGTAGAGTTAAATTTGACTGAAGGTGGTGTAAAACGAATTGTCTTGGATTGGAAAAAAGTAACTATTGGTGCATATGCGATTTTTTCGAATAATTTTGATTATTTCATTGAAGGTTGTTAATATTAAACATGATTACTAAATACAAACAAACGAATCTAATCTATTCAAAAAACTAACTCATTACACATTAAATTATATTGTTTTCAATGATGACATTTCTGATAAATTTTATTTGTTTTTGTTTTCACAGACATGGCAAGAAAAGTTGAGGAGAACTATGAATTATTATCACGAAAGGAAAGAGAACCAACAGCCGATTGTGGATAAGCTGCACGTGAGGATTTTAAGAATAATGGGATTCTTCGATACTGAAGAGGATGATTTCTATAAAACCGAGCCGAGCTCCAGTGGGTCATTGAAAAATACAACTGCTGGCTCTGAGTCGTCTTTACGAAAAAAAAAGAAGACTCACTGGTCGCTAAAAAAAGTGGACGAAATCTCGAAAACAACAACGTGCAAGTTGTCTACGAAAGCAACACTGATAGAAATGAATCCTTTGCTATAGTCCCGTGTACTAACTATTAGTACATATGGGGCGTATCACGAACGCTAAAACTTCGCGTTTTCGCCGCTTGTTTTCGACTCTAATAGTCCAATATCTCAATGATGTTGGATATGATATCAATCTAGTTTTTTGTCAGCTTCCCGATAGTGAATTTAGTTTTCCATAATTTTCACGTTTCCCCAGAAAAAAACATAAAACATGCCATATCTCAAAACCCTGATTTTTTAGATTTTTTTTAATAGCCTAGATCAAAAGCTGACCTATTTTACATTGATATAGCCTCTAAAGAAATAGGACTATTCCGTTATTCTCGAGGAATTGAGTAGTGAACATGAGAGGTTGCGCCGCGCCACGCCACGCTGCTTCCACGCGCTCGGGCTCGAGTCTTCTGTACACGTGAGTGCCGAATTCAGAGTACATTCGATATCCATACTTGTTCCTATATATTGAATGAAGTCTCACCTTCATTACTTGTTCAATTCGTGAGTATTTCATTCCACTTTCTTCGAGTAACGTTTTTGCTTTGTTATTCAAACTCTGAAATATTGTGTTTTAACTGTGCATTTTTTTTAATTTTTTTTCAACTTCGGGAAAATTACATATTCTGAAGCTGACAGCCTCTCATCACAAGTTGGTATGAATGCATGAAACTGCAGAGTGCCTGGTATTCGGAAAGAATTGTCAAATCTCACTTCCAATTCCAACTTCGTTTTCTCGTATTCTTCTTGAGCACTGAAAAACACAACAGTTTCCTTGCAATAATTTTTTGCCCATTCATATAAACCTTCTGCGGTTAAGATGTGATTGTTTGCAGAGCGCTGTGAACTCGCTAATTCAGCACCTCGTTTTACATGAGCTCCAAGTCCATCGCATGCCCCCTTTCCATGCGCTGTAGCACAGAAATGCCATTCCACGGGAATGCCAAAATCTTTTTGATGTTAAACAAGATTATAAAAACTTTTCTGATTTTTAAAGTGCTGACCTGCTCCATCGGTATCATCATAAATTTTTTCATGTTTGAACTCTTTTTTCGGATATCTCACGGTCATTTCTTGGTGCACATAGACTGCAACTGTATCGTGAGCTAAACTATTTGAGTTAATGGCCATGCTCTTGTGCTGAAGTTCTTCATTTCTTCGAAAGTTAATACCGACTGTGAAAATCGTTGCTTGATTGTTATTCCAGTGGCATGATTGAGCTGAATTTTGTACAACAAACGCATAATTTTCAGCGAAATCAAAGCAAACTAAGAATTCGGCACTTACGTGTACAGAAGACTCAAGCCCGAGCGCGTGGAAGCAGCGTGGCGCGGCGCGGCGCAACTTCTCATGTTTACTACTCAATTCCTCGAGAATAACGGAATAGTCCTATTCTTTTAGAGGCTATATCAATGTAAAAAAAATCAGCTTTTGATCTAGACTATTAAAGAAAATCTAAAAAATTAGGGTTTTGAGATATGGCATGTTTTATATTTTTTTTCTGGGAAAACGTGGAAATTTTGGAAAACTAAATTCACTACCGGAAAGCTGATAAAAAACTACATTGATATCATATCCGACATCATTTAGATATTGGTCTACTAGAGTCGAAAAGAAGCGTCGAAAACGCGAGGTTTTAGCGTCCGCGCGCAGGCTCTGGAGAGTTGATGTGATACGCCCCATATGTGCTTCCCTGTTTAAAATAATCGACCGGATTTCCCACTCCGTTTCCCATTGGTGTTTCCCGGTCAAATAGCGGGGTTTCACCGGTGAAATCCGGTGGGAAATCTGGTCGATTGAGCGGTAATCGAAGTTGACCGGATACCATTAGAGGTCGATTGACCGGGATTCCCGGTCAGAAAAAAAAATATCGAGGGCTCCTCCGGAAGAGTGTTTCCCGGTCGATTATCGGTATTTTCCGGTCGATCAACCGTGATTCCCAGTCGATCGACCGGGAAACATGGTAAAAAGAAAAATATTGGCTCCTTGGAAAAAGTGTTTCCCGATTGATTATCGGTGTTTCCCGGTCAATCCACCGAGAATCACGGTCGATCGACCGGCTTTCACGGTCAGAGAGAAATTATCAAGGGCTCCTCCGGAAGAGTGCTTCCCGGTTCATCGACCGGGAATCACGGTCGACTAACCGGGAATCACGGTCGACTGACCGGGAAACACTGATAATCAACCAGGAAACACTTTTTCCAAGGAGCCAAAATCATTTTTTTCTGACCGTGAAACCCGGTCAATCGAACGGGAAACATGGTCGATCGACCGGGAAACACCGATGTTCGACCGGGAAACACTCTTCCGGAGGAGCTAATATCATTCTTTTCTGACCGTGTTTCCCGGTCGGGCGACTGGGAATCACGGTCGATTGACCGGGAAATACTGATAATCGACCGGAAAACACTTTTCCGGAGGAGCCCTTGATATTTTTTCTCTGATCGTGAAATCCGGCCGATCGACCGGAAATCACGGTCGACTGACCGGGAAACACCGACAATCAACCGGGAAACACTTTTTCTAAGGAGCCAATATCATTTTCTTCTGACCGTGAAACTCGGTCAGAAATAAAAAATGAAAAAAAAATCCATATAGATTTCAGTGCGGATTTCCGTACGGTTTTCTATAAGTCTTCTATACGGGTTTCTTATAGAAAACCGTACGGAAATCCGTACTGAAATCTATATGGATTTTTATTTTTCATCCTAGGGGAAAAATTCTTCTACAGCAATTTGTACGGTATACCATATGAAAATCCCTGAAGATATCTGTAAAATTTCGTAACAAAATCCGTGCGGAAATTCGTACGGATATCCGTACTGCGTTTTTGTACTGATTCCCGTAAAGGTTTCCGTACGGATTTCCATACCGATTTCCATACGGATTTCCAGACGGATTTCCGTACGGATATTTTTGACCGGGTTAAAATTGGCTCCATCCGCAGTGTAATACACACTTGAACACAATTAATCACGAATATCAACCAGTGAATGGTGATGCCGTTCGAAAATGTTGACGCAGCCGCGCAATCGCCAGTTAAGCCATGCGCGCCAGAGCGGGGAGAGAGGGAAGCGGACTCCGGACCCGGTATATATGGGCAGTTTTACAAATCCCTCCGTACTAATAATAAGTACATCAGCGTACTTGAATCAAGTCCGCAGAGGGACTTGCTTATAATACACGAAAATCTTGTGGTGAGTCCGTACGTGTTTCACGCAATTACATCACACAATTGATGTTTCAAGTACATTGTGTACTTGGTCCAAGTATTTCTTTCTATCAGTGTAGCTGCAGCAAATCGGTAGAACCAGCGCTGGACCAGTTGAGATCAGCGTATGAAAGTTTTAAAAACGGTAGTAAATATTCACGATCTGCATTTTTATTCGATCTTGAAGATTTGTCATCTCCAGATAAAGAAATAGTTCACCATGCCAAACCATCCAATCGAAAACGACACGCCAAAGAAGAAGTCATCGAGATTTTTCATGGAGATGGAGACGACTTTAATTCAAAAAGAAGCAAACTCTCTAATGCTGAATCTAAGTTAGCTTTTCAAAAAACAATAATAGTAATGAATAATATAAATCACAATAATGGATAAATAAGTGAAACAATAATGGATGGAGAACTTTTACAATGAAATATTTATAATTATTCATTCGATTGTTCCAGATATATCTTCAACTGATGCGATTGTGGCGGAAATTTCTAGGCTGGAGACTAAATTGAGCCAAATTAGTGAGGATATCAAATTATATAGATCTCACCAATTCTCGTCCCCATTCAGAAAGAAGGCAGAAACGAAAAGTGAAGATGATAGCGATAAAGATTCATGAAAAAACATATGTCACATCTATGAAATTCTATTTCATTTATATAAAAATGTAAAAAGATTATTGAATCAATATCAAATAGAATTAAAAATTCAAGTTCGCATAAGAATTTTGGTTTCACACCCGCACGAGTTGTTCATTAATCGCTTCGGATATGAAATAATTTAAATAATGATTTCAATTACGCACGAGAAAAGAGAAATACGTGCGGAAAATTTGTGAAATCGTGAAAAAATATTTTATAGACAATATTTAAGCGTGTGACAAAATAATACAAAATTTGTATGTTAACGAACGTTTTTTCATATTGATCATAAGACTTTCTTCTTTACGCACGCACGAGTCGTCCGTTAATCTCTCAACGTACAAAAGTACGCCAATATTTATCAAAACTACGCACGAGAATAGCGATACAGGCGTGAAAAAATCTTCAAATCGTGCGTTACAAGGCTTTAACGCACGAAAATCAAATCTCTGAATAACTCCCCTGGGTGAATAATATTCTCTGTGGTTATTTCATTATATGGTAATAGGATGAATTGATTCTTCGATTTACCGATCCTAAAGAATCCGACGTAAAAATGACCGTGGGAAAAGCATTCTACAGGTAAATCAATTCCAACGTATTCGAGCGTTTGTCCTTAACAACTGGACGGGGAGGATGATAGCTTCGAGTACGTTATTTGGCATAGTTTTTATTTGTAGTTTTTATTTTTAGTTTTTAGCGAGTGCCATTGTTTAGGATGATTCAGATTTCTTAATAAAATGATGAACTTTGAGCTAGAGATTATGTGGTGGAAAACCTGCCGGATTGAGTGAATTCAAAAATTCTTGAGGATAGTGATAGTGATGGGATAATTCCATGAAGAAACTTCCGAAAAAAAACTTCCGACCAAAAAACTGCCGAACGAAGAAACTTCCTTCAGATAATGAGCCCTCTGGAGCTTTGAATTAATAAATTCTTAATATGCTTGGAATCAGAACAAATATCTACGGAGTTTAAGATGAACGGAAGTTTTATCGTGTCACCGATGGGATATCTTTATTTTCCATTACTGTGTCTATTGACTTGTATTGTTTATATTGTCCTCGTACTTTATTTAGGACCATGATATGAATTTCAAATGCAGAACTATTTCGAGATGTTTTTATGGCTTTTTCACACAGCCAATGGTATGATCGCTGTAACGAATTCTCAATATTAGAATAAACTTCCGAGATCAAATCTTACTATTATATAAAATTCTCGAGCGTGATGAAAATGTCAGAAATTGTTATTTATCTCGAAAAGAATAATCCACACATAAAAACTGTAAATGTGAAACATGTGCACCTAAATGAGAGAAATCCGATGGTATGTTAATATTTTTGAATTTTGTACTTTCAATTTTTAGTTGGAAATATCCCCACTCCCGACCGCCACACATGGGTTCGAGCGTAGCGCACCTTATTCGATCCGGACCCTCAATTACAATGATGAAATAGTAAGGTTGGCAGAACCGCCGCGCATTACTATTTTGTAGTAATTTCACTATTTTGACGAGAACTTTACTGTTTGTGATACGATTTTGAGTGGGTTAGATTTTTTAAAAATTTCTGGAATTACTTCAATAAATCATTGATTACAGAAAAACGAAAATGTATTCATTATAAATGATACTTATTATCACAATATACAGGATAAGCATGTATGTACTATTTCAATTATTATAATAATAATACTTTCTTATCAATTATTAACATATATTTCCTATCTACATTTCGGTTATGGATATAAAAATAATTAATTATGAATTAATTGAACGCTAAGTCTTCTACTACAATAGTATTGATAGTTATTATGAATCGCTCAACTTTATCTAGATCTTTCTGTTGTCGAGTTCATGAAGCATTTAAACAAATCTTTTGGAAATGAATTGTAAGAACGATAAAAAACAACCAACTTCTCGCGAGTACACATGATTGAATGTAAAATACGATGACATGAGCATCTGCAGCGCATCGATAAGACTATCCCTCTTAGCTTAGAGAAATTTTCCTCTAGAAGTTGGTATTCTTTTCTAACAATAGACTCAGCCCTATTATTTTCATAGGACACTTTTTCTACCTTTATGCAGTACCATTAACAGAGTAGTGGAGAAATTAATATCTATATATATCTCTATAAAACATTGGCATATATACAGTGATAATATAATAATTTCATAATATAATCTGTTGATGGATAATATGATCTAAAATCACTTGTCTTTCACTGAGTATTTATCTGAAAATTTCAACACATCCACTGAAATATGTTGTGCTGTAGAAGTCTTTTTGCGGATTCATATTGATGTAAGATGTTATTATCGCTAAAAATCCAATACGTGTATTAAAACAGGTTGTGCTGAAGAAGTCTTCCACTTGCATATTTATGTGTACATGAAGACAATTTGTTATTGCTGAGAACTTATTTTCTCATCTTGTATGATTACATGTAAAAGCTCCAGTTGCCAGTCTAATATCACTTGTCTTATATTGAGTATTTATCTGAAAAGTCCAACGCGTCTACTGAAATATGTTGTGCTGTAAAAATCTTCTTCTTGCGGATTCATATTCATGTAAGATGGTGTTGTCACTAAAGATCCAACACGTCTACTGAAACACGTTGTGCTGTAGCAGTCTTCTACTCGTTTATTCCTATATATATAGTCTCACAATTGTCGGATACTGAAATCACTCACTGGAGTTTCAATGAAGCTAATACTCATATGTCTATTGGGAAGTCAAGTCGCCATCCTCTCTCCGCTACTCAAGCCAATATGGCCGATGAGTTGGTGGATGATGCATTGAAGTAGATGGGAGCTGCTCAATAATCGTTAATTATATTGAACTAATGAGTTTGCTGAGTTTTTCACGAGGTCAGTATAATATTACATCATGTAAGAATACTGTGCAGTGGATGATTGTGGTAGAGAAGTCAGTGGACACGTCAATATTCCTTCGAGATGTGTTCTGTTCTGTGCGTCCGCTTTGTTTACGCGTGTGATCACACGAATTTTGACGTGTTTGAAGCTTCGGAGAGAGCACCAGAGGTAAAAAAATAATAATACTGGATGAAAATATGCTATTGAAGTTGGAGAAAAGAGGATATACTCCCAGGTGCAAGTGTGAATTGGGTCGTTGGTTTGGATAACCTAAAAAATCTTTCAAACACGTATTTGTAAGCATGTGTTACTCTTTTCTCCAACTTTAAGAGCATATTCTTATTCAGTATTATTATTTTTACCGCTGGCACTGTCTACCAAGCTTCAAACACGTCAAAATTCGTGTAATCACACACGTAAACAAAGCGGACGCACAGAACAGAACACATCTCGAAGGAATATTGACGTGTCCACTGATTGCTCTGCCACAATCATCCATTGCTCAGTATTCTTACATGACATATTTTCATACTAACCTCGGGAAAAACTCAGCAGACTCGTTAGTCTCAATACAATTAATCATTATTGAGCAGCTCCCATCCACTTCAATGTATTATCCACCAACTCATCGGCCATATTGGCTCGAGTAGCGGAGAGGGGATGGCGACTTGACTTCCCAATACGATGTCTTCTCTTGTAGAGATGTAGAGCTTCATCCATAAGCTGCTTTCTCTCACAGCTGTTTTTCACTATTAACTGTTCACACTTCTCAACTTAATGACAATATTTATTCAGTCCTTGCACCAGGTGTGAATAGTTATCCAATATTTTCACAGTAATCTGTGATTCATTTCCATATTCGCAAATCATATGAGCTGGCGGATAAGGAGCTTGTAACATCAACACACTTGATTTACACTGATCATCTCACAATTGAGGGGCTGCGTGGAATAAGGTCCTAACTCCGATTTATTCCACGTGGAATAAGGGCCCTTATCCAACAATCATAACATATCTAGTCGTCTCTTCCTGTGAAGTTGTGGATCGTCATCACAAGCTGCTTCCCATCATAGCTGTTATTGTCGCATATACCTGTTCACTGCTTAGCACTTTATCACAATATTCAAGCAATATATGAGCTGGCGGATAAGGAGCTGGTAACGTCAACAGTCTTGAGTTCCACTGATCATCTGAAAATTATCAGATACTGAAATCACTCACTGAAGCTAATACTCATAACACATCTAGAGTTCTTCTCTTGTAGACATATGAATATTTAAATAAGGTGTAATTGTCGAAAAAGATCCAACACTGAAATACACTATTCTGTAAAAGTCTTCTAGGTGTTTATTCATGTTCATTTTAAGACAATCTTTTATTGGCGAGAACTTATTTTCTCATCTTGTATGATGAGTTTTGCCAGCTCCTGTGGCCCGTATGAAGATACTGAGCAGTCGTAGCCATTTAACTTCATTCAGATCTATTTTTGAACTGCAAAAGAAAATCATTAATTAGATTCATTAACCAGTCAATGAATAACCTCAAATCGAATCTTTTCAAAAAAAAAAAAATAATCTACCTTGAAATGTATATCAGCACCAGCAAACAGGTCAGCCCATGTCAAACAAATCAATCAATTTGAAGTCGGATTGACAAAGCTGCTGAAGTAGCTATAAGATGACGTCCAGCACAATTGCACTTTTCATCACGACTGCCCATATATGTTTGCCTACCAGCTGTTTACTACTAGCACTCGTTATTGCGCAATCGCCACGTGGCGAGCCGGAAACGCGGGCGCGAGCGCGCGAGGACGGAAGGACCCTCACTCTCGTGCCGACCCGCGTGCCAATTAGCACACGCCGTAATTCGCCCTATCCGCGACGCGACGCGACGGTTCGAGTGAGTGTGTGTGTGTGTGTGTGTGCGTGAGCGTCCCCACACCAACCCGACGACACTCCGCGCGCTACACCTGCCCGGAGGAAACGACGTTTTCCCTGGGCGCGCGGGGCAACTCAATCTTCGCCCCACGCACACCCGAGCCAAGCGCGAGCGCGTGCGCCAGGACCAGCGATCCAGACGACAGCGGCGACGAGAGCAGCAAGCGAGCCCGCCTACCATCCTGCGGGCGAGAACTACGGGCGAGCGGCAAATTGTAAGTCGCGCCTTTTTGTAATTCCGCGAGCGAGCGAATACTCGGCCCCGCGGCCGAGCGGCCCTCTGCGCGTGCGCGCGTTTTAAGTCGTTGGCGGGCACCGACCCACCAACGCAAGTGTATTGAATCGTTGCCATTTGCGCCTCAATAAAGAGGTTCTTCTTATTTGAATTAATCTCGAGAGTCACGCGTAGTTATTGATAAACCTCCCGCACCTACGACCGAATCCCCCACTCTCCGCGGCCGAGAAACCCTCAGTTTCTCGGCCTACTGAGTACGCCGCGTTCGCGAGTGTCCGTTAGCGTTGAGGATTTTGATAAGGGCTCATTGCACGTGGTGATTACCACGGAGCCCCAACAATCGGCGTGAGCCGCACCGAGGGATCGCGAGCGCCGTACGAGACCCTGCAACCCCTTTTTCTCCCCGCTCTTCCCAGTCCCGGGGACGCGCCCACTACGTGCGCAGCGACGGCCCGTACCTGTGTACGGGCGGCCGGGGGTCACCACCAAGACCCTTGGCGCGGCGTCTGCGCGCGTGAGCTGGGTGATTGACCTGGCCACTGGGCGAGGAGCGGGGCATATTCGAATAGCGCGGGGTGCAGTTTCTGCACCACGATAAGTGTAGAATTCACCCCGTTGCAATATATATATATTGCAACGGGGTGAATATATATATATATATATATATATATACCTCTTCATCATCACTATCATTCGAGGGTACGAGACTGGACGTAATATACGTTTACGTTACGTTGACAACCACGCTCGCAATATAGGCCTCGAACCGCTCTCACGTAATATACGTCAGTGGTGGGAAAAATTTTCTGTGGGAGATATTGCGAGAGATTCATAGTGTTTGTCGTCTGCTCGTCGACTTATACCTCCTATACCCACATAACCAGGTCAATTTTCGTAAATCTTTCCTGACGTAATTAAACGCAACTGAATGTAGTTTTTGCTGGTAACCATTGCAGAACTGCAGGACAGAGGTTTAAAGAATAATATATCCAGGTGCGAGGTTAAACCGCAAACGAGCTGTATATAATGGCTTGTCGCGTCCCCTCGCTTGCTGCGCATACTTGTCGTCGATGGCGCTGACGTGCCACCTTGTACATTAGAATCTACATACATGACTAACATTGAAATTTGGCAACATGTACAAGTTGGGGTCGATATAGAATTTGGATGAATTGACGAATTATATTATCACTTGGTATCAACACTACTAAAAATTTTCAGGTTCATGGCAGGTGATATCTCAGGTGAGATCTCACATATGTTCCCAGAGGTCAGTTTCGAATCCATCTGATCGTACTTCCGAAGGTACAGGGGTTATATCACTGAAGCAATTATTCCAGATTTTGGAGTAATTAGTGAATTTTCAGATCATACCACACTGAATGTCAGGTCATTCCATATAGTTTTTTTAGGTTGATATGCCTATATTTCCAGGTTCATTCATATCAATCTAAAAGACCATTTATACATATTTCCGGGTCGATCAAAATTAAAATAGTCTAGTGATAACTATGACGAAGTTTTCTGATTAGTATCGAGCTAGGTTCCAAGATTCTTCTCGCAGAATTCCAAAATCACAAGGTTATTATAGTCAAATTCGCGAGAAGCCCTCAGGGCGTGGTGCAGCCAATGCACCACCCCCTGGAGTTCTTACAGAAATCGGACAGAAATCTGTCTGATTTTCCGCCGAAAAAAGCGGCTGATTTATGATCGTTTGACTTGATATTCTTCTGATTTTCCGGTAAGTTCGAGCGGAGTTTCAGGTACTTTCGAACGGATTTTCGAGTCATCTTGAGCGGAAATTCAGGGAGCTCCGAACGGATTTTCAGATTATATTGACCAATACCTCGAGTAGCTTTCAACGGAATTTCCGGTAGCAGTCGATCGAACACAATCTCTAGTCGATTAAACGGATTTTCGGGTAAATTTGACAGAATATTCCGGTAATTCCAAATGGATTTTCTGGCTGTTCGGAACGGATATTTAGGTCAATTTCTCAGAATTTTCTAGTCGATTGAACGGATTTCCAGTTGAATTTGTCCGGAAATTCTGGTCCACCAAATAGATTTTCGGGTCAATTCGAACGGATTCTCGGGTCGGATTTTCAGGTGAATTTGAACGGGATTTTTAGTCGATTCAACGGATTTTTAGTTAAATTTGACCGAATTCTCTAGTTGATTGAACAGATTTGCGAGTCAATTCGGACCGATTTTCTATAGAATTTGACCGCATTTTCTGGTAAATTTGACTGGATTTGATGGTCAATCGAACGGATTCCCGGAAAAATTTCAACGGATTTTCTGGCCGATCGAACGGACTTTCAGGTGAATTTTAAAGGAATTTCTAGTTGATTCAACGGATTATTAGAAATTTGACCGAATTTACTGGTTGACCGAACAGATTTTCAGGTAAATTTGACCGGATTTTCTGGTCCATCGAACAGATTTTCGGGTCAATGTTGGATCATCAGGATTCATATTATGCGTTTAACCTGAAATTCCACCTTGCGTTCCCGGTTACTCAATCTGAATGTCGGTCTAGATATTGAAGTCAATCCACGTGAAACTACGTCCCAATTCTCTCAAATCATTACCTGATCATTTAGAGTAATTCGCTCTGACTTCAAAGTCCAGTCATATTGATTAATGAGTCCATCAACCAAGATTTCCAGCTTATTTTTCCTCGACTGCCGGGTCATTTCACCTGGATCTCTACCCGTATTTTACTCCGAATGATAGGGTGAGTTTACATGGACTTCCACACGAAAGTTTAGCTTTTCCATTTGAATTTCCAGATCAATGAACCGGGATTTTTAACTTGGTTTTACAAGCATTATCGACTGTATTTTCATCTCGTTTTCACTTTGATTTCCACGAGTACTTCCGATTGAATTCCTTGGCAGTCTAGGTATCAATGTATCTCCAACTAGAGTTATAGGTGTATCTACCTAGAATGTCAGTTATACCTACGCTGATTCTCAGGTATATTTATCTCGATGTCCAGGTTAAGTCATACAAATTTGGAACTGGATATTTGTATCAATTGAGAAGGATTTACATCTGCAATTCAAGATTGATTGGGATGATTTCCTTCATTGATTCCTAAATTCAGACTTTCAAATCGATCAACCTGATAACCAATCGGTCAATCCACATACATTTTCAGGTATGTACATTCATTTGGATTACTAGGACCATCCACTCTCGTTTTTTGAGCCAATTCACCTCGATTTCAAGGTTACCCCACCTTCATTTTCATTTAAGATTTTCAAAGTAGTGAAGACCATGTAGCCTCCGAAGAAGAATAGATTTCATGTAAATTTGGTAAAAAATAAAATTTATGATCTTTAGGCATTGATCCAGAGTTGAAATTTCTGACTTCATAATGGCTGAGCGAATGTGACAAACAAAAATATATAGAAATTTTATATATTGACGAATAATATTATTACTTGGTACCAATACTACTTAAAATTTCAAGGTGAGATTTCAGATGAGATCTCAAGCAAATCTTTCAAGTGGCTATTATAAAATTCCAGTGATTTAGAAATTCACTTGATCCATAATTGAAGATACGTACGAATTGAGGAACCTTATTGTTGAAGAACATTTTTTATGTTGTGGCTTCGGAAATGTTCCGTTTTCTAATCCATACAAATGCATAGTAGACATTTCCATGTTACTCCAAATTTTGACTTTCTAGAAAAATATCGACTCAATTTCCAACTGGATTCTCTGTGGATGTCAGCTTGATTTGCACTGGAAGAGCTGCAGGCTACTGCGTCAAATGCAGTTGGATTTTATTGGAATAAGCACTGGGCTACGGCGGCAAATCAGTGGGCGGCAGCTGGATTGTGGACGAATTTAGCTCATTTTTTTAATAAGAATTCAGCGGGATACTGCGGCGAATCCAGCAGAATTTTCAATGAATACAGCTGGTTTTTTCGATAATCCAGCAGAATTTTTTCGTGATTGGACGGCATTGGATTTGGCTCGCAGCTTCTATTTAGAGAAATCTCTGCATTGATCGAGCTCTCGCTGTCAAAAATCCACCGAAATAAAAAAATTTTGCTGGATTGCCTGGCAAAGCTTCTGGATTTTCCTTGCATTGATCTCTCTGGATTCTCTGCATCCATTCAGGATCCAGTTAAAATCCAGCTGTAATCCAGCTGGAATTCAGTGCGAATCCAACTATATCAATTGCTAATCTAGCTGGAAATCTATTCGATTTTTTCCAACAGGGCAATGCTTTCTAGTATACCGTTATTTGACAGAAACTCTTTCAGTTTCATCAGACAGCTTAGATGAAAAGTAGACATTATTATGATGTTTGAAATATCATCATTTTGCGGCATACACATTGTGAATAAATACTCTCTTCCAGGAGATACGCATTTATGAGTTTTTGAGATCACTAGACATGGTTACAGTTTCGTAATTCTTTGATTTCGAATGGGACAACTCATCTGTCAATCTGAAAAAAAACGGATTTACGTAGTCCAGATTTTGAAAATGATACTTAAGAGTTTCACTGAGGTGAAGCTAGGGTTGCCAACGGAAACGACTCGAGGAAAAATTGTGTATAGTTCCAAGAAGATTCATGCTTTAAACACTAGTGAACACATTATGACTTCACTTTTATGAAAATTTGAAAATCCCAAACAATGAACAAACAGGTATATGGAATTATGATCATCTAGTCTAACAGTTCTCTCCGCAAATCCCTTATATGGATACTAAGATTCTCCGTTGATAGTGACACTAGCGTCCCCCGTCGTGGCTTCGCCCGCGAATATGTGTATTGAGTTCAAAATGTTATTCTCATTTATTGTTAAAAAAACTCGTATGATATGTATTTATTTGTAAACTTTGTATAATTTGATACTTTGTAATCCTTGGAGATGTAATTTCCATGTATCCTCTGAGGATTTGAAATTTATAAGACTTCTGGATAAACGGAGTTCTTATTTTTAAATTTTGAGGAATGAATATGAATTGGTTACGTGCATCCCCAGTCTGTGAGAGAGCAATAATCAATCGGGCGTGTGGAAAACATTCTGTTTGCAAATCTGTCCCTACGTACTTAAAGGTCTGTCCTTGACATTTGCTGATCATCAAGACGAAAGAAAGTTTCACAGGAAATTGTAATCGTTTGAATTGAAATTGTAAGTCTGATGGAATCATAGGTATGCGATGTATAAATGCTGTTTCTCCAGTTGCAGGTCCTGTAAGAATACTTACTTCGATTATATTTTCCCGCATAACTTTAATTTACAACCTTGTGCCATAACATAAATTGGGAGGATTTAGATTGCGTGATAGTATTATTGAAGAACCGATTTTCAATTTTAAGTCATGAGGTAGAAAGCCTGAAGGATCAAGAGAGTTCAAAAATTCTGGAGGGTAGTGTACAACTTTATGAATGTTGATTACTGTATCGATAGAATGATAATGTCGTATTTCTCCATCTAACTTTCCGAAAATAATATTATAAATATTATAAGCGGTAACATATCGAGGCGTTATATTGCCCTTTCGCATAAACAATTGAAAGGTTTGTCAGAAAGACTTTGAATTTTTGCATAGACTTTAAAAATCAGGTCCATGACTGTATTAACAGTTGTTACTACTTTTGTATCAATATTTATATAATGATTTTCATTTGATACTTTCCTATCTCCAATTTTTAGAAGTTTTAAAGGAAATTGCAAATCCCCACCTCCATTGTGAGTTCTCATATTTGTTCGTGAATGTAATTTTTCTATCAAATTCCAAATTAAAGATGACTTCAAACATGCTTCACAATGTCAGCGCGAGTTCTTTTTTGAATCACAGGCAAAATTTGCTGAAAGTCTCCAGAGAAAACGAAAGTTATTCCACCCATAGGTTTTAAATCTCATAACGTGCGATCCAGAGCTTCAATGTGCTAACGGTGACTCATAGTACATTCATCCCATACTATAGGAGAAGTTTCTTTGATAATTTTGCATAAAGGACTATTTTCTCTCATTGAACATATTGTATCTTGGTCAATGAAAACATTCAAAGGTAATTTAATCGTGGAATGGGCAGTTTTGCCTCCATCAAGAAGAGTTGCTGCAATACCTAAAGATGCAATAGCTAAAACTAAAGCACCAAAAATACGAATTTGAGCTAATATAAAATTGAGCAGAGAAGTATTTCTTGTACCTCCAGGGGCATCGATAAAAAAATAGTTTCCCTAGGCTATTATTAACACTGTTGGTAATGAGATCAAATGCATTCCTTTGATTCGCAGCCACTTTAGGTATATTAGATTTCAAACAATGACGTATTCCCATAATGTTATGTGGATTCTTCAAAGCATTATAGGGATCACAAAGATTTCATGGACCACGATTTGTCGTAGGTGAACCAAAATCAACCAATCTGCATAATACAGGAGCTTCATCTTTATTCATAGATCAAACTACAATAACTTTTGTATTAGCGTAATTTTATGATGAATCATACTCGAAAGCAGATCTTCCATGTATTATGAACGGGGCTTTCGATCCTGACGAACGGCTTGCGTTCGTCTGGTCCTAATCGTATACCGCCAAATGTTACTTCTGGGTCTCGGCAATGGTACCAAAATCATTTGGCACAGGGGACTGGGATTCAAAAGATCCCAGGATGGGGTTGAGCTAATTTTCAAGCTCTCCTATATAGCCGATAGAATGTTGACTCTCTTGCGAGAGAGCGCCGCGCTATACCTTATACATGTGCGACTCAACGCCTCGCCATCTACTGGCGCGCCATGGTACTTGGTCAGTTACCCCCGCCACAGAAAAATGCATTGTCTATTTCTCGATTTTTACTCGAAATTTTCAAACGCGACATATCCATAAACATGCCTGGAGTGGTCAAAAATCAAGTATCAAAATTTCATGAAAATCGGTTCAGTAGTTTTTGAGATTAGCGGCAACAAAAAAACAGGCGGTCCGTTTATATAGTAGTATAGATAAGCTTATTTCTCCTCGTGTCATCAAGATCTTTGTACGCTACGTGCGTCTCCAGGTAATGTTTGTATAGAACTGCAATTTATTTCCATATCAATATACATTTCTTAAGTCATTATATTGTCACGTGGATATTCCGCGATCCAATAATTATTTATTATAAATTTGGAAATTATGCCCGCCGCGCAACTATCAAAATTCACAACTACTCCAACCGATTAACAAAAGGGAGTTCTAACGATTTGAAGTGACCGGGAAATCACTCAATTACTGAACCATCAATACACGCGCACCGCAGGATTAGGCAACTGTAGAATAAAAACCCTCACAATAATATTTCAATCTTTCAACCTTTATTTTCACTCAATCAATACCCTTACAACAATTGCCCTTTCCAAACAACACTGCCTCACGCTCACACTCGCACACTGGCACACACACACACTCATACATTCACCCGTCTATAACCCCTGCGCCCCGCCGCCATGCGCCGCAACGCATGGCCCCTGGCTGCTAAGGTCGCTCCGCCACTATCGAGTTATACTCGTATATCCATATGTATACGCGCGGCCGACTATCGCTAAGGCCTCTTTGCCACCACTCGGCCGACGCGCGGGCGCTCGTTGCGACTCGCCGATCACGGCGCTTCGCGGGAATCCTCGGTCCCTGCGCGGCGCGTCGTGCGCAGCGCGCCGAGCTGACAAAGGTGCACACGGTATTACAACCACGCCCACGCCCTCCTCCATTTGCCACCGATTCCGAGGATACAACAAAAGCGCGTTTTCCGACTGCAAGGTTCACTTCCCGGGAGCCGCTACTTCTTTTCCGCGATACAACCGTTCTTCGCACTATCTCCGAGCTACGCTCACTCCGCGATCCCGAGGATATTTTGCCAAGATTACGTGCTGCACGGGGACGCGACCGCGTTCAGCCCGTACACGCGTAGAAACGTTTTTCCTCCGCGACGCGCTCGCGACCATCACGTCCGACCCTCGACAATCGCCAATGATTTGGCCCCCCCCCCCAATATCTCGTCCGCGCGCTCTCTTTACGCACGGCCACCGCAAACGCAGCAACTTCACATGCGAACAATGCCCGCCACTCTACCTGGCTAAATAACAGCGATGCTAATGACTGGTCCTCCACAGCCGCGGTGGCGACGATCCCCCACGGCTCGCTGTCCTCCGCTGCTATGCCCTCCAATTACGACGTCCCTGACGCCAGCAACGACCTCGACTGCAACGCCGACCTCGACAGAAACGTCGACCAGCTACGACCACGCCAGCTCCAACGGCGACAACGACTCAGCTTGGCGCTTCTTGCGACTTCGGCTGCGGCGGGGCGACTGTGTCCGCCGCGCGGCCCTGTTCCGCGAGCGCGACTAGCCCGTGCGCAGCGCGCCTGCGCAAACGACGAAAACGCGGTATCCGAGCGCGCCAAACCTCGCATTTTCCCTTTGATTCGTCTTACATCCCATAGTTTATCACGCTTTACATTTCATTAATCCTCTCCACTCCGCTACTCGACAATATCGCCCCATATTCTCTTTCCTGCACGCAGGCATGCTTCTTTCGAACAATTACACCGCTTCCGCTCCTTGCGAGCACCTCCGCTCGTACCGCTACTCCTCATGGCGCCGCTCGCTTGCGCGTCGGCGGCCTTTTCGAATCGGCCACGTAGATGCTCCCGTCGATCATGGAACAAACACTTACATTCGTCGTCAAATCCCCGCAAAAATATACACTCACTTACCTGGCATTGAGTATGCGATTTTACACATTGCAATATAGGATGCAGCGAGAGCTTACCCAGAAACATCTCTAGTTTTCGAGGATCAATTATCTGGAGAGCCTCGTCATTAGCCAAGCTGGTTTTTAATGTTTTCATCTCTAGGCAACTTCTCGCTAAAACCCTTCTGGTCCACATAATTTTTGCTAAGTCTCGCAAAAACAATCCGTATTTTCTTCTTTTTTTCAGTTCCTATGTTCCTTTTTCGACTAACACCGAACATCCCAGGTATATCTTAATGGAAAATAATATAATCATTGATATTTATCAAACCAGGGCTCCGTTTCATTCAAGAATTATCAATTGCCTTATTGTCTACGACCTCATACCGCTCGTGGGGTCTGTTTTCAACTATAAAAAATTTATACAATCAATTTAGATGAGGTTGATATAAGAAAGAAGAATAGTGTCACAATTGCTTTTAGCCAAGTGATTTTCAGATTCAAGTGAATACGGCTTTGGATCGAAGCCCACCAAGTGCTAGCGTTGAAAACGTGTCACCGCAACAGTTAGAGTATAATTTTTCGGGAGAAAGCTAGACGATTTTGTGGATAGCGCTATATGCTTCCACCGCAATGCATCACTTAGTCCTGCTCATCGATGCATGAACCGACGTCGCATAATTCGTCAATTCATCCAAATTCTATATCGATCCCACTGTCAAATTTGGTCAAAAAACGGTTTCCTTTGTATATAACAGTAAGATGTGAACGAAATTGTTCATCTCTGGTCCCTCGCTATACACATACACTTGCATAGAAACAGAAGTGTATCCGAAGATAAATGTATAAATTTCTCTGTCTGCACATTGCGCTCGGTCTCCAATGTCATTACAACCTTGACACCCACCTGTGATCAAGAACAAGAATCGAAATTCATACCAAACCAATTTACACATCACAAACCACTCTTTACGTATGCACGCGCGTAGGGAAATCCGTCATCCACCGCAAAGAAATCGGAGGCATTCGAAATAAACTTGCTAGGAAGGTCCCAATGATCACGCGGCCTTGTCTGCTAGCTACGTGCTCTACCTTCTGTCTAGGTGAGGATATTTATTCCCAAACCCACATCTAGGAAATTAATTCTCCATCGTTACTAAGACTCATGACAACTTGTCCAGACGAATATTCACAAAATCAACTTTGATAAAATGATTCGATAATTTAATGACTCATCACCTGTAATTGCTATTTTACACGACCATTTGCTGGTACCTTCAAGGACCATCTCTTCAGCTTGTTGAAGACTATCAATGTGAGTATCTGGATCAACTGAGAATGTAGTGCTGAAATATTATCCATTCTTTAATATGAGATATTGTTATTACTGATATTGTTATTTTTTCTAATCAATCATACCGATTGTATTGGATTCCATGGGTGATGAACATTTTTCATTGATGTACATTTTGATTTAGATAGGCGGTTCTGCTGGGGAGATTTGATTTTTTGAGCTGAGTAATGAATTTCAGGTAATTCAAGAATATTTCTCTGTTCTACAGTTTTTGATGATTTCTATTCAATATATGATTCATATGAACAAGTATTAGTATTTCTTGACCAATGTGATTGATTGTTGTGATTAAAAATATGTGACGGTATGAAAGAATGTGATTTTTTCAGTAAATGACAATACTATTACTACAGAAAAATTTTTGTAATATTTTGGAGTGTTGGCGATGTGAAATGGCCTGAATTCTGATTTAAGCATCTTTTCATACCTATTCTTGATGATAGATCTATGTTTTGAGAGATGCTAAGGCACAGGCCCATTCTTTGACAATATAGGCTCTAGACAAGCGAACCCACAGGCTGTAGAATGAGACTCATGTGACGAAATATGAATGCTGCAATGACTTAGAGAACAATTTCCATAGAAAATTCATGTGATTCCCAGCCAAAACTATTGTGCTCGCCTTTTGGTGTGAAAATCATTTTCAGGGTGTTAGCTGAGGTTGGGCATGCTTTAGAAATTGAAAAAAGTGGAATTAGCTCCTTCGGATCTCTAAGAAGGAAAAGTAAAAATTTAGGAAATTCAAAAGAAACTGGAACAATCTGGCGATTCTCAAACTGCCTCTCAGTATGTCGTATACTAAGTTATGCAAGACTATTTTCTATAACAAGTCATTTCTCCAATTGATCCATTTACGACATTCTTAGAATTATCTATTTATAATGAATGCGATCCTTGTAATTTTGAAAAATATGCAACCCACGCTTTAAGGCATTCAACATTGTTTTTCAACAATGAGTCCATGGGCGTGTTAGGGCTCTAGTTAGCCTCAACGATGAAGAGAACTTTGAGCACACACTCTTGGACGCAGCGGCTTTCTATTGGATGGCCGGTTGCGTGAAGTTTATTGCGCCTCTCTCAAATGACGGTCAATGTGAGTCGTTGAATAGGCGTGCATCCAGCACTCCGGGGCTTTTCTGTAATCAAACGTCCATCCGAAGTACCAACATCCACTCCGTTGTGTCTGAGTACTTGAGAGGTGCGTGAAGAAAGACATGTCACTGGCGGCCCGCAGCAATCACCTGCGTCAAGTAATTATTTTCCAAAGACCCACAGCACCCCGGTTGAAAAGAAGTCAAGATAAAATCCCAATGGAAATCCCGACGGGATTCCAGGCTACAAAATGAAATCTGATGGATTTTCCCGAAATTTTCGCATGGATTTTCCCGAAGATTGTCTGGATGCTCCCGACAATTGCCTGAATTTTCCCGACGATTGTCTGGATCTTCATAGCCCAGAAGTGCACATTCTTTCATTTGTTTTCGTGCATGGATTTGATTTGTTCTTAGATGAAAGATTCGGGTCGGATCACGGATGTCTTATGTATTTCCATGAGCTCTTTTCATTTCTTGAAACAGTCTTGAGTGCACTCTCTCGTGTCCCTCCTATTGCTATCAACAATTATTATTATCAATGGGCATGAACCAGTGACATTGGCGCCCCTAACGTGTGGTAGTGAATCGAAAAAAGCAGAAAAACCCTATAAGGGATAAGGAAAAAGGAAAAATCTCGACTCGACCCTGCGGTCAAGAGAAACACGTCAAGCGACGCGGCGTCCGAGCGGAAATTTCGGGAGTCGGCAACAAGCGAGCCACGGATTTTTCCACGTAACAACGACATGGGCCGTGAATATTGTTCATGCGAGGACACGCGACATAAACAGAGTGCCGGCAAAAGTTTCCTCGTTGGGACGCCGGCATCACAACACGGCGCGGCAGCGAGCGGCCGTATGTATAGAATGCCGCGTGCTGTGGAATTCGGCAAGGGCGCGCGCGCCTATACACAGCGCCCAGCGGTGCGCAGCGCGCGCAGTGACACGCAACCAGTGCAGCAAGTCAATACGAGTTTTGCGTATGAGTTGGAAATTTTTTTTTCTATACTATTTTTGCAAATTTTTAGAAATTTCACATTTTTTCAAAAATAAGCTTGGAAAAGTTGTCAGAATTATAGAGTGGGAAAATTATCTCAAGGTTTAGAATTTTTGGACGACAACAAGGAATCGCCTTGTGTTATTTCAGCATATTTGCATGAAATCAAAATTAATTCAGTGACATTACAAAAACTATACCTTTTAGAATTTTAGAATTTCTTCAAGTAAAGTTTAAATAAGCTTTGCACCGGCAAAATTTTTTTCGCTTGAGCCAAGGAACCTCAATCAAGCTGAGATTTCTTGTGAATGTCGGGAACTCAAGTGAGAGAATTTCTGAATCGACTCACGCACGCAGCTCGTACATAATCGCCGATAAGAGCATTATGAAACATAATTAAGAATAATTAAATGAGTAATAAATAAATTGTGAATTGGAATATACGACTGCTTACGATTGCGCATTCACATACAAGCGAGTTAAGCGACAGCGAATCGACTACTACCGTAAAGCGAATTTGTAATCGTTTGAATTGAAATTGTAAGTCTGATGGAATCATAGGTATGCGATGTATAAATGCTGTTTCTCCAGTTGCAGGTCCTGTAAGAATACTTACTTCGATTATATTTTCCCGCATAACTTTAATTCACAACCTTGTGCCATTACATAAATTGGGACGACTTAGATTGCGTAATAGCATTATTGGAGAACTAATTTTCAATCTCAAGTCTTGAGGTAGAAAGTCTGAAGGATCAAGAGTTCAGAAATTCTTGAGGGTAGAGTACAACTTTATCAATGTTGATCACTGTATCGATAGGATGATAATGTCGTATTTCTCCATCTAACTTTCCTAAAATACTATTATTAATATTATGAGCGGTAGCGTTTCGAGGAGTTATAATTGCCCTTAAAACCAATTTCAAGGTTTGTCAGAGAGATTTTCAATTTCTGGATAGACTTTAGAAATCAGGTCCATGACTGTATTAACAGTCGTTTCTTTTTTTCTATCAATATTTATGTAATCATTTTCATTGGATACTTTCCCATCTCCAATTTTTAGAAGTTCTAAAGCAAATTGTAAATCTCCACCCCCAAGAGGCAATAAGCTCCCAATACTATGATATAATTGCCCTTGAATTTTGAAAGTTAGCCTAAAATTTCCTTCTCGAATTTCGTTAGCTCCAAATGGAGTCATTCGAAACAGTGTATTATACTTCCTTAGATAGGCCAGAAAATGTGGAATCAGTGCGGTTCTCTGAAAGAAGACTTTTGAGAGGTTCTGGTGGCTCTTCAACAGCAGGAAGATTCATTTTTCCTGCCAGAACAGCACAATCCAGGAGCTTCATCTAGCCACTTTATGGCTTGACACTTGTCACATACTTTATTCATAGATCCAACTACAATATTTTCTATATAAGCGTAATTTTCTGTTGGATCATATTCAAAAGCAGATATTCCACATACTATTAACGGGCCTTGAATAATTCGACCCTGACGAACGGATTGCGTTCGTCTGGATCTAATTGTATACCGCCTAATGTTACTTCTGGGCCTCGGCATTGTTACCAAAATTATTTGGCAGCAGGGGACTGGGATACGAAAGATCCCAGAAACATGCTGATCTCATTTTCAAGCTCTCCTATACAGCTGATAGAACGCTGACTCTCTTGCGAGAGAGCGCCGCACTATACCTTCTACACGTGCGACTCAACGCCTCGCCATCTACTGGCGCGCCATGGTACTTGGTTAATTACCCCCACCATAGAAAAATGCATTGTCTATTTCTCGGTTTCTACACAAAATTTTAAGACACCACATATCCATAAACATGCCTGGAGTGGTCAAGAATCAAGTATCAAAATTTCATGAAAATCGGTTCAGTAGTTTCTGAGATTAGCGGCAACAAAAAAACAGGCTGTCCTTTATATAATAGTGTATATATATATATATATATATATATATTGTAACGGGGCGCTTCGTTACAAGGCGCATGCGGATATTCGGGATTATCGTCGGGGGAGTATTCGGCGACCTGCCGACGTATTGCTGCGCTCGTTGGAGGCGGCCGGACCTCGTGCCGTGCAGTGCACGCCCCTTACCTGCTTGCTGGCGCTCGCCGCTGCAGGCTCTCCCCGTAGATGCTCGTTCGGGTAGCTCAGTTCTTTCTCGGTGAGCTGCGCGCTGACCGAGACCGCGGAGAGGGGATGGGTTTGATCGGGAGAAACTCGGCTCGATGCACGAAAAAGGAAAGGCTCGATAAAAAATGATAAAGTTTATTAAACAAAAGGAAAGTGCTAATCTACAGTGCCTGGCAGTGAAAAAGCTGCCAGGGCTTTCGCGCGCTCGCGTGAGCTGAGGACCGATTTCCCGTATGTCGCCCGCGTGGCGACCGCTTGACAAAGGCGCGCTGTGTCCTTGCCCGCGAATGCTTGGGCGTACAGGTAGGACTCATGGGGGTGTTGCGATGCGGCTACGGCGCTGTCCTGCTGTTCTGTTCAACGTTCCTAATTAATTAATGATCAATCTCAATAGCGTATGACACTTAAGAGTACATTGTAGAGCTACTGTCAAAATTTGGAGGCAATAGGTTCAGTAGTTTTTGGAGATTCTTGCGAACATACAAACAAACGTTTTCTCTTTATATGATAGTAAGATGTATCTGTAGGTGATCGAGATAAACGTCAAGGATCATTTTCATATTTTCTTCAATTATTTGAAGAACGCTATGCTTGAAAAACGACGATTACACATAAGTTTCATACTTGAGGTGAAACTTTCCTGATGAGCGCCATAACAGTCTTCAGAAGATTTTGAGATCCATACAAAAATAATATAAGGTAGGTGTACCCAAAATGCGCCTTTCGTATTTCATATATACGTGCGTCTAGAGCATCGCCATGGCACAGGATCTTGTCGGCAATACGAAATAATGAGGAAAGAAAACATTTTTACCGATCGAGAACGCTTACACCAACTTGTTAGAACTTGTTTTATCTATTTTTTTACCAATTTTGATTCTCGATCTAATTTTGCTCAGGTAAGGGCAAATTTTTTTAATACCCTTAAACTGGGCAAAAAAAATCGAGCGATATATCATTCGATTCCTTGACATCCCATCTACATTATCCAATTTTTTGCTTTCTCAAAGAGAAAGCTTTGTAATGGGGCAAAAATCGACCCACCGAATCGGACCTCGAGACCTCGATTTTCGTAATCTACGGGTCGAAAAAACATGGAAATCCAAAAGTGTCTGTATGTGCGTGCGTGCGTGCGTGCGTGCGTGCGTGCGTGCGTGCGTGCGTGCGTGCGTGCGTGCGTGCGTGCGTGCGTGCGTGCGTGTGTGTGTGTGTGTGTGTGTGTGTGTGTGTGTGTGTGTGTGTGTGTGTGTGTGTGTGTGTGTAAGTATGTATGTATGTGTGTAACGTTTTTTATCGTCCACGATAAATCTCGAAGAAATGGTCCGATCTTCTTGAAATTTTGCACACAAGTGAGTCGCGGCAAAATCTCGGCCGAGTTCAATTTTCAGCAAAATCCGTTGTTTATTTCTCTAGCAACCGTTTATAAGGTGTAAAATTTTTCGTTTCTTTTGTCTAGGATAACTTTCGAAGGAATCGTCCGATCTTGCTGAAATTTCGCACACCGGTTAGTTGTGGCAAGATCTATCACGAGTTCAATTTTCAGCAAAATCCGTTGGTTATTTCCTTAGCAACCGTTTCTAACGTGTTTTCTCACAAATCCTTATGAGTGCTCATTGGGGCAAGCCGGAAAATCAGTTTTAAGTCACACTCGATAGCCAAGGACACTGAATTATTCTATTTTCTTCATAGCAACTGTTGTTTACTTCCCTAGCAACCGTTATGAAGGTTGGAAATTATTAATTTAAGATCTATTTCCATCATTTTCGACGGCGAAGGACACAAAATCTTCCCAATTAGCTCCTTAGCAACCGTTGTTCACCGCCCTAGCAGCCGTTGCTAAGGGGGAAAAAAATTGATGTAAGTTTCGTTTCCAGTATTCTCAACGTACTATAGAGAAAATTGGGAAAATTTGGTGTCTTTTGCCGTCGAAAATGATCAAAATAGATTTTGAATTGATCATTTCCAATCTCAGCCGTCGATAATGATCAAAAACGGACTTAAGGGCAGGGCGGATCGATTTTGACCGCTATTAAACCGTATGACAGTCACAAGATGAATTAATCGAAAAATTATGCAGGTCCAAATGTCTCGCATCGTGTAGAACCTAGGACCGTTTGCTTTGGTGCATTTGATCAAATAATAAGAGAGCCCGGGCAGACATCAACACTCGCAACATAGTTTGGTCAATTGAAAAAGAACGACACTTTACACAGTCACAAAGATACGAATTGAATTGATTAAATAATTTTTCTGTAATTTTTGAAAAATAGATGATAGTATCTACGGTAGTGGAAAGGTGAAAATACAGGTTTGGGAAGCGTTTGTGGGTGATATTGAAGCCTCTTTGAGAAATCATACTGCTAAGGCACTTGGCAGCGGTTTTTTTTCATCTTACACTCTCTTTATCAACCGTTCCAATAGCTCTTCGTTATCTTCATCAAATGTACCCAATATGGGCCAACCCTATTTCCTTATTCTGGCTGCTACAATTAACCCATTGATGATAAATATCCGCCAAACATGGTAGAAAGGAAAGTTGGTTCAAGCTCTGGAGCAGGTCAAGAAAGGTGAGATATCGCAGAGGATGGCTTCGACTATATATAAGATACCTCGTCGAACATTTCAAGGATATGTCAAACAAAACATATCCGAAAAAAGGAAAATGAGGCGACCATATGCGTTAACGACAGTACAGAATGAAGAATTGAGCAGTCGAATTGAACGCTTAGCAGATATTGGCTATCCTATAACGAAAAAAATTTTGAGGTTATGCGTTTACAAGTACTGTCTATGAAAAAACATGAGACAGAATTTTTCTACCATCAAGACAGTAGCTAGTCCCGAATGGGCTCGAACATTTTTACAATTGAACTCTCCTATTTCAGTAAGAACATCTCAATTATATCTAAGATTACACTAAAAAGAATGTTCATTAATTTGAGAGATTGATATTGGAATTGAATGTTGCATAATTTAATTTTGTTGATTCAAAAATAACATTTTTTCATGAATTTTATGTGAAAACTTGATTTGGTTTAGATTGTTGAAGTTCATGTAGTTTATGTAATATGGTTTAAGGGGGTATCCTACCTAAATTTTAACATGGTTAAAAAAAATCGTACGAGGCTGTAAATTCATATTCTAATCCATTTTTTTACGGCGGTTACAAAATTACATTTGCGCAATGTACAAAGTCTTAGTTTCTCATTTTGAATTTTAACATTTGAGAAAATCACATGTTATTCTGACTTAATTTCGTTAAAAAACTAACTTTCGAGCTTATATGCAAGACTAGTACTAAGTAATCGCCCATTTATATCTTACTTAATATCGATAATCAACATTTTTATTCATTCAAGATTTATGATTCATGAAAGATTTATAATTGGGATTCATGCTTTTAAATTAATAAGAAGTAAAGTGTGAATGTATTGACTGCTATGAATCTTACAGTAATTTCTATTCTCAATCAATTGAAAGTGAATTCAACTCGAATTATGGAACGATTATGTTACAGTAGCAGCCGATTCTAACGTAATCGAGTAAATCTAGAACAAGTTTCAAGTTTGAATATTAAAACTACAAACAGAATGCACCTGGCATTCAAGAAAAAATTCATAATGGCACGTGAAAAATGATAAGTATTATAATGAAAAAATATCCAATCTAATGGTTATTCGAAGAATAATTTGCCATATTTAAATTACTATTCAATCGTGGGAGGTTACAGAATCAAATATGTAACATTTTTTGATTAAACCGAAAATTGAGGCAGCTCTTGTTAAGAAACTATAATTGTAACTATGATTGAAACTATAATGTACACAATCTGGAACGCTGAAACTTAGTTTCTCTGCAAGTTCCGTACACGGAATCGCTTCAATTTCACTCTAGAAGTATTTTACAAACAAGCTCATTACCATATTTTTTTTAGACTTCATTCTTTGGTAAATCATAAATTTTCAAATATTCATGCTTGATAATTATTTCTTACATGTATTTTCTTACAAAAAGAAACCTCGGACAATAATTCTTTACTATATAGGAAAGGTTTATTGAAAAATAACTAGATTAAAAAAGTTGATGGAATTTCTTTTCCTACAGTTGAAAAAAATTTGAATTAACGATTAAAATTCAATGTCATAAATTCTAAGGCAAAGTCATCCAGTGAGGAAAATGTCTGGGAATTTGACTTATATATCAATACCTAATAACCAATTAACAAGATACTTCTACAAATTTGAATAATAATTAAAAATGGCTAGATACGAGTCAATCACCAAATGTGTGACAAAAAATATAGAACAATCATTTTTGTCAATGATTAAAATGTGGAATGTCTTCATTTTCCTCGACAGAAATGGCCAGACTTCCGTCAAAATTTAAAACTCTTTAAGGATTGATAACCCCACAGCAAAGTTTCTCTGAATGAGGAGTTTTCCGTGATATCGGTCTTTCACTAACGAAGTGTTGTTCTCTTCTTGATACAGTGCTAGATAGTATTCTTTTTTCAGAGTTAATTCGTGAATACTCAGGAGCTGGGAAACTTTTGGGTTCAATTTGTTGTGCAAACGTTATAGGTTGTTCCTCCATGGAGGTTTCAATCTGTCTAATTTCACCTTTATTGAAACTTCCAGGAACAAGTTGGTAATCAAGAGACCTGCATGGGACTGAATGATATCTTTCAAATTCAACAACAGAAAACCCTCGGCATATTGATCTGGAAATATTTTCTCCTGATTACCTGAGAAATATATCATTCCATAAACGTTTGTCAAATCATTGATGAATTCATTAGTATCTACTGGAGTTTCGTTAGCAATATCAGTCTTGTTGCCCCTACTTTGCTCAGTCAGAGTTTCTTCTTGTTTACACTAATTTGAGTTTTACTAAGCGGATTAGAGATATCGGAGTGAATCTCTGTGGAATCATTATCATACCTTTCAAATTGAGTATCCGTTCCGATGATAGGCTTCTCATGCTCAGATAAATAGGCACTGATGCCACTGAACATCCTCATGATGTAAATTGTAGCTACCGAACAATAGTTTCTCCAGGTAACGCTTCAGTTGGAAATACCAATGGCAATAAACCAGCTATACCACAGTTGATTTTCATCAAATTTGGCTGCCAAAAGTTTACCTTCTTTAATATCGCCATCTTCTTCAAACAGCTCTGGGTCAATCATTCTCAAAGTTATACCATCCAAAACTGGGAACTGGGTCTGCTTGTGTATCCAGAATTCCAATGGTAAACATACATAACTGATACAGCACATATAAGCATTCGATAAATTTTTTTCACCTATGGGAGGTGGTCGCTCCTCTCCAATAGTATTCTTTGCATCATCAATCTTTGTATGATCGATTTGCATCATCAATCTTTGTATGATCGATTTGCATCATCAATCTTTATATAATCAACTTTGGCATCAATATCAATGCCTTCATCGATTGGCGGAGTGATCTTAGCGCATCTCTCTAGAAGTTCCAGAGCCAAACCTTTATCATCATGGGTTAATTTCACGACACATGTCTCACCTTCCTCAAGTATATCCAGGAGGAAAACGATAGAACCCCTGTCAGCAATCATTTCGAACTCAGAAGGGGACACCACAGTCTCCAGGTCCTGTATTTTTACCAAACCTGTTTTAATGTGCTCTATACCACATACGTATAGATCTATTTCAGGGATTTTGACAAATGGGGCCTCCTGTTGGAGTTATAGATATATCAAGTTCCAGAAAATACTGATATCTCTAGGTTTTTTCACATTTATGACACTGCTCGCTGACTCATCGAGTGAGCTTACCTAAGCTTCTGTACGCATTGTTCACACCAGAATCATGAATTCTACATGCTCCCCTACTATCGATAGCATTTTCACTCTTTATCATCATTTAATTTGTCACTAGTTTACATGTTATCTGAAATTCAATAGTATACGATAAATAGACAGCTACAGCTGTCTAAAACTCATCATCAGCATGTCTTACTCATTGTACAGTACTCTCAATTGATATGTTTCATCAGGGCACACTTCTCAATATCAAAAATAATGGTATTTGATCACACGCATTACTGAATGAACTTCCAAGCCCTTAAATCAGTTGACGAACAATCATTTATTACTGTTTTCAGAATATTCAACACGTAAATGAATCTATTTCCTTATATTACTTAGGACATAACAAATCATGTATACATAGTGGAGAAATATGTATTGATTTTAATTTGTAATTAATATAAATTTCTAGAATTAATATAGTAATAATAATTGATATTCTAGGACAGTCACTGACCCAGGAGTAAAGCGGTGGTAGTGCACGAGTAAGACAGCCCGCAGTGAGTAAAGCAGTTCCGCTGTTTTACCACCTCCCGAGTTTTGACCTCCCAAGTCTACTCGTGTGCGAGTGAGCATGGTTGAATGTAGATGCGCATGACTGTAATTCATATTTTGTGATATAAGAGTAGAGAAAGCCCCACCCCGCTTCCTCTTGTGGGAGACTTCCCATGATTTTAAATTTTACGCGATGACATAAAATTGACAATCATTTTTTCTCCCTCCGTTAACTCCTTTTAATTTTTTTATTGTGTGCAATTATGAACAATCCATAGATGTTTCGATGATGAATTTTTTGAATAACCGAACGTTATGATGAGCGCAGCTTCTCTTGTATGCCCCGTTGTGATGTGGGCAAACTGTTGCAAGTTTTATTCTGTCCAGTGGTGAGTAGCCCATTTCCAGGAAATCGTAAACTTCGAATTTGAAGCGTTCCAACTCACTCTACTGAATTGAACCTGCTACGTATATTTTTGTGTCATCCCATAAATTTTCTCTGAGGATGGGTCCAATAGCTGTGTATGGACGATCCCTTGCATTCCACGATATTCCGTGATGATGCTGTTCGAGCCAAGTGTTTATGCCCTTGTACTTCTCGGTGAGACGTTGGACTCTCGAACAAAAATACGATAGTACAAATAATTATTTTTTAACGTCCACATGTTTCAAACGACGAATAAATTCGAGCTTGGTGGACTATCCCAAGATGATATTGCGAGAAAAAAATTCCACGCTCCCCGGGCTGGATTTGAACCAGCGTCCTCCTGATCTCCGGTCAGTTGCGATATCCACTACGCTACCGGGAAGACGGCAGCTCTCCACATCCCTGGAGCATGAATTCATTTTCCCGCAATATCACCTATATACACGATCAAATTTGATTTGTAAGGGGGTGGGTGGGGGGGGGGGGGGGAATAGGTAAAAAAGGAATCTGTAACAATACGATCGGACCTTGATCGTACAGATTCAAGCGATCAAATTTGATCGTGTATATAGGTGATATTGCGGGAAAATGAATTCATGCTCCAGGGATGTGGAGAGCTGCCGTCTTCCCGGTAGCGTAGTGGATATCGCAACTGACCAGAGATCAGGAGGACGCTGGTTCAAACCCAGCCCGGGGAGCGTGGAATTTTGTTCTCGCAATATCATCTTGGGATAGTCCACCAAGCCCGAATTTATTCGTCGTTTAAAAATACGATAGGATCAGCATTTTTGTTGAGTGGTAGAATTGCTAATTCTTTGAGGATATAGTCGTTGCCTAGCTGCTTGAAGCCTTGCATGTCCACCACGTACTCCATCTCGAGAGTGAATGAGCTTTTTGATTGAATGAGGTGCTCCTTTATACTTTTCTCACATCCCCACTCATTGGATTATACTCGACTATTCAATCGTCTATGATCAGACAATAAGCCAATGTGTTTTCGGGGAAATTATTCATAGTTTCGAATTCCAAACGAACATCCACTGGAGCGTTTTTGAGAGATTCGTTCTGCTTCGAACAATCCAGCACAATCAATAGTATTTTCGTGATTAACTGCTCTCTACTCAAGATCGGTTCTGAATTCTTACCGTAATATGAATTCTGGAAATTGCAAAACATGTCATAGAGGACGGTATATTGATTGCGATCGATGTTCACATTGAGATTACCATATGGATAGGATTGAGAATTAAGGAAAAGCCTCACATTCCTAATCTGACAATCATCAAATAGACTTGCATTAGCGTCCTTACGATTTTTTCGATTCGTTTGAAAACCGAGAATGATGAATCGCGGTTTCTCTAACTGATTCGACGTTTTCACTGTCCACACATGATTCCTTGCTGCGGGAAGAGCTGGGTACTCGTGAAGCTCCCACGATCAAAAACTCACGGCAATAGATTAGCAACTGACCCAGCGAGCGAAGTTTATACTCGTTCGATAGATGCACGTATGGCATGAGCCACTCAATTTTTGTTAAATAAAATTTCCCCGTTTCTCATTTATCTTCAGTTTTACCTGTTTCTCTGTAAGATGTTTGTATGATAGCGTTGAGATCAGTGTTTGATCTTCGAAGTACCAACTCACGTTTGGCGTTGACTACAATCTAGTGACAATCTTCAGCAAATCCAAGTATCATGCTGAGTGGAATGTATAGATCAAAATAGCCTTGAGCATTAATGAAACTTTTGGTTTCATTAACATCAAGCCAACCAGCATTCTCCATGTTTTGTATATATACCTTTTATTATATATACCTTTTATCTAGGATTGAAGGAAATCCATCCTTCCATGAGAGTGGTTAGACCGACATTTTTGCAACAATCAATCCCTATGGCATTCAATTCATATCGAATTTCTTCGAAAAAATAGCTCATACCATTGTTGACGAATTTTGTATGCTCTAGAGCAGTACCATCTTACTCGCATATTCTACCACAAATATGTAGTTAGCTCTTCGATGGGAGGAGACACAACTCTTGATGCTGGATCGATATACGTATCTCATCGTTGTTGTTATAGTTTGATCCAGTATATGGTTGATGAGCATGTACCTCATAGTGTGAGATACTCTCATCAAATGCGATTGGAGCTTGAATGTTTAGAATGGCTTCCATCTTTCTTGAAACAACAAACGAATATACAAGTTATTTTCCACCAGGGGCGACTTATAAGCCGAGACTTCTTGGGAACCGAATGTTTTGACGTGTTAACGCTTCGAGAGCTCGTTGAAGACTGATACTTGGTTTGCATGATGTGCTACTTTTATACCCTCGTCCGTGATAGATGATCCCCATTATCAAACTAATTTTATATGCAATCTGACTGAGATAATTTCTCCACGAAATTCGAAAAAACATCCGTCTTGGTCGGCTATTCGCACTTGAATGTAGTCTATGTAGTTGACGTTGATTGGTAAGTATATGACTGGTGATGGAACTTCAATAATCTTGTATCCTGGTTCTACAGCAGGGAAAAACTCAAGGATAATGTGTGCTCGCTGTCCGTTCATATATGATCCCGCAGTGATGTTACATTCGATTTTCAACGGATCGATTTGTAGAATTTTCACTGGCAAATCTAAATGATGAATCTGATCAAATTTCAGTGTGCGCTGAGTAAATCCCAGCAAGCGTCCGATAGAATCGTGTGGTTTGGAGTTGATTTTTTTATTACACTTGATCTCACTACGGAGTGTATTATTGTTGGCTTTCAAACTGAAGGATATATCCCTACCAGCAATTTTGTCTTGTAGAAGTCTGTCGATATCCTCTATTTCATAGCTTCCAGGTGGTATGCTGATTTTTTTCTCATCAACGTTAAGTTTATTTTCATGCTCATCAATGTTTGGAATAGAATTGAATGTTAGGAATTGTATCAAACCAAATACGTAATTTTTATCTGGTGAGAGTTCGATTGATGGGTAAGAACGGATGAATTGTTCGATAGTTATAGTTATTGACTCCATGACTGTCCGGAACATAATGAAACAGTGTTATGATGACTGTTCCTTATATACCTTTTATCTTGCTTCTCAAAAATTGCAAGCACAAGTGACCGCAGTTGTACGTCCCAAAGTCTCGATATCCTTGAGGATTATACTTCACTTGGTCAACACTCAAATAAAGCAGCAGGTCTAATGGAGGTTGAAGATCACCAAAACTGTCAAAATAAACAACATAATCTCCTCGCTCTCGATAAGCTACCCAGTGGGTTCCAGGTCCACTTGTATCGTCTAAATTCACTATCGCTGATTCTCTGTAATGCGGACCACTTAGAGGTAGAGCATTTCTCATGTATACTCCACGAAAATTCGGAATCTTCATCTTCTGCGCATACTCCAATATATCAAAGTTGGACCATGCTCAGTTGGGCAGACTCACGTCGAGCTTTATTCCAACCCTTCACCTCTGTATGGTCTCAAATAGAGACCGTAGCCCTTTATATACGGCTTCAAATAAAGTCCTTTACCTAGCGCAATAGCTTCCATTTTTCTATTATGTCTCTGACTCTCTTCTAGCTAATGTTTAGCAGCTTTAGCTTCGTTGATTGCTTTTGCGATGCCAGCCGCTTCACTTGCCAATGCACCAGTCGCACTCAAACCTACAAATATTGGAATAATGAGTGAAATTCCAACAATTCTTCAAGAAACTGGTAGAATTCGTGGGATTTCTTAACTCCTATTTTATTGATAGCTGCGCGAGGACCTTTAAGAGCTCAACTGATTACTGTTTTTGCTCTTCTATCGGGGACTATGGATTTTAAAACAGCTTTGATGATGCTGTTCAATGTAGTGGTTACTCTCTTCTTTTTCTTAGTAACTGTTTTCTTCTTACTAGATGACAACCTTTTTTCCATACCCATTCCAATTAGTTTTCTCAATGTAGAGGTTTGTCTTTTCTTCTTCTTAGTGACTCTCTTCTTTCTCTTTCTGAATGGCAACTTCATGCCCATTCCAAATCTACTTTTCAATTCCATCGCGTTTGTAACTGCCCAAGCTGCTGCCTTCTCACCAAATCCTGCATTGTCAGAACGAACTCTTTCCCTCTTGACTACACTGGCTCCTTATATACACTTACCCCCTCTCTTTCTACGCTCTACTTGGGGATGTCTTTGTGACACCAGGGGAGAGTGTCCGTGGAGACGGGCAGAAGGTAGCGCTTGTCATGGTGAGGACTCAGTGCAACTTTGTTCATTCTCTCTGTGCAGACGTTGTGCTTCCTGGAGCGAATAACGTTCTGATGACGTCTCAAGATCGTCCCCTCGAACAAAAATTGCCGATAATCCTCTGGTATAATAGTTCTCTTGACGACCATTGTTTTGACACCTTTTGCCTTAGTCACCGGGAAGTCGTTCTTGATGATGATACTGTACCTTTCGCTTCTCAATCCAAAGAATTCCTGTATAATCTTGCCATTACACTCGTCCTTGAAGAGACCTAGAATCTTCTTGTTCTTCAACTCCAGCCCTAATTGTCACTGGAATCATCCGACACGTGAATTCCAAACAGGTTGAGCTCGTGAGTAATCTTCATTGCTGATTTAATATTCATTCAACTTGCTATAAAACGCTTCTCTTGATGGGAAGGCTGCATCATTCAGCTTCTCAAATGGACTGACGCAGTCGTAGTGAAATACACCTTTCCTTGTCACTAATTCTCTTTGTTCATCAGTGTAATTTTTTTCTTGAAAAGCTGTGGTGGTGATGATGTGCTGATCCAAATACGATACCAGTTTCTCCAACGACGATGGTAAAAATCTGAATGAATCCATAAATCGAAAGTTGATTCAACTGCCATCTATATGCTTCGTGAAGGAGATATATCTGTCTTTGTTCTCCGCAATCACAGTGACTCGTCCCTTGAGTTGCTGTGAAGTAGCAATCACTTCAATAATAATACGTGTGTCGTATCCAGTCAGATTATGGAATACGACTGGAATGAATCTTGAGTTCTTGTAGTCGATGTTACAAGCTTCATAAGCCGCACCTCTAAATCTGAAATAGAAAGAGAATATAGTTCAATAATCATTTTATTTCGATGGAAAATAATGATATACCCTACTTTCCAGTTAGATGGCAGTGATCTTGTACTTTCGTCTGTCCTTTCTTAAAATTCTCTCTACAAATATGGCACAGATTCGATTCAGCAAATTTTCGTTTGGCCTCGTCATACCAAATCATGGGAACTGGATGATTATATAGCTCCTCCAATTCTAGAGCAATGTCTTTCAGCTCCGAGACAAACCATCCAGCTGGTTTTCGTAAATCTCTTCCAGTCTTTTGCTGTCTGTAGCTTCGGAATTTCGATTTGGAATTATCGAAGCTACATTTCATGTAGTACAATACTGAAAGCTTCGTGTTGCTGGAAAGCTCGTTTATCTTCCACGGGATTCAATATACACTCAAAATCTGCGTTGATGATGAAGGGAACCTTCTCTCTATTCTTGTAATTCTTGAATTTAAGAACACTTTTTCCTTCTGTGGGTGAAATAATTCTACATTCGTTCAGCTGCATGTAGTCTTTTATGTGCTGCTTGAGTTTCTCTTCACTTTGGAAAAAATGCAAACATCTATCGCATATGAAATGTTTGCAATTGTGTTTAGTTGATTGAAATCGGATCAATCGAACCAAATTTTTAATCCACACGTAGTGGAATTTTGGTGCTGGAGCGTTGAGATCTTCTTTCTCCTCATTTTAATTAACATAATAATCCTGTATTGGAAGCAAATTTACGTGTTTAACTTGATATGAAGAGGTTAGGTAAGCCGTTGAAACCATGTATATTTCGTCATATTTCTTGAGGACGAAAACATTCACAGAAATATCATTTTGTTTCTCAAATTTCTTTATCTGCTTCAGACACTGGGAAATTGATGTCCTTGAAATTGACCTCATGCTCAAATGATTTATACCAATTGAGACGATGTGGTGCATTCTCAACGGGGTGTAAAGAGAGAGTATCGCCCACTTGAAACACTCATCATCCTCCTTATTTTGCACATTAATACAGACATGTTTGTTCTGTATATATTTCGGTAGAGGAATAAATGAGCTACCCTGGACTGGGATGTACTGATTTATGTTTATTGTCACATTTAGAATCTGTTGAAGAGTCCATCTTGAACCTCTCTGTTCGAACTCATCCATCTGCTGTAAAACTGACTCTCTCACATTCTCGTCGAACCATGAATTCAAATCCGTAGTTTGGATGATTGATTCACTGGCTGAGTTGAAGTATTTCACATCAACAGTTTCAATATCATCTTTTTCCACTACGTATTCCGCTGCAAGGTCTGCATTCACTTTAGAGGAATCATTTTTCTTCAAAACATCGCGAATCTTTTCTTCGGGGGGATTTTACTCTGGTCCAAGTACGTTAGTATATTTCGATGACCAAGATTTGTAATGACTCCTGTTTGAATGCGCTTCTTGAATGCTAAGGGCATCTCACCCCAACGAACCTTAGCTGCTTCCTGATGAAGATCTCCATCAATGCTTTGTGATGATACTTCTCAAAGAAGCTCTCCTCCAACTCTCTGCAGCAGGTCTTGCAGCTGAGTTTTTACAGTGATTACATGCGTCATGCACGTCTGTAGCTTCTGCCTCTTGTATCGATCTAATTTCGATAATTTATACACCTCCTCTAAACTCTTGATCATTTCAGAAGCTAGCTCCATCCACGGAGATCTTCTTCGTGGGCATTCTGCACACGACTCCGAAGATTCTGCTGTAGCAGCTTAAAGTTGAGTTCGAAGTATTCCATTTTGAAATGTCCTCTCTCGAGTGAGATAAGTGGATGAATGAGCTCCAACCTCAGCTCGCGCTGCTTAGATAGGGACTCGCCCCCATTACCGAGCCAAAATTCACCAGATGACTGCAGCTAGTGATCATGAATATTTTTCACTGCTCCAAAAGAAGATTTTGTGCAACTAGCTCCAAAATCTCTGAGCAGAGGTGCTCCAGGAGTTGATCGATTGGCTGCGCCAGGAGTGGATCCTTCGACTGCTCCAAGACTTGATCGTTTGACTGCTCCAGGAGTTGATCGTTTGACCGCTCCAGGAGTTGATCGATTGGCTGCGCCAGGACTTGATCGTTTGACTGCTCCAGGAGTTGATCGATTGGCTGCGCCAGGAGTTGATCGATTCTCTGCTTCAAGAGATGATCGATTCTCTGCTCCAGGAGATGATCGATTCTCTGCAGAGCTGCGCAAAATCTGCTCTAGGAGTTAAATCGTTATCTATTCCAGAAGAAGACCTGATATCTGCACCAGAGTTAAATCCTTGTGGAGGAGCTAGGAGTAGACTCGACAAAGATGTCTTCCCCAAGAGGATACTCTCAGGAGACAAAATGCTTGGGGAGCTCTTTCACGTTCGTCAGATCATCAAGAATTGCTGAAACTTGGCAACTACACCTCCTTATATACTCTCAAAAAATATTGGGGGTTGAAATTCTGGGAATTTTGAGTATTATGGTAAGAGAGGGGTCGAGAGGAATATAAAAGTCGGGTTTGCTGCTGGATTGAGCATATTCTCCGCTCAGCAGTCAGGCAAGCAACAAGTTTCCCGAGATCAGTTCTTCTAGAATAAATTCTGAGCTCGTTAACTGCTCTAGAAAGAGTGCACTAAGTTCTTTCTTTTCAATCGAGTGAGAATCAAGTCTCCAGATACACCAGGAGAAGATCTCTCTTCAAGAAGAAGTGCACTAGGTGCAGAAAGTACTATCTTCTAGAAGAAGTACCCTAGGTGCAGAAATGGAGTACATTGTGGGCCTGCAAGGTTTTAGGAGGTCGATGAACATCTTCTCCCCAAAGGAGCTTGCCATTCTCCCACTTGAGTCAAAATCTATGCCAACTATTTGTTAATTTAAACCCCCACGCAGATGGAGTCGTCTCCTCGCAGAGGAGTACGAAACAAATAGTTGGCTAGAGTCCAAGTATTACGGCATTCCCTGGTTGTCCGGCATGGTGCCTCGTAGTTGTTTAATACGGGTTGTTCAAGATAGCATGAAAGACGCAACCCGTATATACACGGAACGAAGTGGAAAAGAGAAATTTTTACAAGAAATTTCACCTGGAAAGTGAGTATGAATGTTTTTTACAGGAAAATCAATTTTGTATAATTCAAACTATCCACTAATGGAATTTTACTCACCTATTCCAGATTTATCATCAATATGGATGATTTACGCCACTACTTTACTGCCCACCTCTTGAAAAAATTGATGAATTCAAGGGTATTTAGTGCAAAAACCACCCTTTGCTCCGAAATTCTGTGTGCGCAGTTAAAAACGCATGCGCGCTTAAAAACTGGTTGATGGCGCGACGAAGATAACCAAACTATATTGAAGAAGATGCGGAGATGAATTTCCCACATCAAGATGTCATCATTCTAACACAAGAACCCGCAACAATCAAAGAAAACTCTATGTCTATGTATAATTGATTATGGTATTGCAAAAAGTTAATTATATGATGTAAGAATGAACTAAAGCCAAATCAATATAACAATAATATTGAAAAAGAGAGTTATTGAGAAGGAAAAAAAATATTGGTTGGTCTCCACTGATGAAGGCATTTGGTTTGGAGCCTTCACCACTCTTTTACTTCCTTCAATTTCTGTTGAGAACAAGAAAAAAAATGTTTTTTTGCTGTTCGGATGTGATTTTGTGTGTGTGTGTGTGTGTGTGTGTGCATGCATGTGTGTAACGTTTTTTTTCGTCCACGATAACTCTCGAAGAAATGGTCCAATCTCGGCCGGGTTCAATTTTCAGCCAAATCCGTTGGTTATTTTCTTAGTAACCGTTTTTAACGTGTTGCCTCACAATTCCTTATACGTGCTCATTGGGGCAAGCCGGGAAATCAGTTTTAAGTCACACTCGATGGCCAAGGACACTGAATTGTTCTATTTTCTCCATAGCAACCGTTGTTTACCTCCCTAGCAACCGTTACGAAGGTTGGAAATTATTAATTTATGACCTATTTCCATCATTTCTGACGGCAAAGGATACAAAATCTTCCCAATTAGCTCCTTAGCAACCGTTGTTCACCACCCTAGCAACCATTGCTGAGGGGAAAAAAAATTCATGTAAGTTGCGTATCCAGTATTTTCAACGTGCTATAAAGAAAATTGGAAAAATTTGGTGTCTTTTGCCGTCAAAAATGATCAATATAGATTTTGAATTGATCATTTCCAACCTCAGCCGTCGAAAACGATCAGAATGAGTCTTCAAGTGTGCTAAATACGGACTTAAGAGCAGGGCGGATCGATTTTGACCACCATTAAACCGTATGACAGTCGCAAGATGAATTGATCGAAAAATTATGCAGGTCCAAATGTCTCGCATCGTGTAGAACCTAGAACCGTTTGCATTGTTGCATTTGATCAAATAACAAGAGAGCCCGGGCAGACATCAACACTCGCGACAAAGTTTGGTCAATTGAAAAAGAACGACACTATACACAGTCACAAAGATACGAATTGTACTGATCAAATAATTTTTTTGTAATTTTTTGAAAATAAATGATAGTATCTACGCTAGTGGAAAGGTGAAAATACAGGTATGGGACACGTTTGTGTTGAAACCTCTTTGAGAAAGCATACTGCTAAGGCACTCTGCAGCGGTTTTTTACTGAATTGATTGGATGAATATGTATGAATTAATGATAGATTAAATACGTGCGAATTTACTACATGAATTGATGATTGGATGAAGAATAGAATAAATGTGCATGAATCATCAATTGAATAGATGCGTGGCTTTATTGAATGAATCTCGATGGATTTATTTAAACTGGATAAATGTGTATGAATTTACTGTATGAATGTGGATGAGTATGTATGAATTAATGATAGATTGAATGTGTTGGATACGTATGATAGAGTGAATACGTTGAATGAGTGTGTATAAATGAATAATTGAATAAATCTGTATGGATTTATTTAAACTAAATGAATGTTTATTAGTATATATGAATTAATGATAGATTGAATACGTATTGGATACGTATGATAGAGTGAATACGTTGAATGAGTGTGTATGAATGAATAATTGAATAAATGCGCGGCTTTACCGAATGAATGTACATGAATTCATAACTAAATTGAATGAATGATTAACTTCTATAACTCTTTCAAAATTCTCTTTAGTGATCTACTTCAATTCAAAGTTTAAGTACAATGAAAAGAGAGAGAAAGAGAGGAGTGGAAGCTCCAACTACGCTTCCACCCTGTAGAGTTCATCCACCTACATATATCACAGTTAATTTATTCTCCCCCATTTCCACTCTCTCTCTCTCTCTCTCTCTCTCTCTCTCTCTCTCTCTCTTTCTGAAAAAGTCAAGCTTGGCGTGTTTAGTGTTCTCATCTCCTCTCTCTCTTCGGTAAGCCTAGGCCACGCACGCCTCTTTTCTCGCTCCGCTTTAGCCAGCTTTTTCTGCCTCTTTTCTGCCCGTAAGGGCCTGTTTTTTTTGCAGGAGTATGTGCGCAACCTTGCAAGCTAACGTTTGATGCAATTACAACAATTGCGCAACGTTGCTTGCACTTACTCTTTCCAGAAAGAAATCCTGGAATTCTTCGTGGTTAAGGCGCCAAGCAGTCTCGCCGGCCCGCCAGCCTCCCCCACTCCATCGCATCAACACGTCGGCGTGGGAGAGCTGCTCTCCCCTTACTGCCCCGCTGCGCTGTGCTGCTTCCGTCCCCTGCTCTTGCTGCCTTTTTTCCTGCTTCTTGCTGCTTTTCTACAACTGCTTTTGGGTGACGTACAGTGCAAACCATTCAGTGCAAACTCTTTGAGTGCGTCCAAACAGACACTATTTCAATAAATTTGAGTGCACATGTGTAGGTGCGCGTGTGGAGTGTGACTGGCGATTTTTACCTATATCTGTATTGTGTGTGAGCGAGTGTGTGTGCGAGTGCGGGACTGTGTAAAATACTCCATCAAAAGTGCGTTTTTTCATTAACAATACTTGTTTTTACATATTTACACAGTCTCGTGACTCAGTCGATAATCGGCGTAATTAGTAATTGATAAAGTGTACGTCTGGTTGCAGCAGCTCCTTGTCGCGCAACTCGCGACTCTCGATCGGCTCCTCAGCTGAGCACCCCCCTTCTCGCCCCCCCCCCGGATCCTGTGACCGGCGCTCGGACTCCACAGTCGTGAGCCCCTTTCGCGGCCGTACGCTTCGCCCACTCCCCCGCTCTGCCCCTCGCTGCTCGCGCGTCACGGCAGGCCTTTTCTGCATTGCTGCGGTAGCGCGCAGCATTTTCGCCGCTCGACCGTAGGCCCACTCTGCACTTGCGCTGCGTCGCTCTTGCTTTTTTTTGTGTAATCGGTCTCTTTTTTCTTTTTCTCTTTTCTTTTTCCTGCGGTACCTAACCTGCGTGCACTGCCATACTCTACCGGGACGGGCCCTTCGGTTGCTGTGGACAACCTGAGAGTCTGCCACCTCAATGCCAACTCGATCAGGGCGCGCATTCAGGACATCAGTTGCTTTCTGCTGGCACAACCTCTCTTTCACATCATAGCCGTATCTGAAACAGAGCTAGGCCCCTACATCCTGAACAACGATCCTGAGGTCACCTTGGAGGACTATTCTCTCATCAGACATGATCGGAGTACGAGGGGCGGAGGCGTGGCGATGTACGTCCATCGTACCCTAACTGCGACGGTACTCTGTACCTCTACGCATGACTGGGCTGATGGCAGGTCTCTTCCGGAGTTCCCAAGTTTCCCGGACAATCAAAAATTGTCTCAAAAAATTCTGAAAAAATTTAAGAATGTTCCTTGAGCGATTCTAAGGCATTTTTGTTTTCTATGAATTTTTTTCTAAAGTCCATAGATTTTGAGAAAAAAGTTCATGAAGATTGAAAAAAAAAATTCGTTTTTCCGCCATTTTGTAAAGAAGCGATGGTTCAAGGTCAACAAAAAAATTTCCTGTTAAACTTCAACTCCCATGATCACCTTTGATCACGGTTGCTTCGAAAAAAAATCCTAAAATTTTTTTTTTTCAAAAATTTAGGTGTTTTTTATGTTTCAATCGAGCATATCTCTTCTCCTGTGAGTTTTATCATGATTTTGGCAACGGATTCTGAAAGAGCATGAAATTTTACATCAGAATATGTGGTTTAAAAAATTTTTTAACGCCAATTACATAGGAAAAAATCACTCTGAAAACGTGCAAGAAATTTTAACATTTTGGACGTTAATGGGTTAAACACAGTATCCTAATCTCTGAACATGCGTCTGTTATTGCATGGTAAAGAATTCGTTAGCATTTTTCTTCGATTTCATTTTTATTTTGTATAAATTGGCTCTGACAGTGTTTGAGTTAAGATTTGTCTCTGCCTTCTTGAACTCTTTCATTCTGAATAGGATATCTTTGGGATCTTTGATGATTAGTATTTTTCTATGACAATGCTTATCAACATAGTTGACAATTATGTCTCTGACTAATGTCGACCTTTGTTCTTCTTTCTCTGAAGTAAAGTTTTTCTATGGAATTGATTTTTCATCTATTACATCTAATAAGTTATTTATATTCAACTCTGATTTCAAATAATAATTGAACGATCCCTTCTGTCTCAAAGTGTAGTTTCTTTTAACATTCATTTTAGGTCCATTCTTGTTATCGATGGAGCGTCTGAATTCTTGGAACGTCTGATTTAAACCGTCTAACGTAGTAGTGTCGATTGTATTTGTATTGATGGGTGTTGTAACGTCTGTAAAGGTAGAGTTTAAGATAGTTTAGTTCACCTATGAACGTCTGGAATTTTGCCCAGCCATCTCTTTCATGGCATTCTTCAACCATTTGGCAGTTTCTACCAAGTCCTTAGTAGCTCCTACCATGTTTTCAGAAGCTTTCACCACGTCTTTAGTGGATACCTCTTACTTCTTCAGGACCTTCTCGCATCTGTCCGTTATTCCCTCTGAAGTGGGCGGTTTCGCTTTCTCTAAAATTTTCATGGTTTGTACGCCGTTAACCAAGGATATCGTTTTCACGGTCTTGGGCTGGGTTTTGGTTGAAGTGAAGTCTTGATTTCTGTTCCCGTCTAGAGATATGTTTATAAGCCATTATTGTGATTAACTTTGGGGTTTTTCAAATGGAAACGCTCAACATCTATAGAAATGTAAAGGCCTTTCAATCTGATCAATTGTTTATAATTCAGCAATATTGTGTAAAATAAAACCACAAAAAAAAATTTACCATCTTAGTGTAAAGTATCGTTTACTGGGGTTATTCTTCCGTCTAAGAGGAGGAATAATTCTGACTCATCAACTCACAAGTAACAGAGAAAAAAAAATATTTTCGTATGTTCTGTATGTGTGTTGAATTGTATGTCTCTTTTCTAGTCCGGTCGTACCATGAGTGGGCGTATTATTTTTGAAAGAAATATGGTGTTCTCATGTTTAATGGGGAAATCGTAGGGTTGTAAATAAACCAGGAGATTCTGGCTTGGCTCAATTTCGAGTCTGACCAACCGAATGATCAATGTGAGCGCTTCCATATTTCATGGTAAAAATTTTGAATGAATCAATTCCTAGGCGTGAAGTGCGAAATAATATATTTACATTTTCATGTTCATTCAAAATTATTGAGAAAACCCATGGATTGATGTCATAATGCATATTTTATATCTATATTTCTCAGAGAAAATTAATGTTTTTTATTCATATTCCTTGCTGAAAATTTCAGAAAAAATAATGCGTGGGCATGAAATATAATGAATTATTTTGAATTACACGAAATATTTGTTTTTCGCATAAAATCTCTCTGAGAAAGCATACAGGGTTGAATTTTCCGAGAAATTATTTGAGTTTCGATATGACTATGATTTTTCAAAAAGAGGTTAAGCTACTCAATGTTTGCATATTTTACTTCAGTTGAGAATATTGCTGAACGCTCGCGACGAGGACATATTATTGGTGAAACGCATATCCAAAAGCGGATTTATATTTACCTATGGATATAGTTATTTCAATTGATATTTATGCATTGTGTGAAGTCTTTCAAAATTTCTGATTTCGAAATCTCATGAAATAAACGAGCGAGCGAGAGAATATTGCTAGTAATAATTAATTCTCGTGAACCAAAAAAACACTACACTGTACCACAGTTTCGTGTATAGAACCTTGATCTATTTTAGAAAAATCGTAACTAAATTACGCTCGGAAAGAAAGTAGTTTAAATTCCGTCTGAATTCTTCTGAAAGCTTCACTCTACTCCGTATTATTTTGTTGGGCGTTATACTGCCATATATGGGCATGTAAACAGCACGTACTCGGACAGGTGCTCACGCTCGAACGCGGGCATACGCTTGTCGCGCGCCCACCCCTCTTCCCGAGAACCAGTGTCTAACTTGGCTTTTGGCAAGACAATGGGAAAAAAACTTCTGAACTTTGTCTCGCTGCGGCCAATTATTCTGTTTCATGTTTCCCTGCACACCGTGATTTTTACGCTTTGTGTGGAGGAAATTGCGGAAACGTGGAAGGACCCGGTATCGTTGATCCGGTTTGCGTTCACACTCTCTCACTAAATAATTCCCGATCTATTCCGCTCGGCACGTACACTCTGATTCTTTACTCTGAACGAGTACTCACTCTGGCTGATTAGGATGAGAAACCTGCAGCGAACCAAACAGCAAATCACCTCGGCAAATGTCACTTCCCGCGTGCTGATCCGAAACCTGTTGGAGTTGGCTGGGAATTGGGTGGGCAGGTGAGAGGCGTCTGAGGGTATTGAGGCTCTAAACAATTGATAACTATAATTATATCGGCAAATCTAAAGTGCTTGGGTTCGAACGTGGTTTGAGTCACGGTCGTTATAGCGAGAGTGAGCGCCGTCGGCAAGTCTCGCTTGAAGCTTGACTGCTCTGTCGCCGGGAGCGCCACTTGCTGGAGTACCTCAGAGCTCAATGGTTTAACACAGGGCATCTAGAAACGCAATATAAAGCAATGGATTGAAAATTCTACAAGCTGAATCAGAACTCAAGCATGTGAAAGTAACTGAAATAAAATTATTTGGAGTATAATACCTGTGAACGTTGTACTAAGAGGTGAGAAAAACGAAGAAAACTGCACTTGTATATGTTCCATATTCTAGGTGTATTGGTGAAAACAATTGAAAACAAAATATGACGATCGAGTTGTATTGCTTCCAACTCTATATGGAGATTTTTCATGAATAAATAACTCATTAAACTAGCTACCATGAAAATAGAAATAAGTTGCATGTTTTGGATTGTAATATCACAACAAATCAATCTGAATATTGTAGTTTATTAGAGAATATTTTTATTCCATCTGTTTGGATCTGAATACAAGGAGGGAATAATTTTGAACAAATTTCATTTACATTTTTAATTCATTACAAAATAAGAGCATCACTATCACTGTGAATGACCAAAACCAGATAGTTTATCCCAATATTTTTAATTTTGAAGGTGATCACTTGAAGCTGTATAGTATGGTCCGATTGAATTAAAGTTTTAGATTAGATAAACCATAAAGTATGTTATGGATAATAATAGATGTAGAGCTACTGTTATTGAAGATGTTGATGCTTTGTGTACCATCGATAAGATTAAGTGGATTTGATGAGTAAATGTCATGGCATTGAAAGAGAATCCATTCTTAGTAAAATTGTTGACATCATTTTATTTTTGCATAATTTGTTCTGCCTCACATAATTTTGAATCAGACACTAAAGCCGAAATATCATCACTCGATCAATTATCGAAGATTAATCAAAATTTTAGGTCCACCTTCTTATTTATTATGTATACGGTTTGAAGGCAAAAATATACTACTCAAAATCTAAGTAAAAGTGTAACTATTAGGGTGAATATATAAAAAACTGTAGCAATTGGACATCAACATGGGATGAATGGTAGATTTTTGATAAATAGAAAATTTGATAAGAAATAGAACTTGGCAAAGATATTTGCCCTTGACATAGCTTTATTATCTCATCACAATGCATTCAAGATGGTTTTACCAAAGAATATTGGAAAAATGGTTCCTGTATCTTAGGCTCCATTATATAGTACAATCTATGTAAATTATGTCGTTGTCATAATCGAAGTTGAACCAACATGTATTAAATTTAGTAAATAGTTCATTCATTTGTAAATAAGATTTCAATAATGGTCTCTTATCTATACGAAGAGTTTGAAATGACAGATTACTCGAATCATTTTTTCACTCACCAAGTATTACTAACGCATCTATGTGAGTCAATAGATAATGGATATTTACCCATTAAGCAACATATTTATTCTGTTCATGAATTGAGTGATTCAAATACATATGTTTTTTGAACTTCATCTAGTTGAACGTTCAGTATATTTTAGCATGCGAGAAAATATGATCCGATGTGAATGTGATGAATAACGTTAATTTAAGAGCTTCCAAAAAATTCCTCAGATTTTCTTTAACTCAGCCACAGATCATCGAGAAGTGTTCTCAAATACACCTTATCGCAAATCCAACAAAAAAAATGTTTGAGCTCAAATTCACAATGTAATATGTGCAGGACCGGGAAGCCTACATGAAAGGGGGCCTACATGGAATTCGCTTTATTGGCTGCAGCGAGACTGATCGCCGGTGCGGACCGAGTCGCCAGTATTGCTTGCTGTAGTGCGGTGCATGTGCAGAGCTATCACCTACTATATAATTTTCTTATAATTCAATTGATTTGGCATGGGCAAATGGTGATTGAGGATGCCGATGTTGGCGAATCGACTGAAGTTTCGTTTGGATAAGTAAGGATATATCCTAATGTCCAGGTGGCTAGGGTCACTGATGGAAGTGTCCCGAGGGTGCGCTCCTTGTATTTAAACTCAGAGAAGCTGACTCTGGACCCGAACGATATCCAGGTAATCAGAGTTATCGATGAGGGTGTTCCATGGGTGCGCTTCTGAAATTTTTGCTTAGGGAAACTCACCCTGGACCTGAACGATGTCCAGGTAGTCAGGGTACCCGATGACGGTGTTCCAAGCGTGCACTTCTGGTATTTTTCGTTGAAGTAGCTTACCCTGGACTCAAACGGTGTCCAGGTAGTCAGGGTACCCGATGACGGTGTTCCAAGGGTGTGCTCCTGGTATTTTCGCTTCAGGAAATTGACCCTAATTACCTGGCCATCGTTCGGGTCCAGGGTCAGCTTCTCCAAGTTGAAATACCAGGATCGCACCCTCAAAACACTTCATTCGCGACCCTAGGTACCTGGACAGCATCAGGGATTACGATATATCCATATTCAAATAAAACTTCCAGTCGACACGCCGACATCGACATTCTCAACCACCATTTGCCTATGTAAAATAAATCATAAAAAAACATGGGATGAATTTTGATATGTCTTGTCTCATATTAAGATAATGAATTGATTCATTTCTCGTGATTATTCATATTTTTTTTTTTTGTAACGCTCATGCATACAAATATTTAGGAAAAATATCTATTGAATCTTATTACTGACGCTAATGTGTGAGTCCTCAATGCATATACATTTCATTATTTTATCAGTATTCATTCTGATTAATTCTCATATTGTTGGAGTATCGTTGGAGTATCATCAACTGTAATATTCTTATTACAGTTTATACTATAAGAGACGTTGTCAACTGTAACTAACCAATTACGAAAAAACTTACCGAAATGCTTGTTAGGTGCCTCGTAAATTATTTGAAGAACTAATGACGAACCAAATTGACGCCACTTGGTAGGATCGAATATCTCCGAATACATTTTTAAACTGAGATATAATATTCTTCACCACCTAATTATTTCTAGTTCACACGGTTCCACAAACTCTCTTCAATCTTTTGATTTATTTCAAATATATTTTTGTATTGGAATTGCAGGTTCAGTTAACCCTATAATTCAGATAGACTTTATATATTCTTCTATTATTAAATGCAAAACTAAAGTTTCATCATAAGGATAATTCATGTGTATATTTTGTCCGCCTTATGGACAAATTTCGAGTTCTGAAATCAGTAAAGTTGACGAAATTGTAAAGTTAATTTTGGAATTGGAATATTGTGATTCCTAAGACGTTGAAAATGCCTACCAAGTGGCGTCAATTTGGTTCGCCATTAGTTCTTCAAATAATTTATGAGGTACCTAATAAGCATTTCAGTGAGTTTTCTCGTAATTGGTTAGTTACAGTTGACAACGTCTCTTATAGTATGTAATCTGTAATAAGAATACGTGATACTCCAACAATTTGAGAATTAATCAGAATGAATACTGATAAAATAATGAATTGACTCATGTGTCTATTATGGATTTCATTTCTTTAAAGCAATATAAGATAAACTAATTCTACCACATGCATTTTTACTTTTTTTTGAAAAGAGCTTCTTTGAGGATTGTATTATTATTATTCATATTATTGTTACGGCGGGATTTTTAAAGTTGTAAGAATTAAATGGCTAAAGTAAATTCTCTCAATGACCCGCCAGCATTGGGAGAGTCGGGTCGTTTGTCAAATTGGCCGATCACTTTCCAGGAATGAGGGTGAGGGTTTGAAAATATGTCCTGTAATATTAAATGTAAGGAATACTTATGTACCTTGGATTTGGAGGGGCGTCCGGAATAAATCCTGCAGAGTTCCTTGATTGAAGTATTTATTGAAGCAAACGTACAAATATTTTACATATAATACGCGATTGAACTGAATTGGAATACGAACGGTATTACTTTAATTTCTTCCGTCTTACTCTCGGAATTTCTGTCTATTCTACTCTGCTCGGTACCTCGGTAAGCCTCCTTTTATACGGGATTTGTTTTCGGTATAGGAAGGGAGTTTCGGAAAATGTTGGCTATGTTTGCCATTTGGATCGGGTATGCGTCACGAAATATTGAGTGGAAGTATACGGATCCGTTCTGAAATGCCCTGAATCAAATCAGCTCCAACAAACACCTAGTTGGCTAAGGTGTTTGTTGCGGTGCTGTTTGGGGATCTTGCCCGACTCCAAAGTGAGTCATTAGGCTATTCTCAAAAGGATTGCTCAGGTGTGACGCGGCCTACTACCGTAGACCGAGCGGGTCTCAATCTCTTTGTCTAGCGCGATCAAACAGAAGCGCTTGATCGAGACGCGAGGACATAATTAGATGCGGGTTTATCTTTTCCGAGAAGAAGGCAGACTCGAATCTTGCCGCGTTGGGTGGGGAACGCGCGGCTCGAGCTGTGTAACAGCTGTTCAACAACCCATGTTGATAAGGCAGGGTCCCGCGTTACGAACGTAACATTATCTTCATATAATAGGGATGAGAATACTTCCCAATGGAACTTCAAGTGATCTTTCATATATGCCCTAATTTTCGTTGCTTAATATCAATAAACTTAGGAATTTAGATTTTTTTAGAAAAAAACCTAACTTTGCTTCAAATCAACTTGAGAAACTCAAATACTCCGAATTTCTACGGCAAAAGTCTCAGCATTCAATTGATTTGTATCACAATATGGCGCCATAATAATTCAACAAGTTATTCTACTTATTCACTAGGAATATTGGTTTACTATTTCTAGAGCTATTTTAAACAATCGAAAAAGACGCTATGCTGTCAAATCGTGATTGCATTGAATAGTAGAAATATGTATCTTTCAGAGGAGCCGTTTTTTATAATTTTACGATCGAAAAAACCTCTCGTTTTTTATAGTTGAAAAGAGCCTAATTCTAACAATAAATTTAATTATCTGAAAAAATATTGAATATTTTGAGATCAAATTTTGACCGTAGAAGAAGCATGCTCGACGCTGAACTTCCACAGACTTGAAATGTCGACAACACCTTTCTATAATAAAACTCTGAAATTTCATTTGAAATGTTTGCATTGTCAAAGCCTACAACTTTTATCTGTAACTTTTTCTGATTCGATCACTACGTCACTTGTTATGATAGAAAATCCATTCATGACAACATTTAAGGTCTAGATCTTTATAGACAAAGGCACGGAAATTATTATCAATATTATTCTTGATAGGATCAGGTATTAAATTGGTCATGTATTGTTCAAATTCATCAAGGAAAACTCGAGGATCAGGCTCCTCATCAACCGTCAGACAGAATTGTCCGGGTAATCTAAGATTGGTGCCATACACCATCTTGTATAGTTTCGAGTCTGTGTTCAACCCTGTATTTGGCGCTCATATATTGAAGCTAATAGTTGGCATGGACGTTCCGCAATCGACTTGTGGGGATATGTCACTCACCTCATTCACCGACTTTTTTACGCTATGCGCAGCAGTGTCCGACGCAGGTACTTCTTTGGTGTTTGCACTACCTCTTTCTCCATCTTCACTCTGGAATTCCCTAAAGGCAGTTTGATATTGACAAATTTACCAGTTATGAATACCTATTGATGTGAGACCTCTGCACAACGAAAACAAAACGGCGGGTGAGACGAGGGCTAGAAAAGCATTGTGGTGTTGTTTTTCATACTTCAAAAGTTATGACGATACCTCTTTGTAACGTAGCTAACTACATATATATAACCTTGGAAATTAGTTGGGATATGAATATCGTTATGTGTCACCAGCTGATATCTATAACCTAGAAATTCCAAGAAACCCAGAGTTGGGACTATTTTCACCATGAAAAACGTTAAGGAGAAGAGGAAAGTAGAACTTGCTCTATCGCTCTGGTTCATCCCCATGGGGATGGAGGAAATTCAGCAAAAATGAGGTTTCAGAGTTTGGCTAATAGATGTGAACCGCGTCACGTCATAGCTTGGGAGAAAATTCTAATCAGCAGATAAAATTTACCGTATGAGCTCAAAAGTCTCTGGTTTTTCTCGTTCTCGTTGTTTCATTCTCTCTTTCATTGCTGTGATGATGCTATTTGCTTTATCTTCAGCACCATGCTTTGAACTCTTCTCTGCTGCTCCTGAAGATGGAAATTAGAAATACTTATATCGATTGAACTCCCCAGTTGTATTCATAAATATCAAACTGTATTCTATCAACGAAGGCAGAGGGATTGGAAAGGTCAGCTACGTTGAAATAGTAGGTTCGCTATAATGGTCACAAAAAATTTTACTTAATACATATCTAGAGTATATCTCGAATATATTCATGTTTCTGAAGAATTTTATGAATTTCAAAATAGCTGGTTACAACCTCATCAACTGATTGTACTTTGGCATCTTTCAGCAAACCTGTAATAGCCAAGATTTTAGAGTTTCAAAAGCTGTTATGACCCGGCTTTGCGTTACACAGGTTCTCGACTTTCACCACAAAATTTTCGACCATGTTCTCTACTTTATATGCATAACCTAAGCAGGATCATGAGCAGCTCATTCGTTTATCAGTGCAGAGATAATGGTCGTCAGAGTAAGGATAAGAGGAACTTGACGCATGGCAATAGCAATGCGCAGTAATATCATCCGCAGAGGATAATTGCATCACTCTCTATTATGCATCTCGGGAGTGGATACATGGCCAATATATGGAAATCATAATATGAAACTCATCCATTATTTTCTATACTTTATTTTTATTCTGATTCATTCATCAATATGCTATGTGAAGTAATAGCAAACATGTGATAATATAATTAATCGTAAGATAGCCTAGGTTGCTCCTAGATTCCATAGCAGTCATGATCGAATCTCATATCAATAAAAGAATAACTGTGAGCAGAAGAAATTCATATTTCTTACGATCTTAGAGAGCTAACCGATGATATGGAGTTCAATAAATGAAAAATTCCAAATAAATTTATGATTTGCGAAGTTGGTTTGCTGACCTTATCAGGCAGTGAGGATCAGAAATTGTTACATTATCAAAATAAGAGAGTGGAAGGAACTGACTTCCACTACCACCGTCAAGACTGCCACCGGGCAGATACAAATTTGACGGTGGCAGTGGAGTCAGTTTCTTTCTCTCCCTAATTTTGATAATGTAATCATTCATGATTTTCACTGCCTGATAAGGCCAGTAAACTCCAGCGAATGGAGTTTCTTATTCATTGAACTCCGTAGCACGGATTAGCACTCAAGAATCGTAACAAATGAAAATGTTGAACAATACAGTATGCGGAAATAAACATGTGAATAGAAACGTTTGTGTCATCTGTTACAGTGTGATATTGGTTTTACAAGCGATTAAAATTGAAGTTCTTCTGATCTGAATCCAATTCTGATACTAAGTCGCCGTAGATTGTTCCTTCACGTGTGACCCTTGTGCTCGGGTACATGTTGTTATTGCTTCAGTATCAAAGTACAGAGTGGAAATTCGAGAACCGTGACTTTTTCATTTATTTCATGTTTTACTGTATGTGATCAAGACATGGAAGTGGATTTTGCTAAATATAAATGTTATTGATTCTTTCTATATGTGTTCCAGGATTAAATGTAATGTAGTATCCAGTGACAAGAGCGAAAGTGCAATGCAGTTAATAGAAATAAGTCTCAGATGACATTGTCATTTGGGATAAGACCAACAGCTCCAACCAAGATACATCAATTGATATCTTAGAAGCTTGGGAGCATTGGAGCCTGAGACACTGGATACACTCTATTTTGATGCAAACAAATACCAAAAAAATGCTTGTCAAGATTGGTAACCCACGTCCCAAGAGGTATCCTAGTTGGTCATCCGACCATGACTGTCGCAGATATTCACTGACATGAACTCATTAACTTTATCATACGCTATATTATTTTATCTTTCATGAGACTATTGCACATATTCCAACGAATAATCAATTTCTGGCTTCTTTTTACGCCCTCAATTCTCTTCCGGTAACTATATTCTTTCAGAAATGAGTGGATCAAACTATGAGAATGAGAGTCAAAATATTTCTTCTCTACACTTGTGATCATAAGGTGAACAATAAGTGTACTTGATTCTTTATCTTTAATATCTTTATGATATATAGTTTATTGCAACTAAGACTTCGTGAAACAAAATTCCATATTACTTTCATTCAACAAATGTCAAATCTGGTTTTCCACATGGAATACGCTTGTGTGAAAATCTACGGTGATCTCTAGTCGTAAGGTGATAGGTAACTGAACAAGACAAACACTCAAGTATGCCAATTGTGGTGGAGCAAATGCCCATCACACGAGTATGCATAAGGAATCGCGTAGGCAAGCAAAGCGTTGGGAGCCGCACGCACACACACTGATATTCAACGTTAGAGAAGTCGATTATATATACGATGACCGATTGTATATATGTATAAACGATTGCTTTCCGCAACTGCTCGCACCTCTTGATAGCTACTCATGAGTGCTCCCTGAGGTCACTCCTTGCGATTGCTTTCCGCTATTACTCCTTCCAAGTGTTTTCTACGATTGCTTTTCAATATTGCTTCACACGATTGCTTCTAAGATTGCTCCTCGCGGTTGCTGCACAAGATTGCTCCTCAGAACTGCATTTAATCCTCTTATCATTTCTTCTCACGATTGCTTCCCATGACTGCTCCTTACGATTGCTCCTCACAGGTGCTCCTCACAAATGCTCCTCATGGATTCTCCACACGAATGCTCCTTGCAACTGCTCCTCACGATTGCTCTCCATGACAGCTCTTCATGGTTGCACCTTAAGATTGCGCCTCACGGACACTTCTTATGTCACTCCTTTGAATCGCTCCCTACGATTACTCCTCTTGGTTGCTCTCGGTATTACTTCTCTGGTTGCTTTTCAAGAATGCTCCTCGTGGTTGCTCTTCACGATTGCTCTACTCGATTGCCGTCCATGACTGCTACTAACGATTGCACCTCACGATTGCTCCTCACGATTGCGTCTCACGACTGCTCTTTGAGGTTGTTCAACACGTGTCACGTGGCTGGCCCCACGATTATTAGAATCGCATTGCGCGGGGCCACGCCACGAATATCGGAACGTTCTAGAAGGACGATGTTGAAATCGTGACGCACGGAGCGTAACTCGAGACGGCGGGAGGCGTCTGACCGCCTTCCACTGAGCACGCCACCAAGAGGTTGCAACGGCACCCCCATGAGGGACTAAGTACGATCGCCTCAAGGCGCTCGGCGGTTAGTCGGCAGACAGTCACATGGTTAGTCGGACGGGAGAGACACGGGAGTTACGCGACTTACGCGGAGACGATAGAAAGTTCAACGCTGATATCGTACACTAGTATTTGGAATAATTACACGAGCTCTTTCAGTGAAGTGAATAGGGAATCAAGGCACATATAACCCAATCCCTGAGTACTGAGTCATTAATAACCTGATTCGACACGTAACAGAACCTTACCGAGTAAAACGTCTACGGTCAATACCACAGCCGAGATCTGAACCCAGCGTTGAAGGATCACGCCACGTAACAGGAATCAACGTGCGCCGCAGCAGATCCCAATTTATGGTAGAGGAGCTGGATTCTCGTTTCGTATAAGAGAATTTATATCGTGAGTCGAGAAATTGGACAATTTTTTTTTCGATAATTTACTCAACCGCGTCGGAACCAACCATGCAAAGTGAGCGTTGTGACGGAGGAAAGAATGAGACGATAGCGAAGCAAATTACATTAACAGCGAAGCAGATTACACCAACAGTGAAGCAGATTACACCAACAGCGAAGCAGATAGACAGGAAGGAGGGAAAGAAAGAACGACTGCAAGCAATAATATACACCCAGACAGGAATGATGACCAGAGCTAGCCGTGTCAATACATTCTTGGTCGCCTTTTCGTAAATACATCCAAATTTTGCCATATAGTCCCGTGGGAATCGCGGACGACTGAAATTTAGAAGCACGCGGAATAGTAATTTTACGAGTGATTTGACAAACCGAGAAAAATAGCAAATTATTCAGACAATCTTATACTCTGCTACTACTTGTTGAGTAAATAATATGAGTCAACGAACCAGAAGTTGAACTTTAGTCTCAAGCGCAACAGAGCGCAACGTGGCAAAATTTTTCGGGAAATTGTAAAATCACTTCGTAAACGTAAAACTAAGCAAAACGCGATGTCAAAGCAGAATAACGTTACATTGCATGGTGAACTCAAGGGATTGGGAGTAATGTTTAATGATAAATTTAATATTAAGGCGCAGCGCTATGCTCCTCTAAGTGATACGAAGGGGAATATTCCACCACCCCCATCATCAGGGACCCCACTACATGGGAACGGTACAATAATGAAAACGGTAAATCCTACGCGAGCGCGCAAGGCGATAACTGGATCTGATCCGAAAACGGCACTCGATGAGGATCCAGTTGACAAAAGATTTTTGGAAGATTATACAAGTGGGAAACAGAGCGCAGTTTTGAGAGTGCTTATGGCGCAACCATTTATAGAAGCGAAATGAATGATGGTAGCGATAAAATTCGGGAAAAACGGGATCAGCGTAAACGAGAACAGGAAAATAAGCGAGCAAGCGAGTTAGAAAAATTGTAGGATCGTGAACGGGCACACAAAGTACTGATACAAAGTATTGCGGAAAATTACAAACGAACGGCTAAAACTGTACAGGAAAACGAACAGAAACAGAACGACGATGATTACTACCCAGAAGAATATTTGGATACGGAGACAAACCCGGACAATATAATGGAGACGCCAGTCGACTTTCACTTCGAGTCCCGTAACTTTATCCCAAACTTAGAGGCATTTACAATGAGAAAAGAGGAGAAAGAGAAGATAGCAAGGATGAAAACAGGACTTGGTCAGGAGTACGTCAAGTTACAGGAGGAAAAACAGTATCGAAATGATATGATAACGAAATGATTAACAAATTAATGAAAGCGGATATAGTACAGAAATCAACAAGTCCGTCTTCAAGCCCAATGTGGGCAGTGAAGAAAAACCCCGGTCCGAACGGGGAGGAAAGATGGAGGTTGGTTACGGATTTCAGACAATCGAATGAAATCACAGTTTGGAACAGTTACCCATTACCAAATACAAATGACATAATGAACATTTCAATTTACTCGCAACATTATGGGGAGAGATCGAATACGGAAAAGGGACACGACGTATCGGCGAGCGATATCACTAACCGACAGGTGGCACGAGAAGGGAATGCAGTATTAGCTCCGGTCGATAGAGAAAAACAGGACATAGAGGGAAATGACAGTTGGGAACCCGAAATAATGCCAAGCCGAATGACGGGTAATATGACGCGATTTATGGTAGCGGAAGCACGGCCGACGCATATGATACCGACTTGGGTGATCGCACCCGGGGATGTCGAGCAGTTTCATTGCGTTAAAATTTTGAAGGAGTAACCATTCGCACACCATGGCAATTTGGTATATACATTTTCGGCAGACGGGAAATTAGAAACGGAGCCGTCGTACAAGTAGCTCTTGTAGAACGTCGGTACATTGACCCAGAGCAGCTGCACGATCAGCGTTTCGCAATAGGGGAGGTACTTTAGTCTGAATGTCGTGGAGTGAAAGTTTTTGGACTGATAGTGAATAATTTTGATGATAAAATAATGCGATTGGATATTGTAGCATGCTTAAAAAATCTTAAGGCATTATTGATGAAGGACGAAGTCAAAACTGTTGGAATTATTAGGTATTTAGCAATGTTGACACAATTGGATTGGGGCTACTTTGTCGAACAATGTAATAAACTTTTTGAAGGAAAAGTGATATCAATAACACTATTCACGAATAATTTACCACTGCCAAAAGTAGAAGACAGGTATAGGCTAATTAAGGAATTCCACGAGTCAACAATTGGGGGCCACAAAGGCATGGGCAAAACTCATGCGAGAATAGCAGCAGAATTTTATTGGAGAAATATGTATATGGATGTAGTAAGCTTTGTGCGTAACTGCCCTGAATGCCAACCAATCAAGTTAGTTAAGAACAAGGATAAAGCTCCCATGCTCATAACAGATACCCCATCTTACCCCTTCGAGAAATTATCAATGGATTTTTGCGGACCACTAAGGGAGACGAAAGCAGGAAATTTATACATCCTTACGATGCAATGTAATTTTAGCAAATACTACATTTTAACGGCAGTCCATCATGCAAACGCGCCTGAGGTAGCTAAAGCATTTATGGAGAAGGTGATTTGCAATTTCGGACCACCTGGAGTTATCTGTATGGATAATGGGACGCACTCCGTGAACTTCGTTCTGGAGAAACTTGCGAGAATGTTCAGAATATAAAAATATACAACAACCGCGTTTCACCCGCAATTAAACGGAGGAATTGAGAGAATGCACCATGTCATAAAAGAGTACAGTAAATTTATTATAAATGAATACGAAGAATGGGATGAGATTCTTCCAGTAGCACAGCACTCGTATAATACTAGCGTACATGAAGCATTGGGTTATTCGCCACATGAAATAGTATACGGCCGGCGCGCGCGGACACCATCCAGCTCTCCACCGAAGGAATATTTGCTGACTGACGATAAATACCTCGCGAATATAGACTATAACGTCGTGGAGACTCGGACTATGGCAGCAATGAATTCAGTATAGTCAAAATTTAGATCTAGAGAGTATTATGATCGAAATATTAACCCGAGACACTTCAGAGTGGGAGAGATAGTATATTGGTTGAAAATTCCCAAGAAAAATAAAATGAATAAGGGAGAATATGTTTAGTGTGAGATAATAGAAATGAATTATGATAAACATACGGCTATAATAAAGGCAGGTGAAAAAACAAGATCGGTGCATGTAGACGGACTCTAGAGATGTATTCCCCATGAGAATATGAAGGAATTGATGATATTGCACTGAACAAAAGAACTTCACATTAGGCAATTTGCAATGAAAAAACTTAGAGGCTGCTATTCTCTAAGTGAGATAGACTGCAAACACGCTTACATATCGTCGATAGTTTATGCAAAATTGATGTTAACAAATTACCATAATCAGCGGAATTCATGAAAAAATTAACCATGAGAGCAAATGAAAATATCTCGATAATAAGCAAATAAGAAACTAGCGTTTGTGTTCACACTGTGACGTTCATATGCATTTTTCGAATAACACAACGAAAAAACGTATTAAAGCGATACCATGTAACAGCACACTAGACTATACAAAGGGCCGCCCGTCCTCAAACGGGGTCATTCTTTCGCGAGCATCGGTACAGCGCGTGTCAGAATATGGTCTTGGCACATTAACATCATGTCTTGCGAACGAACGCGGATTCAATACTTGCACGATAGATTTTAAATAAATGTACATAATCTGCGTAGAAATTAATAGATGAAGTAAATTTTTTTATCAAATTCTCTTGCATTTACTGAATGAGTCCAAACCATATAATATTCATAATCGCTTAACCACATGTTGGAAGAAGCGTTTCACACTCACTCATTTGCAATGGATCTAACCTCTAGTAGGTAGTGACGCAGCATCTGAGTGCACTGCACATGAATATTAGCCTACTCGCCTAACCACTCGTTTGAAAGGGCCTAGATAGGTGACACGTGGCTGTAAAACTGAGCGTTGGGGTTTATTGCCCAATGCCAATGTTTCGATGCCACACACAAACGAATACTACACTTGCAGATCAAAACATATATATAACTATTGATGTGAGTGTCCTGGACAAAATCCTGTACCTTCGACCCGATGAATACGATACATGGTAACTTCTTTGAAAAAATAATTACAACAGATACAAAATAATTACACAGATCCAAAAAAAAAAATGGAACCAAAGACTGGACCACCTTACTTTTATGTAGTTTTGGCTGTTGAATCCGAATCCAAGGTTTGTTTAGCTCCATCACCTCTGCGTTTAGACATAACCTCAAAAATATGGCGAACGACACATCGATGAAATCAATATTTTGCAAAACAGAAAATTCTATTTCATTCTACATAAGAAGTAGGGTGGTCCACACTATGGTTCAATTTTTTTTTTAAAGCTGTGTTATCTATAGTACTATATCTATACTACTATATAAAAGGACTGCCTGTTTTCTTGTGGCCGCTAATCTCAAAAACTACTGAACCGATTTTCATAAAATTTTGATACTTGTTTCTTGACAACTTCAGGCATGTTCATGGATATGTGGCGTTTTAAAATTTTGAGTAGAAACCGAGAAATAGACAATGTATTTTTCTGTGGTGGGGGTAACTGACCAAGTACCATGGCGCGCCAGTAGATGGCGAGGCGTTGAGTCGTACGTGTATAAGGTATAGCGCGGCGCTCTCTCGCGAGAGAGTCAGCGTTCTATCGGCTGTATAGGAGAGCTTGAAAATGAGCTCAGCCTCTTCCTGGGATCTTTTGAATCCCAGTCCCCTGCTGCCAAATAATTTTGGTAATAATGCTGAGACCCAGACGTAACATTGGGCGGTTTACGATCAGAATCAGATGAACGCAAGCCATTCGTCAGGATCGAATAGATGAAGCCCCGTTCATAGTACGTGGAAGATCTGCTTTTCAGTATGATCCATCAGAAAATTACGCTAATATAGAAGATATTGTAGTTGGATCTATGAATAAAGATGAAGCTCCTGGATTGTGTCGGTTGATTGATTTTGGTCTACCTACGCCAATTCGTGGTCCACGAAATGTTTGTGATCCGTATAATGCTTTAAAGAATCCACATAACATTGTGGGAATGCGTCATTGTTTGAAATCTAATATACCTAAAGTGGATGCAAATCAAAAGAATGCATTTGATCTCATTACCAACAGTGTTAATAATAGCCTAGAGAAACTATTTTCTATTGACGCCCCTGGAGGTACAGGAATGACTTTTCTGCTCTACTTAATATTAGCTCAAATTCGTATTTTGGGTGCTTTAGTTTTAGCTATTGCATCTTCAGGTACTGCATCAATTCTTCTTGCTGGAGGCAAAACTGTTCATTCCACGTTCAAATTACTTTTGAACGTTTTCATTGGCCAAGATACAATATGTTCAATGAGAAAAAATAGTCCTTTATGCAAAATTTTCGAAGAAACTTCTCTTATAGTATGGGATGAATGTACTATGAGTCACCGTTCGCTCCTGAACTCTCTTGATCCTTCAGGCTTTCCACCTCATGACTTGAAATTGAAAATTGGTTCTCCAATAATGCTATTACGCAATCTAAATCCTCCCAGTTTATGTTATGGCACAAGGTTGCAAATTAGTAAATTAGTCGAAAGCAATTGCAATAGTAATTAGTAAAAGGTTATGCGGGAAAATATAATGGAAGCAACTATTCTTACAGGACATGCTGGAGAAACAGTATTCATACCTTGCATACCCATGATTCCATCAGACTTACCATTCCAATTCAAACGATTACAATTTCCTGTGAAACTTTCTTTCGCCTTGACGATCAACAAATCTCAGGGACAGACTTTTAAGTACGTGGGGATAAATTTGCAAACAGAATGTTTTTCACGCGGCCAATTGTACGTTGCTCTTTCACGGACAGGGGTTGCACGTAACCAATCCATATTAATTCTTCAAAATTCAAAAACTAAGAAGACCGTCTATCCAAAATTCCTAATTCTCAGAGGATACATGGAAAATATAACTCCAAAGATTACAAAATATTAAATTAATCAAAGTTTACAGGTAAATACATATTATACGAGTTTTCCAACAATAGATGAGATTAACAACATTTCGAACTCAATACACATATTTGCGGGCAAAGCCGCGACGGGGGACGCTAGTTTGCGATAAAGTAAGACGAAATATTTGATGTACCACGAGTATATCTGGCGACCGTGAATAATATGCTCAAACGTACCTAGAACCAATTGATACGTTACAGTTTTATCCTTCTCCCGTCGTTCGTTATACGTTCGCCAACCTTTTTCTCGGGTTTTTCAAATCACACAGCCCCTGAATCGCCGAGTGGTCGATTATTACATGGGATTTCTTTCTCTTGATATGAGGTCTGAGCTTCTGAATTGCCAATATGATTGCTAGACATTCCTTTTCCGTCGTCATGTAATTTCGTTCTGCGAGAGTCAGCACGTGACTGATAAACGTGATCGGGTGCTCGTTGTCTTTGTGCTTGACCGGGTGCTCACCCGGGAATTAATTGTTACTAAATTGAAGCTACTCTTCTGTAACTTGTCGTTCCTCTATTTCGGTCAAACTGAATGGTGACAATGTTCAATATTGTTCAAAAGTTTTCTCCCTCCCTTGTTGGTTACTGCCCGCTTGTCAAAGACAATGTCAATCAATGTATGTATATATATTTATTACAACGGGAGAAATTAAGAGTAAAAACTCCGCCATAGAAAATTCCCATATGCCATTATTAACATAAATATGACGGCACGTTCAACTTATTACACTCATAACAAAAACACCAACAATATGAGCAACTATGCTTGTTCGTATTGACCACTGCCTTGCTTGTTATGATCACTGCGAATATTGTTAGGAATTAATCTCGTGTACTTTGCCAGCCCATGTAAATATACCCGGGACAATATTACTTGCCCCACGCCGCACACACTCGAGGTCTTGCCCTTACCTCTATGTCTATGTCACGCGATATTTTCTATCCACTCCTCACGGAACCAAAACTCCCATTTCCTCGTTTGATAGTATTTTCCCTGCTTACGCTATTTACACTAATTTCTCCGTGCATTCGAATTTTCCATGCATTTTATTTTATTCTTCCTCACTACTCGCGAGCACGCACGCAAAGGCGCAAGTCTGTTCACACCAGGTTACACGTTTCCACACGCTCGTTCTCGCGATTGGTTACAAATGAACGGGGCACTCCATATTCGTATATGGGATGCCTGCCGCGGCACCATGTTAGTTGGAACTTCGAGCAGCCTCTTCGTCTATAGGTGACGGATTTCCCTGTCTCAATAATTTTCGTCTATGTATATTTTGTCTCCGCATCGTTTTTCATATTTTTCACATCGGAATATGATCCCCGAAAAGCTATATGAACTATCGAAGCTCATTTCGACCAAGAATTTCTCGTGTTTGTTCAATCTCTACACACCTCCATCTTCACTACACGTCCCATAACACGATCCTCGTCAACATAATATATACCCACACATTGTTTTTTCAAATTTTTAACAACGGAATATGATAGCGTCCTGGAAAGATTATCGAGTGGCAATATTAACATTTGCAAAAAATTACCCCTTCATTTTTGCAGAAGTGAACAATTCAGGCAGAATTAATTTCAATATAATGTAGATTGTTATTCCTTATATATGCGAGGACTCTTCTTGTAACCGTTTCAGCAGAAGCGAATAATCAAATCAGAATTTTTTCAAATTTTTCTAGATATGAAAATTATATGGGAAGGATCTAGAAAATAATGAGGCTCTTAGGATATATACATTTTCACATGCATGCATTTATTGGAAAGTGATCCTAATTATCAAATTGGGATAATTTAATAATTGAACTCATTTTTTAATCGTCGAAACTGGTATGTCAGTTGAAAATTTCGATAAATTATTTCTCATCAAGAAATACAATTTCCCGAATCTTAATTCTTTCTTGGATTAGGTCAGGCAGTTTGCTTCCGATGGAAACGGAAGGTACAGGTTGAGGAGGGTTCGACTCGAAATGAGTCAATATTCTTGTGGTAATAGCAGAGTATAGCCTAATTGTCCTGATAAGAAGAATGGGTCACTTCTGAAATTATGAAGAGATATCATAATGATAATTGAAATATCAATAATAGTAATAATGATAATAATGATAATAATAATAATAATAATAATAATAATAATAATAATAATAATAATAATAATAATAATAATGATAATAATAATAATAATAATAATAATAGATTATTGGAGTACTTTGATTTATCTCTAGTTTGAGAGGTCGAGCGAGATCCTCACAGAAATGTTTCTGTATTCCAACTCGGTCGCGTTCAAAATCATGAATCAGAAGAAAAGATTAGGCGTTCCATTAAAAGCAGAGTCCTCCAATAATCAAAGATCATTAATAGTTTTGTGAGTTCATAATTTACTTCTCACATATAAAATTATCGAAGCGTGATATTGTTAACATTATAATTTAATGTGATCGCGATGAAAGAATGCGGAAGATGTAATCTTCGAAAATTTTCCAAGTTGCGTTGCCATCGTTTTCTAAATGATTCATTTTCAGTATACAAATCATTGAAAGATAATTCATGATGAACCCGACGAAATGAATTAGGCCTTCTTAACAAAACACACGAATAAGTAAACAATGAATATTTGTTCATCAGGCTCAGTGGACCATTCCAAATTTATTCAAAAGTAAGATGAATAAAGAGAGAAATTTCACGCTCTTCAGGCTGGATTTAAACCAACACCCTCCTGATATCCGGTCAGTTAGTGGCCGGAGACAGTACGGCGTGAGACTTGATGTAAAACACCCCATATATATCACTTGTGCTTGGATACAGGTTTTCATTGCTTCAGTATCCAATCACAGAGTGGAAAGTCGTAAATCGTGCCTTATTTTCCTTTTTTTCATGTTCTACTCTATGTGAGTGAGACATGAATTCAAATATTGATAATTGTACATGTATCTACTCTTTTTGCATGAGCTTAGCATGGATTAAGTTGCAGTATCCAGTGATTAGTATTAAAGTGCAGAGTAGTGACTGAAAATATGCCTCAGATGACATATTCTCATTTGAGACGAGAAGAACGACTCCAACAAAGGTATTTTTTCCAATATTTTGGGAGTATGGGAGTGTTAGTCACTGTAGGCTCAGCCTATTCTTGATCCAATCTAACATCAAGAAAAGTTTGGTCAAGTTTGGTGATCCGGTTCTCAAGTGTTCCCCAGTAAAAGTAAATATTATTATAAGTATACTATAAAATAAGCTTGTGGTGTCAATATATTGGCACTGACGGAGCGTTGGGAGCTACAACTTTTTACGTATGGTCACTGTAGTTCCAGACAATATACGTATAAGGTTTGGTCCAAATCGGTGATCCGAAGGTCTGATACTCTCCATGTTAGTTTTGGTATAAGAAATCAAATTCCTCTAGCCTTATAGATTTTGTATCCATGAGTCGAGATCTTCACTTGTCAATATTGATTTGTCAGATAGATATCAGAACTTGATAAATGATAGTCCAAAACTTGATGAATGATCGAAATCGGTAGTCAAAACCTCCAGCTAAATGTGAGGAAACTGGGGAGGAGCGTGAGAATGAATCGCAAATGAATATATATACCCATGCCGGGTCTGACAGTAGATCCTCTTACGTCGATCAGAATAGAAGATGAGCAAGGATAAACGTCATGTACGTGAAAAAGGTGGGTAAGCTGTGTCCTTCTCAAAGTCAAGTTATCCAATTTCAACAATTTACTCTGCACTTCAAATATCAATATCGAATCCTATGTCACACATGAATTGATTCTCAACTTGACAATTTTCAGTGACTAGAATTGGTCATTTGTTCTAATCACGCCTATTTCTGGGGTTTGTGTCGACTCTCCGAGCAAAACAAAGGCCAACTCAGCGTCCCGTTGTAGAGGGGCCAACTCAGGAGAGCTTTGAGTTTCTTATAAAATTAAATTTACGACTCTCTTGAGAAATCATATGCTCGCTATCTGATAGCCGTAGCACATCTCTTTCAATGATTAGGTAATTTTTGCGTAATCTACATATTTAAGGCTTACTTTGAGCTAAAAAGTAATATCTTCAGTGAGTAAGCGGTTTTCTGCTATTCATTATCGCTTATTTTATAAGAATAACATATCGTAGACTCAAATGAAGCATTTTCTTGAGAAATTGTAGAGGAGGATTGATTTCTTTTGAATATTCCTAGAACAAAAAAGTTTTGAGCATCTGAGAATCAGGCTGGCCTTCTGAAGCACATCTGTTACGTGATTTTCTCGTAATCCACATATTTTGAGCATGTTTTGATATTATTTTGAGCGCAAGAAAATTTCGTCACCTGGGGAATTGGTATACATAAGTTAGTTGGTCTGGATTTTTTTTTGGAATCGCTTCATTTTCGCCTCCACCTCAAAACTGGATCTAAACAAAGTCCTGAAAAGTTGCGGAAAATTGTAGGAAAAATAAAGAAAATTGAAAAATGACTGTTTTTTCACATTTTAGTGCTTAACTTTTTTTAGAAAGACTTTTCGAAAAAATGTGTGGAGTAAAAAGTTGTTCGTATTGAAATTCCCTATAGAATAAGCCCTGTTGAGTTACGATTCAGTAATTAGGATAGTCATAAAACCCCGATTACATGGTGAGACACGAAAAAATTGAATCAATGGAAAAACACATTTTCTATGCATCAAAATTGATGAAAATTCGTGAATAGGATTCTTTCATCAGTGTTTCAATACACCCTCAAGCCGCCTGTGATTGGTCCATAATTTTCCGAAATACGGGTTTTTCAAATTTACATTTCATCGCTTAATTGCGCAAAAATGAAGATATGTTTTTGGATGAAACTTTTCTCAAAACGTCCGTGGGATAACCAGCTATCATATCCAACATTAATATCACACTAATTTCAGTAATAAAAAATTTTAATGAACTTTATATGTTTGATTGGGTTTCTTGCGTCTACGATTTTCTCAAAATAACTGCATTTTCTCGGGAACAAGCTCATCTATTGAAATGTAATTGGTGTCAAATGAAAGCTAATAAGATTTTGCAAATTTTGAGCAGAAAGTCGTTACTCTACTGTGCTTGTGTCGCGAGCTATCTTCTTCTAAAGTTTTCAATAGTTTTTAGGTTATATATTGTATATATCGACGGCCCTTACGAAGAAAAGCACATTTCAAATCTCCGACGAAAAAAAACCCATTTCGTTTATCGGACGAAAAAAAACACATTCCAGTTTCTCAGTCGAAGAAAAACACATTTCGGCTTCTCGGACGAAAAAAGCACATTTCAGCTTCTCGGACGAAGAAAAGCACATTTCGACGAAGAAAAGTACATTTCAGGTTATTCGATGCGGTAGAAAATTATCTGCGCATTACCACGTAAAATAATACATTACACACAAGTGAAATAATACATTGCACGTTCTCACACACTCTCACGAGTATTGAGATACCCAATTTCATACATCTCATCATTAAATATACTACGTAGCTGAAATGTGCTTTTTTTCGTCCGAGAAACTGAAATGTGCTTTTTTTCGTCCGAGAAACTGAAATGTGTTTTTCTTCGTCGTAAACCTTGAAATGTGCTTTTCTCCGCCGGAAGGTCAAAATGTGCATTTTTTCGTCGGAGATTTGAAATGTGCTTTTCTTCGTAAGGGCCGTCGATATATCAACGTGGCGCGACTCATTCGAAAGATAGGAATTAGCTGCAATAATGTAATGTGAAACAAAAGTCCTGATTCACGATTCATTGGTAGAAATATATGAAATAGCGCGCCGCGCACCAGTTTTCTCGAGCGTAACTGCCGGAATGACGGAGTAGAGGCGTAGTGGGGGAGAAAAACCGTCTGCTAGGCGCCAGTGGGAAACTGATTTCGCGCGTTTCAAATTAGCCGATCGACTATTAATCTCTATATTTCTGTAAATATAAGTCGTATCTTCATGTTTAACCACTTAATTTGGGGTAGCTCGTCAAGCTAAAGTTAAATTTTATGACATACAGTTATTTCGAGGGAATCGTAGACGCAAGAAACCCAATCAAACATATAAGGTTCATTAACATTTTTTTTACTAAAATTAGAGTAATATTAATGTTGGATATGATAGCTGGTTATCCCACGGACGTTTTAAAAAAAGTTTCATCCATAAACATATCTTCATTTTTGCGCAATTAAGCGATGAAATGTAAATTTGAAAAACCCGTATTTCGGAAAATTATGGACCAATCACAGGCGGCTTGAGGGTGTATTGAAACAATGATAGAAGAATCCTATTCACGAATTTCCATCAATTTTGATGCATAGAAAAAGTGTTTTTCCATTGATTCAATTTTTTCGTGTCTCACCATGTAATCGGGGTTTTATGACTATCCTAATTACTGAATCGTAACTCAACAGGGCTTATTCTGTAGGGAATTTCAATACAAACAACTTTTTACTCCACACATTTTTTCGAAAAGTCTCTCTAAAAAAAGTTAAGCACTGAAATGTGAAAAAACAGTCATTTTTCAATTTTCTTTATTTTTCCTACAATTTTCCGCAACTTTTCAGGACTTTGTTTAGATCTAGTTTTAATGTGGAGGCGAAAATGAAGCGATTCCAAAAAAAAATCCAGACCAAGCCACATTTTCGGGGTGTTTTTCACTAATTGCACTCCTCTATACGTGCTACACGCATGTCTATGTGTGTATTCCCATATATGATTGTTTTCATATATTTGAAGTTCCTTTGTAAAACATATAGAATTTGAATAGTCACTATGTCCGTTAAGTTGATGGACTAATCCGTTGTTTCTAGAAACTGTTTTTTACTTATTCCATCAAAAGTGACTGATAAAGAGGATGAGAACTAGAGAATTTATGTACAGTGTTTCGGGTGAAATACCGTGAAACTCTATTTGCGTGACAGCATGACCTTTAATACGAGTATTAAAAATTATATACTTGTCAGAAAAGTTTTTACATATAATGATCCAGGCATATGACTTTTCCAACATAAGCTTACTTTTAATGGAATCTTTTCACATGGATTGCGAGTTGGCCCCTTTTCCAACGGGACGCTGATCCGATTTTATAAAGCAATATCAATTGAATTCAAAATAATCTTGAAGTGAAACGAAATGATTTTTTTTCAAATGCGTTAGATTCAGTTTCGAAAATGTATACTCACTTTGTAAGCAGTCTGCATTCAAAAGATCTTTACATTTTTCATGACACTTGACACCACATTCAACACACCTTACACCTTGGCGTGCTATACCCCATAAAAGACCTTCACATTCATAGCAGTAAGTGGGAGATGTTGCTGTCCATGTTATAAAATTATGCGGCGTCGTCGAAGAGATAGGATAAATCATGGCCTGTAATGTTTTCTTGTATACATGCATTTTCTGAAAAAAAAAAATAATTTTATTATCATTTGGATTCACGTTCTTCCATAGGAACTTATGCAGCAGATTGAGTACTATCAAATCATCTCTTTTCGTAGCTGCCTAAATGAGAGAATCAAGATATTTCTGAATTCTAAAAGGAAATTGCACAATCTCCAAGTTACCGTGAATAATTACATTTCTTGACTACATTTTCATGCATTTTCTGCTCTCTGTTCGAATAGGGTACAATAATAGAGACACTGGATATTTTTTGAGTGTTCTACAGAGTGCTTTGAATACCTGAGAAACGTTCGATATCGTTTTCTCAAGAAGTAGCAAAGCTCCTTGGGAACGTATTGTGATTAGGTAAAAAGTGAACTCTCGAATTAGACCGACGAACATTCTCAAAGAAGAAGACTTGTGACGAGACAAAAATTGAACTCCCGACTCAGACTGTAGAACCTCGATTCAAAAAACATTTAATCCCAAAAATATAGTCCGGGGCTCATCTGTTCAAAAACTTGCTATCTCGAACTCTTCATACACTGTGGCTAAGAATTTTTGGGTTATCTCCGGAATATGACTAGGAATGATATGAGAGATGTGCGTCAAACTGAAAAGTATGGCTTCATGATTTTATTCATGAAAATGTTAACAAATTTGCATTTTTTTTTTAATTTGAGTTAGTATGAGAACTATCGATCCTAGAGTAAAATAGAAGAGGAAAGAAAGTTTCGTTATGAAATTTTGCATCAGGATTGAGTGTTCCGGAACATTAATCTCAAATATTGTTGTTGCAAAATAGGTACAAAGGGAAGAATGACACCAAAAAAGAAGCCATTTTTTGTGATTTATCTTCAAGATTCCAAATCATAGCTATGATAATGAGATTGGAATTCAGAGTACCTTATGCAATAATGGAAATACAAAAAAAATTTTCATCTCGATATCTCTGATAGTTTTTGCACAATCTATTCATTAAGTAAGCCAATTTCAGAATATCGTTGAATTTCACAATTGTAATTCAGTCTTTTATGAACGTCTCCCAAACCTGCCAATTTTTTACGTACTTCTATAGATACTAGCGATCGATCCCCCGCCGAAAAATATCGATTTTTATATTTTAACAACTTATAGGATTTTTTAAAAATTTTTCGGAAAAAGTACCTTACAAACAACTGTAACTGCAACGTGGTTTCTCTATCTATTCAAAATTCAAGAAAGGCATATGATAGAAGATAAACGAACGCTCATATTGAGTTTTCATTCACTCGAATCTGATTTGTGAATCCTGAGATATAGAAGTTCAAAGTTGAGGTACCTTCCCGGCGAAAGTATACGCAGTAGAATGATAATTGAAACGGTTCCTGGTAGCCCGAACATTTTTTTACTTAAGGGGTAATATTCACCGAATGCTTAAAAGAACAAGGCATTCTTCATGATTTTTTCAAACGACATTTGAGATGTAAGATATATAAATAATATATCATTGGATTAAGCAACTCTTGGAGAATAAGAAAAAATTTTTTTTTTGTTAGTTTTTTCACGAATTGGCGGCTGTGCAGCGATTGCCGTGAACCACTTTCTTAAAAAGTTCTTCCGCGGCGAGCAGTAGAACTAAAAAAATTTACATCCGATTCACTTGAAATTTTAACTGTAGCTTCTTCATAAGATTATCTAGTGAAGTACACATCATTATATTTTTAGAATTTTTTTAGGCAAAATGGCGATGGTTTGAATTTTTTCGACAAAAAACATCGACTTTAATTGTTTATAACTTTTTTTCTGTTAATCAATCGCTAAATTTGTGTGTACTTCACTAGATAATCTAATGAAGAAGCTACAGTTGAAATTTCAAGTCAATCGGATGTAAACTTTCTCAGTTCTACTGCTCGCCGTGTTTGAAAACATGGTTTTGAGAAAAACGCGTTGGAAGTTTCAAAATGCTATATATCTTATATTGTTAATTTCATCAATTTGTCACCCAATAAGTTCAGATATCTGAAATTGAAAGAAAGATTTGATAAGTGTTTTACTATACAAGGTACTCTGCAATTTCATGCGTTCATACCAACTTCCGATGATAGACTGATGGTCAAAGAAATTTTATCTGCTGGAGAATATGAAATTTTCCCTAGATCAAAATGAACTGAAAAAGTAGTTCAGTTGAAACATTGTAACGTTCACGTTTATTCGTTTAGTCTATGTTAGCTTGTGAACGCACTGACACGGTCGCCAGATGCTTAAAGCGCATCAAACTGTCTTCGAAAAAAGGCCATTGCAAATTCTTTAGATACAGTGACTGTTAAATATCGATAAATTCGCGTTTTACTCTAATTTGTAATCAAAATTTCAAAATTCAAAATTCTATTTAAGTTGTATATAAATTCATATTGGCCATAAGAAAATATTATATTAATTAATTGAAACCCGGCGCGAACTCGAGAAACCCTGTACTACGCTCACGACCGCACTCCTACCCGACACGATGCAGGTAGAACCTTGGACGTTATGCGTAATTTGTACAGAGGAGCTATGATCGCACTCTCATCCGACACGATGCAGATGAGACCTTGATCATCGCTACACTCCCGAGTAATGAAAAGAATAAATTTAATTTGACGATTACGCCCGACGAGCCTTAGGATCCTTGCACTACGCGTATAGTCGCACTCCAACTCGACACTATGCAAGAAGGACCTTGACTATGGTGCGCAATTCGTGTGCAAGTGAGCCACGATCGCACTCTTATCCGACACTATGCAGATAAGACCTTGATCGCTACTACACTCCTTTGGCTTTGTTGATTCGACATGAAAATAATTTCTTATATTGATTTTACATTGATGATAATTGAAAAAGCATGAGTTATGGAAACATAAATAATTAATTTATTTAATGATCATCATACATGTTCAAAGCTTGAACATGTCGCACGACCCGAAAGTAACCGTTAGACATAGTGAGCGAGGCTCGTGTATGTCATAGCGCGATGTATTCGCTTCAGCGGCCGGCGCAATAATGCATGCGGAGCTCGGAATGGCTCCACTTATATAGGGAATGGTCGTATCGAGTTGTGCGACTTGTTCTACAAATCTTGTGGATAGTATTGATTATTTACAAATTTCTCAAACAGTGTGCACATCGTTGATACCTGTAGTATTGCACACTGTTTCGCTTTTTCACAATTATCGATTAATTCGCAACGAAATTCCGCGAACAGCGCACCGACGGATTTCGCACTGCCTAGCGTGTCATCTTGTTCGCGACTTTTAGAAATGAAACAATGAGTTATTTTACAATATCTCAACAGTGTGTACATCCCAATTAGTTATACTATTGCACACTGTTGTGATCTTTGCGATAGGAATAATTTTTCTCGGTTGAAAATCGCGAACAACATCGTATTTTCACGATTTTCATCAATATGATTCTTGTTCGCCACTTTTGCGTCGAATTCGCTCGCGCACAAAAGAATTACTTCAACGGATTAGGTAAATCTACTCGTGAACTTGTGCACACTGTTGCGATTCCAACCAAAAATCATAAATAACTTTAATTTTAATGATATACGTATCACGCCATATAACTACGCTAAATCAAATTCCGGTTCGGCGTTTTATTCGCAAACGAAAGCTTAGATCGATTTGTTATCGATCTCAATTTATTAAAATACAGATGCTAATGTGCATACTGTTTCGCTTTTTCCCAATTTTGAATAAATAATTACATTAATTGAACAAACAAATGAACACGCATGTATATGCACATATACACCTATGTATAGACATATATACACATGTCCTGGGGTTACAACATAGTATAGCAAAATCTTCAATATCAAAGCCAAAACGGAGGTCCAAGAATGTGAAATGAAATAATGTCCATATATCAGTCCATAACCTAAATGAGTGCATGATCTACGCTAGATAGTAGTTTATCCAACAGATAGAGACTTTAAGGATATTAAATATATTCCGATTTCGGCACTCTTGCAAGCAGAAGATCTTGTGAGCTGGAGCGCGTGCAGTCAGCGCAGCGCGGCACGGTGCGGCCCGGCCCGACGCGGCTCATTTTCTCATGTTCGCTACTCAATTACTCGAATACAAAAAAAACGCGTGTTCTTTAAGGTCTATATCAACGTATAAAAACCTCAGCTTTCGATCTAGACTACTTAACCCATTAACGCCGAAGCGTACCGTTTTTTTAGTGCATTTTCAACGCGATTATTTTCTATGTTATCGGAGCTGAAATCATTTCATTTGTACATATTTCGACGTAGAATTATATGCTTCTTCAGAATCTGGGCTCAAAATTTTGATCTGACATCAAGAAAAGAAAATATTGCCGATTTAAACAAAAACTGCAAATATTTTCGGAAAAAAAAATTTTCTCGATTTTTTTTTCGCAATGTTACCGCTATAGATCCATGCTCGTGATAACAATAAGTCAGTTTACAATACCTTCTTTACCGACCTCACTCACCTAGCCTATATCATGTTTACATCCATGGTTATATTCTCCAACTGTTCCCAGCTGTTCTCTGCAGATCAAGTTGACTGCAAGTAGTAGTAGTAGTAGTGAGGAATTCCAGTTTCATTGCAAGCAGAATGGGTCATTTCAATTGCATCAGGAATCAGATAAGTATGGAACTTTACTTTTGATTTTTGCTTCATACGCGAATTGTGGTTCTCTATGGTGATATTTTTTCCAGGTTAGAAAAGCAAGCAGAGTATGATCATGGAGATTTTTCAATGAAGATGGAAGTTAAGAAGACTAATGAAGAGTATTCCTGCTACACAGAACAGTATCAAGGTAAGACGTTGAAGAATTATTAACTATTATTCATGATTGACGGCAATTTCTCTCCTATACTTATTGTAACCGGTACATAAAAGAGATTGTATTGTTAATGTAGATGGTGTACAGAGTGATTGGACTGGAGAGATCTATTCAGAGCCCTCCTGCATCATACAACATGATTGAGGTAAGACTACAATGAATTATTTACTGATTGCCATATTTGATGCTAATCGTTTCAAATTTTGCTCTTTATATGAGGTGATCAATAGAGATTGATAATTTTCAGGAGCCGCCAATGATGTTCTCAACAGAAATAGTGAGAAAAAGAACCTACATGGAGCTCCAGAGCAATGTATGAGATGGAACGTGCATATCAGCGGATAAGTGGATTTGCAGTCGAATCAGGTATGTATTGAGTTATCGCAGTTAGCATATAACCAGAATGATTTAGCGTTGGACATTAAGATGATGAATTTTATTCATTTTAGATGCAGAGAAAGCTAATCTCTGAGTTCGGTCAAGATTGGTGACCCGGAGGTAGTGGACTGTCCTTGTTAGTAAAAATTGGAGAAAATCAAGAAATTCTCATGTCTACATCACCCCTTACGCCACAATGCAGTTTGCGCCGTAACCAACGCATACTCACTGGAAAATTGGCTCATAACACGTCGAGGAGAGTAGCTTGCGGCGATTCAAGAAAGGAGCGATGAAGTAGATCAAGTAATCTACAGTGAGCCGTCGTTCTCATTCCGAGATCCTGCAGAAGTTGATGCAAAAATCATCACAATGTTTAGTTAATTTACTCGTTATGTTTTTTTTTATTTCGAATATATTGATAATTGGAAAGGGAGCTAATGGAAGAGTCTATGAATCATTAGTATGATTAATACTCTGAATATATTTATTGTATAAAGTTTACGAGAGATTCTGTTGGTTGGTCTCTACAGGTAGAAAGCGAAGGTTTTGGAGCTTTCTCCCTCTCTTTCAATACTAATAATTTTCAATAATTTTTCTAATAATGATAGATTATTCGATAATCTAAAATAATTAAGAGAGTTGGATTGTTTCATGAATATTAATCAATGAGTTACAGTACTAACAAAGTATTGTCAATCAATCTATCAAAGATCATCTCTTTCAATGAATAATTTTTCCAATAATTGATAGATTATTCGATAATCTAAAATAATTAAGAGAATTGTTCTGTTTCATGAATATTAATCAATGAGTTACAGTACTTACAGTGTATTATCAATCAATCAATCACAGATCATGCTTGAAACCAACACATATTATATGATTGTTTTTATGATGTGTCAAGGTTAGTACTGCATATATATTCAGAGTATAAATCATACAAATGATTCATAGACTCTTCCATTAGCTCTCTTTCCAATTATCAATTCATTCGAAATCAAAAAAAACATAACGAGTAAATTAACTAAACATTGTAATGATTTTTGCATCAACTTCTGCAGAATCTCGGAATGAGAACGACGGCTCACTGTAAATTACTTGATCTACTTCATCGCTCCCTTCTTGAATCGCCGCAAGCTACTCTTCTCGACGTGTTATGAGCCAATTTTCCAGTGAGTATGCGTTGGTTACGACGCAAACTGCATTGTGGCGTGAGGGGTGATGTAGACATGAGAATTTCTCGATTTTCTCCAACTTTTACTAAGAAGAAAAATTTCTAGAGAACTAAATCCCAAATTATAAAAATATGTTTAGTCTGTAGGTGGAGGTATGTTGATGAGACTCTTCATAACACTGACGAACGTTTTTTTACTGTGATTAACAATCTCAGGCACAAGTTGCTTGGAAACAGATTTGCTTATGATCACTTGATTCGAGTTGCACCGACTACTGGAGATATTTAGCGAGGTTGCTGGGAATGAAAAATTTCCTTGAATGGGTGCGGAAGTAACCGGTGTATTTTGATTGATACTATTATGCTGAACAGCGGTGAAGGTTTTTTTTTGGTACAAAAAGAACTGTCACAAATGGTGCATCAGCCGGAGGGGTGATGATTACTTGATTCTGTTGACTATTGGAGACAGTGTTAGAGTTATCTTCAACTATTGCAGGAGACGATGAACTTGGCTGGTCGATATAATGCTTGAGTGTGATAGGATGAGGAGCTTCAAGTACTTTCATCAATAGATAGCGTTAGCCAGAGGAACAACATCAAACTTCCTTTTCCGTCTCAAACATTATTCAATTTTCGCCCTCTCTTCAGGCCTTAACATAGCCGGTTTCCCAGCAATTGGTACAATTCTCTTGACTGGTAGGTTATTCTCTTGGTTTGCCCTTGCTACTATTTCCGAAAGAACTTCTTCCTCAATATTGACGACGTATGGAGTGAGAGTTTTACCAACCTCCAGAACAATGTTTGAGGGAATCACTGGCATATCTTGAGTGCTTGTAGTAGTAGGATTATTCAAGTCGGGAACGTTGATGCCGACGCTCCCATGAACTGCGTTGACTTGATAAATATCATCAGGATTTATATCAGCAGCAATTTCGCCAGCGAAATTTTTGAGATACTCCCGATATTTGTTTGTTGACATGATCTGTAAATTAGAAAATTCAATAACAATTAGTTTTCATATAGATATGAATATTCATTTAAGATTATTTATTCATATATGTATATATATAGAATTTTCAATGAAAGTTCTATTTTTAATGAAATTTATTAAAAAAAAAAACAATACATACCAATTATTATCGACGACAACAGCAACAGCAACTGCAGGATCTGGAGCGTGACCTGGACCGCGACCTGGTTCGCGAGCGTGATCTGGAGCTAGACTCTGGGATCGCTCTGGTTCAGCTGGCTCTGGTGATCTCAAAGATCTGGGTTCTGGCGATGGAGTGCGGACAGGCGAGTAGTCTGGTGAAGGTGGAGGTGATTCTGGACTGTCTGGCAGTCTTGGTAATATTTGTAGCAAAAGTGCGTCTGGAATTCTTTGCTGGAAACCAGTTGCAAGCAAATTCCTCAATTCTTTGACTGTCAGTCGCTGAATTTGTAGCATTCTGAAAGAAAAATTGGAATTTAATTTCAATTTGTACATATATAGAGTATACGAGTCATCGAACAGTCAATTGCATAACATCTCACTGAAATAATCAATAATATATCACTGATATCAATAAATGGTTATGAAATGTAAGTGTACCAGTCATCAAATAATTCAATTACATATGATATACTATTGGAATGATGAATAATATATCAATAATGGAAATAATATCGGAATAATTATGAAATGGAGAGGTGTACGAGCCACTCTATAGTCAATAATATGATATAATATTGAAATAATCAATAATATATCAATAATATAAATAAACATGAAATGTATATGAAATTTAGGGCATACGACTCAACAAACGTATGAACAACTAGACAGACTAGACTTTATATGACATCATCTATATGCTAATGAGATAACCAACAGTATACAGACAATGTGAATATTGTGTAAGTATGAATTAAGGGTATGAAACTCAACAAACACATCATCACCCAAACAAGAGTCTAGTGAATTGTCGATGGAGTGTAAGAGTCACCCAGAAGCATGAAATATTTTAATGTATCCACTTACATTTGGAATTCAGCAAGCGCGACTACTCCTATGACAACTCCAACTTCGACAAATGCTCCAACTTCTGTAGCAGCACTTATGTCAGCACAGAAGTGAATTGTTCACTTCAAATGCGCCAACACACACACATTTGGAACAAACAAATTTTTGAAAATTAAAAAAACTCACAATATCGAAAAATCTCTTGCAGGGAACCAGTATCGACGTCCAACTTGACACGCACGTGGTCAGCAAATGGAAGCTGCAGAATGGTCAGCTCGCTGTGAAGGGAAGACACACAATGAGCTCCCTTGACACCCAGTCCTCCATTTAAAGCGCAAAAAAATGAAGATCGGTACTCATCAAATTTTCAGCGCTCGCCGGCACTTGTTTTGAAAATTGACTCTGCTGGCACTCGGAGCTGTTGGCGAGATCGATGAGCGGGCGCCAAGCTGGTGCGCGATGCTGTCGCTGTTAGGATGTCGTGGACAGCGACAGTGGGGGGCTTCGGGCGCAACGCTGCTGCTGCTGCTGCTGCTGCCGAGATGTCATGGGCAGCAGCAACGGGCGTGCGACGTATCGCACTGCCACCTCCAAGATGTTGCAGGCGGCGGCAATTGGTTGGGCAGGGGAGCATCTCCAGCTCACGTTGCGGTCGGCGGCGCCGAGCACACGAGGTGCCGCAGCAAGGCCGCCCGACAGGCGACCGCGAGACTCGAGTGTGAGTCGAGCCGACAGAGGAGATGCTCCAGCTACCCGGCGATCATGGCGGAACACTCGCACACGCACAATCCCGAAGCACAACACTGCAGCCCGCAGCTGGCTCCTCACTCACGCGCGCGCGACGCAATTTTCGGCGCGTCGACGTCGGCGAGACGTCGACCTACTCCCCGCGGATGACGTTTTGATAAATCACGCGCAGAAGTCGCCGTCGCGCCGACGGTGACGTTCCACGAAATCGGCCCCTTTCAGGGCTCCACGCGGCAATGGCTTCACAGAGTCGCGCGGCGTCTCTCTCTCTCTCTCTCTCTCTCTCTCTCTCTCTCTCTCTCTCTCTCTCTCTCTCTCTCTCTCTCTCTCTCTCTTGCGACTCGCAGCAACTTCACTCAGTTGTTGCAGTCGAACACTCCGCGCGCGCACGAAATTCAAACAGCACTTTGCGGCGGCGGAGGATTCACGTGCGCGCCATAGCGCAGAAATACTGCACGGACTTATGCGTGCAGGTTTCTACCCCAGTACAACCTCAAAAAAGCTAGGGGGTTTCTGGGCCATGGGGCTTCTGGGCCACTTAAGCGAAATGATGGTATACGCAAGTGATGAGAAATGCTGCTGATTTGTGAATAAGACCAAGTTTGGGTATACATAGGCATATAATTGTATGATATGAGAACGTCTTTACCGTTCCGTAAGGAATTAGTTGTTTTATGCGAGCAAATACCCTACGAAAATTCTCAGGTGGATCTCAGGTGAGAATTCAGGTGAGTTTTTAGAGATCATTTTTGTTCCAGCATGCATCACATTGTACCTCAGGATATACAGGACTAACATATTGAATGTTGGCAACATGTACAAATTGGGGTCGACATAGGATTTGGATGAATTGATGAATTATACCATCACTTGGTACCATCACTACTAAAAATTTTTAGGTTTATCTCAGGTGAGATCTCAGGTGAGAATTCAGGTGAGTTCTCAGAGATCATTCTTATTCTTGAATGCATTAGATTGTACATTCGAATATACAGGTGTTATGGCCCAGCCTTGCCCCGCCCATTTTTTTGAAATTTTAGATTGACACGAGTCGCATCGCATGATTGCGATGCGCATTTTCCCACGTGCTACCCGAGTTGCGCTGAGAAGCGACATTAGAATTGAGCGTACATGTGTGAGTGTAAGAATGCGCTGAGTTTGACGCATTCATGCGACGGATGGCAAATTGTAGGTAGAGCACAGGAATCATGGGCACAGCTTGCAGTTTCATTGCAGCTGTCCAACATTGGAACGTATGGATATCGGCTATAAGATATTTTCTTAGCAGCCTGTGTGGAGCCACGAGCAGCCAACGGGCGCTTGTGCGAGAATGCTTTTTTATAAGTGCGAGTTGCACACGGCAACGGCGCAGCTTCAAATTAGTTAGAAACGGCCATAGGAGATCTTTTTATCGGCACGTATAAGTTGACGAGTAGCCAAAGGGCACTTGAGCGACAATGAAAGAATGATATGTATGAGTAAACCAGAAGCGCATCGCAGCGCATGAACAGATTTGTAACGAAGCGAGCGCGCTTTGTAGATATGAGTTTTCGCGCGTGCGAACGGAGGAAAGACGCTGAGCCACGCGCGCTTGTTATCACTCTATGAGGGAGAGGTAATTCTCGCGAAGTGCGGCACCGCCTTTCAACCGTTTCGCGCCCACGCCTCGCGCCCTGAGAGCGCATCTTGACGTGACGTCACGACGCATATAAAAGATGCCGCCACGGCGGAAACGAATGAGTTGATTCGAGACAATCACGGATGCCACATGGGTGGCCGGACATGGAGCACGCGAGTGGCGCAGCTCCCCGCGAATGCGTAGCATACTTCCATCTATCGACGATTAGCAGAATGTGTGTACGATCCAACCACGCGGGATCGGGTGTTAGATGTATTTTGAATATCTCTCTATATTAAAAGCCAGACCACCGCCGCCGTGGGAAATTTTGACCCCGAAGTTGCCCCCTCAGTTGCCCCCCAAGTTGCCCCCTTAGTTGCCCCCCAAGTTGCCCCCTTAGTTGCCCCCCTTAGTTGCCCCCCAAGTTGCCCCCCATTTTACCCTCTTTTTCCACCCATTTTTCCACCTCTCTTTCACCCCATTTTTCACCCTCTTTTTCCACCCATTTTGCTTTCTCAAAGAGACAGCTTTGTAATGGGGCAAAAATCGACCCCCCGAGTCAGACCTCGGGACCTCGATTTTCGTGATCTACGGGTCGAAAAACATGGAAATCCAAAAGTGTCTGTATGTGTGTGTGTGTGTGTGTGTGTGTGTGTGTGTGTGTGTGTGTGTGTGTGTGTGTGTGTGTGTGTGTGTGTGTGTGTGTGTGTGTGTGTGTGTGTGTGTGTGTGTGTGTGTGTGTGTGTGTGTGTGTGTGTGTGTGTGTGTGTGTGTGTGTGTGTGTGTGTACGTCCCGTTTTTTTTTCGTCCACGATAACTCTCGAAGGAATGGTCCGATCGTCCAGAAATTTTGCACACCGGTTAGTTGTGACAAGATCTAGTCCGAGTTGAATTTTCAGCAAAATCCGTTGGTTATTTCCCTAGCAACCGTTCCTAACGTGTTTTCTCACAAATCCTTATGAGTGCTTATTGTTGTCCCAATTAGCTCCTTATCAACCGTTGTTTACCGCCCTAGCAACCGTTGCTAAGGGGAAGAAAAATTCATGTAAGTTTCGTTTCCAGTATTTTCAACGTGCTATAGAGAAAATTGGGAAAATTTGGTGTCTCTTGCCGTCGAAAATGATTAAAATAGATTTTGAATTGATCATTTCCAACCTCAGCCGTCGAAAATCATCAAAATGAGTCTTCGAGTGTACTAAATACGGACTTTCGGGAAAAGCAATTCCAAGTTGAAAGCTACAATTTTATCGGTCGGCCGCCATTTTGGGTCTTCCAAAAATAAATTTGAACAATTACAACTATACCAACTTTTAGTTTAAGCTCCATGGACGCTTGAAATTCACTTCCCGGGGTTCGTTGCGACCAGTTTCTATGTTTTACGGTTGACACAAAACAAAATTTTGACACGAAATTTTGTGTTTTTTTGCAATCAATTGTTTATAACAATGAGGGCGTTTATTTGATCGAGATAAAAGTAACGGAATCGGAAAGCTGACAAAATTTTGCACAAGAAAATGTTCTTTCCAAATTTTTTGAACTATTATAACCATATGAAATCTATCGCTCAAAAAAACGGCCGTCGAGCGGCCGTTTGGGCGCTCATGGGTTAAGGGCAGGACGGATGGATTTTAACCACCATTAAACCGTATGACAGTCACAAGATGAATTGATCGAAAAATTAAGCAGGTCCAAACGGCTCGCATCGTGTAGAACCTAGAACCGTTTGCATTGTTGCATTTGATCAAATAATAAGAGAGCCCGGGCAGACATCAACACTCGCGAGAAAGTTTGGTCAATTGAAAAAGAACGACACTTTCACAAAGATACGAATCGAATTGATTAAATAATTTTTTTGTAATTTTTGAAAAATAGATGATAGTATCTACGCTAGTGGAAAGGTGAAAATACACGTTTGGGACGCGTTTGTGGGTGATGTTGAAGCCTCTTTGAGAAAGCATACTGCTAAGGCACTTGGCAGCGGTTTTTGATTTCTAAAGAACACATGGGGGGTTGGCGAGCGAAGCGAGCAGGGGGGGTACCCTTAGTTGCCCCCCCCCCCAAGTTGCCCTTCTTAGTTGTCTTAATTTCCATTCTCTTTTTCCACCCGTGTCTTCGAATAAATTATTTATTTCCAATAAATATGCAATGGTCCGATCTCCTGGAAATTTTGCACACAGGTTGGTCGCGGCAAAACCTAGGCCGAGTTCAATTTTCAATAAAATCCGTTGTTTATTTGCCTAGCGACCGTTCCTAACGTGTTATCTCACGAATTCAAAATTAACGTTTGACGTTTAGACCAACCGGATGATTTCTTAAAAGTATAAAACTCCGGAATATCTGAATAAAATAAATTTTGAGCTTTTTCATCTTTTTGATTTAATTTGAACCAAGCAGTTAAAGTTGTTTCTGAATTTAATTCATTCACATCAATTTGTGCAGTATCTTTAAAAATTATCTGTTTTTGATTTTCTAAATGAATAGCTAAAGGAATAACTGAATGTGATCGTGCACATATTGGTAACGATAAAATACGCCAAGACGCTTCCATAGGACTAATGTAACGACAATCTACATATCTCGATATTTCGTCTGTAATTTTGGACTCTGCATTTTCGTTATCAATTTTTATATATGCTCTGTCATGACCTTTATTCAAATACATATATAAATATTTAATACTCATTATGGATGCACAATATTCAACATTAATATGGCAGTTAAATCTCTTTAAAAGATATGCATTATAAGGGACCACCATTGAATTATCAACGTTTACATCTATACCATTAATTTGTTTATTATAAAGATAATTTTTACATTTATTATCTCTACGGCGGTATTGAGGAAAGCCCGATTGATCAAATACTGTTTCATTAATCTTGTTAATAATTTGGGAATGGATACGTTACATGAAGTTCCAGGCTTGTTGAAGACTGTTGGTCCTGTAGATAAGTATTTACAACTAAAGCAATTACTTATGAGAAATTTACTAGATCAGATGATCATAAACTCGAGGCCCTGTTTGCTTCATGTCATATGTATTACAAAAGTCCATCGGTATTTTTTTAATGATATGTTGTACAAAGCTGGTGATTTTATACCCAGAGAATTTATTTTAATGACATGGAAAGCTAGACTTCCCAAAGAGTATAAATTATATCTAGATGGAATTGATATGAATAACGAAGTATTATTATTGGAGAAGTTAGATAGGTGCTATGAGTTATTGGATTATAGTCTAAGAATTGAAGTTATTGATAATAGTTAAAATAAGTTAAATGAGAAACTTGAGAATATTATAGATTCTTTAACGAAAAGATCGCGTTTTCGGTCTAAGGATAGAGGTCATGAGAGAAAAAAAATCTAAATCACGCGATCATAGTAATTGTAATGTTGAACAAAAAAGCGGTCATGATAATAAAGATCAACGTAATTTATGTTTTTATCATGGAAAATGTCGTACACAAGCTTGGAAATGTGAACAACCTTGCGATTGGGTTGTAAAAGAAGTAACTTATTCAAATGATATGAATACGAAGTCACAAAGGCAAGCAGGTGTGGAATCAGAATTCTGATCAATACAGAAAGTGCAAGGGCTATTCATGGGAAGAGCGATCCGTCGATTCGTTTTCGAATACGTGATTGTCTTGGTAATCAATATTTTCGTAGAAAACTTTACCCCGTGGATAGTTCAATGGAACCTTGCTTTTCTAACTGCTCAATACAAGTAATCATAGTAGAACTCTGACGAGGGTCAATGATATGGTATGATGATCTGTGTGATGGAATGTGTGTTAACGGAAATTATAAAACTGTAACGAATGGGCAGACGCGCCTAGCGTAAGTTGAGAAAAACGAAATCGAAACCAAAGAAAAAATCTTTACATGAAATTTGACACGCATGTTGCTGGTTTCGGACTAAGGTCATACCTTTTTATCTACGACCTGAATATGCAAGCAATTGGGATTGTTGAATTATTAAATTGCGTTTGAATGAGTAGTGAAATGAGATTCACCTGCGTGACTATGATTGTTCGATCATTTATAATTCCGAACTCTGGTTTCACGACAATTGTCAGAATCTTGTGATTAAAACTCTGTTGATTACAATTATATACTTCCCGATATAAGACTAATCGATTGTGATAATATCGACATTACGGTACGTTAAGCCAGATTTTGGAATCAATTTACTCAGGAAACAATGTGATATTGTCTTTTGTAAGTTTGTAAAGTTGAAAAAATTTTTTCTGGCTTCAGCAAAAACACCGAGATTAAAAGGAATTAAATCTATTGTGATCCAACAGTTTATGGGATTATCGCTTTCAGCAGGAAAATTTTGTAATATAATCAGTTAAATGCGAATATGACTTTAACATGGTCAATGAACATTGAGTAATGTGTTAATTACTGTTAAGATCTAGAATAAGAAATAAAATGTACAAGAAGCGAAAACCCGTGAGTAAAGAAGAAATATACAAGCGTCAATTTTTGTTCATAAGAATTATAGAAATCAATAAATTGTTATAGAATTGTTAACGCGACTGCAAATATAGCGACATATTGTAGTCGCTCAGGATTGGAAATAGTATATTATGCATCCGAGCGAGGTTAGGCGATTTCGGCACGAAAAACAAAGCGTTTGCCATATCTCAAAACCCTGATTCTTTAGATTTTTTTTAATAGTTTATCACGTTCATTACTTGTTCGATTCGTGAGTATTTTAGTTCACTTGCAGTCGCGGTAATTTTTCAAAGGCAATTGTGTCTTCTGTTAAGTGTTCTAATTCCACCCCTTTCGACATAAGTATTACATTTCCGAGATGAACACATTCGCAAACATTATGCGTTCCACTACTACCGGCTAGAACACAATGGGGAGGTTTGAGCTGTGCAAACTTGGTGTATCCTATCTTGACATTCTCATACTCTTCCTTGAACAGAGTATAGAGCTCAAGCACGCTACAGAGCAATAATCGTTTTCGCACTCGCTCGTCATCATCATTTTCGATAGATAAGGAATCTTTCATCCCAGGCATCAATCGACCATCAGCATCGTCTTCATAGAAACTTTGAACGAAAGATATAGTTTGATCAGGTAATACTTTGCTTTTGTTATTAGCAGGTGATGTAAAAATACCATTTTGAGCCACTAGATCTTGAGCTTTTCTTGCTTCCCATTCCGAGAAAGAAAACTGTTTCCGAAGTTCATCAGGAGTCCAATATTTTGGCGAAAGACTGAGCAGTAAAATCCTTTCCTGTATGTTCTGGGTCTCTCGAAATTTTTCTTTTAATTGGTCAAGGACAGTGACACCTGCCTTATGATATTCATCGGTACAGTATTCTTGACCTACTTTAGATTTCTTACTGTATAGAGAAGATGGATTATTCGCAGCTGTTTTCCTTCCGCAAGACGATAATAGTTTAATTTTACATTTCAGACAAATTTTCGCATCTGCAGGTATTGATAGATCATTTTCTGTGAATGATTTTGGGAAATTCACCAAATTATTCTTTAAATAATAATTTGGTTCCTGCAAAGGATTGGCACATTTCATAGTAGGAGCTTTACTCATCTTGCTTCAATATTGGAACGTCAAACGTCCAAAATTGATAAATTGATAAGTAGAGAAAATAAAGGTTTGATAGGATCTCTCTTTTTTATCTACGTTATTCCAAGAGAGAAGGATCTCTCTTACAGTCTTATAATATATTCAATAAACTCAAATGTATACAGAACGGTTTATTCGCTGAGCTTGAGAAACAATATTTTGGTTATAGACAATTTGGAAAGATTTTTTTAAAGTATGATTTGATGTTAATAACGGATATTATTATATCCATTACTAGCCAAATTCTATTGTGGGCACAAAAAATACGATATCCATCTAGCGGACACATCAGTAATTACGACATTCCAAATTTCGTTAATCTGACAACGAATTCATGATTAGCAACTTAAAAGCTCTCTTTTGCATTTATTAAAGTCAATCACAATTGTCCTGTAGCCATAAAATCGTATATTCCAAGTATACAGATGCTAATTTTTTCTGTTGAAGAATATTGGAATGACTAACAAATATTTCAATGCAGCTTTCGGAAGCGGATTTGGTATCTTTCAATGAAATATTTCAATAATATTGCAGCAACATTTCATGAAAGATTCAACGAAATATTTCACAATATTACAATAAAATATTGCAGTGCGAAATTACTGCAAGATTTCTGAAATATTTTCCAGAAATATTCTATGCAATATTGCTGCAAGATTCCTGCAAGATTTGACTGCAAGATTGAGGACAGTCAAAAGCTGCATTGAAATATCGCAGAAATATTGCATTGCAAGATTTCATGCAATATTGCTGCAAGATTTCTGCAAGATTCAACTGAAAGACCCTGAGAAGTCAACGACTGCAGTGAAATATTGCAGATATATTGCATTGCAAGATTTCATGCAACATTGCTGCAAGCTTTTTGCAAGATTCTGCTGCAAGATTGAGGGCAGTCAACAGCTGCATCAAAATATTGCAGAAATATTGCATTGTAACATTTCATGCAATATTGCTGCAAGCTTTCTGCAAGATTGGACTGCAAGAAAACGAAGCGATATGGCAATGACGAAGTCCGGTGGCGGGGGACAAGTGCAACGCCTATTGGCTCTGCCGCGCCGTTGCCTGCCGAGCGGTTTGGTGATTGTGCCGCGCGTCCACAACATAACGAGCACGAGTGGCACACAATATTTTTGTTGAAATTATGATTAGGTGGGTGGGTGAGGGTTATAAAATGAGCACTTAGTACTCATTTTCAATAGTTCCGGCACCGCAGTACACAGCCGATAAATGTGTAAACCCCTCTCGGGGGTCACAACTTAAGGTAGTTCATGCCAAACTGCGTTTTCTTACAATTGTCTTGAAATTTTAGCCACTCATTCATAACAATATTTTACACCAGCTGTCAAAATTTGAGCGAGCTCAGCCGTGCCAATCATGAAATATTGAACGTCAAATTTTCACTTTTTAACGCGTGAAGTCCTATACCGAGCCTCTCAGGGGATGCTCAAAAAGACGTTTCCATCGATATCTCGAAAATGCTTCTTTAAATGTTGACAAAAAAACAGTATGTTATAGAGGACATAGTAACGAAAACTTCCCTCGCTTAGTGTAGCATGTTAAACCGTACCGTTTCTGAGTTATTTTAATGCAAAGTTGATGATTTCACGTCGCGAACGCGTGAGCGCAGCGAGAGCAAGTGAGACAGAGCATGGGCGAGCTTGTGTTCGCCCGTGCGTGTGCCGTGTACATGTACCGTGCGTGTGTGCGTGAGCTTTATATGGCATGAACTACCTTAAATATAACATCCAAGATTTATATTGTTAGAATCCGTGTTGGTCCGGGGCAAAGCTTTTGCTTCGCGACCCAAGGATCGGTGGTTCGCGCCCGACCTTTTTTTATTTAGTTGAATCTGATAGAATCATCCAATTTTTTGGGAAGTATAAACTCAACGGACCAAAATGAAAAACTTTTATATTTTAAAATGATTTTCGGAATTTATTTAAGTTTACTTGACCCCAGGGCACATGGGGTAATTCATTCTGCAGGTAGAAATTGATATGATTTTAAATGAATATATTTTCAAGGCATAAGTAACTTGCCAAATCACTTTTTTTTGTTTATTAGATTGATTCTATCCAAAAGTTTCAGAAATTTGACATGTATATATTTATTCTTATTGAATTTACAAATTAAGTGAATTCAACATGTCTACCATAAAACATCTGGATAAAATGAATTCAATGAACAAGAAAAGATCAATTCACCTCACATAACTATCTATTCAACTTAAAATTCTATTAAAAGTATATATTTTTATGATGAATAATCTGAATTCATGTGTAAAATCATTGAATTCTTCTGCAATCACAATGATATAACAATCATAAATAACATTATTCATCAGTGATGGATTCCATTCTCCCTTATGAAAATATTCATGTAATTGCATCTATCAGCAATTAAGGAGATTTTATCTGCCAATTGATTATGTTAATCAATTCAAGCATAAAAAAATGTATTATATAGATGTTTATTATTCTTACACGTGTATCATACATATTAACGTAGATGTTTTATTCAAATTGTATTGGATCAATAAAGTGTATTAACGTGATTTGGCAAGTTACTTATGCCTTGAAAATTTATTCATTGAAATCATATCAATTGGATGATTCTATCTGATTCAACTAAATAAAGAAAAAATAAAGTCGGGGGGTCGGGCGCGAACCACCGATCCTTGGGTCGCGAAGCAAAAGCTTTGCCCCGGGACCACCGCACACTTTTACAATATAAATTTCAGATGTTATATTTAAGTTGTGAGTCCTGAGGGGAATTTACTTATTTATCGGCTGTGTAGTGCGGTGCCGGAACTATTGAAAATGAGTACTGGGTGCTCATTAGACAACCCTCACCCACCCACCTAATCATAATTTCAACAAAAATATTGTGTTCGATACGTGCTCGTTGTGTTGCGAACGCGCGACGTAATCACCGTTCGCCGGGCGCGGCGCGGCCGCCGCGGCAGAGCCAATAGGTGTCGCGCTCGTCCCCCGCCACCGGACCTCGTCATCGCCACATCACTTCGTTGCTGCAAGATCCTGAGAAACATTTCATGCAATATTGCTGCAAGATTTCTGCAAGATTCTTCTGCAAGCTCATGTAGAGTCGAAGGCTACATTGAAATATTGCACAAATATTTCGATGGAAGATTTCATGCAATATTGCTGCAAGATTTCTGAAAGATTCTGATCGCTTACATCGAATTCAATGTGAGAAAATGTATACGAATTCTCACTATGAGACCAGGCGCGAACCCGTGATTCTTTGGACGCGGCGCAAAATTCTTGCCGCCAGACCAGCACACACTTTTATAATACATAATTCCGTCAATACTGTATTCAAATTCTGATCTTCCGAAAGGAACTATAATATTGCACCAACCTTGCAGAAATATTGATTAAGAGATTTAAAGGGTTTCAAAAAATCGGCTCTCAAATATTGCAGCAATCTTGCAGCAATCTTTCCATGCAATATTTCAAAGTTGTATTTCTAGAATCTTACAGAAATATTGCATTGCTCCTTGCACTACCGATAGGTGGTGACTCGCTTCTCGCAAGTAAAACTGTATGCCTCTGTCTGTATACCAGCATCCACAATGATGGGTACCAAACTCGATTCCAAGCGCTTATTTCTGAGTCAAACTGGAAAAACTATTTTTGTGGGAGTCTCTACCGCATTCTCAAGCTAGAGAGTCATTGAAGAGTTCCCGATAATCTAAAATTATTCACAGGTTTGTCAGCACTGGAATATTGTAGCAATCTTGCAGCAATCTTTCAATGCAATATGCTCAATCATGTTAGTAAAATCTTGCAGAAATATTGCAGTGCAAGATTTCTGCAATATTTCAAATTTTCCTAGCCAATACTGCAATATCTAGTATCAATCTCTAAATGCAATATTGCAAACAGATATTGCTGAATTATTGCATGAATGATTCAACGAATGTCGATGAATCGGCAATGAAATATTGCAACAATCTTGCAGCAATTTTTCAATGCAATATTTCAAATTCATATTGCTGGAATATTACAGAAATATTGCATGAAAGATTTCAAGGGTCTCATCGAATCGGCCGAGAAATATTGCAGCAAACTTGCAGCAATCTTTCAATGCAATATTCGAAAGTTATGTTTCTGTAATCTTGCAGAAATATTTTATGAAAGATTTCAAGGGTGTCGACGAATCTGCAGTGAAATATTGCAACAATCTTGCAGTAATCTTTCAATGCAATATTCATAATCATATTGTTGAAATCTTGCAGAAATATTCCATTGCTTTCTTGCAAGCCGGACATATCAATACTGCAGAAATATTGCAGTGCAAGATTGCTGCAACATTTCAAATCTTTCTTGCCAATATTGCAGCAATATTGCAGCAATATTGCATGCTGTGTGGGAATATAAAGTTCATCCTCCCGTAATTTTCATGTGAAGAAACATCATGAAGGAGTCGATTCGTATGAAAACGGATCAGACGGATCAGAAAGAAATTACCTGCGCATTAATTTTCCGAATTGAAATTTTTCGAAGAGTCGATGCGTGGGCGTTGAAAATGGGAAAATGCAATTTTTACGTGCAAAGTTGATGGGAAACGCCCCATATCATGCTGAACATTTTTAAAAATTTATGCTTGGACGTGTAACGTGGGGAAAAATCATGATTCGATAGCTTGTATTGTGATGATGATTGAAACGAAATATAAAATAGTGTTATGATAAAAATGTTGCCGTTACCAATTGATAGAGTTGATTAAACACATCGTCATTCGATATCGTGAGAAATTCGATTATTTGTATGCAAGGGCATAAAATTCATGAGTCGAAATTGTTGTTGTCTCTTGTGATGGAGAGATCATTGAATTCAATGATCTCTCGATCACAAGAGACAACAACAATTTCGACTTACGAATTATACAAATAATCGAATTTCTCACGATATCGAATGACGTATTAATACATGTATTAATACACTATGAAATAGTAATATGATGCAAACTGTATCCACGATACTATCGGGTAATATAATTTGTTTGAAATGATTTCGCGATTTCAGGCCTGATGGATGAGAAAATTGAAGAGATTATTCTATTTTTCTCTACATGATTCATTATTGTGAACAGTTTAGAGCTGTTAGACTCTAAACTTTTCTATCGGAAATGCCCATAAAAGACTCGATCAAGAAATAGCGAGCGAGAGTATATTGCTAGTACATGTACGAGTCGTTTTTCCAACAAATTGTATTTGAATGACAAAAATAATAAACCTATCCAGTCTAACTGCTCTAAACTTTTCTACGTTGATACTGTTGTTAATACGACACGCATGACAGGAATTAAAATCACGTATCTGTTCCCGTTACATTTTATGCATCCATGAGTTATTGGAAAATATTAATGTGTCTGCGAGAAATAATAGGAAAACGTTGATTTTTGTATATTTATTCTGAAACTTTTATCTTGCAAATACTGTGCTTCAAATCTACAAATTATCTTAATTCAAAGAATTGAAAATGAAAGTACGTCAAGCATCCACCAAATCAGGATGAATGGAACACAAAAATATAATCAATTAATTTATGAGAAGTAATATTTCCGATTCAGCATAATTGATGAAGCGCAGGTCATGATCTCTCACTGTTAATTTTCAAAATGCAAATGTTTTCGTGAGGGACGGAACCCCGATATAAGTCAACCATGGTGAAATTTCAGAAACTTTTCGTGACAAGTATAATCTTAAATACTGATAACTGAAGATTATGCTGTTAACATAATAAAGTTTTATAGGATGTCCCTTGGAACTCAATAATAATTTTCCGGCACTCATCGTTTTGAATCAGTTCATTTTCAATATAGTTCATTCTCTATATGTTTTGATAATAATCGTATACAATTTATATTGAACGCAACGGTTCAACCAATCTAAAGTCAGATTCGTAATCAGCGATCCAAAAAACCCTCTTATAATAATTTTCACCAAGACCCAGTGTATTTTCTTAAATAACCTATATTAAATTCTCAAAATCTGAGGCCGGTTCTGTCATCAGCGACCTCAAAAACCCATGGATTCTAATTTCATTCAAATCCAAATTTTCGGTCGGCAATCTTAGAGTCTCTAATTCGAATTTTTGAAATCTGTGGCCGGGTTCGTAATCAGCGACCTCAAAAATCCATGGATACTAATTTCCATTAAAGGTCATCAATGAAGAAAATATGTAATGTGAATAGTTAATTTCCAGAGTATCACGTCTCGACGTGGATTAGGTTGTCATATTCAGACGTGCATACATACATACACACATACAAACACATGCATATCACATCATCCCCGAAGTCGGAAAAACTCCGAGGGATAAATTTTCTCCTGAAATGGCACTTTTTATGAAAGTAAATTTGAAGTGGAACTTTTTATAGGAAGTTTCTGAAATGGAACGTTCTTCCTCCAAAGCGTCGAAATGCTCGCATCATAACTGACAGCCATAGGACCCATGCTGTATGGAACGGCGAATTTTCTTGGGATGGCGCATACGTAATCGTTCATTCTAAAGATGAAAGATGATTATGAAACAACATCAATTGATGAAAAAGATAAACAGTAAAGAGATACTCACATCGTAGACACGTTCCTTTTAGAAATGGTACAGCGAACTCTCAAGCGAAGGATAGATATCACGATGGAAGGAATAAACTATGGATAGGGAATTTATTACAATGCATGATATCAAAAATACATAGCCATTATGAACAGAATGCGCGGTCTGGTGTAGTTTAGCAAGAAACGAACAAGACGTGAGATGAACTTCAATGTACGTAATGCAAAGAGATGGCTCCCAGAACAAGGAACAGAAGGAATCGAAGAGGAATCGAACAAGAGAAGACATGTTAAAAAGTACAGGGGGCATCTTTTCTTGGTAAAATAAGATAGAGAACTGCCAAATCGAACATGCAACAAGCTGGCTGGCAAGTTAGCCAGAGAGTGACGCCAGACACTTGCAAAGAAACCCTTACGCAACATAAAGGAGGTTAGAAACGCGCTACTTCGCGATAATTTATACGTTCGAAATTCTGCACGGAGTTAGTAGTAACGGAAACATTCACACTCAAGCGCTCAAAACGAAGAATGACTTCCACGAAATAATAGAAAAATCACAAAGCTTGTGGGAGAATAGAGCGTTGTCGAATAAATTAGTGAATCTGCGAAACACCGTTGCTATATCAAGCATTCCCATTATGATAATAGTAATAATCATAGTTTGTATTTAGAAAATTCCAGTCTTCGGGGGTCCTTCATTTTATCTCTCAGACTGTCAACAGGAAATTCAAAAGAAGCCAAGCCAACCCTGCGAGAAGACGTCAACGTAAAGTAAGGGCGCAACCAGGAGAAGATTACGATGCAGCCACAACCATGTTATGTCGGGACACTGGGACCGGCTATAAGCTTATCGGACCTGACCGAGAATGTGGTTACACTATTACCAAGAAAAGACAGGAGAAACAACCGCTCATTCTAAGACCTCAAACAATGAGATTAATGAAATAAAAAAAAATTCGATTAGAAATATATCATTTTATGATCTAGTATACTGTGTCGTGTCCGCCCCTACGGGAGGGCGGCAATGAAATAAAACAGAAAGAAAATGAGAAACTTCCTCGGCCCTGGACGTAAATATCTCGTATTTGCTTACCTGAGGGTAGATCGTTTGTGGTACGGCATCTAAATATATTCCTGTTGTGCACGCACACAAGTTATGCACTGTTGTGCAAACGCAAAGTTGTGCACTGTTGTGCAAACGCAAAGACGCTATCTGTTGTGCAAGTGCGAATTCGCGTAGGCACGAAGTTGTGCACTCAGTGTTGTGGATTCAGTCTTTTTCGGTTATGGGAGTTATAGAGTCGGTTCGGTTACAGAATTTAGAATTCTGAAAGGAGTAGGATGGTGGTAAGAAAATAGTAACCGGGTGAGAAATAATCATAGATTTGTGTGTGATTTATTAATTTTAGGCAGAGAAATATAAATAACTAAAACAGGGATCGCATCGGTAGGGCGAGCGCAATGGACATGGACATGCGGCGGATTCACGTCAATCGCACGCTTTAAGATTACAACTACTTATTCTTATTCTATCCAACTTACAGAGTAGAGCTCGTAGATTCGTAGACGGTAACGGGAAAAGGGCACTCACTGCCACTGTGTTCGGTCACATTTGGTCACTTAGTTACACTTAAGGGGGTAGCCTGCCTAAATTTCAACATGGTTAAAAAAAATCGTACGAGGCTGTAAATTTATATTCTAATTCATTATTTTACAGCGATTTCAACGACGTATCGACCACCCCTGAAAAAAATTTTTTAGAACGTACTTGGGATTTTTTTTCTCGGCTTCTAGAAGTCCAATCGCAAAACCGATACGTACGTTTGTGGAAATTGTATTAAGGAACCCTCAAAAAAATTTTCAGCCCAAACCACTAAAAATAAGTCTTGATTATTCACCTCCTCCTGCATTACGTTTCCACCTTCATTCTTGCAACGACATAAAAACATCCATTTGATTCACACGAAGTAATTAGTATACATGCGATGGGAGGATGTGTACGTGTGTAAATGTGTGTGTGTGTGTGTGTATGCACGCAAACACACACACACACACACACACACACACACACACACACACACACACACACACACGTACGCACGCACGCACGCACGCACGCACACACATCCTTCCACTATACATCGCATATATGCTGAATGCTCAGTCTGATCCGAATAGATGTTTTTATAACGTTGCAGAATGAAGGTGGAAACGTAATGCAAGAGGAGGTGAATAATCAAGACTTATTTTCAGTGGTTTGGGCTGAAAATTTTTTTGAGGGTTCCACAATACAATGTCCACAAACGTGCGTATCCGTTTTGCGATTGGACTTCTAGGAGCCGAGAAAAAAATCCCCAGTACGTTCTAAAAAATTGGAAAAAGTTTTTTTTAGTGAAAAAATTTTTTTTCCGGGTTGGTCGATACGTCATTGAAACCGCTGTAGAAAAATGAATTAGAATATAAATTCACAGTCACGTAAAATTTTTTCTTAACCATGTTAAAATTTAGAAAGGCTACCCCCTTAACTGTCTCTACACTTATATTTATATATCCCTAAGAGGTAGAACAGAGGTTTTCGTGGTCGTCTACTTGACGCTGCTTCCAACAACGGGCAAACAGAGCTTCTGCTTCCCTTAAGGGGGGATATACAGTTAGAACGAGAAAAAAAACTCATTTTTGAAAATCGTTTTCCAAGGATAGTTTTCAATCAAATAAATCGAAACTTTCTTACAATTATAAGTGTATCCATTTAGTATACATAAATATTTTTTTTTAATTTTTTTTTAACGGTCGTTAGATAGCGTTGGAATAGTACTTCTATTTTGCTTGTGTCGGCTCTCCTGGTCGCAATTTTGATCGGAAATCAAAAAATTAAAAAAATTTACATTAATTACATTCACAGTTAGTAGATGAATTACCAAAAAAAGTGAAAAAAAACAAAATTAGCATTTTTGGCGTAAATTCTTCGAAAAACTCAATTTTTTTCAATTTTTTTCCGCCATTTTCTCATATTTTTCCATATTTAATAATAGAATATTAGAATAATTTCGGATTCATCTGATAGATGATACTATAATAAATAAATTCTATAAGTTTCAGCTCAATCGGATAATTAGTTTTCGAGTTATCACCGGCATAAACTCCAAAAATGCAGTTTTGAGAAAAACGCGTTGAAAGTTTTGAATTATCGTTAAATCGTACTTACACTTCAATTCCTTGGAAAAAACACTTGGAGTTCGAATTTCGGAAAAAGGGTTTCAGGAGCATATTCAACGGGAAATTTACTAACTTTTCATGAAAAAAAAATCGAATTTTTTTTTCATTCTAACTGTATATTCCCCCTTAACAGGAGACGGCCGTACAGATAGTTAGTGTCACGAGCCCCCCTACTGAAAATTCTCAGGTGAGATCTAAGGTGAGATCTCATGCCAATTTCTCAGGTAGGATTTTTTTTCTTAAATTTTTTCCTTCATAGAATGTACAGGACTAACATTAGTTGTTGGCAACATGTGGAAGAATAAGGGTCGATATAGAATTTTGATGGATTGACGAAATATATCATCACTTGGTTTCAACACTACTAAGGATTTTTAGGTTCAGGTGAGAACTCACTAAAATTATTTTTTAGAAATTTTTCTGTGCGTTTCTTAGCCGGCAAATCAAAAAATTTATAGGAACAGAATAGTTCTAAAATTACTCAGAGAACATTCTCAAAGTTTTTCAGAAGTTTTTAAGCAATTGGCGTTTTTTTGAAAATTTAAAAAATCAAAATTTCGAAAAATTTCATCAAAAAATTCTGAAAAAATTCGAAAATCTTCTTCAGGTGATTCTAAGACTTTTTGTTCCCAAGAATTCTATGATTTGACACATAGTTTTCGAGAAAAACAATTGCCAAGTTGAAAGCTACAATTTTTTCGGTCGGCCGCCATTTTGGGTCTTCCAACAATAGATTTGAACAATTACAACTATGCCAATTTTTAGTTTAAGGTCCATGGACGCTCGGAATTCACTTCCCGGGGTTCGTTTCGACCGGTTTCCATGTTTTACGGTTGACACAAAAAAAATGTTGACTCGAAATTTTGTGTTTTTTTCTAATCAATTGTTTATAATAATGAGGGCGTTTATTCAATCGAAATAAAAGTAACGGAATCAAAAAGCTGATAAAATTTTGCACTAGAAAATGTTCTTTCCGAATTTTTTGAATCATTATAACCATATCAAATCTATCGCTCAAAAAAACGGCCGTCGAGCGGCCGTTTGGGCGTTAATGGGTGAAGTACAGAGGAATAGTAATCAGTAAGAAATAGACGCGTCGTGGCGATGGTTCGATCACGTCTAAGCAAGTCAAAAGCCGAGCGACTGAGCCATCAACTTCTCCCCTGGCGACCGCGCACCTCGATTTTCGCTCGCATCGCAGTCAACGTCACATTGTTCCGCGCTCGAGTCCGAACACACTCAATGGTGACGATTATCAAGGTCGACGGTTTCTACAATAATTACATATCGCAATACCCACACACATGCATATGCGAGTACATCTGGAGTGGGACTTCATATAGAAAGTTTCTGAAATTGAACGTTCTTCCTCTCAAGCGAAGATATATTTTTGTGAGACTATTGCCGTATAGCACCCTGCTACAAGACACGACCCAATCATTTTTGGAATACTCTGGGTGACTAATTAATACGTAATCGTTTATAAATATTTCATGAGAAATTTTGATACAGATACGGAGTCGACACAAAACTGTTCCAACAATTTTCTATGCGTAATCCAGATTGAGTAAGGTGAATAAGATGCAAAAAAATGTGGCAGTCTTTACAAGCCAATCGAGGACGACTCCCAGCAGGCTATCGACTAACAGAAAATTATAAAAGAGATGCTTTGGCTGCAGATGTAATGTGAAATTCAAGCTTTGATTGGATTATGCAATTGAGGATCCAAAGATTAGAGAAAAAATGAACATCATTCTCAAATGCATTCAAACATATTATTCGTACCAGTTCTTCGTCATTGAGTGTCGCTCGTGCTACTGAAGATAATCCAGCATTACGCTTCGTCGCAGCCATAGTCTGAAAGAATAGTAGTTTTGATTGAAAAATTATCTTCGTCAATAACTTCGAAACTATTATCGGCCGAATATCGAATAAGAATTGGAGGGGGATATTACATTTCATAAAATCACATTGAATCTAAAGAATGTTCCCTTTCTCAATTTTAATTATTCATAAAGGCCATCGCAAAATAGTTCTTCGACAATATAAATTACTCAATCACGGCTTCGAGATCATAGGGAAAAAGCTACGTTATATTACAGTTACCTCTAAGAAAGCTATCGGTACTGTGCCAGAATGTGAATTGTTCCTCAGCTCTTCATCTAATTTACGTAATCACGAATCAAGGGAACACATTCTCAAATATTCTTATGAACATTCGGAGTATGCAGATGAGTAGGTCCCTAATTATTTTCATCATATCTGTCATACCATCTCGTATCATATGTTGATTCTCTACTATGATGGACAATTTTAGTTCTACTCTGATAAAATTTCAAATATTCGCCATACGTGCCTTATTGTGAAATCTTTTGGAAAAATATATTATAGGTTGGAAAATTCTTGGAATATCCTTAGTTGAACGTGTCTGTTATTTGGGGGAGGAGCGTTAGAGAAGTACTTCTAGCTCTGAGTTATGGGGGAATAAAAGCGTGCACAACAATAGATCAACGTCCGGATATGTTTAAATGGTAATAATCGTGTGACATGTTCAGTTGCGGTTAAATTATCAATTATCTACAGTGAATGAGTGATATGATTCCTGACTTCAATAACACAGCTCCACAAAAAAAATTGAACCAGAGATTGGATTACCCTACATACATATATTTTTGGCTGCTGAATCTGAATCCGGAATCCGTTTAGCTCCATCGCCTCTGCGTTTAGCCATAACCTCAAAAATATGGCAAACGAAAATATTTTTGCAGAACAGAAAATTTTATTTCATTTTACATGAAGAAATAAAAGAAAACTGTCCCTAGCGATTTTTCGATTCGTCGCATAGTTTTTGAGTGGAAAAACTCAGAAAGTGTGCCGGATTCAAAATTTATAATTTTATAAACTTCTCACACGTAAACTATGCGACAAATTGAAAAAACACCAGAAACAGTTCCTATCTAATTTTCTAGATAAAACGTTTTGCAAAATGATGTTTTTTAAAAATTTTTTTGGGATAATGTCTAAACGCAGAGGTAATGGAGCTAAACGGACCTCGGATTCAGATTTAGCATCCAAAAATACATATACAGGGTGTACATTCATGAATTTTAGCCACGAATAGGTTAAAATGTTGATAGAATTTTACGGGCAAATTTTTCATAGCGGTGTGATATGATCAAATACAAAGCCATAATCGATCGACAAAAGTAACCAATGAGAAATCAGGTCAGAAGTTTTGGTCGGTCCTTTCAACCTGCAGCACCGAAGACCTGTAATTGATATGGGTATGTTTATGACATTTTTTATGCACGTAGCTCATTGCAAGTATGCGCGGGTGCATCGGCCAGCCAGCCAGCCTACTCTAACCGACCTTCGGCCTCCGCTATCCCCGACCCTTTTTTTCACAGGCTTTCCCAAGTACTAAAAATTTCTCGTCCCTCGATACAATAGCCTTAGCCAGTACGGGACGCTCCATCGAGCCCCAGGCCCGAGAGGCATCAGCGGATATCCTTACAATGACAAACACATGTTGTCACTGCCAGTGATGGGAAAGAAAATTTTTTATTTTTGAGTCTCAGTGTCGACAAATGATTGTACTTGATTCGCGTTTCGTTACTGATAAGTGTGTACTTTGAATCATAAAAATCGAACCATATTAACTTCAGTTAATATCAAAGTTCAGAAACCATCAATCCTAAATTAAAATATTTACCTTCATTTAGATATCGATGATATGGTTCGATTTTCGTGATTCAAAATACATTTCAATCAGTAATTAAGAGACAACCTGGTACATTAATTTTTGATACTATTCAGTTGAAATTGAAGAATTTTCTCCTAATATTGTCATTCTGCATATTTGTATCAATGTTTGTGAATGCATTTTACAGTTTGAAATTTGTGCGTTAAAAAAGGGCAACTGGATATTCTGCAACGTTCAATTTGAAGGCCTTTATTGGAAAAAAGTGAACAAATAGTATTGTAGATAACGAACTGTGTTGTTAAATAACTAATCGGAGAGATACAAAAAAATATCGAATAATTTTGAAGAGGAGTTTTTCAGTTAAAGTTCATTTTTTTCACAAGTACATACATATTGACTCTTTGAATAGGCAGATGTGTTAAGATAGATCTTATATCTAAGAATTGAAGAAACATACTGTTGAAAATGAAAAATATTCAAGTTTTTGGCATATGTTCAAAATGACGACCTTCCATATTGATGCACATCTGAGTTCTTCGTATAACAGCTTCCGTTGCTCTGAGGATCATATCTTGTGGAACATTGTTCAGTGCAGTTTGAATTCTCTCACGTGATTCTATGACAGTATTCACTTGAGTCTTGTACACTTGCTCTTTCACGTGGCCCCATAAGAAAAAGTCCAACGGAGTCAGATCTGGTGAACGCGCCGGCTGTGCAATAGGTCCACCACGTCCAATCCATCTGTGAGGGTACTTTTCATCCAAGTAGTTGCGTACATCCACTGAAAAATAATTCGAAAACTTTACTTTTTCAACAAACTATAATTACGATGGAATGAAGGGAGGAAATATAACGTATGATAAATGTTTGTTATGATCGAAATACTCATTTTCACCGTAAAACTTTTATACGTTTCTTAGGTATCTGTTTCGAATCGTTCCTTAAAATTTTGAATATAACAAAAAGTGAGATAATCTTTTCAAATGGAATTTATTTTTACCTTGATAATGTGGCGGAGCACCATCTTGCTGGAAATAGTATATTACACTACAAGGGACGAATGTCGATCATTCTTCCCGGCGGAGAGATTGCCCCCCGAGGCGAAGCCGAGGGGGGCTATCTGCCGGGAATGATGATCGACTATCGTCCCGTGTGGTATATACTATTTTTCTTAATAGCCGGCCGAAAATTCGTGGTCCAAGAACCACCGCGACGCGAAAACTTGCAAGCAGGGAGAATTCGTCTGCTTCACAGTCGCGGCCATGTTCCGCGTGCGTGGCAGTGCTGCTACTGCAAGAGCAGACAAGCAGCTGATCTAAAAAGGAACGAAGGACTTTTATCATCTGCTAACATTTACGACCCGAGCGAAGCGAGGGTTGTTGGTTAGCAGATGATCAAAAGTCCTGAGAAAAAAACTAGATTATTCATGTCAAGTAGATATTTTGACATTGTAAAATTAGATAGGTAATACGGGCGTAATAATAAATAGACAAAAGTTAGAAACTCGAACTATTGGAATTGTGAAAGTTCACGTGACACCCCGATATATTGGGGAAAATAAACACAGGCCTTATGGGCGAAAACAGATTTTTATTTTATTCACGCTTTCTCAGGACAAAATACTCCAAACGAGTGATAAAATCAAATTTCTGAGGTGACAACAGATACGTGATAATTTTTTTTCCTCGCTGAATTGGTCATTAAAGTTTGAAATTTTATCTCGAAAGGGTGAAATAAAGCCATAACCTGTCAATCTCACGTGTGTGTACCTCCGTAAATAGTACCGGGTAGAACTGCTTCTTTTTTCGGAAGTAAACATATGATACAGGTTATGGCTTTATTTCACCCTTTCGATTTGACAGCGGGGAGGAAAGCTGAGATTCGTTTTTATTCGTCCCGGCCGATTAGATGGCGCGCAGATAGGGAGGAATCATTGAGTTTCGACGACTGTACATGGGGACGAATGTCGAATTTTCGGCCGAGGTAGTAAGAAAAATATATTGCGTTCTACGATGGGTAACTCATCATCTGGTAGCCCGTTCGGATTCAATATTAAAGGTAAATGTTCTCGCAACATTTCGAGATAACGCACACCTGTAACTGCTTGATCGAAGAAGTAAGGGCCAATCTGAAATGGAAAATCCATTATTATTATATCTTGAAAAATAATACTCAATGTAGATTTTTTTCCTCAATTTGCTCATAAAAAAATTTATTTAAATACATTATAAATATCAAAATTTCGTAAAAATCTAGTGAAACGATCAAATATCTTCAAAAATTGAAGAATTTATCAAAAAATATTGTACTCACTATTCTTCCACTCAATAATCCAGTCCACAAGTGTACTGAGAATCGATACTGATGATTAGTTTCCGCTACCGCATGAGGATTCTGTTCGTCCCATTTGTGCATATTATGCACATCGAAATACCCTTCTCTCGTGAAAAGGCACTCGTCGCTCCACAGTATGGATCTCCAAAAGTTTGGATTTTCAAATGTCCGATTTTGGTACATGTAACAAAACTCCAATCTTCTTCCAGGATCACCAGGTTCCAAATGTTGCACTTTTGAGATGTGGTAAGGATAGAGATAGTTCTCTCTCAAAATCTGATGAATCAGAGATTTTGATACACCCAGTCGAAGAGCAACCTCTCTAATACTTGCTCCTGAGGTTCGATGAAAAATTGCCAAAACTCTTTCTTCGAAAGCAATAGTCCGCACTGTCCGATCACGTGCAACTTCTCGAACAACGTCAAGGCTTCCTGTTTCATGTAAGCGCCTGACAGCGCTCAAAATAGTCGGTAGGCTCGGAATTGTTGGAAGATCGTCGATTACACCTCTTTGTAATTTGTCCATAAATTCAAATTGGTATTCTTCTTGTGCAGCTGTAGCGTTTTCGTTATTTTTAAAATAATACTTCATCATTCTATAATAATCACTTCTGTCGTACATTTTTATTCAAAGCGTGTCGAATCTTTCGTCAATGAGCACTAGATGACCATAGGATACTTTTCGACACGATTGCAAGAAAACTGAGTTTGAAAACGATGTTCACCAAACGAAAGCTCAGCAAGTACTGCAGTGAAGGCTGGCAACGGAGACGACGTTGCCTCCAGAAACTGCACAAATTTATGATGGAAAATTTCGGAAAATTTTCGGCTATGAATTTTACGGGGGGGGTTCAACAGGCCCGTAGCTCACGCCGAACTTTGATATTAACGATTAACTCGCTCGAACTTTGATATTAACGATAGTTAATATAGTTCGATTTTTATGATTCAAAGTACATATTCATCAGTAATGAAACGCGAATCAAGTATGCCCATTTGCCTCACTGATAACTCAAAAATGAAAAATTATCCTTCCCACCACTGGCAGTGACAACATGTGTTTGTCATTGTAAGGATATTCGCTGATGCTTCTCGGATGTGGGGCTTGATGGAGCGTCCCGTACTGGGTAAGGCTATTGTATCGAAGGACAAGAAATTTCACTACTTGGGAAAGCCTGTCAAAAAAAGGGTCGGGGATAGCGGAGGCCGAAGGTCGGTTAGAGCAGGCTGGCTGGCCGATACACCCACGCATACTTGCAATGAGCTACGTGCATAAAAAATGCCATAAACATACCCATATCAATTACAGGCTTTCGGTGCTGCAGGTTGAAAGGTCCGCCCAAAACTTCTGACCTGATTTCTCATTGGTTACTTTCGTCGATCGATTGTGGCTTTGTATTTGATCAAATCACATCGCTACGAAAAATTTGCCCGTAAAATTCTATCAACATTTTATCCTATTCGTGGCTGAAATTCATGAATGTACACCCTGTATGTAGGGTGCTCAAGTCTCTGGTTCAATTTTTTTTTGTGGAGCTGTGTAATCGTTGAAACATATAAGGAGCGTAGATTTTCATTACACAATTCAGAACATGAGTGCGAGGAGATATTCTATTTTCGATTCGTAAAGGGGGAGTGATGAAGATAACATTTATTTATGGAGATATTTCTAATTGGCTTCCATTCGTTCAAAGCAGAACATGGGATGATGTAAAGAACGGTTGTTCTGCTACAATAAATAACGTCCTGGATGGTCAGGGGAAAGTTATGGATGAAAGTTATAAGTGTTGTTACGGGCACATAATCATTTAAGTGGTCACTCATTAGTGCCTCGTGAGATCTCTCCTCTTCAATCATGATCCATAAATTACCTCATGTAAAAGTCGCCGTCAACGCCGGAGCACGAGATGGTTGAGATACTGGTGAGAGAGTGAGCCGCTATTTGCATGGCAAGCCGTAACGCGTAACGTCACCGACGCGAGAACATGCGCGCGCGATCTCAGTTCATGCAGAGTCATCCGCACGACCACGTGTCTTACCCCAGTACCTGAGCAGTGCTCACATACCGTCCTCGGGCGCACAAGTAATTCTATCAAGCGACTGTCTAGTATCAGAGTAGCTGAAGGAATTTTGATGCCGAGTAATAATATATACAATGCTCTTCTTCTCTCACTCAGCTCTGTCATTGTCTTGATCCCTTTTCCTCGCTCCAGTCCACGAGACGCGCCCTGGAGTTTTAAGTCCGTTATGTGACCATATCCTTAAGTGATATGACAAATGACTGTTTGCTCGTCTTACTAAATTTTGTGTTGATATTTACCACGTTTCTAGCCCAAAAAACCACTTCCACGCAAGTGAAAATTACTACTCCACAAAAAATGTATTAGAAAAATTTTTTCTCCAGAAAATAACCGCCGTTTTCGTACATTGGTATATATAGAAGGCACCAGTAGCAAGTACTCTCAACCTCTCCATAAGTCCTTTCGCAGATTCCATATGTGCCCATGCACCAGACTGCTGCCCCGTACGTTAGTCTTGGTTTCAGGACCGTAGCATATGATCATTTCATTGTGGCTGGTTTCTATCCCCAGCTTCTGGTTACAGCTCTTCCCAGTTACTATAGTGAGGCTAGGAACTTTTGTTGTTTTACTTTTTAGTACCGTCTCCAAAATAATTGTTATTTAGGATGACCCCAAGCTATTTGATCTCAACGAATACCCTTAGGCTTCGTCTATTCAGTTTGAGTTCAGATGTTTCGTTCTACTTGTACTTCTTTGTGAAGAAAATTATTCAAGTTTTGTCTGGATTGATACTGAGTCCTGAGTCTTTACACCATCGTCCCATTAGGTTGATTGCTCTCGGCATCACCTCTATGAGAACGTGTAGCAAGGGTCCAGGCTAGATAATCATTATACTGTCACCGAATCCCATGACCTCACATCGAAGTTTCGAAAACCACTCAAGTAGTTTATTTACTACAAGACACCACAGCAGGGGTGGACTGATTCTTCCTTGTGGCATCTAGTATCTACACTACCATTTACTATGGTATCTTCTGTTGATACCTCTGGTGACCTGTTGCTTACTATGTGGCTGATCCAGTCAACTAACATTTGAGGAACCTCATGCCTAGTAAAAGCGTTTTTTATGATTCTTCTTGATGTGTGGTTAAAGGCCTCCTCTAGATCCAAAAACCCTTCTACCGAGAAGCTTCTACTGTCCAGTTGGACATGGTTCAATTGGGTCGCAGTCAATAGGGCCATTTCTGTGAATTCCCTTGGCGGCGATGTATGCTTTTGATCTGTTAGCTCTTGTGTCCCTGATCAGTAAAAGTTCTTCCAACCTTTTATAGAGCATCTCACGATTCACAGTTCTTGGACCAATGATAGGCCTGTGTGCACCCTAGTAACGCACCTTTAGATTACCGCAGAGGCGATTTGCTATAGTGCAAATTGATTTGTTTGAATAATACCAAAAGGGGGGGGGGGTGTTGGAATTTCAGTGCTGCTCCATTTCCATCGTTACATTATACTTGTTTCTCTTTTAGTTGGGCACCTTATCACCGCCTTATTTATTTAATATTACTTAATTAATCCGATACTGAACTACCGAGCATGATAACATAAGATAAAAGCGTACACGAGGTGGTGAAGCTCGAGTGAGCGGGAATGGGAACTTCAGCTGAAAAAAGTGTGACAAATAAGCAATCCTTGGTTCTGTCGAACACCATATTTATCAATTGCTAAAGGGTGAATTTACACATAAGAGGTAACGAGCCTCGGGTCACGTCTCGTGGGCCGGAGCGAGAGAGAGCACGTAACGCGTTTGGTCGTAAGAGAGAGAGAGAGAGAGAGAGAGAGAGAGAGAGAAAGAGAGAGAGAGAGAGAGAGAGATGGCGATCGGAAGCGGCACTCACTCGGCGACGAAAGATCGTCCTACTCCGCTCATCTTCTGGCAGATCTTGGTACGCGAGGGTGATGGATCATGGTGCGTCGACGCAGGGGGCCGATTGTAGATGTCGTGGCTGCGGGAACACCTAGGACGATCTCCAAGTCAGAGGGCATGTGTTCACGCGCGCAAGGGCCGGCATAAAACTGATAATCTTCCGCCGCGCGCTCGGCCGGCCAAGCTCAATTCGGCTGACGTCACACGGCACGGTCTCTCTCTCTCTCTCTCTCTCTCTCTCTCTCTCTCTCTCTCTCTCTCTCTCTGCTGTCCTGGGCCCTCTGCTGTTGTCCTGGGCCTCCTGCTGTTTGCCCTTTATATTGGTGATGTTTCACTATGCTTTGGACTCGATATTACATGCGGCCGCAATATTAGTATAAGTAGTAGTAGTAGTCATAGTGTTAATAATAGTCTTAGTGCATCTAGTTGTAATGGTAGTAGTAGTAATAGTAATCGTAATATTGACAATAACTGTGACGCAAGCTCTGCTGGCTACCGCTTGTCTAAATTAGTAGAAGCATCGACCGCGGAAGGTACAATGCTGTCAGCCATTGTCAGCCTCACCGGCGGCACTCAAAAACTGATTGAGCGGGAATGTGCGGGGCAACGATCGCTGATCTCTGACGGGCTTGAATCACTTAAATCGTCGCTGAATCTCATTCCGGTACTGAGTGAAAGTGTCACGAAGCTGGGTTCACGTGTGTCGGTGCTTAAGCGACTCGTGGAAAAGCAGAATTTAGTACTGGAAAATTCTGCTGAATCTATCTCTGCACTTCTCGCTCAAAATAACACATTAAAACCACATCCACTCAAAACACTTCCATACTACAGAAAATAGAACACATCCAGTCTCAAACACACCACATAATAAACACCCCACATAACACTTGCAATAATTCCGGGCTGACAGTGGCTGATGGCCGTGGTGATGCTTCGGTGAGCCCTTCTATTAACACACGTTTGCCCAATGCTGGAGTACCGCCTCAAACTGGGGAACGGACGGATGGTGCTGAGAGCGACAAATTATTTATTACAGGTATTGTTGATTGTGAGAAATATAGTATGCCTGCGTAGAAAGCAGCATTTGTCGTCCTCAGCACCGTCTGTCCGGACCTGTGCGAGAGCGATATCGTAAGGGCCCACCAAATCAAATCTAGCAGTATTAATAGCGGCAACAATAAGGACAATAATAATACTGATACTAGTCATTTAATACATACCAAAGATTCAAATAGTTCTAGTCATAATAATGATAAAAATAGTAGTAGACTCCCGGCCATCATTGTACAGATGAAAAACGCAGATCTCAAAAGAAAAATATTACTTGATAAACATAAGAGAACAGGCCTAAATACCAGTGACTTTGACTTGTCACTGCTAGATGCGGGCAAGTCCAAGAATGTGATACACTCTGCTATATTTATTAATGAATTTCTTTCTTCTGTAACATACCAAAGATTATCTAGTCTTCGTAGAATAGCTAAGCCCCTAGGAATTAAGTATGTTCGGTTCAGGAACGGCAGGTTTCTTTCAAGACGAGCAGTGGGAGACAAAGTATTCCCGCGGCAGCTGCGGAGATAGGCCCCACCGAAGTCGAAAATTGACTATCCCAAATGTTGAGCGGGATTCTGTCGTGGCCTCGGGGAGACTGAGAGCGGGCTTTCACAATGTTAACTCACTTAGAGCTCACATTGAACAAGTCCGCCAGTTTCTGAGTGAGAATCCGTCCTACCACCTGTACGGTATTGCGGAGTCCTGGCTAGGTCCCGAAGTTCCAGACGACGTTGTTCAGATCCCCAATTATAAACTGATCAGAAATGACCGTAACACGGATGGTGACGGGGTTATACGTCCGGGATTTCCACAAGATAGAACTTCTTTCGTCGTCAAACACCACAGGACCAGGTAAACCCGGCATACCTGAGTACCTCTTATGCTCAGTGCAGCACGGCAACTCCCAACCTATTCTTGCTGCGGTCATTTACAGACCACCACACATCGCCTTCACTAAAGACCCTTCTTTCATCAATGATTTAACATCACACTGTTTTGACTACAGTCATAAAGTTGTGATGGGCGATCTGAATGCCGATCTTCTTTCAGACAATGATGATCCGAAATTTGTTCGCATATTATCTGAGGAGCTGTCGTTGCGTCTGATTCAGCACGGGGCTACGCATCTAACCGCAACGTTTCGCACATGGATAGACGTTATGATGGTAGACGATAACGACATACTCACAGACAAACGCAACTTCCCAGCTCCCTTTCGCAGCAAACATCATATTATTGACGTTCAACTCATCATTCAACAACCCAGAGAGAGGTCAGGCTCCTTCAAATACAGAATTTTCAAAGGTATTTGGCAGAAAGACCTGGTCTCTACTCTAGAACGATGAGATTGGGGGCTACTTAACCACGATGACGTAGGTGACATTGACTCTGCACTTGACGGTCTCAACCGCAACCTCACAGGGGCAATTGATGAGCTTGCTCCTCTGAAGGAATTCAAGCCTAGAAAGAACAGATTGCCGTGGGTTGATGCTGAGCTAACGCTGTTATACAAGAAAACGGACGCGACTTATAAACGCTATGTTCGGACAGGGGAAGAAAACCTGCTCATCGAATTCCAAAGGTTGTGCGATCTCTCTGATAGCATGACAACTCAGGCCAGCACTGAGTTCCTTTCAACCAAATTGGCAGAAGCACTTGATAATAACACGGTGTGGAAAGAACTGCGCAACCTGAATCTTCTACCTAAGCAGAGGGAAGACTTGAACGGGATCACCCCGGAGGAGCTGAACGCTCACTCTGCCAAGGTTTCCATCTCACACAATGAGAATGCTTCGGTCTACCAGGATATTATCTCCTCCGCTTCTGAGGAAGACGGCTTTTGCTTCCAGAAAATCAGTATTAATAATGTTATCCTGGGCATTTCTCATTTCACTTCTCAATCAGTCGGTGACGATGGCATACCTAAGAGTACCATTCTTGATGCTCTGCCCGTGATAGGAGATAAAATCGTGAATCTGTTCAACTCCTCCCTGCGCAAAGGAATCTTCCCGTCATCCTGGAAAAGGGCTCATGTTCTTCCGCTTAAGAAGAGTGCTCATCCGTTTTCACCGTCAGACTTTCGACCCATCGCCCTCCTAAGTTTCCTTCCTAAGGTTTTTGAGAAGATAGTTCATGACCAAGTCATGAATTACCTTACAATCAACAACATCCTTGACCCTAGACAGACAGGTTTTCGTCCAAACCACTCTACGCAGACGGCACTACTGAGACTTACGGAAGACATAAGGAAAGGCATGGACAAAAAGAAACTGACGTTACTTCTACTTTTTGATTTCAGTAAAGCCTTTGACAAAATCTCTCATTCCAGAATGCTGAGGCGTCTGAGGGATATCGGCTTTGCGAGGACTGCTCTCTCGTGGTTCCACTCATATCTCACGGATAGACAGCAAATAGTTATAACAAAGAGTTTTGGCAAATCTTCGTGGCTTGCCACGAACCTTGGGGTGCCACAGGGATCGGTCCTCGGGCCGCTTCTCTTCTGCATATACATTAATGACCTTCGTGACACTTGGCATTGAGGGCGTTGAGCGTATGCTTTATGCTGACGACTTACAAATTTATACTCAGGTTCCACTGAATAGACTGGCTGAGGGTATAGCGGTGCTTGAGAAAGCGGCTGCAGCCGTGTCGGGTTGGGCTGACGCGGCTTCGCGGGTACTTAATGCCGGAAAAACTCAAGCCATAGCTTTCGGGTCCTTATATTATATCAATCTTCTGCACAAAGAAGCACTTTATGTATCCGGCATTGGGATCGGCGAGGCGAGATGTATAGTCTGTGTTTTTTTCGCAAATACACGACTGAGATCCTTCGTAGACGCTTATCAATGGCTCTGCTGTTCCCTCATCTTGATTATTGTTCTGCGGTATACCTCGATGCATCTCAAGAACAAAAACACAGAATACAGGTACTACAAAATTCATGTGTGAGATATGTTTTTGTTGTGAGGAGGGACGAACACATCACTCCTTACAGGGCCAAGCTTGGCTGGATGCGCACGGATATTAGGAGGCAATATTTTATGGCTGTACTTTTGTACGAGATTCTGCGCATTCGTCAGCCGGAGTACCTTCTGAGCCTTTTCACTAGGTATGTGTCCACAAGGCCTTCAAGGGGAGATGTACCGGAACTCTCGGTCCCCAAAATGAGGGATGATTTCTGAATAAATTCCTTCCAGGTGCAGGCGGCACACCTCTGGAACTCCCTTCGCTCCTCTGATAGAAACCTGCCGTCCTTATTAAGATTTAAATGTTCTATAACAAACTATTTTTTTTTTTTAGAATTAGAACTGAATGAATGTCTTTGACACCTTTTATAAAGATTGACGCTATGACTAAATTGTACAAATTTGATGACTAGCTGTATAAATTTATACCTTTACTGACGCGTTATCTGTGATGATTAGTTCAAGAAATCTATTGACAAGGATGATATGTGAAATATATTTTAACTAAATGACCGAAATAACGATAGTGTTTTGGTAAATATGTTTATTGAAGTGATGGATCTGTATTTCCAAAAAATATATTAGACTTGAATCATATTAATTAATCTTACATGCATTTGGATAGACTGAGATTAAACAGACATTTCCAAATTTCTTTTAGCATGGAAAAATTTAGTCTCCTAAGAATTTATTCAATACTATCTTATATGCATTTGAATGGACTGAAATTGAAGACATTTTCAAAATTCTTTCTATTTAAAGAAATTGAGTAGTTTATTCGACTACGAACCAAAGGATACGGAACATACTTGTCGTCCACGTATACCTTTTCCAGAGGTTCATTTTTTACTATAAAAAAGAAAAATTGCTCGAGGAGTATTTTGATTGATTTCAACCATCTATAATTTTTCTACTAAACTTATACAAAATTATATGAGTTAAGTACTTGACATGCATTTGTGATTTCAGTACTTTCTTATCTTAACATCAGCAAATTGATCTGCATTGTCATTTTCAATGGTGGCAAGGATCAAGTGTACTGTTACGTCCGACGCGCGGAGTAGTGGTTAGTTTTGAATAGAATTCTACCGGGTTCAAAAACCGAGCGCGTTTCCCGATTTGGCGTGAGCCAGGATGGGGCGATGCGCTTTCTTTTGTGACTAGCAAGATTGAAGTGGCTCGATTAAATGAACGATAATCATCCTTTTGTACTGTGTAAGAAGGTAAACTCAAAGAACAAGCGGACGAATTATTTTTAAACTATAAAATTCTTTATTCAGCAACTCAGATTCCTAATACAGTTTCGTTACCATTTCAACTTAGAAAATACCGACGGACAGAGCAACGCGGAATCAAAATTTAGAAGTGCGACCGGCAAAGGTTCGGGTGCGAGTGATGATCCTCCTGCTGCACCCTCGGTTTTTATAGAGCGAGTCCCCCTGCGACTCGATTAAGGGTTAGCAGACGGTGGCTGTGAGCCGGAAATCAGCTGCAATAATTTTGGCTTATTCTAATCCATTAGGTCGATCTCTATGGTTTCTGTGAAATCGGGCAGCGGCATTTTCGATTTTTGTACCTTCGTTAGCGGCTCCTCTTCTTTTTTCATTCGTTTTCTAAGGATCGGTCAGCTGCTCTCTTTGCTCGATGTGCGCGAGGCATGTTTTATCGCTGCCCTCATACGCGGATTTTTCTTCGTAAAGTGTCCCCGGGTGGTGTACCGGACGCATAACTTTTGCGGGGCGAATGTCGCTTTTTACCAAGGCCTATATCGTGATGCGCTGACTTTTTCACATGGCTGCATTTTACGATTGCCTGTTCAAAATGAGAGGATGCATGAACCATACGTGCTACTCATTGATTAGTTCGGGTGCCTACATTTCGCGGACGCGCGGTACGGCTTTATTCCCTCTGGTTACACTCGCAGGCATAACCTCTGCAGTTCCCTGGCCCCCTGCTGTGTGTGCTTGCGTAGGCCGTTTTTATGGGTCCAAGCAATGGGCTGTGCCCGAGCGACTTACGGCCCCATTGTATCGCGCGATCACGCAGTCATAGGCATTGCGCCTTTGCAGGGTGAGGTCGAGTCGGTCTTTTGCTTCCCTCGTACAACTTGCTGCGCCTACATTGCCCTTATTTAGACGAGGTGCTCTAGCCTGGGCCGCGCGCTACTTGGCAATAAAGCTACATTGGCCGGCGCGCTCTCGTAACGTGGTGCCTGGAGAAGCCCCGAGCGGCACGCGACATGCCCGCCGTAGGAGAAAGTCGACGTCCCGGCGGCTTTCTGCAGAGGCACTTGCCGTTAATTGATTGATTTTTTTCGTGTTGGTTTGTTTGTTTGTTTGTTTGGGTTTTGTTTTTTTTCCATTTTTTATCTATTTATCATTATTATTATTTTTTTTTTCTCTTATAGATATACATATATACTTTTGATTATGAAGGACCGTCATAATGCTTATAACTATACTTAAATTTAATCATCCATCTATTCAGGAGATCCATCTAGGGATCTCCGCCAGACACTCTATTTCTGGGTCAGGGCTCGCGGGAGGTCCGAAAACCTCCCCGATGATCCACCTCTAACTCCTGGAGGGGTGGGGATTGAGCATCCGGGACCACCGGACTGTATGCAGGCTCGAGCATCTGGGCTTGGAGCCACTGGTGCTCGTGCAGGCTTATGGTTGAAAAAGGCAGCGTATCCCTGTCGTCGTCGCTGTCCCCGCTGTCTGCCGGGCTTTCGGGCACCATAATTGGGGCGAGCCGTCGAAACAGCTCCCCCATTGCCCAGTCCAGTTCGTCGATCCGGTTTATAAGTTGCAGCAAGTCCTCACAAGGATGAGGACCCCGGAGGAGTTCGAGCCCCTGCTCGACGAACCTCGTCCACAAATCTTGTTCCGGGTCTCGTCCCAGACCGTGTCCCTCCCGGATACGGCGCAGGACCAGAACGTATTGGGAAAATGTGAGCTCGGCTTCAAACTTCTCCATGGCAAGTGTGTGCCGGCTCCCTGCGCTGCCCTTTTTTATGCCTGCTCCTCGTGGTGGGCGGGCCTATTCCTGTAGGGCGGAAAGGGAATTTTCCTTGGCCAAAAGCAAACCCAAAACGAGGACAAGTGGGGATTGGTGCATCGTTTTTCCCCCGCTCAATTTGTTCACGCCTCCGTGGAGGAAAATTTCCGTGTGCTCTCGCTGCGCATCTGTCGCGTGGTTTTCGTACGATCATTATGTTAAACGATTTCCGACCGGTTGTTTATATCTTTCGAAATTTTATATACCCACGGCGTCTGTCCGCCCGATCTTATACAATTCGTTTTTGCTTGAAGAAGGGTTTTAATACTTATTGGATAAACTTATCATTATTATAGCTTTTTATAATAACTTTGACATATTTGTTGGTTGAAAAGGGTTATCATACCCTAAAAGAAAATTTTGGTAGGAAACAATTGAATTTCGTTTTTTCTTATCCTCATCATGTATACCTATGTATCCTTATATAACTTATCGTTACTTAATTTTACCATTATCTTATAGTAAGGCATTGTATTTTCGAAAAATTTTGTTCGTACTTCGGGAATAAATCTCCTGTGTTTTTTTTTATTAAGCTTAAAAATGTCATTGGAAAACGGTTGCTCGAACGAATTTTGTCGCTCACACATATTATATATATGTCGGGCAATTATTATTATTTCTAAACTAGTGCTGTAGGTTCGGGTTCTACTCCCGCTACTGAGACTCTGACAGGGGGTATGTTCGGCACATCATAAATTCTATTTCTCGGAGTCGCTGGCCCGCGAAAATTAAAAGTAAGGTTAGTATCTACAGGTGCCACGGGCACGTATATGTCTTCGCTCGTTGTTTTGATTCGTGGCGAAGCGCTCTTAGTTTCAGCCAGTACGCAAATAATGATTACAAGGATGCATATCACCATATTAACGATCACCATTATGGATATAATCGTCAGCACTTCAATAAATTCAATGCCCGTATGGACAATGTGCGTAGTGGAGTTGTAGTTTATTTGTTCCAAAAGAACGCCGTTCAGTTCTAAACTGATTGCTGGTATATAATAGTTCTCGTCTTGAAACAACGGTGTTCCTTTGCCTCCTAGTATTTGTTTATTTATTATTAGTTGACATTCCTGGGATAGGTTGATAATACCGGAATTAGACAGTGTAAGACTCCTCTTACGATTCTCGCATACCTCCGTTCCGTTGATGCTCCTTTTTGTGGAGAGTATCCAGATCGAAGGGTCGGATGTTTCAAAGGCGCGGAAATCGACTTCTTTTGTTACGGCTAAAGTGCAGGCGTTGAGTAGCCAGTTCGTGCCTTTGTGTACCAGCCCGCTTTCACAGTCAGTGGCGGTGATGATCGGCTTGGCTCTGCGGCATATTCGGCTAGACCGCAGTTTGCTGCATTCTTGAAATTCCTTTTCGGTGAGGAAAAAATGGTCGTTTGAAAATGGATTGATGGCTATCAACTCATTTCGAGGCTTGATATACACTGCATCGTCCTTGTATTGTCCTGCCTTTTGGAAAGCCGGAATCGGCTTCATTTGGTACGTGCGGAATGTATTGCTATCAATGAACTGCATTTTAATGACGATATAAATGTTATTTTTGTTATGAAAAATCTGTGATTCGGTTATTGTTTGGAGGCTTTCCGGGACGATTTCATTTGCTGACAAGGGCAGGGTCTTTCCCAAGTTCTTGGTGGATAGGGTCAGTGCTTCAATGATGTCCGGCATTATTACAGACATGTCTTTGTTGGCCACTATTTGTGTCATCTGCTGAGCCAGTGCCACGTTACCCTGCACTATTCGCATCATATTCTCTAGAAAAATTTCATTCTTGAAGTATACTATGTCGGATGCTGCCTCCATGCTGATGTTTTCCGCTCTCATTTCCTCGATCTTCTCACAGAGCCTTCCCTCCGCTGTGAGAAACTCGGCTCCCACCGAGTAGGTGTTTGCTAAAGGCTCGAAGCGCCTTTTCACTGCTGCTAAAGCGTTCAGGGCTGTATGTATTGAGATCACGTGACTTCGTGAGTCTACACTGTTTTCTCTGGCATAAGCCTCCGAGTTGGTAATATTTTTAATTAATAGTGAGTAATACTCGTTAGAACCGAACACTATTGATGCGTTAAATGATGTGACGAATTCGATTTTTTCAGAAGCAATAGCTAAATCTTTAATTCTGTTGAATAAAATTTCCGGATTGTTATTTTCCAGAGAGGTCACCGTGATGTTTCCACTGCATGCTCGGACAATAGAGATTACTATAAAGACAAGCGTGGCGTGCTCCATTTCCTGGGAAAAATAAGTCGTGGTTATTCTAATTGGACAGATACTATTAGAACTGGGGTCTGCCGCCTGTAAACTGCTCCTCGGATATCATTTCCTCGATCCACTCAAATAAACTGTCCTCGTCGGCAGGTTGACATGATTTTTCGAGATCCTTTAAAGCTTGCTCCACTACTACTCCGAGAGCTTCGAGCGGCGATTTCGGTTGTGCTTGAGCGAGAGTCTCCGTATTTGTGTGATCCGTCACGGTTGGCCCCACGCCTACTTGGTCAATCATAGATTTAATTTCTGGCCGTTTACATGTTTGATCGCTCGCGACTTCCAAGCTCAACTCCTCACGTGTTTCATCGGTTGCGGGTTCTAAACTTGGCTCCTTGCGTACTAGATCTATCTCGGTTACCACGATCGTACCCTTTTTTGTCAAGCGGTGTTTCATAAAATTGCGGACGGGCGGAGCAAGCGCGTCCCATGGTTTACTAATTTTTCCCTTATTACGTTCTCGCAACCGCTCACTCCTCATTCACCTTTTGTTCATGTCGTGTAGGCGATCTATTTTCCAACACACGTCTGATACCCGCGTACTACGGGATATGGTATCTACAGAAATTCCCACGGTTTTCCTAATGTAGAACTCATTTATGCAAATTTTGCATCTCCCTGGCTGCGACGGATACAGCGTTCTCCTGTCAATCGCCAGAGCGAGCAAGGCCCTTCCTTTTGGTTCTAAACAGTTAATATAACATTCCTTGGATATTCTCCGCGACTGTACGTAAAAATACATTCGTTCGAATATCTTAAGGGGTTGATTCATCCTATTTGTTTCTATAAAAAATACGTGATTTGCTCCTGCGTCTAACAACCTTCCTTTTAGTCGATAGGCAAAATGACAATACTGGCAGTTTACTGGAGAGTCGGCCGTAAACAAAATTCTCCTACAAATGCTGCAGTTAGTGGGAAAATATTCCCTCACTAGTGCGTTTGGTACTGCCGTATAATAGGCACTCTGCAGAAAACACAATGGGGGGTCCATTTACTATGATCCTATGAACAGAGCATACCCCCGAACAAATTAAATATTTATGATGCTTTGTCACTTCATTTTTGCTAAATCTTTAAGGTTCTTTTTAATGCTCCGTGCACGCTCTCTTGCTTCTTTTAGATTATTATATACTTCGGGCTTATACATATATCGTCTCACATCGCTTTTCAAATCGTACAGAAAAATCTCGATTACCTCCCCTTCTCTCTTATAGCTAGACGCGTAAATGTTTCGAAACTCAGTTTGGACGCTTTTACACAACTCATTGTAAACATTAAGTAAGGTTTGGGTTCGTTCCCCGAATTCAGTTGCTGTTTCGCTACGCTGTTGGGCTATTGTTTGGATCCTGTTTGTTAGTTTGAGAATTTCTTCCATTAGCCTGAGTTTTTCTATTCTGGCTTGATGTCCCATTTTTTTTTTAAAAAAGGATGACGGTTCTTGGCTTAATTTTTTTGTTCTGATTCCTCGTCCCGATTTTTGGGTGGCAGTGATTTTAATTCGATCTCGGCTTGCTTTGGATTATCTCGCTCGTCCCCTCGGATCAGGGTTTCAAACCTTCGTGTATTTGCTTGTAGTTCGATGTCCGGGTACAATCCCGGCCTATTGTGCTCACGGGGTGTCTCGCTCCTTTCAGCGCTTGTGCTGGCCTCAGCAAATGCCGTGTAGCCGTTGTTGTCACCGTTCATTTAAAACAAAATCAAAATTTCAAAGTAAGTTTATACAATAACATAATCATACAAATTCAAAAAATATACAAAATTAATACAAGAGAGTATTTTTGGTACACACGTTTAACCCATTAAGTCCCAGATTGCGGAAATTTTATTGGTACATTTGAGCTCAAATATTTTGATGAATAAGACGGAAGGTTTATTGCAAAATAGTCATTCCTACTATTTTCGGGTATGCTCTACACGATACAATAGTTCAAAAGAATGAAAAAATTGATTTTCAATAAATAATTGACAAATTAAAATAAAAAATGCAATTTTTCGGAGCACTTTTTTTTCAATCCAAAATCAGAGGATGAAGGAATTTTATTTTTATCTTGAAACTGCCATCTTGGATACGGAATTTTGAAAATCTGATGTCAGAGATATCATCAGCGCCCCCGAAAACCCATTATTCCAAATTTTCACGATTCTCCGACCAAAAATGTACAAAATCATGAGCCGCCATATTGAAACCGCCATCTTGGATACGAAATTTCGAAAATCTGATGTCAGATTTATTATCAGCGCCCCCGAAAACCCATTATCCCAAATTTTCACGATTCTCCGACTAAAAATGTGGAAAATCGTCAGCCGCCATCTTGAAACCGCCATCTTGGATCCAGAATTTTGAGAATTTGATGTCAGAATCGTTATCAGCGACATTGAAAACCCTCGTATACGGAATTTCAAAGGAATATATCGAATATGAAAATGAATGCTTTAAAATATTCATAAAATGGAAATCCAAAATATTAATTCCCGTTTTTTGGCCGCCATTTTGCTGAAAAAAATCATGGTCGAAAAAACTCAACGAATTTGGAAAGTTCAAATATTTTGTGCACTCTTGTGCATATTTTCGACGTGAAAATACAATTCCTTCATCCTCTGATTTTGGATTGAAAAAAAAAGTGCTCTAAAAATTGCATTTTTTATTTTAATTTGTTAATTATTTATTGAAAATCAATTTTTTTAGTCTTTTAAACTATTGTATCGTGTAGAGCATACCCGAAAATAGTAGGAATGACTATTTTGCAATAAACCTTCCGTCTTATTCATCAAAATATTTGAGCTCAAAAGTACCAATAAAATTTTCGCAATCTGCGACTTAATGGGTTAAATATATTACACATCTTACTATTATATAAAGAGAAACGTTTGTTCGTATATTCGCAAAAATCTCAAAAACTACTGAACCAATCGCCTCCAAATTTTGACAGAAGCTTTACTATGTACCCTGAAGTGTCATAGGGTATTAAGATCAATCATTAATCAATTGGGAACGTTTCTATGCAAAATGTGGAAATAACAAGCAAATCAGTACCGGCTTCTCTCTTTGGCCACTAGGTGACGAGACGCTGTTTTAGCCGTTCACGTGGCTGAAGTGGCGCGGTCTGGCCTATAAGTATAAGGCAATCAGTATTGAAGTCCTCGATTTCGTCATGGAAAACTTCGAATTGGTCGTCCTATTGTGACTCCCGATATTATAGCGGTGTAATCGATTGCCTAAATAATCGAACTCGCATACATTTTCTCAAGGAATTATTTTTAACGGCTGAATTATACCTTGATTCGAAGCTCCGGCTTCTCTCTTTGGCCACTAGGTGCCAAACCGCTGTACGAGCCATTCACGCGGTTTCTTTTGATATTGTCGGAATTGATTCATGCTCAGATTGTTCTTTACACGAGCAGTTGTATGTTGGACTTCCTAAGACGGACAAATCGGAAAACCAATTCTGATTTCAATTCCAAAACCAAAAACTTTAAACACTTGAATGTTACGTTTTTATTCCTATGCACAGTTAAAAAGTATCATTCGAATTCTATTAAATCAGACAGCGGGCGCAGCCGCGACGGGGAATGCTAGTTTAATACATAGTTATGATTAATTTTATTTTTCGTTACTACGTATTGTTTTGAATATATTGTTTTCAATCGTGTGGGTGGAATAGATCTATATTGTATATCGTCGCCTGGGGGGAAAAAGCAACGATCTCAGAAATGCGCGAAAGACAGATCTATTTCGATTTAAGCGAAATAAAAAAATCTATTTCAAATTGAGCAAATAAAAAGATCTATCTCGAATCGAGCGGAATAAAAAGATCTATCTCGAATCGAGCGGAATAAAAAGATCTATTCCGAATCGAGCAGTATAGAAAGATCGTTATCAGATCGACTTCTAAAGAAAGATCTAACTCAGATTTTACATTATAGAAAAATCTATCTCAGGTTTAATTTTATTTTGCGGCGTTTTTTCGAGTTCGAAGTTGATGCGGTACGCGCGCACTTGAGTGCGATTGCTTATGTGCGTGTGTGTGTATGTAAATATGTGTGTATGTTGTGTAAGGACACATCTGAATATAATATGCCAAGTTAACTATCTACGTTAAACAGTTTTTGCCTCGATGGTTTCTCGTAGAAATTGATATACGTGTGTTTTTGAGGTCGCTGATAACGAATCCGGCCTCAAATTTGAAAAATTCAAATTGGAGCCTCTAAGATCACCTGACAAAATTTTGGAAAAAAATTGAATTTTTTTAAAAATCGGTATTCATGGGTTTTTGAGGTCGCTGATTACGAATCTGACCTCAGATTTTATAAATTGAAATTAGAGCCTCTAAGATCACTTGACATTTGGAGAAATTGAACTATGTTGAAAATTGGTATACATGAGTTGTTGAGGTCGCTGATCACGAATCCGGCCTCAGATTTTGAAAATTCAATTTAGAGCCTCTCAGATCATTTGTCAAAAATTTGGAAGAAAACTGAATTTTGTTGGAAATTGGTATACATGGGTTTTTTAGGTCGCTGATTACGAATCCGGCCTCAGACTGAAATCAGCCTTAACCTTGAGCACGTAGAGTCGAGAGTCATATTAAACGTATATCCAACATAATGTTTTCAACAATTTGAATTTCCAGAATTTGAGGCCGGATTCGTGATCAGCGACCTAATAAACCCATGTATACCAATTTTCAACAAAGTTCAATTTTTCCAAATATCAAGTGATCTTAGAGGCTCAAATTTGAATTTTTCAAATTTGAGGCTGGATTCGTTACTAGCGACCTCAAAAACACATGAATACCGATTTTTAAAAAAATTCAATTCTTTTCCAAAACGTTGTCAGGTGATCATAGGGGCTCTAACTTGAATTTTCAAAATTTGGGCGGGATTCGTTATCAGTGACCTCAAAAACACATGGATACAAATTTCTACAAGAAACCATCGAGGCAAAAACTGTTTAACATAAATAGTTAACTTGGCATATTACATTCAGATGTGTCCTTACACACACACATGCACACATATTTACATACACACACGCACATAAGCAATCGCACTCAAGTGCGCGCGTACCGCATCAACTCCGAACTCGAAAAAACGCCGCAAAATAAAATTAAACCTGAGATAGATTTTTCTATAATGTAAAATCTGAGTTAGATCTTCCTTTAGAAGTCGATTTGAAAACGATCTTTCTATACTGCTCGATTCGGAATAGATCTCTTTATTCCGCTCGATTCGAGATAGATCTTTTTATTCCGCTCGATTCCAGATAGATCTTTTTATTTCGCTCAATTCGAAATAGATCTTTTTATTTCGCTTACATCGAAATAGATCTTTCTTTAGCACGTTTCTGAGATCGTTGCTTTTTCCCCCCAGGCGACGATATGTTATTTACGTATATATTAATATTATTTTGATTTTTTATTTTAATATTACTATATACATGAATAATATCAACAATATGGGGATACCACCAATCAAAAGCGCGTTAGTATCTAAAGCAAAGTAACGTGAAAACGATACATGTTCGATTGAACTAAGAAAATATTTTTAATGCGGCAATTTTATGAATGCCGGTCTCAAGCCCTGTAGGGTCGTAGGCCCTCCTCAGCCGTACCGTTCGGCTGCGACCGAGTACTTCGTAAATTAATAAAAAACGAGTGTGGGTCTCGGGACCCCCGACAGAAGTTGGTGTAAATGCAGTTAACATGATACAAAAAATAATTCATTCATTCATTCATACAAAATGAAAGTGTTTAATAATGATTAAATTTTGTGATAGTTATTAAAAAAAAATAATAAATAACAATATCTATATATTAATATTGAATTAATTTATTTTTACAAAATATTCTCAGAACATTTTCAAAAAATATTTAAAAAAATATGTACAGTCAATGATTCGTTATAAAATTAATTTGTCACAGCCAGGACATTTTCATCGCTTATCGTCGCGGCTTTTCGTCTCTCGATCGACTTCCCGAGTCGGAATTTCGCGAGAATTTAATTATTTGACAAAATCCGACCTCCTCGCACGCGAAAAATACGGTTGGGCGCCATGCAACGGGGTGGATTCTGCACTTATCGTGGTGCAGAAACTGCACCCCGCGCTATTCGAATATGCCCCGCTCCTCGCCCAGCGGCCGGGTTAGTCTCCCAGCTCCCACAAGCAGACGCCGCGCCAAGGGTCTTGGTGGTGACCCCCAGCCGTCCGTACCGAGGTACGGACCGTCGCTGCTCGCGTAGTGGACGCTTTCCTGGGGCTGGGAAGAGCGGGGGAAAAGGGGGGTTTCGGGATCTCGTGCGGCGATCGCGGTCCACCGGTGCGGCTCACGCCAATTGTTGGGGCTCCGTGGAAATCTCCACGTACAATGAGCCCGACAATATCTCGCCCTCAAAAACTAGCGGGAACACGCGAACGCGGCTACTCAGTAAGCCGAGAAACGGAAGGTTTCCCGGCTGCGGAGAGAGGGGGATTCGGTCGTAGGTGCGGAGAGGTTCGTCGAATAATACGCGTGACTCTAGTTTTAACGATAATGGAAATATTCCTCTTTATTGAGGTTAAAAGCAAACACAACAGAATACACTTGCGTTGGTGGGCCGGTGCCCGCCAACGACTTAAAACGCGCGCACGCGCAGAGGGCCGCTCGGCCACGGGGCCGAGTATTCGCTCGCTCGCAGAATTACAAAAAGGCGCGACTTACAATTTGCCGCTCGCCCGTAGTTCTCGCCCGCAGGATGGTAGGCGGGCTCGCTTGCTGCTCTCGTCGCCGCTGTCGTCGCGCCCGAAGGGCCGCGGCGCGTGCCCGCGTCGATCGCGCGATTCGCGCGCTCGCGCCCGCGCTTCCGGCTTGCTTGCGAAGCACTCGTTACAACATACATTTATAGTTAAAAAAATGCACGCTTTATACTTTGAGACGGCGTTACTAGTATATTTGACATACTTTACGAATAACAATTTTTTGCAAAATTGATCAATGCTCATTTGTTCTTCTATAAATAAGAGAATCGGCTATTTTTTCAAAAATTCTCTATCTTTAATATATAGCCCGTGAAAGAAAAAACTACAATTGAAATTTACCGACCTTCAATTCGGAGTTTTGGAGACATGGGAGGATCCCCTTAAGGAGGGATATACAGTTAGAACGAGAAAAAAAACTCATTTTTGAAAATCGTTTTCCAAGGGTATTTTCTAATCAAATCTATCGAAAATTTTTGACAGTTATAAGTCGATCCATGTAGTATACAAAAACATTTTTTTTAAATTTTTTCTAACAAAATAGCGGCCATTAGATAACGTTGAAAAAGTACCTCCATTTTGCTTGTGCCGGCTCTCCTGGTGGCAATTTTGATCAGAAATGGAAACATCAAAAAAATTTACATTAATCACATTCACAGTTAGTAGATAAATTATCAAAAAAAAATCAAAGAAAAATTTGTACTTTTGGCGTATCTTTTTTCGAAAAACTCAATTCTTTTCAATTTTTTTCCGCCATTTCCTCACATTTCCCCATATTCAATAATAAAATATTACAATAATTTTCAATTCATCTGATAAGTAATACTATAATAGAGAGATCCTATAAGTTTCAGCTCAATCGGATAATACGTTTTCGAGTTATCACCGGCATAAACTCCAAAAATGTAGTTTTGAGAAAAACGCGTTTAAAGTTTTCAATTACCGTTAAATCGTACTTACACTTCAATCAGCAATCCCTTGGAAAAAAAAATGGAGTTCGAATTTCGAAGAAAGGGTTTCAAGAGCATATTCTACGGGAAATTTACTAACTTTCTATGAAAAAAAAAATCGAAATTTTTTTTCATTCTAACTGTATATCTCCCCATAACCCATGAAGTCCCAGATTGCAGAAATTTTATTGGTACTTTCGAGCTCAAATATTTTGATGAATAAGACGGGAGGTTTATTGCAAAATAGTCATTCCTACTATTTTCGGGTTTCAATAAATAATTAACAAATTAAAATAAAAAATGCGATTTTTCGGAGCACTTTTTTTTTCAATTCAATATCAGAGGAAGAAAGAATTTTATTTTTACCGTCGCAAATATGCACGAGAGTGCACAAAATATTTGAACTTTCCAAATTCGTTGAGTTTCTTCGACTATGATTTTTTTCAGCAAAATGGCGGCCAAACAACCGGAATCAATATTTTGGATTTTCATATTATCAATATTTTAAAGCATTCATCTTCATATTCGATATATTCCTCTGAAATTCCGTACACAGGGGTTTTCAACGATTCTGACTTCAAATTCTCAAAATTCTGGATCCAAGATGGCGGTTTCAAGATGGCGGCTGACGATTTTCCGCATTTTTAGTCGGAGAATCATGAAATTTTGGAATAATGGGTTTTCGGGGGCACTGATGATAAGAGTCCCCATCAAATTGCCCAGGCACTGTTTTGCCCGCCAATCAAAAACGGGTCACGTGCTTTTTGCCCGCCAATGAGCTGAGACGTATGTAGGGGTAAGATCGATAAGGTCGGTAAGGCAGTTTTAATTGAAATCATCATCGCGTTATGACCGAAGGAGAATATCAAAATGTCCTAAAGAGTTTTGAAAGCTCTCTGCAAAATATTGATTTAATTGAAGTTGCAGAACATGGATTTTTGGGTTATTTGGGTTATTTGGGAAAAATATGAAACTTCTTTATCGATCAAGTTCCAATAGCTGATTGACCTGGTATGCCCTCATTGGAGGGCAGAAAGCACGTGACCCGTTTTTGATTGGCGGGCAAAACAGTGCCTGGGCAATTTGATGGGGACTCTTATCATCAGTGCCCCCGAAAACCCATTATTCCAAAATTTCATGATTCTCCGACTAAAAATGCGGAAAATCGTCAGCCGCCATCTTGAAACCGCCATCTTGGATCCAGAATTCTGAGAATTTGATGTCAGAATCGTTATCAGCGACATTGAAAACGCCTGTATACGGAATTTCAAAGGAATATATCGAATATAAAAATGAATGCTTTAAAATATTGATAATATGAAAATCCAAAATATTGATTCCCGTTTTTTGGCCGCCATTTTGCTGAAAAAAATCATAGTCAAAAAAACTCAATGAATTTGGAAAGTTCAAATATTTCGTGCACTCTTGTGCATATTGGATTGAAAAAAAAAGTGCTCCAAAACATCGCATTTTATATTTTAATTTGTTAATTATTTATTGAAAATCTATTTTTTTAGTTTTATTTAACCATTGTATCGTATAGAGCACACCCGAAAATAGTAGGAATGACTATTTTGCAATAAACCTTCCGTCTTATTCATCAAAATATTTGAGCTCGAAAGTACCAATAAAATTTCTGCAATCTGGGACTTAATGGGTTAATAAGATATTCCAAATATTTTTTCCGTTATGAATTCAGCTCACATACAACTTCCAATGAGTTAGAGCATTGATTCTATCCTATATGAACTTCGGTTTGACGCCACCTATCGATCATTGCTGGACTTCTGTTTGAAAACGATAAACTGATTGTTCCAACGATTCGTCCAAACGAATTGTCACATCGGAGTTACATTATATTTACAATACTGAGTGTGTTGAATCAACAATCCTCCTGTTGGATCTACAAGTATTGGTGCGCACTCTACTGGATCACCAGCGAGTTGGATGATTCAACAATATCTTTGATCAAATCGACAATAAATCGATATATATAATCATACGAAAATATTGTGGGATCAACTAGATTTTTCTTAGTGTAGTCATAATAATATTTTATACAATGTGAATTATAGTAGTTACTATATCCTTGTATAGTACAAATAGTAATGAGGAGTATGATTGTGATACAGTATGACCTTAGTGATCTCATAATCTGCCAGTCCTTACTGAAGATATAATTAAAGTTGTATATCATAGTTATTGATATAATCACGCTATACGACCGACAGCTTCAGTTCTTGATAGTTCCGTTCAGTATCGAGCTACAGCCAATACTATAGTAGATAGGTAAAGAGGGAATCTACAAGAATGCAATCAGACTTTGATCATGCAGATTCAGCGGTCGAATTTGATCGTGTACATATGGGTGATATTGCAAGAAATGAATTCATACTCCAGGGATGTGACGAGCTGCTGTCTTCCCGGTGGCGTTGATGGTAGCGCAACTGACCGGAGATGAGAAGGATGCTGGTTCGAATCCAGCCCAGGGAGCGTGGAATTTTTTTCTCGCAATATCACTTTGGAATAGTCCACCAAGCCCGATAGAAATCTCTTCGTTGAAGGTCCCCTAGTCGGGATACGACATTGTCGAGGAAAGAAGTCTGAGCTGAGTGTGCTTACCCGCACAATTCTAATTTTCCAGATCTATACAGAAAATGCGCATCGCATGTTTATAAGAATTGATATCATCTGATTTTTATTATTCAAAAATGACTATCATCACTGATCAATGCGATGTTTCACATTAGGATGATTTCAAATGTTGATTGAAAAAAATGGAACATTTCAAAAGTTTGGTGAAAGCTATAAACGACCGTAATAAAATGATGCTCGACCTGCCATTCAGGCTGTAGAATCGAGCTTCTAGGTGCATCTAAATGAGTCGAGAAAAGGGCAGACGCCTAACAGAACATCTCATTATAGAAATTTAGAAGCGGAGACAGCCAGAATTGAGATTTCTGCGGACTCAAGTCTCCAAATGGCCAGCTTGGTGAGCGAAGCCGAGTACGAGGCTCAGCCCTCCCCAATCTCTACCGGCTGGCCAACACGTGTTGTGTCTGGCCGCGGGGAAGAGGCCCGTACGGTTTCAGCATGGTACCTACCTCTGAAGTACATCCCTCTAATTAAACAAATACACTCTTTATACTTTGAAAGGGCGTTACTAGTATATTTGACATACTTTTTGAATAACAACTTTTTGCAAAATTGATCAATGCTCATTTGTTCTTCTAGAAATTAGAGAATTGGCTATTCTTTCAAAAGTTTGCTATGTCCAATATGTAGCTCGTAAAAGAGAAAACTACAATATAAATTTACCGAGCTCCATTTCGGAGTTTTGGAGACATGGGTGGATTCCCTCAATATGGCCTTCACTAATATATTGTTGATTCTATCCATGTACTAACCATGTGGGTCAACTTGAGATCATAAATGAACCGCTAGAGAGGATCTATTCCGATTGACTATTTCTCTTTCGTAAGGTGTGAGTCTCGGATGGGAACTCACGGGCAATCATGCAAAAGAACTAGAGATAGAATATATTGTATTCGAATAATCAACTATAATGAAACATTAAATTCAAGTACAATACCTTCAAGACCTAGCAGTAGATATTTGAGATTGTCGAACAGATCCAGCATCGTCAATTCCATGGTAATCAGACGGAAATACAATCGAGAACATGAAGAATTCAGTAATGAGAATCTTTGTCAAAGAAGACATAAATATACAGTCATATTTTTTATGGAATAATCATTGAATTAATTCTACTTGGAACAATACAAAGATTATAATCAAGTAGATGAAATTCAATTTTCCATCTCATGGAATTCATGGATCAATGATTAATAATGGGACAGTACCTTCTACTTCAGACTATGGAATCATTCTAAATGATTGGATGATGGAATGATTATCGAGATAGAACTTGAATTAATCTTCTTCTCACCTCAGCAACAGATGTTAGGTATGAACAACAGTCGCTTTGGAGCGAACATAACGACTCAGTGTCTTCGGCCATTCATAGAAAATAGGATAGAAAATATTTTGTTGGATCTCGTCAATCCTCCCCAATATTAGTTACCCAATAAGAATTTATGAGATATGGAGGGGAACTTCTCAAAAACACCTTAGATATCTAGAAGAATAAACAACGAATTCTGATGGAAATTCGACTCGGCTTACATCTTGCTACTATTCACGTGTGTACAGACTTTCAGGAAGATCGGATAATTTTTTCAAGAGCTGTCGTGTCTCGAAACAGCGTCACATACATTCGTACGTGAGTACATGGATATATTATTGAGATTTTACGTTTTTCGACCTGCAGATTACGAAAATGAGGGTCTCGAAGTCTGACTCGAGAAGTCGATTTTTACCCTATTACGAAGATTCCTGTTCAAGGGATTGGAAGTGAAATGAATGCTACTATCAGACGATTTAACTTATACTTCGTTAAGATTGAAGCTTCTAAAATTATGATAAAACGATACGGAACAATTATGAGGCATTTCGACTTAATCCCCTCAGCACGGCGTGCGATCTCCAAATCATGCTGTTTTTAACTCATCTTTACAACGTCAAAATGTACATGACTGAATAATCGAATAAGCTATTCCGATGTAGTTTTTCTCCAAAAAATATAAAACATCTAGTATCTCGAAAAATATACTTTCAATAATTTTTTCAAAGAGTGCTCAAACTCTTTTCTCTGAGAAATAGAACCTCGTAAAGTAGACGCAGGGGTACTTCAGCGTGCGCGTCGCGCAATCCCCAAATTGTTTGAAATGAGAGTTGCTAAAAGCGTTGGAGTCTGAAAGCGAGTGAGCACAATTTTCCGTGTCTCCTCTATACATATCTCACTTATTTGTTGACCAATTGAATTGATTCCAAACTTTCAAAAAAACTCACTTTAATATTATCTAATAATCAAACTATCTCATCGTCTGACTTGAAATATATTGTACATAGCTCGAATGAATTAGTCAACTCTAGGCCATATTTCATAACAATCAGAATATGTATATCACCTGAGTAATCGATTCAATGTTTGCTTGATAACACACATTAAATGTCTGGAAGAATCTCAAATATCTACGCAACTATATTTTGTACATTTTTCATCATACAAACTTATACAGACTTGCAAAGTTAGCACCCAGAAAATAAAAATATCATCACACTGAAAAAACTCATAGTCCAAACGATTTCTCCTGTTTAGCGGGAATTTTCGCATAATTATTTTCATTTGCGGGAATGTAGTTTCCGACGTATCGCGAAAATAAAATCCGGAATTTGGGCGCGGCTCTAAGTCACTTTATATTTTTCATACAACAATTTGACTGTTTCTATAGAATTCCCAGGTGGCCAATCGATTTTTCCTGATTTGCGAGATCGATAAGTATTTTATAAAATCCATATTTTCCATAAATAAATCATTTTTATTCATCTTGAAAATTAGGCATCGTTTCCCTGGTAACTTTCGTCTAGTGACTTTTTGGGCGCTGGATTTCATTCGTAATATTAATTAAATTACCAGTTAAATGATATTGTCCGTGAACTAATCGTTTTCTCCCTAATCGCGGGATCTAATTGTGGAAGGAAAATAGTTTTCCAACAACATGATAAGTAAAAGTCATTTTTAAAAGTAATGTACGTAAATTGTATAACATCAGCGTTGGAGTGCGCATGCGCAATGGCCGTCAGTTGGGCGCGAGAAATTCAACGACCAGCCGAAAAACCATAATTCCTCGTGAAAATTCACATATCCTTAACCTAAAATAATAATATGGTATCAAGAAAGAATGATTTTGTACCACACTTAGCTTCACCTTTTCTCACGCCTGGGGGATTCTACGGTTTCCCTGGGACACCTTTTTCAAGGTGTTTTCTAATGGTAAATTTCATCAGGAGTATGGAAAGAATAGTGGAAAAATTCCAATCGATCCGCAAGTTTGAGGAAAATTAAGTTTTCCGGCTGAATGATTATGTATGGGATGCCGTGCTCTGCGTATGGATTCTCATACAACCGACCTATAGGGAGAAAACGATTAGTTCACAGACATTATCATGTAACTGGTAATTTTATTCAATATCACGAATAAAATCCAGCGCCCAAAAAGTCACTAAACGAAAGTTACTAGGGAAACGATGCCTAATTTTTAAGATGAATAAAAATGATTTATTTATGGCAAGTATGGATTTTATAAAATACCAATCGATCCCGCAAATCAGGAGAAATCGATTGGCCACCTGGGAATTCTATAAAAACAGTCAAATCGTTGTATGAAAAATAGAAAATAACTTAGCGCCGCGCCCAAATTCCGGACTTCATTTTCGGGATATCTCGGAAACTACATTCCCGCAAATGAAAGTAATTGTGGAGAAAATTCCCGCAAAACAGGAGAAATCGTTTGGACTATGAGTTTTTTCGGTGTGATGATATTTTTATTTTCGGGCGCTAACTTTGCAATTCTAACTTATACCGACTCGTTTTGTAGTCCGTAGGATGAAACTTTGAAGAATGACATTATTCTTCTTTTGTGCGTGATTTCAATCATAACTCAAGTTTCTTACCATGGTTACTCGATTCAAATCATTGAATACAGTACTATAGGAGAAAATTACTCATATACTTTTCCACCCCCTTTTTCCACCCTTTTTGCTTTTCAAAGAGAAAGCTTTGTAATGGGGCAAAAATCGACCCACCGAATCAGACCTCGAGACCTCAATTTTCGTAATCTACGGGTCGTGAAACATGGAAATCCAAAAGTGTCTGGACGTATGTATGTATGTATGTATGTATGTGTGTGCGTCCCGTTTTTTTTTCGTCCACGATAACTCTCGAAGAAAAAGTCTGATCTTCTTGAAATTTTTTACACAGGTTAGTCGCAGCAAAATCTCGGCCGAGTTCAATGTTCAGCAAATCCGTTGGTTATTTCTTTAGTAACTGTTTTCTACGTTTTCTCTCACATCCTCATGAGTGCTCACTGGGGCTATGAGAATCGATAAGAATCGATGATATATTTTTCATAGCAACCACTACTGTTAATATCCTTGGAAACCGTTTGTTTACATCCCTAGCAACCGTTGCTTCAGAAGCCGGAAAATCAGTTTTAAGTCACACTCAATGGCCAAGGATACTGGATTGTTATATTTGCTCCAAAGCAACCGTTACGAAGGTTGGAAATGATCAATTTATGACCTAATACCATCATTTTCGACGACAAAGGACACGAAATCTTCCCAATTAGCTCCTTAGCAACCGTTGTCACACCAGGTTCGAATGCTCCATTTATTGAGGAAGCGATACAAATTGAACTGATTCAATAATTGTTTTTAATTTTTAAAAAATAAATGATAATATCTACGCTACTGAATGTTGAAAATATAGGTTTGGGATGCGTTTGTGAGTGATGTTGAAGCCTCTTTGAGAAAGCATACTGCTAAGGCACTTGGCAGCGGTTTTTCCAACCCATTTCCAGAAATTATTCGTCCACGATAACTCTCGAAGGAATGGTCTGATCTTCTTTAAATTTTGTACCCAGGATAGTCCGTTCCTAACGTGTTTTCAAACGAATCCTTATGAGTGCTCATTGGGACTATGAGAGTCCATGAGAATCAATGAGAATCGATAAGAATCGATGAGATATTTCCCATAGCGACTACTGTTGATATCCGTGGGAACCATAACAGAATCCGCAGTACGCTATCTCAAAGAAAATGCCTAAAAATTATGAATATCCTAATCCAAAAAAACGTTCAGTTCATTCGGATTTGTCAATTACATTATAGAGTATTTAGTATTTGCCTGAAGGAAGGAAAGTAAGTTCAGAGAATGGTATTTTTAGAATAAATAGCAACAGCGACGTCGGATAGATGTCGGAAATTGAGATTCGGGTGAATTGCGTACATTTTGATGTATTTGACGGTAATGGATAAATCCATTAGAGTGAAGAAGCAGAGGCGCCAAACGTGGATGAAATACGTAAATAATTAGAAAACAAAATTTGGAAAAAGAGAGTTGTAGTTACTACTTCTTTCTGGAAAACTGGAAATTCATTCTGGAAAATTGGTGTTTTGATTTATATATCAATGCATTGAGAAAAATTCGTAAAAATATTATATGATTTGATTTCGGGTATGAGAGATCGGGAGATCATCAAATGAGCTTAGTATCCATGATGAGAACTTTGGAAAAATTGATGCGTGGGCGCAGAATGAGTGACATAGATAAAACCTACTTTTAGCAAATAGTTGCAACATAAGTCGGTAAAAAACTATATGAATCAGCGTCGTGATGAAAATTACGAACAGAAGATCGATAAAGCCAACTGAGCGCTCTCAGTTTTAATCGTGAAAAATTGAAAAATGTCGTTGCGTGGGCGTGATATATGCATCCGAAAAATGGGATTTTAATTTATAATTTTAATGCGTTGAGAAAAATACGTGAGATTATGATATGGTAGAGTTGATTCAGCGCTTTCAATTCTCATCGAGAAAAATTGGAAAATGTCGATGCGTGGCCGTGAATGTTGTATTCGAGGACTGATGTTCTAAACTAGAGTTTCTAAATCAATGCGTAGAGGGAAATTTGCAAAAATTTGATATGTTTCGATTCCGGTTATGACCGATTGGGAGATCATCAAATGAGCATTATAACCATGGTGAGAACTTTTGAAAAATTGGTGCCTGGGCGCCAAACATAAAAAAAAAACTGACTTTCAGGAATTTGCGCCACATCAATCCTTATAAAAATTCATGACTCAGCGTCTTCTTGAGAATTCTCAACCAACGGATCAATAGAGCTGTTTGAGCGCTTTCAGTTTTCATCGTCAAAAATAGAAAAATGTCGATGTGTGGCTGTAGAGTACGAACTCAAGAACTAGTGTTTTGTATAGTAATTACTATACGGTGGGAAAAATACGTAAATAACTGATATGCACTCAGAGAAGTAGTTATTAACCTCAACTCCCTCTAGGGAATTGGATGAGCAAATGGATCAAGTCTTAGAATTTAATAAAATATAAAATTGTGTTCATGACGTATGACTCAGTGGTAACGCCGTAGGGAGTTGTCACAACTACCCGACATGCAGTTGAGGCAAATGCGTAGGGAGTAACAGTTACTTCCGCTAGCCTCAATGTTTGCGCGTAGTGATCATGCAGATCGGTCAGTCTTGGTTAACCTTTGGATGTCCATTGAATTTTCTTTAGATGCGAAAAATCTCAATGTAAGATGAATGAGTTATTAAAAACTTTGGATTTATCTGAACACAGTTTCAGTATATATTGTTGTGACGGGGAGAGCCCAGGCTCTGTTGACGAGAGCCTGAGTTCTCCCCTCAAGCCTACCTATCCGCCTAACATTAAATTACCCCCCCCCCCAGGAGAGTTTGAGGCAGAGCCCTTGACGCTCTGGAGGAGGACACTGTGGTCAGCAGGTCCTCCTCCGCCCATCCCTCAAAAATATATAAAATATTAGTAAGGGTTTCTCCAGTTAAGGAGTGAGGGTTGTTCACCTGGGGACGATGGAGCTCGTGATAGTGACGATAGTGCACTAGTGGGCCGACGGTTACCCGTTATGGCTCCTAGATATGTGGTGTAGTGGGCGCGCCCTCCCAGGAGAGGCTCTTTAGGTTGAAATCACGAGTCAGTGAGGGCTCTCACCGGGCACTCCTGATACGTAACCTCCCTTGAGTGGTATGAGTTCGAGGCTCGGCCGCCTCAACCGGTATTTTCCCACCCACTGCAGTGTGTCTCAGTCGGTTTCCCTCACTTTGTGTATGGTTTTCTCCCTGGTTCGATCCTAGTTAACATAGAATCAATGGCAAGTTATTGCCTGGCGCCTATCCCAACCTAACCTGTCGTAGACGATCGGGTTTCCCCCACCCCCTCGAGACCATTGCAGGCCAATGCAACGGCACATTGTGTAAAAATCTTTGCTCTATTGTGAATGTAGAATTTGTAGGTTAGATTGAAAATTCAGTTTTAGCTTGATTCAAAACAGGAATTTGATTATTGGAAGTTCTTTCAAAAGACCATCGAAAATAAATAAAACTGTGAATGTTTTGCATGCATACGAGGCGTGTCGGGAATCGGGTCACGTCTCGCGAACCGGAACGAGAGAGAGCGTGAGCGCGTCTCTCCGGGAGAGAGAGATATGGCAATCGGAGGCGGCACTTATTCGGCGTTGCGGCTCACGGTATGCTTCGGCTGGGATGGTGCTCGTCCTTGGTTCGGACTCGGGCGCACAAATGGCGAGCTCGTTGTCGTGGGCGGATGCGGCTGTCGTCCTCTAGGGCCGCGATAACACCTGGACGGTCTCGGAATTGGAATATTTTGCGATGTAATGATCAACAACGCAAATATTTGCGAGCTGATCCTCGATATCAGATCGTAGATCTCGATATTTGCGAGCTGATCGACATATGCTCGATCTGATTCGATCGCCAACATGCGATCGCGTTGAGCTATCGATTTCTAGCTCTTATTATTTTTCAATTTCACATATTTTTTCTTATTCTTCGGACAATTATGTTTCTCTAAATACTGTTTCTTCTGTGAGGATACATCTTTATCCTTTACGTCGAAACGAGTGTACCCAGACGAACTCTGATTCTGTCCCATGTTCACTATTGCATAGACAGAAAGTAAATAAATGGAAGAGGTACGTTACACAACTTATATATGCGCACGAAAAAGCACGTACTGCACAGAGGTTAATACGTGCCAGAGAGCCCGTGACTCGCCGCACACAGTTCTGAGAAAATATAAATAATGCTTCTATCAAAGAATGTGGGAGAGATAGAGAGAGAGAGAAAGAGAGAGAGAGAGAGAGAGAGAGGGAGAGACAGCGCAGGTGGCGACCATCGAAAGACGTCTCACCTTAAATGTGATAGTCGAGCGTAGTCTCTTGATTTTGGCGCTTTTGAAAAGCGAGTGGGACTTGCTATCGCACTGCCTCTGTGATACATGGATTAGCAAGCCTATACAATTCATTTTTGCAATTGAACGATTTTTCTCATTCTTTTGCAAGTTTTGAATGGAATCGGTTTCCATTTTTCTCTTGTTTCGGGTAAAGGAGGCAAACTTCTCCCGACAATCGGAATAGATGACGACATAATGATGAATGCATCCCTTATGATTATACACATGACTCAATATAACAATGAAGTGTTAATGTGGTGGGGGGGGGAGCAGTGAGGACGGAAAACCCTGAAAGACGAGGCGGCTCATCTTACATACGATAATCTAAAGTAGCCATTGATTCTCTCATTATATGTGCAACTTGCTATCACATTGGTCCAGTCCATCTGTATACTACCATATTACAATTTTGTAACCTTTTTTTAAGGTATATACCAAGTATTCATTGATGATATTTGAGTTAGATACTGCTTGCAACTGTAGTGTATATGTTTACTCGTTTCCTCTGATATTTCTCAATTTAGTATATTTCCAGTTTTAGGAAGTTGATCAATAATAACTCCTTCTTCCTTCGGATATCCTATTCCTCTAGTTTTGAGGAATCGAAGTCGATCAACCAAATCGTTTGAATCATTCCAGTCTAAATAATCTGGAGTTGGACATCTTAACGGTGGCGAATCCAAATCAAATTTCAAATACGTTAATTTCTTCCTCTCACAGATATTTCGATTTTCAGATATTCTCTCTGATGATCGATAAAATCGTTTCCTATTGGAGTTTCTATTTATAACAAACCTCTTTGGAGATATTCTTTTGGGGCATTTAGAATCATCATCATCATCATCATCAGTAGACTCATCACTGCTGATAATACCGGATATAACTGATTGATTAGTATACAGATCAGAGCTATGCTTATCCAGACTATCATCAATCATTAAATAATCATTTTTTCTCTTATTAGTACCATAACTACTATCATCAAAATGTTCGCCAAATTGAGAATTTTTAGATTCATCATTGAAATATGGAGAACTAGTCTTTTGATGCATATTATTTTTCAAACATTCTTGAGATTCGGAGTTTTGCATCTTTTTCAGTTTCAACATTTTATTGACTATTCCGTTTCTCACGGGCTCCATAAAAAGACGGCCTTTTTCTTTTATATCATTCCTTGACAAATCAGTTCTAGAATCAATAGATTTGATGGTTTGATCGTGATTAGTTACATCTTGCCGAGGATTTATCTGATGATCATCTCGGTGACTATCAAGCTCAGAAGTTGATTGAGGTTTTCCATCAATGGACTGTGATTATGTTTTTTAACTGTTATGATGTTCTTGTCACGAGTCACCATTCTACCTGGAGATTTCTTCTGGAAATTAATACGTCTCCAGGAAATATTACCTGTAGTTTGGGCTCGTCTATGTATGATATAAAAGTATCCATTAAAGTTCAACTTATCTTGGCCTCTTTTACTCTTGACAAACTCCATTCTCGGATACATGGTCTAAAGTATTCTCACTTGTTGTTAACTCTTTTGGAGTTAACGACTCAATGACTTTTGATTGCATTGGAAACCATTCTATACTAGATTCTGAGTGTATCATAAACTAGATATAAATTGTGAGGAATGTGGTATGAATGTGGTATGAAAGTGATATGAATGTGGTATGAATGTGGGATGAAAGTGGTATGAATGTGTTTGAAAGTGGTATGAAAGTGGTATGAATGTGGTATGAAAGTGGTATGAATGTGGTATGAATGTGGTATGAATGTGGTATGAATGTCGGAAGAAAGTGATATGAATGTGTTTGAAAAAGGTATGAATGTGGTATGAAAGAGGTATGAATGTGGAAAATAAAACAGAGAGAAAGATAAAAGAGAGGAAAATGAGTGCATTCTATACTCTGAATTCGATTAGAGTATATAATGTTCACAATCATAAATGGTTGTTCCTGACTGGTAGAGGGCGTAGGCAGGGGGGCTCTCTACCCTTTCTTTTTTTTCAAATTTTGAATTTCTGTTTTATCTATCTAACTATTGTGCAAATTATCAAATCCTAACCACTTGACGTAAACTTGATTACCACGTTTTCTCAACACTTTTTCAATCAAACGTATATCAGGATATTTGACTTTCAGAAGTTCTGCCTCGTAAAACCCCCAGCAACGCGTTGATCTTGATAATCTTTCAGATGATAAGTAATAGGATTTATTCTTCGCACTTCATCGATTGTGAAAATCTCCGTTGACCAATTAGGAGTATAACCCTTTTCAAATACTTGTTCAATTCTACTCACGCGAACTTTATCATTCATCTTAAATTTTTTTTTTCATAGCATTGGTCGTTGGAGAGAATCGTTTCGGAACTTCAGCTTCATTGATAGATGTAACATGTTTTGGCTTCATACCAATTGTTCGATGTTTCGTATTATTATAACTTTTCATTAGATCTGCTAAAATATCGAGCCATTTATAATTTCCTTGCAAACTGAATTGCTTCCACATTCTGTTTTTCAGCGTACGATTAAATCGCTCACATATTGATGCTTTCAAATTACTGTACGTTGAGTACAAGTTAATTTTATGTTTCTCCATGAGATTTTGAAAGCTCTTATTGTAGAATTCTCTCCCAAAATCAACGTGCACATGTTTAGGTACACGACCCTGACGAAGAATGAACTTCATGGCTGCTGTAACATTTTCAGCATTTTTCGACTTTATAGGAATGGCCCAAGCATATTTGGAAAAAATGTCGATTACAGTGAGCAGGTAGCAATGACCTTTGTTCTCTCGAGCATAAGGTTGCATCTCTACTAGATCAGCTTGCCAAGTTTCCTCCAAGCCGCGAATATCGAATTTTTGACGTGAATAATTGCGCCGGGCAGGCTTATGCAGCTCTTTGACTACTGCACGCTTTCGATTCATCTCAATCGCGGACACGTCCACTATATATGAAATCCAAACTTTCTTTCAGTTGTTGAACTTTGGCGTTAGAATCGAAGGTTTGCTTGTCTATCTCGTCTCTGTGAGCCTCAACAAATCCAATGAAATCGTTGATATTTTTCTCCAACTCTATTTCCTGCGCTTTCAGAATTGTATCGAAATTGTCAATCTCGTTTCTCAATCTCGTTGTTATCTCATACAAACTTCGAACTTCTAATTCAATTAGTTGCTTCAAAGTCTGCAAATCAACGGCATCTTCTGATTCAACTGGTGCTGCGAGATGACACAATCTCTTATTTTCTACATCAAATTGACCATCAGATGTGAATTTATATCCAACACCTGGAGGGCCGGGAGCTCCCACTGTCTTCCTCTTCAAAGTACGTCCAAACACGTCAACACTCATTTTGGTAATGACGCGATTTCTCACAATCAGTTCAATATATAGCCTGCTTCTCTGAGCTCTTCAATAATCCAATGAATCTTATTCTAGTGATTGAGATTACCTGCCGATCGTTAAGCGATTAGAAGGCGGAGACGATCAACTAACTCGTTCGGATCATCCCAGTAAACGTGGTCCATTCTCATACCGGGTCGAGCATACTTATATTTCGGTAAAAGTCCAGATCCAGAAGATGAATTGAACATAGGACCAATGATTTTTTTGAATTTAATACTGTTAGAAGTTCGAATTGAAGCATTTGGATATCATAACCTTTTCTGTGAGCACTCGTGACTTCTAGAATTTCACGATAAGTCCGTAAGTCTTTTCGGTCATACAAGTAATGACTAGGATGTTTTTTGTATATTAATTCCAACAACCCTGGTGTAACAACATACGCCAAACCATTTACAACTATTTCATCATCTTCAAAGATAATTCGACTATTACCAAGCTTAAATGCATCAGAATATTCTTGTCGTATTCCATACAACTTATCCCTTGCATCTGATTTATCTATCTTCTTTTCACTGACGATGTTTGTTCGAAATTCTATTGTATTATTTAGCTCAGATATTGGTAATGCTGCTCTCGCTCTCTTTCTTCGAGGAGGTGTCAGAGTAGAAAAGTATTGAATTTCTTTCTTGGGAATAATTTTTTCTTCATACTGAGGTGTGATAAGTTCTTTCTTGGGAATAATTTTTTCATCATACTGAGGTATGGTTCTCTGCTCGTTCTGGGAAATAATTTTCTCCAGTGGTTCAATGATGGGTTTGAATGCATCACCCATTCTCTTCTCAGCTTTAGCTTTCTCGAACTTCAGTACGTTATATTTACGTTTGACAGCTTCTCGTGCTTTGACGAGTTGCTCAAGCATATTTTTCTCTCTTGCTAAATAACCATATCTATCTTTCCAACGTGTCGAACATAAATCTATAAAGTTTATGGAAGCCATATCTGTGTTTACATGATCATCATACACGTGTTTCAAATTCACATTATCTTATGTAAATAATATAAGCAGATTGACATTATCTCAAACGAGATGTTTTCACAAATGTTCACAATTGTATGTATCAAATTCTTGATATCTCTCTGGATTGTACTTTATCCGATCGATTCCGAGATATTCCATCAATTTCATAGGAGGCCTGTGTTCTCCGAAACTATCAAAGTAAACTACATCATTGCCTCGTTTCCGATAAGCAACCCAGTGCGTGCCAGGTCCACTCTCATCATCGAGATTAATGATTGCTGACTCTCGATAGTGTGGATATGCGGGTAGAGCATCCCACATGAATACTCCACGGAAATGAGGAATTTTCAATAGTTTCTCAAGCAAATCAAAGTTAGATAGAGCTCTCTCGGGCAGACTTACGTCGAGCTTTTTTTTCGCCCCTTGCCCATCCATGGTCTTAGATACAGACCATAACCTCGTTTGTAAGGTCTCAAGTGTAAACCTTTACCAAGAGCAATAGCTTCCATACTTTTGTTATGTCTTTGACTCTCCTCCAATTGACGTTGAGCTGCCTTGATACCATTGATGGCTTTTACCACCCCAGCTGCTCCGCTTGCCAAAGCTCCAGTTGCACTTAAGCCTGCAAATATTGGGAAGAGAGGCAATACACCTCCAACTTTCGAAGACATTGGTAATATTCGTAGAACTTTTACGCAGCTCTTTCCACGGGCACTCTTAACAACTGCTCCAGCCCCCTTGAGTGCTGATGAAATGACTTTTGAGGCAGTTGTACTTGGTTTGATTGACTCCGAGGCTGCTTTAATTATACTATTTATACTGACTTCCATCCTCTTTTGCCTCCTAATCACTGAATTTTTCCTTCTCGACAACAATGCTGAATTACCCTCCTTCTTATTTTCCTTCTCAACACCCATTCCGAATGATGATTTCATTTTCATGGCATTAGTTACGGTCCAAGCCGCTACTTTCTCGTCAAATCCTGCCATTAGAATGAACTCTTTGCCAAGCCTTTTCAGCCAAAACTTCATCAGCAATGTTCCTACTCTCAACGTTTTCTCGATTCTTCGAATAAGCAATATCGTGCTTCTTGCAAGCAGCGTCTAGAGGATTGATCCCGGGATCTCCACGAGCTAATCGCTTAGCTAGTTTTGTTCCTGGCCCACAATACTGATATCCAGGTAAATGAAGCTCAAAAGGAAGCTTATTGATGAGCGTATTCATCAGTCCGCGACCACGCCTTGTTGCTTGTTTTTTATGTTTGTGAACGATCATCGTTCTCCAGTGATCTGTACATAACTGTGCTCGAGAGTATAAAAACGTTCTATTTATACTCATACCATCAGTTCAGATTGACATCTCAAACTGTGAGTATGGAATTTACTTGACATTCAAAGAAACTTCCTTTATCAAATTTTGATGGTATAGTGAAGGAGGAAAAAAGTCCTAGCTCGTGGCGATCTACTTCCGGACAGCTTAAGAGCCGTGTTTTGCGGTCCAAGCAATTGTAGGAAAACTAATTGTCGACTCTCCATCATAACTCATCCTAATGGATTGAGATTTGAAAATATCTATGTATATTCAAAATCGTTGAATCAGCCAAAATATAAATTTTTGAAAGAGCTCTTAGAATCAATAGATGGGATACAATACTTCCCATTCAGTGAGCATAAAAAAGTCATTGCGCTGAAAGATGCACTTCCCAATTCTATTATGATATTCCACGATGTAGCATGTGAGAAGCAAGATAATGTGCGAGAATTTTTCTGTGTGGGTAGATATAAGAATGCAGATTGTTTCTATCTCTGTCAATCTTATGCCCAATTACCAAAACATCTCGTTCGAGATAATGTTAATTTATTAGTCTTATTTCGACAGGATGAAGTGAATTTGGAACATGCGTACAATGATCATGTGAATACAGAAATAACTTATACACAATTGAAAGATTTATGTTAAATGTGTTGGAGAGATAGACATGGTTTCATTGTGATTGATAGAGATCGATCGATTGCTCAGTCAACTAGTTAAAGCGAGAGAAGCTGTCAAATCCAAATATAATCCACTGGAGCTTGAGAAAGCAGATGTTGAAAAAACACTGAGTAAAACTTTCAAACCTATTGTCAATCCACTGGAAAAACTCATTATTCAAACAAAGCCGAAGGAGAAATATGATAATCATCCTTATCAAAATGATATTTCATCGAATATTGATTCGCCCGATGAAGAACAAACATCTAAAGTTCATAACAACCTTTTTCGCAATGCCGATTCTTCATTCGGAAATGATGATGATGATGATGATGATACGTCTTCTGTCGATTTTTCCGTAACTATGCCAAATTACGAGACTGCCAATGAGAATAAAACACCAGACTCATCATTAGTTATAGATGACCAAGATAAAATATATGGAGTATTAAAAGAGGGGGATATATACATCATTGGTAATACTCCAATTGGAATAGAGAAACAGTTCGTTGAGGTTGTTCATGTCAAGTATCCTCTAACAAAAAGATTACATGATTTACCATTTACTCTTCACCTAGATCGGAATAGTATTAGAGGCAAAGATTTGGATATTTATAAGAAAATTCTTATTGCATCTAACGCTCATAAAAGGCGTTATCATCCACAAGAAACGCTTCGACGCTCAAATAGTAATAAATTTAGAAACATCATTAAACTTCTTCTCGAAGACGATGTGAAGAATGGTGAAGGACTTTTACCTCGATTCAAAATTGCTCAATCGATTACGAGGATGGATTATGTGTATTGGGATAATCCAAATGAGCTAGTCGATCGTCTCTGATTATTCATCGCCGAGAGATCAGCGGGTAATCACAATCACGAGAATGAAATTCATTCCATCATTGAAGAGTTGAGAGAAGAAGGGTATATATACTGAGATGAAAGCAATTATAAATCAGTATCAAAATGAGTGTTGACTTGTTTGGACGACAGCGAAGGGAGACCAGGGGTATCCCAGGTCCTCCTGGAGTTGGATATACCCTCACCACTGAAGGACATTACGATGCTGACAACAAGAAGATATGCAATCTCGCCGCGCCCACCGAGTCGAGTGATGCGGTCAATTTGCACTCCATGAAAAGTCTCGTTTCTTCGGAAATTCGGACTAATGAGAACATAGCACGATTGAGAAACGAGATGGATAATTCAATCGTAATTTTGAATGCAAATCAGTCGGAAATTTATCAATTGGGAAAAAATATGATAGATTTAACTGGTCTCATTGAATCACACCGAAATGACATCGACCAGCAGCTTCTAGATTTGAATAACAAGGTCCGAGGGATTGAAGAGACCTTAAAATTTATATATACCGGACGTGCTCCTCGGAGTATAAATATGACTTCTGACAAATATTCACAGCATTAGCAAGTGATACAATGAAACGAGCAGTTGTTGAGGAGCTCCACAGGCCTGCACGACGTAATCATCCTCGCCGCAAATTTGATATTCGCGGATTGGATGAGACGTGGCAGGCTGATCTCGTAGAAATGCAATCGTACTCCAGGGAAAACAATGGTTATCGCTACCTCCTCACTGTCATCGATGTCTTCTCCAAGTTTGCTTGGGGCATTACGGTGAAAACGAAGACTGGTAAAGATGTTTCAGCAGCTATGAAATCGATCCTTCAGAAGAATCATAAGCCCAAACGATAATGTAGACATGAGCAAGGAATTTTACAATAAGAATTTCCAAGAATTTCCAAGAAAAGTATAAGATCAAGCTTTACTCAACTTATAGCAATCTCAAGGCGTCTATATGCGAACGTTTTAATTGCACTTTGAAGACCAAAATGTTCAAGCAATTTAGTCTATAAGGAAATTACAAGTGGCTGGATATTTTATCCGATTTAATTGCAGATTATATTAATACGAATTATCGAACTATTGATATGAAGCCCAGAGATGTTAATTCCAAAAATGAAATTTAGTTTTCAGAAAATTCTCAAGACTAGATGAATTATCCTCAGAAATTGACAATTCGAAATTCAAAGTCAATGACAAAGTGTGTGTGAGTGGAATCAAGCAAGTGTTACACACCAAATTGGTCAACGAAAATATTCACTATCGCTAAGGTAGCGAAAACTCAACCTATCACGTATCATCTCACGGATTCTCGAAATCAGCCAGTTGCCGGTGGATTTTATGAGCAAGAACCCACACAAGTGAAATATCCAGACGTTTATTTAGTTGAAAAGATAATTAAAAAACGGGATGATCAAGTTTTTGTCAAGTGGTTGGGCTTTGACAGTTCTCACAACAGTTGGATAAATAAATCAGACATATGGATATATACATTTTAGAGTGAGAAGAAAGTAGAAAGTGATGAGAGCCCCTCGTCTACGCTCTCACCTATGGGAATCAACCAATATTATTCAGATTTTTGATGACTTTAACTCACAAGACGTCTCATTCCCTCCATAAACTTTCCTTGTTTTGTCACTATTATCTTTATTTATTTCATACTATACATACATACATACATACATAGACATATGAAAATACAAATTCAAATCTATTGTCTCCGAAATGCACAATAAATAAAGACATCTTATTGGCCCTGTCTTCCAGGTCATTGTACATGGTTTGGTTGTAGTTGAGCATCGTACAGATTCGAGGAGGCAAGAATACTTGAAACTCCAGATCCACCGTTATGACAATCTTCTCTCCAAATTTGGTGGAGACTTTTCTCAATTCAGTGATCATATACCTTCTATCCCTCTGCAAATTGGCCAGTTTTTGGCGGGGTAGGTAAGGAACTTTGGTCACCTCATTCAGCCGATTAACATCCATCTTGAGACTTTTGTGAGAAATACATGGGGAAGATTATCATTACAAGTTCTTTCAAGCCCGAGAGAGAGAGAGAGATGGATATGGAAATGTTCTTTTTTTTGATATTCACAAAGATGGGAGTAGTAGCATAGAGTTCGACAACTCTGGCTGCTTTCGGAACAGACGGACTGCTGCTGTTACCGGTGCCGGTGCCGATGCAGGTGCTGGTGCCGGTGCTGCAGCTCCGAGACTCGTTGGTCCAACGACGACGACGACAACGAATGTGCCGAGCTGTAGGATTCTGCTCCTCATATAGACGTCCAACAGCTGCGGCGGCAGTTGTGGTGGCCGTTTCGGCAGCTGTTGAGGCGGCGGCGGCTGCTTCCCTTCCCATCTTATTTACGCTGCCTGTTTTCCCTTCTTCTTCTTTTTTCTTTTATTTAGAATGACAGTTATCCCTCCTTCTGTTTTTTTTGCTGAGGACGATATCATCATCGTCATCATCATTGTCGTAAGATAAGAAGGAAGAGAAGAAGCCATCTTGAAGCTCTTTATCGAGTATCAATAACGTAGCTAGAATTTCAATGCTTTGTGAAATGTCTTCAGGACGAGTTCATTTTGGTGTGCCTGTTTGAGAGCTGGATATTAATCTCAACTTCCTATCATTAATTTGTTTCTGTTTGGATTTCTCCAACTCTTCAATGCTTCTATTCACTGCGTGCGATCGTAGAAACTTTTGTATTCGTTCAGCATTTGATTCGTAGTATTCTAGTGATTTCATCTTGTATGCGAGAGTCAATGGTAGAGCTTGAAAAATGAAAAATGCCTTGATGAGCTCTCGAGTGAGATGTTATTCTTCCATAATGGCATCTACTTCATCAGGACCCACGAACACTGGAACACGCGTTCGTTGCATCTCCCATTTTTAGAGCAGCCAACCTTCCAAGGCATATGCATTTTCGACAGCACACATTGGTTTCAGAGGGCTGCTCAGCGTATGATGATAACAGGTCACCTTCTTCTTCGTGTCAAGCTCCAAGTCTCTCAAGCGAGGACATTCTAGTGACTCAGCGTTGCATACGACTCTGTATAAATGGAATGAAAAGAAAATATGTATTAGAAATAGCGGGGGGGATGAGCTAATTTATAAGAAGAATAATGAATAGTGTAACAATATCTCACTTGTCTGGGAGCATTTTCTCAATCCAAATTTTTTTATCAAATCCTTTCACGTAAATTTGCTCTGCATTGCGTAATGCATTTTGGAGAATTCGTATTAAGTTCCTGTATGGAATTGTTCCCGACTTCCATAATATTCCATGATGATTGCGTTCCACCCATTTATTGGTCTTCTGCTCTTCGGTAAGGAGATGATGCCATTTGCATGGAGGTTGGAATAGACATATCTTTGGCGGTCGCATTCAATCAAACGGAACAACTGCCAACTCTTTCAGTATGAAAATGTTGGTAGAGCGTTTGAAGCCTTGTATGTCTAGGGTGAAATCGATTTTCCAAATGAGCTTGGCGGACAGCTAGTTTGCTTTTTTATACCCTCGGCACGGATCTGCTCTCCCAGGCGCTTGCGTTCTCTGCGGATCTGCTCTCCCTTTGTTCACAAATTCTACACGTGCTCCTTGCTCACTGTCGCGGATCAAGCTCCCACAAGCGAGAGAGGGAGATAGAGAGAGAGAGAGAGAGAGATTTTATTTTGAAAATTTCGAATTATATTCAGAAATAGAATAAGCAGACACACAATAATTTTAATATATGAATACATCAATTAATTAGTATTACATGAACTAAGAATATTTAGCATACGTATGATATATTTAGAGAAATCTATAAACATCGTTAACTTTTTTGGGGGTTATGATTTTTGGTCACGTGCGTTTCCGCGCGTGAAATCTCAATATTTCTTCTATATTCAGAATTTTCACTCGCGAAGTTCGTGGTACCATTGGTCGGCGTGGGCGAGGAGTAGGTAAAATATGAGGGTATGGTTCTTTTTGACGGAAAATTGATGGTTGGGGTTGAGCTGGTGGATATGGAGGTGATTGTGCTAAGTCAATCGTCGACAGTGAAGGAGGAATCGTTAGTACGTATGAAAATGAATGTAGAGATGGATAGAGTGGAGAACATTCACTCAATGGTTTAAAATGAATGGGGCAAGGAGGGGTAGGTATTGTAAATGAAAATGAGTGAAATGGATGATAGTTAGGTGGTAGAGGAAGAGGAGGAAGAGGAGGAGGAGGCTCTAATGAAAAAATTTTCCTTGTTTTTGTGGGGAAGTATCCGTCGTTACACTAGGCTCCGCATCCGGAGTTGGCGCGGCTGCTAAATCTGCCGCGGCTGGCGCTCCCGAAGCCGCAATTGCCTCTCCCCAACCAGTAATTCGCTTCACTTGCGGTGGATTAGAGAATTGCTGAGGGGCAGGTGAAATTGGTGATGATTGTCTTTCCGGTAACCACCACTCACTTTCGAAATATTTGATCTCTTGCATTTCTCGCAAGCATCGTTTTACTTACTGATCAGATGTGGCCTAATTAAAAGAAGAAGAAAAGGAAGTAACAATTGATGATTTTATATTTACATCATTAGAAGACTCATTTAAATCAGAAAATTCATGAACTTACCTCACTAAATTGTTGACTTTTTTCCGCATCTTGTGAGTTCATAATGCTACTATGGTTTTGATAATCCGATCCTCACCAATGCTCACTCTCTGAGATATCGGAATCGACTGCATTGTTGATCCTTTGTCCATTCTTACTCTAAAATATGATCTTCCATCGATAGATCTGACTGTCATAGCCACGCGCACTTTCATACGTATAAACTCTCAGAGCGGTGTCAACTAGCCAGATCGACACACGCGTCTCTTTATCGATAGTGGAGACATTTCATAGAGCATTCTTCAGTGATACATCAGACGTTTGAATTCAACTAATCGCAGATATATGAATCACGCATACTGGACAGCAGATAGCGAGCGATATAGGTATCAGGTGGCAAGCGGCGCAGCGAGACGCGGACGGCGGGCGCGCGGCAGCGGAGGGGGGGGGGCTGGGCGCGAGAAACGGCGGCGGCGGTAGGAGGTGGACGTGAATAAATAAATATGGGAGTTATATATATCAAACAGTTCGTTTTTGAGGCTAATAAACCATTGTTTCCAGAACCAATGGATTGTATTCAAATATAACAATTTACTCTCGTAAAATCTATGATTCCCCGCTGTCGATGACGTCATCAGGGTAGAAGGAAGTGGGTGGAAAAAAAATGGTGGTGGGGTGGGGTGCTACAACTGCTATGTGTCAGAACCCCCATGTGTTAGAACCGCTATAGCCTACCGACTCTTGTCTTACGAAGTATCTCTCTACCCAAATTCAATAGGAAATGATGATTTGGAGTGAAGTTATCGTGTAAAGATGCATGAAATATAGAGTATTCCGAAAAGCGAATTATCTCAATTCAACAAAATTTTCTCATTCAAATCCAGAAAATAAACTATTTGGGAAGCGTCTCAAGCTTTTTCCCGTTTCGCGGGCCCCGCTCACTCGCTCTCGATGTGCGGGGCTCGGACACTCGCGTGGCTTGTGCCGGGCATGCCATGTGCGCCACTCGTTACAATATTTCTGCTTAGAAAAGTCCAAAGTGAATACGGTTGGGCTGATTATGAAGGTATATGTTGAGTAGACCTTCCATATCGTCGCTTGGGAGGAAAAACGTTATAACGGATAGAAAGGTTCCGGAATGGATTTCGGGAACTTTCTATAAAAAGTTCCATTTCAGAAACTTTCTATAAACAGTGCCATTTCAGAATAAATTTTTTCCCTCGGAGTTTTTCTGACTTCGGGGATGATGTCGTATGCATGTGTCTGTATGTACATATGTGTATGTGTGTGTGCATGTCTGGAAATGACAACTTGATCCACGTCCAGATTTTAAAAATTCGAATTAGAGCCTCTAAGATCACCTGACTAAAATTTGAAAAGATACTGTATTTTGATGAAAATTGGTATGCATAGGTTTTTGAGCTCGCTGATCACGAATCCGGCCTCAAACTTTAACAATTCGAATTTAGCCTCTAAGATTGCCTACCGTGAATTCGAAAAGATACTGGATTTTGACGGGAGGTTCTCATCTAGCCCCTCGAAAATGACCCATTCATCTTTTTTTTCTTCATAGGAGGATTAAACAATGGTATGGAACTATTCCACACATATTTGTATATCATTTGAGTGTACAAAAATTTTTTTTTTATTACAAATTAATCATTATATAATAAGTTGAGGACACGTTTTTGGGCACGCCTCGACAAAATGTTTCCGCATGGTGGGAATTCTAGAGCCGCCAATTTTTATCTGAGATCAAAAAACAAAAGAGTTTTATAAAATATATAACATTTGTGGGATATTATACCAATAATAGCGAAAAATCGTCGATAATTAACGAAATGGCGGACTTGTAAAATTTATGTACCGATTTCGCACTTTTTTTGCTCTTAAAATCGATATATAGACTAAAAAAATAATGAAATCAATAGTTTCATAAGTCTAAGCTCTCAGGAATTCAATTGCCTTCAAATAAAAAAAATCAAGTCGATCCTTTGATTAGTTTTTGAGCTACAATTTCCACCAGATTGAAAAACTCCGAGGGGGAAAATTCCTGGAATGGAACTTTTCATAGAAAGTTTCCGAAATGGAACGTTCTTCCTCCCAAGTGACGATATGCCACCAGCCACTATGGAAAATTCAAACTTGGCATGGTGTAGTGCAGATCTTTCTCACTTGCCGATACGATTTACACTTAGAAGTACATCTGGAAACCTTGATACTCAAATTGAACTTGCGAACACAACTAGAACGTGTATTACAGAATATAATTTCATCGTAGCTCATAATTCTAGGGAGCTGCGAGTCTCGTTTCTGTCTGAGAGTTCACTCGTCGATAAAATGAGACATACAGATTTGTCAAGTCATTTGATTCTTACAGTGGGGTTTGATAACAGTTCCCAGTTAATGGAACCTGGTTGTCAAGGCAACTATCGTCTATGCACATGGTCTAATGAGGGGGATCACATGATTGATTCTCAATAAAGAATATTTGAAGTGTAACTTACAAGCTCAGAAACTAATGGGACTGATTTTCTTCTTGGTCTGATGTCCGGCATACTGTCAATATTGCTATAGAATGTTATTTCTCCCGCATGTCTGTGAAAAAATTGAATAATTATGCTCCATATTCTCCAGAAAAAATGCGTTTCATTGAGTCACAAGTCAGAGATAGCCGAACTTAATAATTTGATTATTTGCAGGTAGTCTTATCAAACTGCGTTGATGATAGCATTCTCGTGAACCCAGGGGGTGTAGATACCTCAGACCTCGAGTGGAAAGAATCTCTACTATAGATCATGAAAATCAATTTTTAGGTAATATTTTCAGGAAACGTGTTGGAAACTTCCCGTGTGGGTGTATTTAACTTAAATGTCAGATTACTGAGATTTATGATGTGATATATAATTCTTCAAAGAAGCTGCATAGAAATGATATCTTATATCGTGGATTGACTATGTGTGAAGAGTTGATCATAGTACGAGCCACTAAAATGGCTTCTTCATCTGGAAAGGGAATAATAATACAATGTTATTCCAGTTACGAGACAAATTCCTCGCAAGCTAGAACCTTACATGAATATAAATTGTGCAAACTTCTAAGCCTTCGACGAGCAATTATGCTTACAGCTGGTTTGCTATCCTCGAGACGCTGCTATGGATGTGAAATTAATGTCCTTTGAAAACTACTCAGATACTGTACAGCAATATAGAATACGAATAGACCTTTCAATCGATGTAACACGAATGAAGGCATGCGAATAATGAACCCAGAATATATTAATCAGCTCTTCAAATATTATGTCTGAAGTTACACATATTTGAATTATGGAATTTGAAAAATGCATTCTCTATTTCTCTGTTTCTAGTCAAAATTTGAAGATGTCACATATCCCTAAGTATGTCAATAACCAACCACCACATTTTCATGAAAATCGGTTGAGTAATTTTTGAGATTGGAGGCCATAAAAAACAGCCGGTCCTTTTATAAAGTAGTAAGGAACCAAACCTTTCTGAAGAAAAGTACTGTGATGGGGAGAGCCCAGGCTCTGTGACGAGCGCTTTCCGCCCAGCCTTGCAACACAAAATATATAAATTAATAATAGTCACTCCCAATATATGATTTGAATAGTGTTTACCTGGGGACGATGGGGCTCGCCCATCATCCAAACCTCCTGGGAGACTCGCTGCTGCCGGTCCTTGGTGGTCAGCTCCAGTTCCAGAGCTAACCACTAATCCTTTTCGCTCTGTTGAGGTGATGGAGAGGCGGCTGGACCACATATTGCTGCCTTGCTGGCCCTGGAGCTGAGCTGGAGTTGGGGGTTGGCAGCGTCCGGTCCGCAGCAGCCTTGGAAACACAACCACATTAGTCGGCGCACTTCACACTTGTGGCAAGCGAGCAGACAGCCCCCCTAGGGCCCTGGGGAGTCGTCCCGGCAACAATGTTCCCCGGATGGCTGTGGGAGAGAGGGCAGCCTGTGCGCCGCCATGATGTTGTGAGCCGGAGGGCGACCCGAGCGCCCCGGCCCCGAAACACTATCACGGAAACTTGCGGATACTCTCCGACGCTCTAGGCGAGGAGCTTCGAGATCGAGGATGCGCGGGCGCCGGTTCCGCGGAGAGCGCGAGCGAAGCGAGCAAGCGGCTATCTTAACTGCCGGCCATGTGGTCGAAGCAGAAGCGGTGCGGTTTGGGGGGGACCCGCGCGTGCGCCGGCGGGGGGGGGCAAGGTGCGGAAAGGGTAAAGGCGAGCGCGCAGCGTCTCTATACGGCGCGTGGACTGCAGCGCGCAGGCGCGGGGACGCGCGAGATTTGAATTTGTTAATTCTCGTTTCTCGATACGCGAAAGGGATACGCGTGCGCAGTTGCGCGCGCCTTGTTAAATAATGATTGTGAAATTTATTTATTGATAAATTCACTAGTTGCTGTATATATGTAGCGGATTAGAGTGTGTAATCGGAATACTTGTGTATCTCTACATATGTAGTTCATTTGAATAGTCCCGCGCGGCCGATCCGAATAGATGGCATGCGTGTGCGGTCGACCAATGAAAAAAATAGTATTATTGCGCGGTTCCAGGAATTTTTCCTATTGGTCCCGCGATTATTTTGGTGGTTCGCGGAATTTTATCATTGGCTTCTGCGAATTTTCGAGCAAGAAGGGATACCGAGGAAGGCTCCACGAAGTGATTCCTGCGCCATTCTTGCAGCAGCCGCAGCACAGAGTAGTACCGTATATCTAGCTTTCGTTATTATTCGAAAAAGTGTCGATAGTCGACTTCGTTAACTTATCACAGTTATAGAGTGCGGGGTCTAGAACAATTTACGATAATATGAACCAATCATAAGCCGATGTGGCTAGGCCAAGTACCATGTCTCTTGAATTTGTTGGTTAGTCCCTTTAAAATCAAACGGTGTTTTGAGTAAGGATATGATAAGGCTCAGCATTTTGACTAAGTCGAAGAATAGCCAACTCTTTGACAACATAACCGTTGCTTGGTTGCTTTAAGCCTTGAATATCCACAACGGACGCCATCTCGAGAGAGAATAAGCGCTGTGAGTGTGCTCTTAAAACATGATTAGTGTTCGAATGTTTAGAATATCTTCTATTTTTTTAAAAAAACACAAGAATATGCAATTTATCTTCCACCAGCAGTGACCTTGAAACCGAGATTTTCCAAAAACTAAAGGTTTTGTCGTGTTAATACTCCGAGAGCTCGTGAAGGACTGATGCTTCGTTGGCATAATATGCTGCTTCCATATCCTCGCTTATGACAAACGATTTCCATTATCAAACTGGTTTTATGTGCAATTCGATTGTGATCTTTTTTTCACGACAATTGACTAGATGTCCGTCCCAATCGAATATCCGCAGCTGAATGTGATCTATGTAGTTTCCGTTGATTGGTAAGTAAATGACTGGTGATGGAACTTCAATAATCTTGAATCCTGGTTCTACCGCAGGAGAGAACTTTCGAATTGTATACGCTCTCTGACTATCCACGTATGCACTCTATTCTAAACGAACTGATTTGAAGAATTTTTACGGATGAATCTGACTGATGAGTCTGATTACCTTCTAATGTGTGTCGAGTAAATCCTAGAAAATTTTCAAATTTATTTTCAGACTTAAAGATACTTCATATATGTGTTAAAGAATAGAATGTAATGTAGTATTCAGAGACAAGTGTAGAAGTGCAGTGCAGTGAGTAGAAATACGTCTCAGACAACAGATTCTAATTTGAGACGAGACCAACGGCTCCAACCAAAATACATTAATCAATATCTTGGAAAATTGAGAGCGCTGGACCCCGGAACTGTAAGTACAACCTATTCTTAATGTAAACAAACATCAAAAAAAAGTTGGTCAAGATTGGTGACCCACATCCCAATCATTCTCCTAGTTAGGGACATGGAAACCTGGTTCATGATATTATAAGAGCAGTATTTCGTGGTCCATTGGATTATGGTGGAACAAACAGGTTATTGAATAATTATTCCTTAACACCCACATGTTTCATACGAAGAATAAAAAATTCTATCAAACTTGGTAGACTTTCTCAAAGTGATATTGCGAGATAAAAATTCCACGCTCTCCGGGCTGGATTCGAACCAGCGTCCTCCTGATTTCCGGTCAGTTGCGCTATCATCGACGCCACCGAGAAGACAGTAGCTCGCCACATAAGTTATTCATATCCAGTAGCTATTCGTCCACGATAACTCCCGGAAGAATGGTCCGATTTTCTTAGAATTTTGCACACAGAAGCGACTGAACTAAATAAACAAACGTTTAACATGAACATAGCTGACATTAAGCTTTAATCGGATCGTTCGTCTAGTATTCTTTTCAATCGAAAAAAATCGAAGGTTCACGTTCAAAGTTATATTGTTTTAAATGTAATTTATTTGTAATTATCACTACATTTATTATAAAAATTATTGATTTTCAAAGAACATACGGGCGGTTTGGTGAGCGAAGCGAGCAGCGGGGTACTGCGATCGGACTTTGATCGTGCAGATTCAGCGATCGAATTTGATCGTGTACATATAGGTGATATTGTGAGAAATGAATCCATGCTCTAGGGATGTTACGAGCTGCTGTCTTCCAGGTGGCGTAGATGGTAGCGCAACTCAACGGAGATCAGGAGGACGCTGGTTAGAATTCAGTCCGGGGAGCGTGGAATATCTTTTTTGCAATATCACTCTGAGATAGCCCACCAAGTCCGATAGAATTCTTTATTCTTCTTTTCAAACAGTTTATTGACTCTCATAACTCATCCAAATGGATTGAGATTCGAGAATGTTTACTTGCATTCAAAGTCTCTAAATCAGCCAAAATATGAATTTCTCGAAGAACTGTTGGAATCAGTAAATGGTACACAATATTTACCATTCAGTGAACACGAAAAAGTAATAGCATCGAACAATGCATCACCTAGTTCAGTAATGATATTCGATGATGTAGCTAACGAGAAGCAAGACAACGTTAAAGCTTTCTCCTGTATGGAGCGTCACAGAAATGTAGACTGTTTCTTTCTTCGTCAATCATATGCTCAAGTACCTAAGCATCTCGTTTCAGATAATGTCAATTCACTTTTGTTATTTAGACAAGGTGATGTGAATCTGGAACATGTGTACGATAATCATGTAAGCATAGATATGTCTCACACGCATTTCAGAAATTTATGCTTAGTCTGTTGGAAAGATAAACATGGGTTTGTTGTAATCTACAAGCCAGTCTACTCGCCGAGTCAGCCGCGGCCCCCCCCTTCTGCACTGTGCCTTCCCCCTTCTGAGCTGTGCACACCATCGACCCGGCCTCCTGGTCGCCTCGCCGCCATCCACGCGCAACCGCACGATTCTCAGCTATCCGGTAAGGCCCAACCGCTCCACGGGCATTCACCGCCGTCCACGCGCCACGCGCCAACTACTCCGTGCGACAAAACTCCACGGCGTACGATCGCCTCGCGTCAGTACGCCGCAAGCGAATTGGTAACAATTGCACTACAAACCATCCCGTCCCAGCTCCTCCGTAAGAGTCCTCCTCCCTTGGAGTTTTCCCACCGCCGGTTGCTGGCCCCCCCTTGTTCCCGCCGCTCACGTGCGGTAAACTCGGAACCGTCCACCGAATGAGCGTCGTGGATAGGCCACTAACGTCGACAATGGCCGCCGTTCCTTTTTCTCTATCGTCGCACACTGTTCCGTCCCGCGATTATCCCTCTCACGCCCTCTTCTTTACCCAGTCAGCTGCTGAGCCCCACACACACGGAACACTCCCAATCACGATTGCAGACACACTCCACCTACCTTCTCGACCCCCGAACATCTCTCTTTCTCTCCTCCTCGTCTCTCGCCATCGGTCTCTCTCTCTTTCTTTCTCTTGTTCTTCTGTCCTACGTCCATGTCTCGATCATACCATTTTGCTCCAGTCGTTCTTCCTACATTCCCCTCGGCCCTTGTGCTCCATGGAACAGACAAGGAAGAGGCGTTCAGTTGCGATCTTTCGACTCTTCCTTGATCTGCGGGATGGATTCACCGTCACACACAGACAGTTTCAATTATCGCAGATGTGAAAGTCTCGCATAACCAAACTTTGATGATAATTACTGCAACCGTTGTTCCGAAATTCATTCATACTAGGGGATTAGCCCCTACTTGTTCTGCTCGCCAACCACCTATTTATGATTGAATATTTCGTTCTCCACGAAATAAACCGATTTAAATGTCATGGCGGTATTTCCCCTGCTCGGTTCGCTCACCAGCCCCCGTCCTTGCTAGTTACTATCGACTTTCATTTATGCAATTAAGTTATGTCAATGTGTGCATATAAATACTCAAAATTCATCAAAATCATTCATTCATTCATCGAAGTTTTGAATTTTAGATCCCATTTCTTCAGGAGCATGCGATTTTCTAGAGCATATAGTCCTCCAATAATGAGTACCTGACACTCTGAATGCTTTCAGATCTTTTCAGGTTAAAAATGATTTCTCAAGTCTAGTTGTTATTGCATCCATTTTATCAGCTAAGGGATTGCAAGCCACAAGACGCTGAAATGATAAATAGAATATATGATAAATATATGATCAAATATTAATTTTGAAAATAGAAGATGGTGATGTTATAATTTGCGTTGAAGCTTCCATAACTCTTAAAGAATGATTTAGTAACAAATTCATGACTCTAGGAAATTTCAGACAAACTTCCGCTGGAATGAAATTCTAAACAAAAAACAAATTTTCGTTTCGTTCATATAGCTTAATCACGATCCAGGTACAGATCCATGAATTACAACAGATCAAGGTAGAAGAAAAAAATTTTGAAAATTATTGTGAGATAAAATACTTGAAGCTAACAAAGGTATGGTGAAAATGAAGCTCAATGTTCAAGAGCAATCATGGGGAGCAATCGTGAGCATTTTCAACACTCACTCATTAATTTGAAAGCCCTTTGAATAATATATCGAATGGTTATCCACATATTAATAATACTATAATTACATGGACTTTTTTAACGATCTCATTATCCCAATTCGAAATGCCAATTCATCCCGTAAACGTCACGGCCCAGTATGCATTCTTTTCAATTCTTCACGATCGAATATGAAAGTGCTCAATCAACTGTATCACTTGGTAATACCAGAATCATCCTCATGATATCATTCAATGATCTTTTCAATAATTCTGAAACACGTGGTCCATATTTCAATGTTCCAACCATGGAATATAAAAGTCTTTTCGATGTCCTGTCGATTGGTCAAACCCACATCGCATCGTTATTCCATGGATTTTTCAAGAGTTCTCCAGATATTTATAAAAATGTAACATAAATCCTAATACAAAACGTAACGTTTCTTTTTCGGTTATCAACACTCACGCATTGATTTGGAAAAATTTAATACGAAATATGGAAGTACATGCAATTCTCTTCCGAACTATAATATCTATTTCCTTAACTCATTAACGCCGAAGCGTACCGTTTTTTTAGTAAACTTTCAACGCAATTAATTTCTGTGTTATCGAAGCTAAAATCATCCTGTTTATACATATTCCGACGTAGAATTCTATGCTCTTCCAGAATCTAGGCTCAAAATTTTAATTTGACATCACAAAACGAAATTTGACCGATTTAAACACGAAAAACTCGAAAATTTTCCTAATTTTTTTTCGCAATGTTACCACTAAAAATGCATGCTCTAATTGTGACCAGAGGTGATAACGATTGTTGAAGTTCATCGGAGAATTTTTTTGTTATCACTGAAGCACTCCTTTTAAAATATGGCGGCAAGGACGTAAATATTTTACAGAAACCTAAGATAATTTTTTTCCCGGGAACTATCAAGTTGAGCATGAAATATCTAAGGAAAAAAATATCTTATAATCGTTCGAAGCATACACGCAAATTTTTCATAATCTTTAGAGATGATTTTTGGTTTTTCAAAATGTCAAAAAATGACCATTTCCCAAAAATACGTTTTTTCTTCTGAAAAAATTTCAGGATATTCTTCGATCGATTGTAAGACATTTTTATTCCATAGAAATTTTCACCCAACTCAATAGTTTCCGAAAAAAAATTATTCAAGTTAACGTATTCTACTCTTGGCATTAACATTAGTGGCAACATTTCGAAGAAAAATCAAGAAAATTCCCGGGTTTTTCATGCTTAAATCGGCCTTATTTTTTCTCTTGATGTCCAATCAAAATTCTGAGCCTAGATTCTGAAAGAGCATAGAATTCTACGTCCGATTATGTATAAACAGGATGATTTTAGCTTCGATAACACAGAAATTAATTGCGTTGAAAGTTTACTAACAAAACGGTACGCTTCGGCGTTAATGGGTAAAACGTCGATTTCTCCACTGGTTTTCTTTGGTTTCATAATGTCGATGGATAAATAGTTTTTTTGACAAATATCCAGCTTTTGACATATTAAAGCAAATTAAAAATCTATCGAGTGGTCAGGCTTACATTTGTACTAAACTTTTATTCAATAACTGGTTATTTCCCATAGTTTCATCCGATGGTTCAATTTGCCGATTTTGGGGAAAAAACATCAATTTTCCATCAATTACTCCACGCCTACGCATCGTTTTTCAAAATTTTTTACGAAAGAAAATGAAAATGCTCAAGTAGTTTATCGATTGGTCAGATCAGAATTTTCATTATAGAACCGGTTCAAAGTTTCTTCCAGTGATTTACACGAGATATGGTGTTTCAAACGTGTATTTTCATATTTTCCTCACCCGCATCATTTCTTTCGAATTTTAAACTATGGAAGATAAAAGCCTTTTCAATGACCTATCGACCTTTCAGACCCGCATATGCATATCCATATCATATTTTTCAATGTTTCGCGATGTAGAATGAGAGCGCTCAAGCAGCTCTATCGATCTGTCTGATTCGAATTTTCGTTATGATGCAAGCTCGTTGATGTAATTTGGTTATTCAGAGATCGTTTTTCTCTCCACATTCCACGCTCATGCGTCATTTTTTGCGAAGCTTGAATCATGGAATACGAAAGCTCATCTAAGGATTTGTCGGTCAGTCAGACCCAAATTTTCATTTTAATATTTTTGTAAATTTGTTCCAATCATTTACGCGCGTCATCGTGTTGTGAATGTATCTTTATCATATTCCACGCCTATGCATCATTGTTTATAAAATTTTAACTGAGACATATGAAAACCCTAGCAATGACCAATCAATTGGTCAAGCTTATGTTTGCACCATAAAATCATTCAACGGTTCGTTCCAATGCATGAGATTGCTCCATACCGTAGTTGAATTTCATAACTTCGCAGAAACGTGCATTTTTCTTCATCAATTCAACTTACATGCATCGAGATATTTCAATTTTCCACGATGAAAAATGAAAGCGCTCAATGAGCTCTATTGATCCGTCAGATTTGTATTTTCATCGAGACGCAGATTGATCAATTTTTTTAACGATCAATCTTGTACCACTTTCTGAAAGTAAGTTTTCTCCACATTTCACGCCCACGCATCAATTTTCCCGAAATTCCAATCATGAGTGTAGAAGCTGTGACGGGGAAACCCGTTACTATGGACGGAGAGGCTGCTCGCCGATCCGGCCGGTACGGCACCTTAGCAGGCAGCCACCAGCTCGGGAGGGCAGCACTCTCCAGCGCGCACGCGAGCCGCAGCGCGCCGAGAGTTCCGGCGGCGTGAGGCCGGGAGTGAGCACGCGGCGGGCGAGCATTTTCGTCCGGTGCCCGCAGCCATCAACACGCGACGCGCGAATAGTCCCAAGTGCCCCAGAGTGTGTGAGACCGTGTGCGTGTGCGAGACGGGAACATCGAGGCCGACGACGACGCAGCCACCAGCTACCCGAACAGCAGCCAGCAGCCGAGCCGAGCAAGCAGAGAGCGATCGAGAGAGAACGTCACAAAGGTTTGCTGTGCGCGTCGGGGCGCCGGTGATCCCCCACGTGAACGTGTGTGTTTGCGAGCGCGCCAACACTCCCCAAGAATGACGCGCTTTGGCCCTGGCCCGGGCCTCTCCCCTCGCCCCCCCCCCAACGTCACGGCCAGTGCGAAGCGCGCGGAGTAGACTCCGTTCAAGTCCCCGCGCGCCGGCCGTTCCCCACGTGAGATCCCCGTGCTCTCGAGCTAGCCGAGGCACTCCTGGCGCTCGTATATAAATAAGGAGTGTCTCGGCGGTTAGAGCCAATCCCTGTGTGCGCGTGTATCACTCGTGAAACCTGGTGCGAACGGACACTAGGTCACAAAGCCTATTCGATGTTCTTCCTATCGGACCACACTCGGAATCGCACCATATCATAATCCCACGTATTTTTTTAAACACATAAAATAACAAAGTAAACCACCAATTTTCAAGGATGAATTTCATACCCGCACATCGACATATCTCAATTTTTCACGATGGAAAATAAAAGCGCTGAAGCAGCTCTGTCGATCCGTATTATCAGAATTTTTATCAAGACGCTGATTCATGGATTTTTTTCAACGATATATCTTGTACATCTTTCTGAGAATTGGTTTTTCCCGAATTTCACGCCCACGCATTGATTTCTTCAAAGTTCCAACCATGAAATATAGAAGCTTATTCGATGATCTTTCGATCAGTTATATATGAAATTGCATCGTACAATCATTCCATAGTTTTTTGGTATAGTTTATCGGTGTCACGTAGCTGGCTCCGCGATTATTAGAATTGCATTGTGCGGGGCCACGCGACGAATATCGGAACGTTCTAGAAAGATGGGGTTGGAATCGTGACGCACGGAGCGTAACCCGAGATGGCGGGAGGCAACTGACCGCCTCCCACCGAGCGCGCCACCAAGGGGTTGCAACTACTCCCTCACGAGGGATTAGATACGACCGCCTCGAGGCGTTCGGATAGTCACACGGCAGTCACACGGCAGTTGAAAGGAGGCAGTCACATGCCGGAGACATGGTTAACCACACGAGTTACGTGGAGACGGTAGACAGTCCAACGCTCATATTGTACACTAGTATTGGAATAATTACACGAGCTCTCAGTGAAGTGAATAGGGTGAAAGCACATATAATCCAATCCCTAAGTACTGAGTTATTGATAAACCTGATTTGATACGCAACAGAACCTTACCGAGTAAAGCGCCTACGGTCAATACCGCAGTGGAGATTTAAAACCAGCTCATGAAGGATCAAGCCACGTAACAAGAACTAGTATGTACGTGCGGCAAAACAGGTCATAATTTATGGTGCAGGAACTGGGATCTCGTTTCGTGTAAGGGAATTTAAATTGTGAGTTGAGAATTTGGATGATTTTTTCCTGAGAATTCACTATATCTCGTCGGAACCAACCACGTAAAGTGAGCGTTGTGACGGAGGAAAGGGAAAGACGATAGCGAAGCAGATCAACAGCGGAACAGATTACATCAACAGCAAAGCAGATCTACATCAACAGCGAAGCAAATAGGCAGGAAAGAAAAAAAAGACAACTGCAAACAGCTGGACATAGTCAATTACGGAAAGGATAAATTCCACGGCACTCATACTTACCAAGAATGAAAAAAGAAAAAATAACACAATCAACTTTAAGACGAGAGATTAAAACACAGAGACCGACAATGGATTATAACGATACGGACGCAGTCGAGATCATAACAATACACTCACAAGTATTTAAAGAAAATCAAGCGCAACAGTACCGGAGAGACGCCCCAACAAAACATGCGAATTATCAAGAGTATCCTGGGATACAAAACGGGCACTTAGGACCATCGTATCAGGAGTAACAGCCGATTATCACATACCCTTCATCGAAAGCATCGGTCAAATTCACCGAAAAGGCAATAGGCTTTTAGAAAAGAATAGGGGATTTATAGAGAGATGGAGCGAGCGACGACAACAAGAGCTGAAGGAGGAAGAAGAGGAGGAAGATGTACGCAACAATAGCATGTAGGAAATTAAGCCGCAGGACAAAGGAAAAAGTGAGGATAAAAGAATATATGAACAAAATGGAAATAACTCCTTAGGAGCAGGATATCAGCATAGGGCTGAGGTGGATCCTTAAAGCGTCAGAATGACAAGTTCGAGGGAATGGACAGGAATTGAGCCATATTACGAACCAAATATCCGAATCACCTTGAATCAGGCTTTCAATAGCATTCCGGAATCTGATGGCAATCCCGATACACTACCATTATTTACAGACGCACTGAGGAATGTAGTTAGACAAGTCAATAAAAACAATGAGCGGACAATTTTATTCTCATTGGCAAGCAGATTGAAAGGAAACGTCGGTGATGGATATAAATTGCGATTGGATTATTATAACAGTGTAACGGAATTGCTGACAGAATTGTCAACTCAATATAGCAGGAGAGAAAACGAGTACGTGGCGGTTGCTAGAACAATATAAGGAAAGGTCAGAAGAGATACTCCGAGATTTACTTCGAGGAAAGAATTTTGGGAATACGGTCAGGCGAACAATGGAAACACCGGACGTCAGATGGGGTCAGATAAGGAGCGTCCACGGTACGATAGACGCTGGGAAAGCAACAATAGGAGACCGTACGGTAACAATAATAATTACAATGAGAATAGATCGCACGATCGCGAGGGTCAAGCTGCGAAGCAAACAGACCTCGAAATAGAAAAGCGACGTTGGAAGAATTTGCACATGTATTTGGGTCTTCCAAGGGAAAACTTGAAGGCAAGCACGTTAATCAAATATAAGATTCGGACAACAACAGATGTTCCGATCCAGGTGAAGCGCTATAGGCCACCTCAGGTTTTGGAGGAGGAAATGCAAGGAACGATTGACGAGTTCATGCAAGTGGATATAGTACATCAATCAACAAGCCCGTATTGAAGCCCAATGTGGGCAGTAAAAGAGAAACCAGGTCCGAACGGAGAGAAAAAATGGCAATTGATTACGGATTTTAGACAATTAAATGAGATCACGATAGGGAACAGCTATCCATTATCAATCACAAATTAAATAATTGAGGAAGTGGCGAATGCAATTGATTTGAAATCAGGATTTTATCAAATGCCAATAAACGAGAAAGACGCAAAGAAAACAGCATTCTCAGGACTATATGGCAACTACGAATATAAGAGAATGGAGATAGGGCTATAAGGAGCCCCAGCAACAATTCAAGGGGGTGGACTTAACATCAGCAGGATTGCAGGGGGTCAAATTGTTTGTCTATTTGGACGATATAGTGGTGTTTGAAGAGAATCTAGAGGAACATGGGAGAAAATTCCGCAAATTGATGGAAAGGATCGGCAAAGCCAACCTTACAGTCGAACCCAGTGAATGTCAATTTTTACAGAGAGAAGCTTCTTTTCTAGGAAATACAGTAGGTAACGGGAAAATCAAAATGGATCCCAAGAAAGTTAGGGTGGTGATGGAATATCTTAGGCCACACAACGCAAGGGAAGTCAGATCGTTTTGCCGACTCGAATCATATTATCGGAAGTTCATCGAAGATTTTGCAAGAATTTTGTATCCATTGAATGAACTCAAAGGCAAAAAGAGAGAATTCCATTATTTCCATTATTCAACTCATGACAGGAAAATACTAGCCGTAGAATGGGGCATTAACGAATTCCGCCATGATCTTCATGGAAGAAAGTTCACTGTAGTTACGGACCACGAGCCACTGGAACACTTCCACTGAACGAAAAAGCCCGATTTGCGGTTCGATAGGATGGAAGCAAATCTGCTGAAGTATGAGTTCATAGAATGTAGACCAGTGCCAAAGAACAAGAATGCTGACGCGCTAAGTAGGAACCCAGTGTTGTAAGAAGGCGAGGAGAATCCGGAGCGTCCAAAAGCGAGAAAGCAGAATCAAGGGATGGTCAGTAAAGAAGAAACCCCACAAGCTCAGATAAAGATGGCTGTCACTAGATCAAGAACACAAAACAAAGAACGCAATAAAAGGCCCCTGTCCTCAGAAACCGATTGATCAGACGATCCAGGGGCATGATAGAGGACTTATCGAGAGAGAGAGAGAGAGAGAGAGAGAGTGGAAACCACCAGGGAATCTGAAACCGAAGAGGAAGAACTCTTACTACTCCGATAAGGAGAACGAAACAGAGGCAGAAATCATTGAAAGGGGAATTCAGAGGGTGACCGGGCGTGAGAGGGGAATGCTGAATAGATGCAAAACGAAGGTGAATTTCCCGATAGCTACCCTCGTGCTGGACGAACGGACGGATGATCCAATCATAAGTCAAATGAAGACAGGCAAACATCTCGCCTATATGCGAAAGAATAGAAACATGCGACAGCAAGCCGCTAGTACTCCAATGAAGAACGTCATATCGTCGCCTCCGAGCAAAAAGGGGCCAACTCAGCGTCCCGAAGAAAAAGGGGCCAACTCGCTGACCGGGAAAAAAAGAGCCAACTCACCGTCCGTGCAAGAAGGGGCCAACTCAGGCGAGTTTTGAATTTCAGAGAAAATTCAGTTCGTGACTCTCTTGAGAAGTCTTAAGCACGCTATGTGATAGCCATAGTACGTCTCTTTCAATGGATAGGTGATTTTATCGTAATTTACGTGTCATCAGAATGTGATATGTCAAGTTAACTATTTACATTAAACGGCTTTTGCCTCGATGGTTTCTGAGAGAAATTGGTATACACATGCGTTTTTGAGGTCTCTCATAACGAATCCGGCCTCGAATTCTGAAAATTCAAAATAGAGCCTCTAAGATCACCTGACAAAAATTTGGAAAAAAATTTCATATCGTTGAAAATTGGGTATACATGGGTTTTTGAGGTCGCTGATCACCAATCCGGCCTTAGATTTCCAAATGTTGAATTAGAGCCTTTAAGATTGCAGGTCAAAAATTTGAAAATATACTGGATTCTTATGAAAATTGATTTATATGGGTTTTTGAGGTCGATAATTACGAATCCGGCCTCGGATTGAAATCAGCCCGAACCCTCAACACGGTTGACTGGAAGAAGGAAGCCAAGAGTAATTGTATTTCCCATCTTGTCGCCTGGGGGAAAAGAGAGGCGATTTCAGAAAAGTGCGCACGATAGATCTATTTTGAATCGAGCGGTATAGAAAGAACTTACGGTACAGAATAAAACCTGGTATACATGGGTTTCTAAGATCACTGATTATGAATCCGGCCTGAGATTCTTAAAATTCAAACTAGTTTGAGCCTGCAAGATTGCCGTCCGGAAATTAGGAAAGATATTGGAATCTAATGAAACTTGGTATACATGGGTTTCTAAGGTCACTGATTACACATAAAGCTTCAGATTAAAATGAACCTAAATCTTCAATATCGTCGACCGTAACGAGGAGAAATCCTTTCAGAAGGTTACCCAATTAAAAAGCCATCTCATATTCGACCTTATAGAAAAAACCGTTTCAGGTGTGATTGAATTTCTTCTAGTTTTTGCGCGTTTGGAGTTAATGCATACATTTGTGTGTATATTCCCAATTATAATTATATTCATATATTTGTTCTACATGTTCCATTGAAAGAACGGAACAAATGAGAACTAGAAAATTATTATACAGTGGTTAGAGTGAGATAACATGAGACTCTATTTGCGTAACAGCATAACCTCTGGTAAAAATATAGAAGATTATACTTGTCACAAACATTTTTGCATATTTCGATTGATGCTTATTACATTCCCTACATAAGTTCAGTTTGAATGGAATCAACCGACATTCGCTGACACCAGAGTAGAAAAAATGCCTCTTCATTCAGTAAACCATCTAAATGGATGCTCCTTCGTTACCATCAATGATGGTGAAGGTTTAGGCTCATTTCCACCTAAAAGTTGATGTGTAATCAGCGCCCTAAAGGCCCTATGGATACCAATTTCATCAAAATCCAGTAAATTTTCAAATTTTCAGTCACCAATCTTAGAGGCTTTAATGCGAATTTTTCAAATCAGAGGACGGATTCGTAATCAGCGACCTCAAGAATCCATGACTACGAATTTTCATTATATTCCATTATCTTTCCAAATATTCGTTCGTCAATCTTAGACGCTCTAATTTGAAACCTTCATATCTGAGGCCGGATTCGTAATCAGCAACCTCAAAAAACCATGGATACTTATCTTCATCAAAATACAATATCTTTCCAAATTATTAGCCGAAAATCTTAGAAGCTCTGATATGAATGGTTTTTAAGTTTATGGCCAAACCTCGACCTGCAGGGTTCAAACCGACCTCGGATTCTGATTCAGCGACCCCGAAAACATATACTCAACATAGTCAAACCCCCTGCGTCGAAATTTTTTTTTTTGTGTGGCTGTGTAATTATTAGAGAACCTCCACAGAAGCAGCACCTCACAGAGGACGAGATACGGATTAGCGATTCGGCAACGGAAGCGTCATCCGGTGGATTGGGTCCAATAAAATAGACACACTATGCCAAAAAGGAAGCTGAGCAGTATGGGAGCTGAGAAAATTTCAAAAGAGTGTAATCCCAGGACATGTGTATATATGTCTATACATAGGTGTATATATGTATATACATGCGTGTTCATTTGTTTGTTCAATTAATGTAATTATTTATTCAAAATTGTGAAAAAGCGGTACAGTATGCACATTAGCATCTGTATTTCAATAAATTGAGATCGATAACAAATCGATCTAAGCTTCCGTTTGCGAATCAAACGCCGAACCGGAATTTGATTTAGCGTAGTTATATGGCGTGATACGTATATCATTAAAATTGAAGTTATTTATGATTTTTGGTTGGAATCGAAACAGTGTGCACAAGTTCACGAGTAGATTTACCTAATCCGTTGGAGTAATTCTTTTGTGCGCGAGCGAATTCGACGCAAAGTCGCGAACAAGAATCATATTGATGAAAATCGTGAAAGTACACGTTGTTCGCGATTTTCAACCGAGAAAAATTATTCACATCGCAAAGATCGCAACAGTGTGCAATAGTATAACTAATTGGGATGTGCACACTGTTGAGATATTGTAAAATAACTCATTGTTTCATTTCTAAAAGTCGCGAACAAGATGACACGCTAGGCAGTGCAAAATCCGTCGGTGCGCTGTTCGCGGAATTTCGTTGCGAATTAATCGATAATTGTGAAAAAGCGAAACAGTGTGCAATACTACAGGTATCAACGATGTGCACACTGTTTGAGAAATTTGTAAATAATCAATACTATCCACAAGATTTGTAGAACAAGTCGCACAACTCGATACGACCATTCCCTATATAAGTGGAGCCATTCCGAGCTCCGCATGCATTATTGCGCCGGCCGCTGAAGCGAACACATCGCGCTATGACATACACGAGCCTCGCTCACTATGTCTAACGGTTACTTTCGGGTCGTGCGACATGTTCAAGCTTTGAACATGTATGATGATCATTAAATAAATTAATTATTTATGTTTCCATAACTCATGCTTTTTCAATTATCATCAATGTAAAATCAATATAAGAAATTATTTTCATGTCGAATCAACAAAGCCAAAGGAGTGTAGTAGCGATCAAGGTCTTATCTGCATAGTGTCGGATAAGAGTGCGATCGTGGCTTACTTGCACACGAATTGCGCACCATAGTCAAGGTCCTTCTTGCATAGTGTCGAGTTGGAGTGCGACTATACGCGTAGTGCAAGGATCCTAAGGCTCGTCGGGCGTAATCGTCAAATTAAATTTATTCTTTTCATTACTCGGGAGTGTAGCGATGATCAAGGTCTCATCTGCATCGTGTCGGATGAGAGTGCGATCATAGCTCCTCTGTACAAATTACGCATAACGTCCAAGGTTTTACCTGCATCGTGTCGGGTAGGAGTGCGGTCGTGAGCGTAGTACTGGGTTTCTCGAGTTCGCGCCGGGTTTCAATTAATTAATATAATATTTTCTTATGGCCAATATGAATTTATATACAACTTAAATAGAATTTTGAATTTTGAAATTTTGATTACAAATTAGAGTAAAACGCGAATTCATCGATATTTAACAGTCACTGAATCTAAAGAATTTGCAATGGCCTTTTTTCGAAGACAGTTTGATGCGCTTTAAGCATCTGGCGACCGTGTCAGTGCGTTCACGAGCTAACATAGACTAAACGAATAAACGTGAATGTTACAAGAGTGGTAGCGGAAGCTGGTTATGAGCAGGTGATAATTGGAAGGAACATTCGCAAGGGTACGCCAGAAAGAACAAACATCAAAACCAGTGATATAAACCAATAAAAGTAACTTGGATAGAGAGGATATGGGCGCATTGACAACAAAGGAGAACCAAAACATAACGAAAAAAGACTGTGTGCTAGTCTCAACAATAAACATGGAAATTACAGGGAGAAGATCGTAGCAGAACACGGTTAGCATTCAAACACCTATAGAAGTGACGCGGAGAGGCGGGGTGAATATCAAGGCGGAAGAAACAGGCTCCTTGACTTCGACAGTGGATATGATAATGGCGGAGGATGTATTCTTGGAAAAGGATCAGAGCAACCATCAAACATCCAAAAGGACAGCGGAATCAAAGGATGATGAAGTAACACCCGAGAACAGAAATACACCAATAGCAATTGGTATATCACAGCATGTAGTGACGGGAAAGAAAAGTCAAGAAGGATGTAATGCGATGCCGAGGATATATACCAAAAATAATGTGTGTGCACTGAAACAAAAGTTACTGCGATTTAATATAAACATCCCTGGCAGACCATACGGGAACTGTTTATTCTACTCACTGATGAAAGCATTGAGTTTTGGAATGACTATTCGGAAGCTGAGGAACCAGTTGCTACAAAGTTCGGCAATATACACCATTACATACATCACGTAAATACACGAAAGATATTAATGTCATCAACAGAATTCGGGGACGTTGATTGCATATTTATTTTTGCTCAAGAGAACATGGGGCAAGCCAAGTCAAGTATCTGCTCGTGGAGTCTAACGAAGGCGGAGAGTATCTGCATCTACATCTATGGGGGAACCATTACACCCCAAATGAATTTGATAGGCCGGAGGTCGAATTGATGGATATTTCAAGCAACTCGCGGTATCATGGGAAGGATCGGATACGGAAGAGAGACATGAGGCACCAGCAGGTGATCTCACCAACCAACAGGTGTCACGAGAAGAGAACGCCATGTTAGCTCCAGTCGATCGTGGGAGAACAGGACATAGCCAAAGCTCGACCGACGCACATGATACCGATTTGGGTGATTGCATCCGGAGATGTCAAACAGTTTCATTGCTTTAGAATCTTGAAGAAGCAACCATTTGCATATCACGACAATTTGGTATATACATCGTCGGCGGACAGGAAGTTTGAAACGGAGCCGCAAGATGCTCCTGGGAACGTCAGTACATCGACCTGGAGGAGCTGCGCGATAAGCATTTTGCAATAGGGGAAGTAGCTCAGTCTGAATGTCGCGGAGTAAAAGTTTTTGGATCAATAACGAGAAATAATTCTGACGATAAAACAATGCGATTGGATATCATAGCATGCTTAAAGAATCTCAAGGCATTATTAGTGAAGGATGAGATAAGGACCGTGGGGATTATTAGAGACTTAGCAATGTTAACACAATCGGACTGGGGTTACTTCGTCGAACAATGTAATGAACTTTCTAAAAGGAAAGTGATATCGATAACGCTGTTCACGAATAATCTACCACTGCCGAAGGTGGAAGACAGATATAGGCAGATCAGAGAATTTCGAGAATCAGCAATTGGGGATCACAAAGGCATGGGCAAAACCCATGCGGGAATAGCAGCGGAATTTTATTGGAGAAATATATATATAAATGGATGTAGTAAGTTTTGTGCGTAACTGCCCCGAATGTCAACCAACCGAGTTAGTTCGGAACAAAAACAAAGCTCCCATGCTCATAACAGATACCTCATCTTACCCCTTTGAGAAACTATCAATGGACATTTGCAGATCACTAAGGAAGACGAAAGCAGAAAATTCATATATCCTTACGATGCAATGTAATTTTAGCGAATACTGCATTTCAACGGCAGCCCGTCGTGCAAACGCCCACGAGGTAGCTAAAGCATTCATGGAGGAGATAATTTGCAATTTCGGATCAACTGGAGTTACCTGTACGGATGATGTAACGCACTCCGTGAATTACGTTCTGGAGGAACTCGCGAGAATGTTCAGAATAGAGAAATATACAGAAACCGCGTATCACCCGCAATCGAGAGAATGCACTATGTTATAAAAGAGTACATTGAATTAATTATAAACAAATACGAAGAGAGGGACGAGATTCTTCCAGTCGTACAACACTCTTATAATCCTAGCGTACACGAGGCATTGGGTTATTCACCACACGAAATAGCATACGGTCGGCGCGCGCGCGAACACCATCCAGCTTTCCACCGAAGGGATATTTGCTGACGGTCGACGAATACCTCGCGGATATAACTTATAATGTCGCGGAAACTCGGACTATGGAAGCAATGAATTCAGCACAGTCAAAATTTAGATCACAAGAATATTATGATCGAAATATTAAGCCGAGACACTTCAGAGTGGGAGAGATAGTATATTGGTTAAAAATGCCCAAGAGAAGGAAAATGGATATGGAAGAATACGTTGAGTGTGGGATAATAGAAATGAATTATGAAAAACACACGGCTAAAATTAGAGCAGATGCAAAAACGAAATAAGTGCATATAGACGGGCTCAAGAGATGCATTCCCCGCGAGAACATGAGGGAACTGATCGAGAATAGCTGACACGAAGGCATATAGAATCTGGGTTTCTCATGGTAATTTCGCTATCCTTACACAATTACCACAACATGACGTGAATTTACACGCCTATTGCAAATCCTTATTGTCAACAAATTTCTTGACGGCCCTAACGTAAGTACAAGTGAGAACATACGAGCTATGATAATATGGCTAGATAGATTTTTTGGCGGCCTTAACGTGGGAACGCATAGACGTAATAGGAATAAAGTAATAAAATCACAAACTTTCGGCGGCCCTTACGGAGGTCTGTATTTTCAAATCGTCAGTTACAAATTCTAATCCAAATCGCTCGGAAATGAAGTAGAGTCATCAATTCACCATGTCACTAAAATTGCAGTGCTAATATCATACTAACACACGGTAGCGCGATTTTGTGAACGGCGAAGAATGGTCCACCCGGGGAAGTGACGTTAATCAGCGTGAAGATACTTGCCTCTCATCGCAAGTTGGTATGAATGTATGGAACTGCAGAGTGCCTGGTATAGGGAAAGAATTATCAAATCTTACTTTCAATTCCAACTTCGCTTTCTCGTATTCTCCTTGTGCACTGAAAAACACTACAGTTTCCTTGCAATAATTTTTTGCCCATTCATATAAACCTTCTGCGGTTAAGATGTGATTGTTTGCAGAGCGCTGTAAACTCGCTAATTTAGCACCTTGTTTTACATTAGCTCCAATTCCATCGCATGCCCCCTTTCCATGCGCTGTAGCACAGAAATGCCATTCCGCGGGAATGCCAAAATCTTTTTGATGATAAACAAGATTAGAAAAACTTTTCTGGTTTTTAAACCAGTTGACCTGCTCCATCGGTACTATAATAAATTTTCTTTTTCAGATATCTTACGATTATTTCTTGGTGCACATGAACTGCAACTGTATCGTGAGCTAAATTATTTGAGATAATGGCCATGCTCTTGTGCTGAAGTTCTTCATTTCTTTGAAAGTAAATAACGACTGTGAAAATCGTTGCTTGATTGTTATTCCAGTGGAATGATTGAGCTGAATTTTGCACAACAAACGCATAATTTTCATCGAAATCAAAGCAAACTAAGAATTCGGCACTTAACTGTACAGAAGACTCGAGCTCGAGCGCGTGGAAGCAGCGTGGCGGGGCGCGGCGCAACCTTTCATGTTCACTGCTCGATTCTTCGAGAATAACGAAATAGTCCTATTTTTTTAGAGGCTATATCAATGTAAAAAATGGTCAGCTTTCGATCTAGACTATTAAAAAAAATCTAAAAAATCAGGGTTTTGAGATATGGCATGTTTCATGTTTTTTTTTCTGAGAAAACGTGGAAATTTTGGAAAACTAAATTCAATATTGGAAAGCTGACAAAAGACTACATTGATATCATATTTGACATCATTGAGATATTGGTCTAATAGAGTCGAAAACAAGCGTCGAAAACGCGAGGTTTTAGCGTCCGCGCGCAGGCTCTGGAGAGTTGACGTGATACGCCCCATATGTAAGATCATATTATTCAAATCTGATATGTTATTTTGAAAGGGGTTGACAAATTTCTCACAACATCTAGTTTTTTCGTTACTAATGACACGAATTTCGTCTCCTCATATTATGTCGATTTCGATTGGATCAAAAAACAAAAAATATGACCTAAAAATTTTGCACGTTCTTTCGATTTTCTACGATAAAAAAACTAGCGTATTCGTCCCAATTACAGATGTATGACTTCAATAGACATTTTTACTCGCACACTATCGTTATATATTCCAGTTCATTTTGTCAATTATGACTCAAGAAAGTAATGAAATCTAAAATCAATTGCCGAGTATCCTAGTACTAAACATATATTTTTGCGAATTCCATTCACAATCAATTGTATATCAAGTAAAACTCTAAATGGTAGAAATCAAATAAAATACTCCTCGAGCAATTTTTCTTTTTCATAGTAAAAAATAGACCTTTAAAAAAGGTATACGTGGACGACAAGTATGTTCCGTATCCGTTGGTTCGCTGTTGGATAAACTTTTATTCTACTCAATTTCTTTAAGTAGAAAGAAATTTGAAAGTGTCTCGTCAATTTCACTCTATTCAAATGCATATAAGATAGTATTCACAAAATTTGAAGCCTTCTTTCTACCTCACGTTTTTCTGTTACGGATTTTGAACTAATGATCTGAATATTAAATACAATAATATGAAATCCAATTATACATTCCAGTTTATTTTGTCATTGGTGATACGAGAAAGCACTGAAATCTAGCATCAAATGCCAAGTATCCAACTAGTCTGATTATTCATCCGACTACACAATGAATATTTTTTCAATGTTCACTTGATCCTTGCCACCATTGAAGATGACAATGCAGATCAATTTTCTAATGTTAAGATGAGAAAGTACTGAAATCACAAATCCATGTCGAGTACTTAACTCATATAATTTTGTATAAGTTTAGTAGAAAAATGATAGATGGTTGAAATCAATAAAAATACTCCCCGAACAATTTTTCTTTTTCATAGTGAAAAATGAACCTTTGAAAAAGGTATACGTGGACGACAAGTATGTTCCGTATCCTTTTGTTCGTAGTCAGATAAACTTTTATTCTACTCAATTCCTTTAGGTAGAAAGAATTTTGAAAATGTCTTCAATTTCAGTCCGTTCAAATGCATATAAGATAGTATTGAATAAATTCTTAGGAGACTAAATTTCTTGATGCAAAAAGAAATTTGGAAATGTCGGTTTAATCTCAGTCCATCCAAATGCATGTAAGATAAATATGATTCAAATCTCATATATTTTTTGAAAATACAGATCTACCACTTCAATAGACATATTTACCAACACGCTATCGTTATATATTCCAGTTCATTTTTAATGATGACATGAGAAAGTAGCGAAATCTAGCATTAACTGACAAGTATCCAACTAATGTGAGCCTCATACAGAACTAATATTTTTTCAAAGTATACCTTGAAGCAATTGTTGCACGAACTGTTATCAAATGTCAATGCACTCCAGATCAGTTTATCCATGTTCCGATAGAATGTACTGAAATCAAAAATCCATGTCAAGTAGTGTTACATACATTTCAAATACATCTACCAATGTTGAGATAGAAAGTACTAAAATCACAATTCTATGTCAAGTAGTATCACTTTGTAAGGGTTCAGTATAAAATTTATAATAAATTGAAATCAAATAAAATACTCCATAATCGAAATTATCTTTCTCATAGTACAGCTGACGCTATTCTACTGGAATCTCAAATCTCAACGATAACTACTTGAATGGAACTTTTACATTACAATTCTTAACGCTTGAATGTTACAATTGTACATCATGATATCATTTTCACTCTCCAATTGAAATGTATTAATTTTGTTTCACTTCTTATTTCTATTTTTTTCAGTCAATGGTCAATTAACAAATACATACTCAGTCAATGTCAATTAACAAATACATACTTGCCACGGGCCCGTTTTTCACATTCCGTATACACGGGTTTTCAATGTCGCTGATGACGATTCTGACATCAAATTATCGAAATTCTTGTTCCAAGATGGCGGTTCCAAGATGGCAGCTCATGATTTGTAACATTTTTAGTCGGAGAATCGTGAAAATTTGGAATAATTGGTTTCCGGGGCGCTGATGATAAATCTGGCATCAGATTCCCGAAATTCTGTATCCAAGATGACGGTGTCAAGATGACGGTGGACAATTTTCAACATTTTCAATATTATGCTAGAAAAAAATCATAGATGGGAAAACTCAACAATCTATCTCAGCAATAAAGATTCAGAAACCGTTTTATTTATTTATTTTTCACGAAGAAACCACACCAAAAACCCTTCAATTCATTTTACACACTTTCACGAACCTCCAACTAAAAATGTACAAAATCACGAGCCGCCATCTTGAAACCGCCATCTTGGATACAGAATTTTGAAAATCTGATGCCAGATTTATCATCAGCGCCCCCGAAAACCCATTAGTCCAAATTTCCACGATTCTCCGACTAAAATGTACAAAATCATGAGCCGCCATCTTGAAACCGCCATCTTGGATCAAAAATTTCGAGGATTTGATGTCAGTAACGTTATCAGCGACATTGAAAACCCCTTGTATACGAAATTTCAAAGAAATATATCGAATATAAAAATGTATGCTTGAAAATATTGATAAAATGAAAATCCAAAATATTGATTCGCGTTTTCTGGCCCCCATTTTGCTGAAAAAAATCATCGTCGAAAAAACTCAATGAATTCGGAAAGTTCAAATATTTCGTGCACTTTTGTGCATATTTCCGACGGCAAAAATAAAATTCCTTCTCCCTCTGATTTTGAATTGAAAAAAAAAGTGCTCCAAAAAAGCGCATTTTTCATTTTACTTACTAGGAGAGGTTGTCATCTTCGGGTGCTCAATCTTGACCGAACTGCCAGAACTTGTTCCTGGGTATATTATGAGACACCCGGTGCAGCCATTCAGTCTAACGCTCCCAATAACTTGACTTATGGCTCTATGCGAGCCTGGCTAGAACACTATTTTCACCATTATTGGCACGAAAAAGCTATTTTGGTTTTCCACTCTTTCCACAGCATATCTATCTTCACGCAACTCTTCATATACCCTGAAAACACTGGAAACAATATAATCCATGTGATTATGATTGATCCACACCACTATGATCTATTAAGAGTATCCAAAAGTGATTAAAATAACCAAAAAAATGACAATATATCATTAAGACATATTCTTTCACTGCTCTGTACTTTCACTGTTCTCACTAAACACCACATCACATTTTATTCTAAAATATATACAGAAGGAGTAAATTATGTATATACTCAATGAATCTTATTTCCATGTCTCACTCACATAGAGTAAAACATCAAATATATGGAAAAATCAACGATAATTGACTTTTCACTCTGTGCTTGGATACTGAAGCAATAACAACATGTATCCAAGCACAAAGACAACAAATGTAGATTCATTGGACGACAATTCAGTATCAGAATTGATTTTCCTCATGAAAACTTCAATTCTGAGCATGTGTCGACCAATATCATACTATAACCAATCATATCAAAAATCAACTACTCACAGTTTTCTTCTTGCTCCAATACAATTTCTGGCTCTGTTCAGCTTACCTGGAACACAGAGATTATCACAGAAAGGCAAAGGTTAAGTTGACTTATCTGAATTTCCTTGCGTCTAGATGAAATTCATCTCCATCAGCTGTTGCACTTGATGAAGCTAAACTTGCTGGAGAATACTGTGACGGGAATTGATCTAGAAACTTTTCTCATAATTATTGAAACTGTTGTGAGTAAAAATAGTGCATGTCTACTTGAGTACACATCACATGTCTAACTGACTGTGATTACAAACGACGCTAATGGTAATCTGCAGGGCGGAGTCGGTAACACAGGTACTGCACTGCAGGTTACCATAAGCGTCGTTTGTAAATACCATGTTTAGTTAGACATGTGATGTGTACTCATCAGGTACACATTGCTTACTCACAACAGTTTGAGTAATGGTAATGAAAATTTATAGATAAATTTCCGTCACGGTGTTCTCTAGCAGGTTTGAAGCTTCATCGAGTGCAACAGCTGATGGAGTTGAATTTCATCTAGACGCAAGGAAATTCAGATAAGTCAACTTAACCTTTGCCTTTCTTCATATATTTTTTGTAATATGTTGCTTTGTGATAATTTCTGTGTTCCAGGTAAGCTGAACAGAGCCAGAAATTGTATTGGAGCGAGAAGAAAATTGTGAGTAATTGATTTTTGATATAATTGGTTATAGTATGATATTGGTCGACACATGCTCAGAATTGAAGTTTTCATGAGTGAAAATCAATTCTGATACTGAATTGTCGTCCAATGATACTACATTTGTTGTCTTTGTGCTTGGATACATGTTGTTATTGCTTCAGTATCCAAGCACAGAGTGAAAAGTCGATTATCGTTGATTTTTCCATATATTTGATGTTTTACTCTATGTGAGTAAGACATGAAAATAAGATTTGTTGAGTATATACGTAATTTACTCCTTCTTTATATATTTTAGAATAAAATGTGATGTGGTGTTTAGTGAGAACAGTGAAAGTACAGATCAGTGAAAGAAATACGTCTCAATGATATATTGTAATTTCTTTGGTTATTTTAATCACTTTTGGGTACTCTTAATAAATCATAGTGGTGTGGATCAATCATAATCACATGGATTATATTGTTTCCAGTGTTTTCAGGGTATATGAAGAGTTGCGTGAAGATAGATATGCTGTGAAAGGAGTGGAAAACCAAAATAGCTTTTTCGTGCCAATAATGGTAAGAATAGTATTCTAGCCAGGCTCGCATAGAGCCATAAGTCAAGTTATTGGGAGCGTTAGACTGAATGGCTGCACCGGGTATCTCATAATATACCCAGGAACAAGTTCTGGCAGTTCGGTCAAGATTGAGCACCCGAAGATGACAACCTCTCCTAGTTAGTCAATTATTTATTGTACCACTTGACACAACCATTGTATCGTGTAGAGCATACCCAAAAATAGTAGGAATTACTATTTTGCAATGAACCTTCCGTCTTATTCATTAAATTATTCCAGCTCGAAAGTACAAATAAAATTTCTGCAATTTGGGACCTAATGGGTAAAGAACAACGGTCAGAAAAATTGTTGGAAAAAATTTAAAATCGTATTATCGTACGAAGAGATGGTAGCTTCTTACCATTTTTGCTAGAACCAGTATTATCAGCATTGATCTCTACATTACTCAAGAATTGAAAATATGGAAAGAGCTAAAAATGATACTTATATCAAAAGAACAGCTAGACTGGATTCAGAAAGAAAAGAATGAAGAACTAACGAGGCAGCTACCTGTTCTGACGAATACGTTTCCAAACTCCTCTAATACGTTACCTGTCCTACAATCGACCCAAACAGTTGGTGATACTTTGAGTCATCTGGATAATGATTTGAAACAGATTCTCGAATTGAATAATCATAAAGACGAGTCTACAAGATTGAAGGAGTATTCACGAGTTCTACAGAGATATTTATTTTTCATAGATGAGGAGAGGGTACCGACGTACCCAGAAACCGATATGATAACTTCAAATAGTTTGGGTGATGATTTGATGATCGAGAGTTTACCGAAATCGTATCAGAAAAAAGGGTATATGCTGATAAAGCATTTGAAGGCTAATCCCCATCGTATTTGCTGCAATAAAAAAGGTACAGTGTTTATCGATAACGAAAAAATCGATGGTTCCAACATAATTGATCTTATAAATAATACGAGCAAGGACAGAAAAAACGGTAAAGCTGTAGGCAGATAAGGATTTTCCTTAGTCTTGCACGAGACTCGCCGAAAGAGTTTATCGGTAACCATGATCTCAGATCTGCTAAATATTACAACTCCTCATAACAATCGAGAAAAAAATACGAGTCTGATGATGAGGCGGAGAAGTTTTTGTCCACCAAAGATTCCGAACTAGATCTTACCGAATTTACGGTCAAAAATATTCCATCAATAATAGACAATACTATGTTTGAGAACTACTCGACGCCGAGAAGATCAAAATGTAAAAGACCTAAAAATTCGTCTACACCTAAAACTAAAGAGTCGTCATTTTGGATAGGCCTATAGGATAAAAATGACATCAAAGATTAATGAAGATCAGGATTCCGATCCTGATACGTATATATATATATATATATATATATAAGTATATATATATATATGTAGGTTTCACAAAATATCCTTGCTACTTGTGCTTGTGGGATAGTAGGGACCGGAAAAACCACTATTCCAAAAAGTAATGGACTCCGAGAAACTCTTTTGAACCCGGCTCATCGAACATCATTAACGAACCTTTGGTTGATCCCTGTAAAATCCTCCTTTGTCCATTACACATCAAGCTCGGTGTGATGAAACAATTTGTAAAAGCTCTGGATAAAGAAGGGGAGTGTTTTGCATATTTGTGTGAGAAACTCGCACATAAATCCGATGAAAAACTGAGACAAGGAGTATTTGATGAACCAGAAATTCGAAAAATGTTCCGAGATAAAGAATTGAATGAAAAGGCCGCTTGGATGAGTTTTCAAAACGTTAATGAAAACTTCTTAGGAAATCACAGAAGTAAAGATTACGTTCAAATAGTGACGGAATTGGTGAACAATTTCGGCACATTGGGATGCAATATGAATCTTAAATTGCATTTCTTGAACTCACACCTTGATAACTTCCCTGAAAATTGTGGGGATTACAGCGAAGAACAAGGAGAACGCTTCCATCAAGACTTGAAAGAAATGGAGCGACGATATCAAGGAAGATGGGATGAAAACATGTTAGCAGACTACTGCTGGAACTTGAAAAGAGAAACGGAAGTCAGAGGGAATAAGCGTAAGAGGAACCCATTAAGAAGGAGCTTCGAAGATAAGAGACAGCGTTATAGAAATCATGACAAAGAGGGGCAATACTCGTGAAAGTCACGGATCAGACGGACCAAAATTTTTAACGGGCTTGCCAAAAAAAAAGAATTGATATTATTTGCTGTTTCTTGACCAGTCCTAGGGACTTTCATACTCCTAGAAGAGAAAAAACATGGCGCTGGAGTTTTTCAGAGAAGAGTTTTGGATCCAACAAACCAAGGTTTACGAAAACTGAAACTTTCGAACTAAAAATACCTAAACATGCCTTAATAGTGTGTATTGAACTATTTTAGGGACATTGCGGGTTACAGGGGAATAACTGGGTAATTTTTTCATATCATATTTGGATCAAGCAGATTAAAGTACAGAAGGACGAGAAATTTCTCCTCTCTAGAAATATTCCAATCACCTATAATGCCGGATGTCGATCAATTCTAGAGAGTTTATGGCTCCTAGGGGAAAAACTGGGGGTGCTGGATTCTTCTTCAGACCAGTTTTAGACCCTACAGACCAAAGTTCGAGGAGACAGAGAGTTTCTCTAACTCAAAATACCTTGATCACTCATAATGCTGCGTACCGAACAATTCTAGGGACATTGCGGGTTCTAGGGGAAAGACTGAGGGTTGTGGAATTTTTTTCATATCATATTTGGATCAAGCAGATTAAAGTACAGAAGGACAAGAAATTTCTCCTCTCTAGAAATATTCCAATCACCTATAATGCCGGATGTCGATCAATTCTAGAGAGTTTATGGCTCCTAGGGGAAAAACTGGGGGTGCTGGATTCTTTTTCAGACCAGTTTTAGACCCTACAGACCAAAGTTCGAGGAGACAGAGAGTTTCTCTAACTCAAAATACCTTGATCACTCATAATGCTGCGTACCGAGCAATTCTAGGGACATTGCGGGTTCTAGGGGAAAGACTGAGGGTTGTGGAATTTTTTTCATATCATATTTGGCTTAACCCATTAGCGCCTGAACGGACACTTTTCGATGCCAGAGTTCAGAGACTCACTGTAAGATGCATTTGATCGGAAAAAAATCTGGAACCACAGTTTCCTATGGTTCAAAAGGTGTTCTTTCGAATGGTGGTGGTTAGAAAATCCAAAAATGAGTTTTTGTACAAAAAAATAGCAGTTTAAAAAAAAAATTCCGAAATTTTGTGGTAAAATTTTTTTTGTGAGGAAATTTTTTCAGCCTTTGCATTTTTTCACATACTAAAAACTAATGAATATCGCGTCCATGGGTCCTTAGCTAAATGTAAGTATTCTTACATAATCAAAAAAAAATTTTTATAAAGCCAAAATGGCGACCGGAAGAAAAAATCGTAGTTTCAAACTTCAGCAATTTTTTTCTCGAAAACTATGGACTTAATCGAAAAATTTTTTAGTACAAAAAAGTCTTAGAATTAGTCAAAGAATACCCTCGAATTTTTTGAAAACCGTAAAAGAAAAATTTTGATTTTTCATCAAATGTGAAAACTAAAATTTTCAAAAAATCGTTTGAAAAATCTGAAAAAATTTAAAAGTTTTCTTTGATTAATACTAAGACTTTTTTGTCTTAAGAAAAATTTTTGTCAAGCTCATAGTTATCGAGGAAAAGGTTTCTGAAGTCTTTTTGAGGTCAAACTTCAGCAACCTTTTCCTCGATAACTATGAGCTTGACAAAAATTTTTCTTAAGACAAAAAAGTCTTAGTATTAATCAAAGAAAACTTTTAAATTTTTTCAGATTTTTCAAACGATTTTTTTGAAAATTTCAGTTTTCACATTTGATGAAAAATCAAAAATTTTCTTTTACGGTTTTCAAAAAATTCGAGGGTATTCTTTGACTAATTCTAAGACTTTTTTGTACTAAAAAATTTTTCGATTAAGTCCATAGTTTTCGAGAAAAAAATTGCTGAAGTTTGAAACTACGATTTTTTCTTCCGGTCGCCATTTTGGCTTTATAAAAAATTTTTTTTGATTATGTAAGGATACTAACATTTAGCTAAGGACCCATGGACGCGATATTCATTAGTTTTTAGTATATGAAAAAATGCAAAGGCAGAAAAAAATTCCTCACAAAAAATATTTTATCACCAAATTTCGGAATTTTTTTTTTAAACTGCTACTTTTTTGTACAAAAACTCATTTTTGGATTTTCTAACCACCACCATTCGAAAGAACACCTTTTGAACCATAGGAAACTGTGGTTCCAGATTTTTTTCCAATCAAATGCATCTTACAGTGAGTCTCTGAACTTTGGCATCGAAAAGTGTCCGTTCAGGCGCTAATGGGTTAAGCAGATTGAATTACAGAAGGAAAAGAAGTTTCTCCTCTCTAGAAATATTCCAATCATCTATAATGCCGGGTATTGATCAATTCTAGAGAGTTTATGGCTCCTAGGAGAAAAACTGAGGGTGCTGGAATATTTCTGAGGTGAGATTCGGATTCAGCAGCCAAAAATACATAAGGGTAGGGTGGTTTAGTCTCTGGTTCATTTTTTTTTGTGGAGCTGTGTAATTTATTGTTTTCGTTTATTTGTAGAACATTTAAATGATATGTCATTTCTCAAACACTTATTTAGAATCATTGAAATTTGATAAAATCCTCATTTTTTATTTCAGAACTCATCGTATATGGAATCCGCGAATCCCGCGATTTGGTGATATACTTCAAAAAATAATTCGTATAGTCAGAATAATATATACATATATGAGAGAACTATGTAGTTCACTTGTATGTGGAATGAATAAAACGTTACTTATTTCGATTTATTTCAATAATTCAAGTCAATTAAATTAAGCTCATGTATGGTTGTTAGAAAATCAAATGATTCCTAATTTATTGAGAAAACCAAAGAAATACATAAACACAAGGGTGTAAGACATTGCTGATGAAGGAGTTTGCGCGAGTTGCAACTACTTTTAGAGACTCATAACTACTTTTTTTGAACAGAACTTACTTTTTGTCGATCTTGACCGGGTTTTGTGAGTATCATGTAGCCTATAATCATGTTTGAACTGATGAGATTAGCTTTCACTTGATTCGTTGTTGGATTCGTGTTTGGAGGACATTCATCTCTACAGGTGGTGGTTCATTTAGAGAGATAGCGGGTGAAGGTGTTTCTTCTTTCTTTTTACCACTCACAGTTTAAATTTTTTTCTCACTCCTATTAAGATTTTACCTCTGCCTATTAGATTCATCTTCTTTTTCCAAACTCTTTATTGCATTGACGACAGCTGCCATCTCCAAATCCAAACAACAGACCTCCCTGTTGAAAAAAAGGACCTGAAATTCTGCCAGAAATCGGACAAAAATCTGTCTGATTTTCAGCCAGAAAAAGTGCCTGATTCCTGGTCAATTGACTTGATATTCTGCTGATTTTCCGGCCAGTTCAGGTAGCTCCAAACGGATTTTCAAGTCATATTGACCTGCACTTCGAGTAGCTTCGAACGGAATCTCCGGTAGTTTCGAACGGATTTCAGGTCATTTCTAAATGAAATTCCGGTCGATCCAACGGATTTTCTGGTAATTTCAAACAAATTTTCTACTCAATCGCACGGATTTTCTGGTACATTTGGCCGGATTTTCTGGTCAATCGACCGGATTTTCTGGTCAAACGCACGGATTTTTCAGGTCGATTTGAACGGATTTTCAGATCGATCGGAACGGATTGTCAGGTAAATTTGACCGGATTTCCTGGTGCATTTGGCCGGATTTTCTGGTCAATCGACTGGATTTGCTAGTCAATTGGACGAATTTTTAGGTAAATTTGACCGGAATATCTGGTACATTTGGCCGGATTTTCTGGTCGATCTCAACGGATTTTCAGGTCAATTCGAACAGATTTCCGGGTCGATTCCAACGGATTTTCATGTGGATTTGACCGGATTTTCTGGTCGATTCAAACAGATTTTCCTGAAAATCCGTCCAATCGACTAGAAAAACCAGTCGATTGAACAGAAAATCTGGCAAAATGTACCAGAAAATCCGGTCAAATTTACCTGACAATCCGTTCAGATCGACCTGAAAATCCGTTCGAATCGATCCGAAAATCTGTTCGAATCGACCCGAAATTCCGTTCGAATTCATCTGGAAGTCCGGTCAAATGTACCTGAATATCCGTTCGATCGACTAGAAAATCCGTGCGATTGACCAGAAAATCCGGTCAAATTTACCTGAAAATCCTTTCCAAACGAACAGAAAATCCGTGCGATCGAGTGGAAAATTTGTTTGAAATTACCAAAAAATCCATTGGATCGACCGGAATTTCATTTAGAAATGACCTGAAATCCGTACGGAATTACCGGGAATTCCGTTCAAAGCTACTCGAAGTGCCGGTCAATATGACTTGAAAATTTGTTTGGAGCTACCTAAAGATCCGCTCGAACTGGACGGAAAATCAGCAGAATATCAAGTCAGGCATTCTTTCCAGCTGAAGATCAGACAGATTTCTGTTCGATTTCTGGCAGAATTTTAGGTCATTTTTTTCAACAGGGCTGGTCTCTATCCATATGCTGATTTGAACCTTGTTTACGAGAAGCAGCTGTACTACACCCTCTTGTGGTAAGGCCCCTTTGCCCACCTCTAAATCTAACACTTTTCCTGGAAGACATGGGTCCAAAATCACGTATGACGAAAAAATCTCATCATCTTCTGCTCTTTCTTCATCTATTGAGTATTTTTCCATTGACACTGTAACTTGTAGAAGCTTTCCATTCCCTTTAATATTTGTGACCAGCTGCTTTGCTCTTGTGAACAGCTTATCCATGTTGAATCACCCATATCTGGATCTGGATGTATATTTATCTGAAAAAATATATTTTCTCACAAAGCATCGTTCTTACGAGACCACCATACATTTACCATAGCAACCGTTGTTTACGTCCTTAGCAACCGTTACTATGGAGTGGGAAAAGTCAGTTAGAGGTCCATTTTCGGAATTGTTGACGACTAAGAAGTAAGAACACCGAAGCTCGGATATTTACCATAGCAACCGTCACTATGGAGTGGAGGAAATGAGTTAGAGGTTCATTTTGCTTTCTCAAAGAGTGGTGATTATTGCAAATTGAAGTTCAATTGCAATACTTTGAGAAAGCATACTGCTGAGGCACTTGGCAGCGGTTTTTTACTTCGAGCAGCGGACACTCGAAGACATCTGACAGTATATCTAAAAGACGCGAAGAAATAAGACAGCCGACCAGTTAACTGGACAGCAGAGGCTGAGCAGGCGTTTGAAACGTGCAGAGATCAAATATTAAACTCGACGGTGATGGCTTCTCCGAACGAAAACGCAGAAGTACGTTTAGTCACGGATGCCTCCGACGCAGCCATGGGAGCGGTGCTGGAACAGTTCGAAAACAAGGCGTGGCGATCTCTCGGTTTTTTCTCAATGGAATTCAGTCCAGCTCAATGCAAATATGCAACATCCGATCGCGAATTAACAGCCATTTTCGGAACTTTACGGTATTTTTTCGATTTTTTAAAAGGCCGAACCTTCAAAATATACATATAATATATAATCACAAATCGCTACAATACGCAAAGCAGCAAAATCCGGAAAAATCAGACCTGCGCCGCGTTAGACAATTACAATACATTTCACAATTCAACGCACAAATATTTCTGTCACGGGTAAAGACAATGTAGTAGCAGACGCGATATCGAGAATCGACGGATTCACAGCCCCCACAGATTTTGACTGTAACAAGGGTGATTCAGACGAATCGAATTAAATTCGGACAATATCAAATAAAAAAAGGATCATCTAATTATCTGATATAGAAGCTAAGATACTGTCGGTAAAAAATCAAACGTTCATATGCAACTTTCGGATTTTGAATAGATAGAAAAACCGCGTTGCAGTTGCATTTTTTTATAAGGTACTTTTTTCGAGAAATTTTCAAAAAACCATGAAAGTGGTAAAATCGATATTTTTCCGTGGGGGATCGATAGTTAGTATCTATAGCAGTAAGTAAAGAAATTGGCAGGTCTCGGTGACATTCATGAAAGACTCAAATACGATTGTAAAATTCAACAATATTTTTAAATTGGCTTACTCAATAAATAGATTATGCGAAAACTATCAGAGATATCGAGATGAAAGTTTTTTTGTATTTTTATTACTGTATAAGGTACTCTGAGTTGAATTCTCATAACCGTAGCTATGATTTGGAAACTTGAAAAAAAAAACATAAAAATGGCTTGTTTTTACGGGTCATTTTTCGTTTATAACTATTTTGCAACAACAATATTGAGATTGCAAGAACAAGATCGAGATTGATGTTTTGGAATACTCAATCATCATGCAAAATTTCATAAAGAAATTTTTTTTCCTCTTCCATTTTACTCTAGGATTGATAGTTTCCATACTATCTGAAAAGTGAAAGAGAAAAATGCTCAATTTGTTAACATTTTCGTAAATAAAAATATGAAGCCATACTTTTCATTCGCCCATGTATGTCTCATATCATTCTAAATCTTTTTCCGAAGAAAATAAAAAATTTCCAGAGAGGGGGTATGAAAAGACACACCAAAAACAGATGAGCCCCGTACTATTAGTGGGTCCGCTGCAAGAAAGTGAAGGTTACCGTTATCTGCTCATAATCGTCGATAGATATTCACGTTGGCCCGAAGCAGTACCGGTAATAGATATTTCTGCTAAAACAGTAGCGCGCGCGTTTTATGACAAGTGGATTTCGCGATTCGGTACGCCGCTTTATCTAAGATCGGATCAGGGCGTCCAATTCGAATCGTGATTATCCAAAGAACTGCTTGAACTACTTGGTTGCAAACGCATCAGAACATCAGCTTACCATCCCTGTGCCAACGGCATGGTAGAGCCCTTCCATCGCGACCTCAAAGCAGCGTAACTATGCCATTCAGTGAATTCGAACTGGGTTCAAATCCTACCCACGGTGCTTTTCGGTTTGCGGACGCGAGTCAGGAATGACACCGATGCAAGCCCCGCGGGCATGTTTTACGGCTTGGCACTGAGATTGCTGGGGCAATTTTGCACTTTTACAGACGGAGAGCCAGATAAACAAGAGTTTTTAAACGAATTTAGAACGTATATCAACAAAATTAAACCAATTCCAGTCAAGTACCACCTCAATAGAACATTGAAATCATTTGTTTTTGAAGATTTAAAATCATGCACGCACGTTTTCTATAAATTAAAAGCAGTAAAAATATGTTTGGCGAGGCTAAATCAGGGTCCCCACAAGGTGATTACGAGAAGTAGAAAGAAATTTGGAGTATTCGCTAAATACTCACGCAATACATTAAAATAAGGCATGAGCCGAGACGCATTCAGCAAACTGCGTTTGGGAATTGAAAAATGTGCCCATCCTAGCGTAGAGCGCATAAATCAATTTAGCAGCCAAGTTATAGATAGGTATTCCATAGGAAAGAATATCTCTAAGGCTAAAAGTAATTTTATCAATACAATTAAGATTAAGATTGAGTAAGATTACTGTTATTCACATTGTAACTCTTCGTATAATTAGCAGCATGCGGCGCGTTAACAGCTAAGGTAGCATCTTAACTGTTAATATTTTGCTTTCTCAGTGTAGTTCTTGTATATAATGGCTAGTCGCGTCCCCACGAGCACTTGCTGCGCATACTTCGTCGCCTCCGAGCAAAAAAGGGCCAACTCAGCGTCCCGTTGAAAAAGGGGCCAACTCGCTGATCGGGTAAAATAGGGCCAACTCGCCATCCGTGCAAAAAAGGGCCAACTCGCAGTCCGTGTGAAAAGGGGCCAACTTGCCGTCCGTGCAAAAAACTCAGGCGAGTTTTGAATTTCAGATAAAATTCAGTTCACGACTCTCTTGAGAAGTCTTATGCACGCTATGTGATAGCCATAGTACGTCTCTTCCAATGAATAGGTGATTTTCACGTAATTTACGTGTCATCAGAATGTAATATGTCAACTTAACTATTTACGTTAAACGGCTTTTGCCTCAATGGTTTTTTGTAGAAATTGGTATACATATGTTTTTGAGGTCGCTCATAATGAATCCGGCCTCAAATTCTAAAAATTCAAGATAAAGCCTGCAAGATCACCACAAAACTTTGAAAAAAATTGAATTTTGTTAAAAATTGGTATACATGGGTCTTTGAGGTCGCTGATCACGAATCCAGCCTCAGATTTTGAAAATTCAAATTAGATCAAGCCTCTAAGATCACCTGACAAAAATTTGGAAAAAAATTGAATATTGTTGGAAATTGGTATACATGAGTTTTTGAGGTCGCTGATGACGAATCCGGCCTCAGATTTAAAAAAATTCAAATTAGAGCCTCTAAGATTACTTGACAAAAATTTGGAAAAAAATTGAATTCTGTTGAAAATTGGTATACGTGGGTTTCTATTGGTATACGTAGGTCGCTGATCACAAATTCGGCCTCACATTTTAAAAATTCAATTCAGAGCTTCTAAGATTGCAGGCTGAAAATTTGAAAATATACTGAGTTTTCATGAAAATTGGCGAACATGAGTTTTTGAGGTCGCTGATCACGAATCCGGCCTCGGATTTGAAAAATTCGAGTTAGAGCCTCAAAGATTGGCGACCGAAAATTTGAAAAGATACTGTATTTTGATGAAAATTAGTATCCATGGGTTTTTGAGGTCGCTGATTACGGATCCGGCCTAGTCCAGTGCTCATCTGTTCAAAAACTTGCTATCTCGGACTTTTCATACACTGTCGCTAGAAATTATTTGGTTCCCTCCAGAAAATGATTCTGAATCGAATGAGACATGTGCGTCAAACTGAAAAGTATGGCTTCATGTTTTTATTTTCGAAAATGTTGAAAAATCTGCATTTTTTTTCATTTTGAGTTAGTATGAAAACTATCAATGCTAGAGTAAAATGGAAGGGGGAAAAAAGTTTCTTTATCCAATTTCACAGGAGGATCAAGGATTCCGGAACATTAATCTCGAAAATTGTTGTTGCAAAATAGGTACAAAGTGAAACATAACCCCAAAAAACATGCGATTTTTTTTCAAGTTTTCAAATCATACATACGATAATGAGATTATCAATTAGAGTACCTTATCCAGTAATAAAAATACCAAAAAAAGTTCATTTCGATATCTCTGATAGTTTTGGCAAAATCTATTTTTTAAGTAAAAATTTTTAATTGTAATTCAGTCTCTTACGAGCCTCTTCGAAACCTGACAATTCTTTCACGTATTTTTATAGGTACTAGCTATCGATCCCCTACGGAATGGGTCAATTTTATTAATTTTAACAACTTTTATGATTTTTTGAAAATTTTTCGAAAAAAATTTCTTCGAAAAAATGCAACTGCAACGCGGTTTTTCTATTTATTTGAATTTGAAAATTGCATATGATAGAAGAGAAACACCCGCTCATTTTGAGTTTTTATTTACTCAAATTTGATTCGTGAATTTCGAGATATAGAGGTTCAAAGTTGAAGTAACTTTCCGGCAAAAGTATACGCAGTAGAATAATATTCGAAATGGTTTCTGGTAGCTTGAATATTGTTTCACTTAAGTATCAGTTATTATGTACGTGAGTAATGATCTTCATACTTAATAGTCGGGCGTAAGGTTGGTGGAAATCATTGAAACGCAGCATTTTCGGTGCAGCGGCAGTGGCGGGCAGTGGACGGGGTAGGGAAAAAGACGCGACGAAAAGTCGAACGCTCATGATCAAAATGAACGTTTGATTTTTTACCGACAATATCTCAGCTTCTATTTTAGATAATTTGATAATTTTTTTTTTAATTCAGTATAGCAAGTCAAAATGAGATTATCTATGTCGGTTAAAGTACCGTAAAAATTTATGGCAACGATCTATATTCAAGAGAAATGTAATAATAAATATTTGTAGAACCGTTCAAATCATATTCATCAATTCTCATTATAAAGATGTACGTCACGCCGACTAATACATTCAACAAAGATGTTTTCTAATTTATTTTGATTGATAAATTTGTTTTGTGAAGGTTTTGAATAAGACAGCACAGTAGAATGTTCTATGACAAGACGTTTATTTAACATTACATTTACAATTAAGTAGTTAAGGATCATTTATTATTCTGAATACATATAAATTGCATGTAATCCATTGTTGTTGTCTTATATTGTTAACAATTATTCATTAAAACCACTGAAACAGTAGTCAAATAATTATTAGCTACTGTTTCCATGGTTTTAATGAATAATTGATAACAATATAGAACAACAACAAGAGATTACATTTGAGATACATGTATTCAGAATTTAAGTTTATGTAATTTGTGAATGTACATGTTTTTTGGTCTCATTTTTCTCTTTGCAACTATTTTGCAACAACAATTTTTCAGATTAATGTTCCGGAATACTTATGTTACGTGGCGTGATCCCCAATTATCCTGGATTCTATCTCGGCTACGGTATTGACCGTAGGTATTTTACTCGGTAGGGTTCGGATATCCAAATAACTGGAGAACTCAGGAGTTAACGTTTAGATGTGTCTTTATTCCCTATTCACTTAATTGGAAGAGCTCGTGTAATAAAACCAATACTTGTATACAATTTGAGTGTTGGACCGTCACGTCTTCGCGTTCGCGTTACTTGCCGATTCGCGCGGGAGTGCCCCGAGGCGTCGATGTCAATCGTATTTATGTGTTCGTGAGGGTGAAGTCGCAACCCCAGTGGCAGTCGCGGTGGGAGGCGGTCAGTCGCCTCGCACCGTCTTGCGTTATGTCTCGTGCGTCACGATTTCCACATCGGCATTCCGTGATATTTCAATATTCGTGGCGCGTGCCTCGCGATGATAATCGCGGGGCTAGCCACGTGACACTCAATTCTCATGCAAAATTTAATAACGAAACTTTTTTCCCTCTTCTATTTTACTCTAGGATTGATAGTTTCTATACTAACTCAAAATGGAAAAAAATTCAGATTTTCCAACATTTTCGAAAATAAAAACAAGAAGCCATACTTTCCAGTTTGACACACATGTCTCATTCGATTTAGAGTCATTTTCCGGAGGAAACCCAGAACTTTTTAGCGACAGTGTATGAAAAGTCGCAGCAAAAACAGATGAGCACTGGACTAGCCTTCGATTTGAAAAATTCGAATTAAAGCCTCTAAGATAGGTGACCGAAAATTTGGAAAGATACTGGATTTCGATGAAATTGGTATCCATGGGTCCTTTAGAGCGCTGATTACACATCAAGCTTTAGATGGAGATAAGCCTAAACTTTCAACATCTTCAATGGTTACAAAGAAGCATCCATTTAGATGGTTTACTGAATAAAGAGGCATTTCTTCTACTCTGGTGTCAGCGAAAGTCGGTTAATTCCATCCAAAATGAACTTATGTTGTGAAAGTAATAAGCATCGATCAAAATTGCAAAACTGTTTGTGACAAGTATAATCTTCGATACTTGTACCAGAGGTTATGCTGATACGCAAATAGAGTTTCACGGTATTTCACCCTAACCACTGTATATTCATTTTCTAGTTCTCATTTGTTCCGTTTTTTCAAAGGAACTAGTAGAACAAATATATGAATATAATTATAGTTAGGAATATACACACAAATGCAGGCATCAACTCCAAACGCACAAAAACTGGAAGAAATGTAATCACATTGAAAACGCTTTTTTCGATAGTCAAATATAAGATGGCTTTTTATTTGGGTAACCTTCTAAAAGGATGTTTCCTCGTTACGGTCGACGATGTTGAAGATTTAGGCTTATTTCAATCTGAAGCTTTATGTTTAATCAGCGACCTAAAAACCCATGTATACCAAGTTTCATTAGATTCCATTATCTTTCCAAATTTTCAGTCGGCAATCTTGCAGGCTCAATCTAATTTGAATTTTGAAAGTCTGAGGCCGAATTCATAATCAGCGATCTTAGAAACCCACGTATACCAAGTTTTATTCAAATCCAGTATCTTTTTAAATTTTCAGTCACCAATATTAGAGGTTTTAATTCGAGTATTCTAAATCTGAGGCCGGGTTCGTAATCAGTAACCGCAAAAAACCATGTGAATCAATTTCCATAAAAATCCAGTATAATTCCAAATTTATGTCAGGTGATCTTAGAGGCTCTATTTTAAATTTTCAAAATCTGAGGCCGGATTCGTGATCAGCGACCTCGAAAACCCATGTATACCAATTTTCAACAAAATATAATTTTTTTAGAAATTTTTGTCAGGTGATCTCAGAGGCTCTAATTTGAATTTTTTTAAATCTGAGGCCGGATCCGTCATCAGCGACGTCAAAAACTCATGTATACCAATTTCCAACAATATTCAATTTTTTTCCAAATTTTTATCAAGTGATCTTAAAGGCTTTATCTAATTCGAATTTTTTAAATCTGAGGCTGGATTCCCATGAATTCGGAATAGATCTGTCTATACCACTCGATTCGAAATAGATATTTCTTTAACACTTTTCTGAAATCATCCCTCCCCCCCCCAAGCGACGATATGGGAAATACAAGTACTCTTGAAAGGGATGCTTTCTTTTTCCAGTCAACCGTGTTGAGGGTTAAGGCTGATTTCAATCCGAAGCCGGATTCGTAATTAGCGACCTCAAAAACCCATATAAATCAATTTTCATAAAAATCCAGTATATTCTCAAATTTTTGTCCTTCAATCTTAGAGGCTCTAATTTAACATTCGAAAATCTAAGGCCGGATTCGTGATCAGCGACCTTAAAAACTCATGTAGACCAATTTTTAACAAGATTCAATTTTTTTCAAATTTTTGTGGTGATCTTGGAGGCTCTATTTTGAATTTTTTTAATTTGAGGCCGGATTCATTATGAGTGACCTCAAAAACATATATGTATACCAATTTCTACAAGAAACCATCGAGGCAAAAGCTGTTTAACGTAAATAGTTAACTTGACATATTACATTCAGATGACATGTAAATTACGTGAAAATCACATATCCATTGAAAGAGACGTACTACGGCTAACACATAGCGTGCATGAGACCTCTCAAGAGAGCCGTGAACTGAATTTTATCTGAAATTCAAAACTCGCCTGAGTTGGTCCCTTTTTGCACGGACGAACAGTTGGCCTCTCCTTGCACAGACGGCGAGTTGGCCCCTTTTTTAACGGGACGCTGCGTCGGCCCCTTTTTCGCTCGGAGGCGACGACTTGTCATCGGTGGTGCTGACGCGCCACCTGATATCATCAAACAGGTTGAAGTAAGTATCTTCCTAGGTGACTCGCTCACTCATGGAAAGCGAAGAAGATTCTGTATGATAAACCAGAAAAATTAGTACTCACCCATTTACTCGACAGCCCAAGTCGCCACCTGGACCACCTCCATTCTAAAAGAGTAGAAGATTTACTCATCAAGATAATCAAATTTTCCATATTAGCATGGTATATGGAGGTGAGATGTGATACCGGTAATAGAACTACCCTTACTACAGCGCAAAGCCAATATCAATGAAAAAAAAAGGATGATAACATTATGAAAATAACAATTGATACATCATATGAATATAGATTTTCGAAGGCATATAATTGCTAAATGAATCCAGAATACTTTGAGAATTCTAATACTTCCGAATCTATATACTTGGATCAATTTCTACCATCCCAGCACATCAACAATTTTCTTAATTTTTCACCAGCGGATTAGTAGTTAATTAGTAGTTAACCTTAACACTCTAGAATGACTCTGTTTTTCATGCCTGTTAGGACTCGATCTTATGGAGTGGGAATATTTAAGTTTTGGTCGGGACATATCTGGGGTGTATCCTTTTAATCCCTGAGATTCAAATCTTGGTAACCTGGTGTAGATAGTTTGAATGCACTGGTAGTAGCTATGGAGCAGTCGCTTTGTACAGCCCTGGCAGCGGGATTCATCAAGGGAGACACGTGAACCGTGTGTACGCGGCACTCACTCCGTAGCACGGTGAAGGAGGGGAAAGCTGCAAGTGGCATGCGTTACTCTTCCGCGGGCTCGAATGGGAGGCTAGTTTGCCTCCCACTCTTTTCCTACGTCGCTCCTTAACTTGCTGTGTCGGATTGCTGGTCCGCCAGTTGCTCTTTGGAAACAGGCCCTGCTCCCTCGATCCTGCTACTCTACTTCTCGTCGTTAACAGCATGCGTGTAAAGAAGGGCGAAGTTGAGTAAACAACCTGTCTACACTTACACGACAGTCATTATTTCTCTATTGCAATCGCGGCATACGCTATAACTTCACTTGGTTCTGGTGATTGCGGTGCCCGAGTATCCTATTAGTATACTTGGTTGTGAGAACACACGCCATAACATATGTACTCTACGTTTGACGGTGGGTGGGAATTTGCCGCGGCTGGTCGCTGCTCACTTACTCATCCTCATCATGACGTCACAGTGATATGGTCGAGGAACGCTCTTCGGAGATGCTAAGATTCTATCCGAGTAGTCAAAGAACTCTTAATATGGTCATGGCTGAAGGTGATCGCGGAGTAACACTGGGGCATTAGGAACTACATTTCTTAATTTTACTGCGCAATGAACATCCTGTATATGATCACCGAATTCAATCATAAAAGAACAAAGATCATTACTTTTTGAGTTTATTATGGTTATACTCAGCCAACGATAAATTGGTCTGAATTCTCCGACTTGAAATTACAAACATTATCTTGTGATTTCGAAACTATGGTCAAAATGGATTTCGTCGTGATCACGATATATACATCATCGATCACAATGTGTGTTCTACGTCAAGTGGGCACAGTCAAAATGTTGTTCGTGATTCTGTTTGGACAAATTTATTGATATCCATTACCAGAACTCTCACAATTCTTCTTTAATATTTATATGCATGTATGTGAAAGTTATTACATGCACTAAAATCCGAATTTTCCAAAATTCAATCCTTTTCCCAATTTTTAGAGCCCAAATAAACTTATTATATATGTGAAAATTGGAAAAATAAGTTTGACACTAGAATCCTCCATCCTGATTGGCGACTTTATTGATTAAACATGTTTAAACCAGTTTGGCTCTATTCGCCTACTATCAATGTTCAGCATAAATATTTTACTCAGCATAATCAATTTTTTTCTCACATACATAACAAGATTATTTGGGCTCTTGAAATTGGAAAACAAGTCAAATTTTGGAAACTTAAGATTTTGAGTGCATGTAAGAATTTCCACATACATGCAATTGAAAATCTGAAAAAAATTGTGAGTAATTGTAGTGGCATGTCGATGTTATTAATAACTAGAAATGAACAGCATCATGAGTTTATTACATGCTATATGCTAGATAAAAACGGTAGATATTATAATGAATACACTGTCCATGAATATGGCTGCATCAGCTGTGATCACTCATTATGTTTGTGGAATTATACGCATCATGTCACACGACCGAAACTTCACGATGGTCATTTGAGTAAAATGACCATCTCCTCCTCTTCGGTTGCCGGCTCATCCGCTGCAGCGTTCACTCTGAGTCGAGCTATCAGCGCATTCACAGCTCTTCTTCTACGGGCATTTTGTCTAATTAGTTTTGATTTTTTATTTGATTATTAAGCTAGATTTCACAGTTACATAGTCAGACTCTTGTGTTCAATAAAGTGCTTAAAGATATTTGTTAGTTGATTTATTTATAATCAGAAGCCCTCACTCCCGACCACGTAATAACTTGTCAATGTTCAAATATTAAGAGGGCCCTGCATTGGAATCAAAGTGTTTCATAATCATGACCCAGATTGATTGATATTAAATTCGATCAAGGCCGTTGCAGACTCCACAGGCAGATCATACCTTCTAATTGTTAACTCATACTTATGCACTCATTAACTAGATTGCCGATTATTTGATATTTCCGGTATAAAAGAAGAGTTAAGGAAGTAATTAAATAATATGACACGCCCTGGCGATGCCACGCTTACGAGATGCACGGCGGAGGGTTCGTCTAATCATCAGCTACAGATAGTAAAGCAGTGAGCCATGCTTGCCATCTCTGTTTATGATAACACAGCTTCACAAAAGAAACCGCTAGCTATTACACTATTACACTAGCTCACCATTACACTAGCCTAGATACTATTATTTATTTTTCAAAATTTAGAAACAAATTATTTTATCAGTTCAATTCGTATCGCTTCCGAGGTTATGGAGCTAAACGGACCTCGGAATCGGATTCAGCAGCCAAAAATACATACAAGTAGGATGGTCCTGTCTCTGGTTCAATTTTTGCTTTCTCAAAGAGAAAGCTTTGTAATGGGGCAAAAATCGACCCACTGAATCAGACCTCGGGACCTTGAATTTCGTAATCTACTGGTCGAAAAACATAGAAATCCAAAAGTGTCTGTATGTATGTATGTATGTATATATGTGTGTTCGTCCCGTTGTTTTTTCGTCCACGATAACTCTCGAAGGAATGGTCCGATCGTCTTGAAATTTTGCACTCAGGTTAGTCGTAGAAAAATCTCGGCCGATTTCAATTTTCAGCTAAATGTGTTGGTTATTTAGCAACTGTTGCTAACGTGTCTTCTCATAAATCCTCATGAGTGCTCATTGGGGCTATGAGATTCGATGAGAATCGATAAGAATCGATGAGATATTTCCCATAGCAACCGCTGTTGATATCTTTGGCAACCGTTTGTTTATATCCCTAGCAACCGTTGCTTTAGAAGCCAGAAAATCAGTTTTAAATCACACTCGATGGCCAAGGACACTAAATTGTTATATTTGCTCCATACCAACCGTTGTTTACCTCCCTAGTAACCGTTGCGAAGGTTGGAAATGATCAATTTATTACACATTTCCATCATTTTCGACGGCAAATGACACAAAATCTTCCCAATTAGCTCTTTAGCAACCGTTGCTAAGGAGAAGAAAAATTCATGTAAGTTTTGTTTCGTGGGTGATGTTGCAGCCTCTTTGAGAAAGCATACTGCTAAGGCACTTGACAGCGGTTTTTCTTGTGGAGCTGTGTAATCAAACGAGAAATAATCTTCGTTTGTCACTGATATTTCTCGGTCGAAAAGCAGGGTGACCGGGCTTTCCGGGACTGATCGTGTTCCTCGGATGAATAAAATATATGAAGGGAAAGAAATTAAATCGTTTACCGGTCGACTAAGCGTGTCCCACAGACGACAGACGAGCGGAAAAAGGGGAGACAGAAACTGAGATTATTGATCGGGATCTTCGATCGACTGCTCGTGTTTCCCGAATAAACCAATGAAGTGAGGGGAAAGAAATGACATGGTTTCCCAAATTCGTATTAGTTGCGATCTTTGAGGGCCAATCCGTACTATGGAGTTTGAATAAAAACTCCACGTGTATTGATATTTAACGACGTTTCGCCAGCTTGCTTAGCTGGCTTCATCTGCACCATTTCATATTGTCGAGAACAGTACCCATAGTTTTGTTTGGAACAATGTTAAAATTTTGGATAGAGAAAAGAATTATAATAAGAGACTCATTTCCGAGATGCTTTACATTCACATGTATAAACACTCATTTAATAGAAGTGAAGACACAAAGTCACTCAGCCACATATACAAGAAGATCAATATTCTTTTCCAGAACAAACGTTCTAGCACCAGTGACTTTATACAGAATCTCGTCGTTTAACTTTTTCTCGCAGATACAAATTTGACGGTGGCAGTAGAAGTCAATTCCTTCCACTCTCTAATTTCAAGAATGTATTGATTAATTTTTACACTGGTGAGAAAAATTGTTGCTCTTCATGGAATATATGTGAATGGTGTTTGCAATCTATATTCTTGTTTTGTTTCGTGATAATGTACAGCCTGTTGAGGCCAGCAAATCATGCCGATGAACGTCACAAATTATAAATTTATGTGGTTTTTGTTTGAACTCTATATCACAGATCGACACTCAAAGATCGTAACAAGTAAAAATTTTGGAGAAAGAAGGGTGTGAAAACAAACATACATGAGATAGAGTTTTCATCTGATACAAGATTTTTATAGAACCACTCATCCGGGGAAGAGTACAGAAAATAAGTGTTAAGTATAAAGGATCCTTACTCGTGTATAATCATGATTAGATCATATTAATAGAGGAAGATTATCATCCTGAACGCACTGTATTTTTGACTGGTCCACAGTCTTACGAAGCATGAGTCTTACTACGAAATCATCACAGCTCTGAGATCCATATCTACTATTCGTAGCCGCACTCATCCGATTATACTCTTTTGTTTTGACCGTTACAACTGTTGGCATGTGATCTACTCATGATGTTAGCTGCGTCACTCGTGTGGGACAAAAGGGATGATGATCTTCGGGGATCTCTATTGATGTCAAACCTGAGTAAAGGGTCAAAAAATGGGAGAGGTGGGAGAAGGAAGATGGTCGAGCTATAACACCCTCATCACCAAGTCAGGCTAAGGACTACTGGACCGTGGACTGCCTAGAAGTTTGTGGGCGCAGATGGTCCGAGCCACCTGATGGTATTGTCCGAAGAATCGATACTTTTTCCCCATCTGCTCGTTGTCGTTGTTATTCTGGACCCATTGTTGTTAATGAATGGGTAAGTGAACTCAATACTGCTCCTAAGATGTAGATGGTGCAGCCGTAGATCTTGTACATAGCTATACCTCGGATTATAGGATCAACTATCACTTTCAGCAATTGAGGAATCATTAATATACCGATTATCCAGTGCATACTACTTCTGAGAATCGATGCATACGATTTCTGGAAATTTCTAAAAATCGGTCTATGCCTGATCCACGAATCTATGCTCAAAATTTTTCATTCGTGCCCCATCTATTAGTTCTTCGAATTCCACATCTGTGCCTATGTGTTCTCGTGGTTCAAGTTTCCTGTCCGAATCGTTGGCTATTGATTTGCACTGGATGTGAAATATCAGTCGATGTTGAGCTTCTTCCAGGTCCTTCTCGGAATAAATTCTGCTTCCATAAACTAGTCGAGGTCGACGTACCTCCAGGTTGGCTTTGTTCCCGGTTAAAGTAGCTCTGGGTTCATCAATGTAGCGGCGACTATTGGGTATGAATACCACACTCTATTCAACAGAAACATCAAGGGCAGGAAGCGATCATAGACTTTTTTTCTCTAGGTGTACGAAAATTTGTGTTTCCACAATATGTGCAAGTTCTTCTTCAGTATAGTCCATGTGTCCTGGCTTGCTCATTACCGAGTCCGCGAAATTGTCTGGCCATTCGTACACTCGTACGAGACAGTCTCGAAAGATTGGTCTCTCAAGTTGCCAGGACGTCCTTGTAAAGGTCTGCAAATTGTCTGCCAACGTGTCTGGTTAATATATCAGTTTCGAGTTAAAGTGTGCGTCTTGAAATACGTTTTAGGGTTCCAGCTCATGATACTCCGCAACGCTCGCCGATTTAGATCCCCAGAACACCACCAATCTTGGGTGCTTGGTGAGCCAAATCTTGTGTCCACAGATCAGGTTATGTCTGTTTTTTTTCCAATCCGAATTGGACATTTTTTCATTGATTGATTCCTCTATAACTGTTTTATTTTTCAATGTGCCGTCAGTGACTCTGGTGGCCTTTTTCTCATACTGAATGTTGCATTTCTCAAACTTGCACTGGGATTAGAGCTGACTAGAAAAGTTACATCCTAACCTTCTTATAGGTTCGTTTGAGACAGTTTGCAGTCACTAATTCATTTTATACAGTGTCTCTTATCGCATGGAATTGTACGATAGTGATGGTCAGGGAGGTTTTTTTCATGCGCGTGCCCATTATACGGAGCATCCTTACACTCTCCGATCTCACGTTCCACAACCGACAATATGACATAATGCTACGAAGTTCCTTTGAATTTGAGTTTGTCAAGAAACTGTCCATTATATTTGAACTGTTCATAAATGTTCAATTTGCTGTACACTTCTTCCAATATTTTGTGCATATACGACTTTTGATATATACTTTTGATACGGAAACATCCCGCTTTTCTCGATTATTTTATCCACAAATTCGCGACACTGCTTTACTGAGGTGATGTTCGATTGTAAACTCATGAAATTACGATCCTTACCTCTCTCAGCAGCACCGTTGTGATTGCTGGTTTTCCTGACCCAAGTAAGGGGAGTTTTACGTCAACTCTCTAGAGCCAGCGTGCGGACGCTAAAACCTCACGTTCTCGACGCTCCCATTCGACTATATATAACCAATATCTAAATAATGTTGGATATGCTATCAATGTAGTTTTTTCCTCACCTTTCATGGTGAATTCATTCTTCCAAAGTTTTCACGTTTTCATGGAAGAAAAACATAAAACAGGCCATATCTCAAGAACCTATTTTTTTCAATTTTTTTAAGTAGTCTAGATTGAAAGCTGAGGTTTTTTTACTTTGATATATTCCTTAAAAAATGAACTATTTTATCTTGTCTGGCCGAGCCGCGCTGACGTCACGCGCTCGAGCTCAAGTCTTCTGCTTACGAGAGTGCTGAATTCAAAATATATTTAATATCCATACAAGTCTCTATCTGTTGGATAAAGTACTAGCTAGCGTACATCATGTACTCATTCGGGTTATGGACTGAGATAGACATTATTTCATTTCACAATCTTTGACTTCCGTTTTGGCTTTGATATCGAAGACTTTGCCATACTTTGTTTCAACTGAACTACTTCTTTAGTTCATTTTGATTAAGGAAAAATTTCATATTCCTTAGCAGATGAAATTTTTTTGACCATCAGTCTGACATCGGAAGTTGGTATGAACGAATGAGATTGCAAAGTACCTTGTATAGCAAAACAACTATCAAATATTTAAACAAATGATTATTTTTTAACCTTCACAAAATTTCAGACGGAGAATAAAATGAATTCTATCAGGCTTGGTGGACTATCCCATAGTGATATTGCGAGAAAACAATTCCACGCTCCCCGGGCTGGATTCGATCATGAGGACGCTGGTTCGAATCCAGCCCGGGGAGCGTGGAATTTTTTTCTTGGAATATCACTTTGGGATAGTCCACCAAGCCCGATAAAATTCAAAGTATCAAATCTTCGTTTTAATTTCAGTTTAGCTTGCATATAATCTTCTTTTTTACTATAAAATACCATGGTTTTTCACAGTAATTTCTTACCCATTCAAATAAACCGTCTGCGGTTACAATATGATTATTTGCAGAGCGTTGTGAACTCACTCGTTCAGTACCTTGTTTTACGTTAGCTCCAATTTCATTGCATGCTCCCTTCCCACGTGCGGTAGCACAAAAATGCCATTCTGCGGGAAAGCCAAAATCTTTCTTATGATCAATTAAATTAGAGGAATTTCTCTGTTTTTTGAAGTGTTGACCTGCTCTATTGGTACTATAATAAACTTTCTTTGGTTTGTAATCTTTCTTCAGATAATTTATGATTATTTCTCGGTATACATGAACAGCAGAATCAAATCAAACTAAGAATTCTCTTTCTAACAATTCTTTTCACGAATCATGAATGGATACAGACTATTTTTTGGCAAAGAAATCGCGAGTTTTTAATTTCATAAATTTATCACCCAGCAAATTCAGATATTCATATGTGACGACAGATTGTATGACACTCGAGCAACGATCAGTTTGCATCCAAGTTTTAAATTCCACATTGTAAATATGATTATCATCAAAACTTTAAAGTAAGATCTCTTTAAGCACAGCTGTATTTGGACAATCCAAACAGTCTTCTAAGAAACACGCGTCCAATAGTTTGGCACATACATCTGCATGAATGCAGTCATGAAAAGTGCAAGCTATCCTCATGATTCCCGTGCACTATGTGCAACTCGCCATCCGTCGCGGTCGCATGGATGAGCATCCTATGAATATTCATTCGTTCCCCAAACTGTTATTCAAGTTGGTCGCTTGACAAACCTATAAATATGTTGAAAAGGTCTGACATAGATTCACTATACGTAATACTTTAATTTTATTAATGATCGGTCGGCAATGGAAGAGACGAGATACCTTGATTGAACTTGGGAAAACCCATGGCTTAAGAGCTCATAAATCGTAACTGCAGCGCTCGACCTTCGCTCAACCGAGAAAAGTTCATTCTGTAATACTTCTATATTTCAATTTTGAAATACATTTGTGGAAACACAGGGTTACACTGTTTTCCGCTTTAAACGAAAATCAAACGTCGTTTTTTTTTATTTCTACCATTCCACACAAATATAAAAAGAGCCAGACGAATATCGCGCCACTAAACCTGATTGGAATTTTGAGAATCTGTGGCCAGATTCGTAATCAGTGATCCGGAAAAACTGACTATTTTAGCATTTTTTACGATCTGTGTCTGTATGTCGAGTGAATGAGTTCAGAAAAGTGAGAAATAATGAAAAATCGTAGTATACTAAATGATAAAATGTGCGAATTCGAGTATCTCAATACTCGTGAGAGTGTGTGAGAACGTACAATGTATCATTTTACTACGTGATAATGCACAGTTAATTTTCTACCGTATCGAATAACCTGAAATGTGCTTTTCTTGATCCGAGAAGCTGAAATGTGCTTTTCTTTGTCCGAGAAGCCGAAATGTGCCAAACGCTCGGGATTGGATCCATATATTTTTCCCTCCAACTAGGGAACCCAGTCAAGCGACTGGGAAACACGGTCAAGCGACTGGGGAACTCGTTCAGCATTCGACCAATATATTTTTCTTCCTCACTCGGAAACACGGTCTATCGACTGGAGAACCCAGTCAAGCGACTAGGAAACACAGTCAAGCGACTAGGAAATACGCTCGGCATTCGATCTATATACATTTCTATCTGACTAGGAAACCCAGTCAAGTGACTAGAAAATACGGTCAAGTGACTAGGAAACACGCTTAGGATAAAATCCATATATCGTGCTATACGTCTAGGAAACTCAGTCAAACGACTGGGAAACTCGTTCGGCATCCGATCCAATTCACTTTCTCAGTCCGAATCACGGTCAATTGTCTTGGAACCCAGTCATGTGACTAGGAAACACGCTCGGCATTCGATCCATGTATTTCTCTCTATCACTTGGAAACTCAGCCAGTTAACTGAAAAGCCCATTAGTTGAAACTAGGAAATCCACCCATGGGACTGGGAAACTCTCCTGACATTCAGCATGGAAATTGCCGATAACTGACTAGGAAACACTGAAAATTAACTGGAAAACACGATTGACCGACTGGGAAATCCTTCTGGTCGACTGGGTTTTACCGGTGTTTCCCTGCTATTGGACTAGGGTTCACCGGTGAATCCCCAGTAGGATTCCTGCTCAGGAACCCAGTGGATTTTTCTAAACAGGGATACCTGGATGAATGTATCCCACCTTCTTTTCCTAATACACTTGGATTGACATGTAGCTGGTGAGTTCACAAAATCAGCACACGTCTGATTGTAGAGATTGTACAATCTTGGTTGCCTGGTTGGGGCCATTGGTCTAGTCCCAAATATCTATATGTAATCTGAGACGTATGTCCATTCACTGCACAGTACTTTCGATCCATATATTTTTTTGTCTGACTAAGGAACCCATTCAAGTGACTAGGAAACACGGCCAAGCGACTGGGGAACTCGTTCGGCATTCGATCCATATGTTTTTCTTTCTTATTCGGAAACACGGTCTATCAACTAGGAAACCCAGTCGAGCGACTAAGAATCCCAGTCAAACGATCAGGAAACCCAGTTATGCGACTAGAAAACACGATCGGCATCCGATCCATGTATTTCTCTTTATCACTAGGTAACACGGTCAGTTGACAAAAAAACCCAGACAGGAAACACTGAAAGGTGACTGGAAAATTCTTCTGGTCGACTGGGTTTTTGACTGGGTTTTACCGGTGTTTCCCCGCTACTGGACTACGGGAGGAACTCGAACAATAGATATTCTTGTAGCCGAGGAAAAATGAATCAGATCTGAATAAGTCCGACGTTGATTAGGTATTTATATTTGATGCAATAATTAATACAAATTATCGTGATCAACCTACGGTTGTGGATTAAGCCGTAAAGTCGTTCAGACATTTCGCTCGACCGAGGCAATTTCAGTTTAGTCGATGACGATCGTACGAGTTTGGTTAGAGTATGCTAGGGATTATTTGGAATCTACGCGCTATGTTGTGTTTCATGAGTGCGCAAGAGAAACATAACCATATGATTCGCCAGTGACAGCAGAAGGAGCATCACCCCAATCTACTCCCGTAACTAGTACGATAGAATTAGTCTCTAAGGACCCTGTTTCGTAAAAAAAAATATCCAAAGCACTTAAAAAATACCAGACTGTACATTGGCTCTTCAATATGAATTGGTCAATTTTGTCGATGATTCCTACCACTGCAACATTGTTTACAAAAAATGGAGGAAATTGAAGAATGAGCTTTTTCCACTGCTGCGGAAAAGTTAATGATTTTAGAAAAAAAGTTCCAAACATCATTTGTAGATATTAGCAAGATTAATTTATTAAACAAGAGTTCATTTTGATCGGTCAAAAAGTTTATTAATAAATAAAGTAGGACTGCGAGAAATGGTCATTTAATTTCTATTTTTCATTTGACAAAATTAATCCAGAATTTTTATTTCTTTTACCAGAGTAAGTTACAATTCATCAATCTAAATAGCATGATACTTTGCAAACTGGAAACCCTTATAGTTTTTGTATAAATCCAAATGTTTATCTGGAAATGGTCATCTCTGAGAATGTTTTTGATCATCAACTCGAGTGGATACCCTGTCAAAAAAAACGGCTGGATTTCCAGGTGAATCGGGCCTGGATTCCAGCTGTATTTGTCCTGGATTCCAGCTGGATTCCACCTGGATTTGTCCCAGGTGGATTCTGAAGATATCCAGGTGGATTCCACTGAAGTCCGCGATGCAGCGTATGAATCCGGGTGGATTTTGAGATAATCCAGGAAGATTTTGAGAGAATCCAGGTTGATTCCCGGATTAAGCCCAGCCAGATCCTGGGATCCATCCAGATGGACTATCGGATTGAACTAGCCAGGTCCTGGAAATAATCCAGGTGGATTTTGGAAGAATCCAGGTCGATTTTCAGGTTCAACCAACCAGGTCCTGGGAATGATCCAGGTGGATTTTTGGAGAATTCAGGTGGATTTTGAGAAAATCCAGGTGGATTATGGGAGAATCCAGGTGGATTTCGAGAAAATCTTGGGAGATTTTTGGATTCACCCAGCCCGATACTGAAAATAATCCAGGTAGATTCCCCCAAGATCCACCTGGATTATTCCCAGGATCTGACTGGTTTAATCCGAAAATCTAACAGGATTTTCTTAAAATCCACTTGAATTCTCTCAAAATCAACCTGGATTCTCCCAAAATCCACCTTGATTAATCCCAAGATCTGGCTGGTTTAATCCGAAAATCCGCCTGGATTTCCTCAAAATCCACCTGGATTCGTCCAAAATTCACCTGGATTATTTCCAGGACCTGGCTAATTGAATCCGAAAATCCACCTGGATTTCCTCAAAATCCACTTGAATTCTCTCAAAATCTTCCTGGATTATCTCAAATCCCACCCGGATTGATACGCTGCATTTTTTGCGGACTCCAGTGGAATCCACCTGGGACAAATCCAGGTGGAATCCAGGACAAATTCAGCTGGAATCCAGGTAAAATTCACCTGGAATCTAGGCCCAATCTACCTGGAAATCCAGCTGTTTTTTTTTGACAGGGTATTGCTTGTTAGACAAGTCAACTATCGTAGGCAACAAGAAACATCCCAATTTTTATAAAATAAATAGTTAAATAAGGACCGAATCTAAGTTTATCGGTTTTCGTTGATAAGCAAATAGAATAACTTTTTCCTGTAAAGTTTTTGGAGAAAGTTAATGCACGTAATTGATTATGTGTATTTTTGATAAAAATAGAAAAACGTTGACCCCCGATTCTTAGAATTTGAAATAGGACTTTTCTTTTGAAACTCATATATCTTACTCAATTTTAATAATTATAAATTGAAACTGAGCTGTGTTCATGTTGAATAGTTGAAGTATATGAAAATGAATCCTTTTATATTCTCCTTCACAAGAAGCTGGATAAACTGGGTGAACGAAGTCTCAAAGTTGGGTATGAACGCGGCGCTCGCGCTGTGTCTGTTGAATCGGTCGGTGCAGCAGTGGAGGAGGAAGTGGCAGCCGCGCGCAGCCGCGTCGATAGAAAAGCTATTGCGTGCTTTAAAATTCGTTATGCGTCAAAAATCATCCGTAATCCCGGAAAAATAATTACAATGGACATAGTATAATCTCCGAAAAATAAGATTTTATGAGTGTAATTATGTGATTTTGCAAATAAATTTTTTAACTCATTCTATGTTTAAACAATACTGTTTTGATTCATTTAGAAAACTGGTCATACACAAATTAAATTGATGTGTCCATCATAATTGAGAATATTATTCCCGAATTCAACTATGATAAAATTGGAATACCGAAATTCTGCGGTTGGATTATTAAAAGCTAGTTCAAAAACTATCAGAAACCATCGTTATAATTATCATATGATCATTTTTACGCAATCTAAAGAATCTCGAAAATGTTCGAATCTACAAACGTTCAGATTAACTTCCGTTTATTGAGGTTTTGATCAAAAAGGGTTTAGGTACAGTTACCTGAATATGAAATTGTCTTCATTAATATTTTAATATTTTCCTAGCTCTGCCTTTTATTAAGATATTCAATTATTACAAAGAAATTTTACAACGCTCTTCGCTAGACAACGAACTCTACAACTCTACAAGGCTACAGCTTTCCACAGATGATCAATGTGAAGAATTTACGAAAGATCAAACGATTCCTTTGAAAGTTATTGCGCGCGAACAAAGAGCGTTACATACGCTCCATGTTTATAGTTCCGTGGATTGGATAATCGTCAAAACCTTTTTATAAAAAGATCTATTCCAGATTTACTTCCATTAAGAGTGCCATTTCAGATTCACTACTATGAAAAGTACCATTTCAGGAGAAATTTTATCTCTCGGAATTTTTCCGACTTCGGGGATGATGTGTTTGCATGTGCATATTCGTATGTGTTGTAACGTCTTTCCTCAGCTCTGCTTCACTCCACAATTGGCCCTAGGGACTGAGAGAACGGTGGAGCCTGATACGCTCCGATGTACGGAGCCTGTATAGCTCCGCCGAGTGGAGCCACGCAGGCGCCGCCCGGTGGAGCCGTCACAGCTCCGCCAGTCCGCGCCAGTCCACGCGCGTTTCAGGCTCGAGCGCAATATTGCCAAACGTCTCGCATGCAAATGCTCTCACTTTCGATTTGCCCTATTAAGGATATTCGGGTTACACAGTCATTCCTAAAAGTTAGGTAAATCAGTAAAACGTATTTGAAGAGCTGAGCTGCAACAGAATTTTTTCGTATGTGATATGAATAACCGTATCCATAGTTGTATGGAGGATTTTAAGGAGCGTTACATCACCTTTGAACTCGTTTTTATAAGTGCATTTTTAACTTTTGAATCTGATTATCCTTCAAGTTATGACTTATCCCTCACTGGGAGGATGAAAAACCATTGATTACTTGTTCCATAACAAACCCAGGCATATGATCTTTGCATATATCCAATTATTGGATATTATTCTCTCGTTTTTAAGAATTTCTTCAGATTCTCACTATTCTTTCCATACTTTTAACATAGATTAGAACTTTTTAACATATCTTTTTAACCAGCCAACCAGGCTTTCTCAAATTTTGGGTACAACTTTTATACCACAAAATATGCTAATGTACGAAGTTTCAAGTATTTTTCACTATTTTCATTTATAGCTAGAACATCCTTAGAGTTTTACTTGTTGCCTTGTGTTTTCCGGTCTATCTCAATAGTGCAATAACAGGTAAATTTTTTGTATTAAATTTATACACAAAGTAATTTTCCATTCACTATTGATTGAATAGGTTATGAAAGTGATTACATTCGAGGTAGACGGTCAATGGACTCATTCCATTATGACCAGTCCGGGCACATCTGTAACTTTTTGTTAGAAAGTTTCGTAATCACTTTCATAACCTATTCAATCAATAGTAAATGTAAAATTACTTCGCAAGGTAAAGACTCGCTCAGGAGTCGCGCGCCTGTCGACGATCGACCGCCATTACGCTCACCGACGCGCTCTCAATCACACAGCTCCGCGACCCATACCCGCGATCGTCGACTACGGGATTGTTGATACTATCTTCACTTGCTCTTTCGCTGTAACCGCCGCTCCCATCGTCCAGCTTCCCCAGGAGGTCCGCTCGCAAGGATGTACGTGTGTCGCTTGGTCTCAATTGCTGTAGCCCGTGTCGCCACCAGGTCGAGTGTGAACAGGTTCGCGCCGGCCACCCGCCCCGCCGCTTTCGCTCCGTTCCGGCAGCGTCCCGCTCTCACCGGCGAGCGCGTTGCATTGACCGCCCGCCAATCAGCAGTCACGTCCACCGTGCCGCGTAACTGCGTAGACGCTGTCGCTCATCATTGACTGCTCTCATCTGTGAGGAGAGTCACTTCCCTGATCGCGCGATTTCGTCCTTCAGCCCTCGCTGCAATATTTCCTCGCAACTTCACGCTAATTGTTGTGTAAAGTGCATGGCATCTCTTGGCTCCCCTCATAATTTCACTCATTTTCCTTTTCGCCTCTCTGGGCCCCCCTCCGTGCCTTGCTCGTGACCTCAGTGCGCGGAATTCGAAAATGAAAAATAACCCGGATAATTTCACGCTTGTTTTAACCATACTCTGAACCAGCCTGGAACGCTCAATTCGTCTTTTCGCCACCAAAATTAATCATTTTGGAATGTTGCGGAAAGCAATGTTACAGTATATATGCACGTCTGAATATGACAAATTGATCCACGCCGAGACGTGATACTTAGGGATTGAACTATTTACACTTATTGTTTTCATCGATATCGAAGGTTTTTGATGAAAATTGGTATATCAGGGTTTTTTTAGTCACTGATCACGAATCCGGCCTTGTATATTGAAAATTCAATACAGATCATCCATTATGGCGGACAGCAAATTCAGAAAATTTACTCGATTTTGGCACTTTTTATAGAAATATATCTGAAATGACATTTTCTATGGAAGTATACCGGAAATGACACTTTCTATAGAAGTAAATCTAAAATGTAACTTGTTATAGAAAGTTTCTAAAATGGAACGTTCTTCCTCCCAAATGATGATATGCGAGCAAAAATCGGAGTTCCAGAGGCATTTCCAACCTTTGTTTACACTCTGAAAATGACCTCTGAGACAAAAAATGAATGTGACATTTCGTTGGCAAATTACCTGAAGTTCATAGAAAAATTATCTCCAACGTCATTGGAGCATATTAAGTACTCCGCATTACCAATTGGAACCTCTATTTTTTGTACCCTGGGAGTTCGTTCGTCAAGAACCCCACCCTATGGGTACTAAAAGTTGCCTCATTCCATGCCACATACAGCCTATATAGTGAAAAAATGGGCCTGGGACGTGGAAACTCTTAAAAAATTGTCATTCTTTCGATAGCATTTTCACTTTTTATCATCATCTTATTTGATATTAGATTGTGCACCCGCCATAATTCCAAATGTGTGTGAATTGTCGATCTTTGAGGGCCAATCCAGAATGAAGCGGAAAAAGGAAACTTCACAAAATCCACCACATATTTATTTTATGCGACGTGACGTCGTTTAGAGGACGCGGCCTCGTGGCTCGTCCTCGGCCATTCCAGTTCCGGCTACATCCTAGATTACACGTGCACCGTTATTCAGGCAGATAGCCACAGGAATATAGAATATTCCCGGAGTCAGTATTGTTCATCGAACGAGTTACCAGCGATCAGACGGTGAGACCTGTAATCCTTACGCCGATGCTATGGCCCCGGTGGGCCCCGGGAAATCTCTCGTCCGCGGTTCCGCGCCTTCCATGAATTAGCCGCTGAACCTCACGAGCGATGCGGCTCTGCCATTCGATGGCCCAGCGGGCCGGCGCTCCCGCGATGGTTCGCGGTTTCCGCCATTTTATCCGAGCATTAATTCAATTTGTGTAGAGTCACGGTGATCCTTGTTGTTGCGAGCGGGCGTCGATTCTTTCGAATAATTTTTGTTGTTGATGCATCTCGAGTAGATCCAATAAATTCAATTTACATGACTTACCGTGTACTGCGTATTGATCTACATATATATACATGTCGACGAATAGCCAGTAAATTTCCCAGTCAACGTGAACAGAGTAAGTGAATAGTTAGTGAGCCGGCGGTTTCGCCAGGGTCCTAATCAGGTATCCTGCGCGTGCCCTCTTCGGAGACGGCACTCAGGGGGAATCGAGTCATTCGAGGAACTCCAAAGAGTACTTCTGATTTTCGATGGTTTTCTGAGCCCAAATGAGTTGGAAATTCGGCCATCTGCCCGACCCTTCCCGAGCCCGAACGAGTCTGAAACTTGATGTATCCATAACTCCAACAAAAGGCCCTATTAGTCAAAATCCCCGAAATGGGTCTATAAGTATATGTGGTATAGAGCACATTGAAACAGGTTTGGTAAAAATACAGGACTCGGAGACTGTGGTGTCCCCTTGTTAGTGTTGTTGTCACTCATGTGTGTGCTGAGGTCACTCAGGAACTCAGAACCATCCACAAAAGGAGCATGCGGAGGACGATATACCACGCCAATGAGAACAGACTCACCAGGTATCCGCAGCTCGCAGAAGAGTTACTCAGGGAAACCAGGCTGGCCTATCCACGTCGTGGAAGTTGCATAAAGTTGAGTAAATGAGAGAGAATTGTGAATGTAAAAGGCCATACCACCACCCATGGTATTGCGGTCCCTCCTGAGAGTGATGTTGTCCCTGAGCTCCAACTCGTCGTAGATAGCCTTAAGGCCAGCAAAAGCTAGTCGCCGAATACCTCTCACCCTTTCAACAACGAGTCCAGAGATGACGATGTCTGACTGCACTGCACTGGAGGCAGAAAGAGCAGACATCCGTGTAGAGATGACAGTTTGCATGGTGGAGCAAAGCTGTTTTACCTCCTCCATCGCTGCAGCCGCAGACTCCCTATTACACGTATGGACATGCTCATCAAACTTCATACCAAGTTGAGCCTGGTCTTGTGCCAGTGTGTGCTACTGTCTCTCAAAGTTACACATCTTGTTTCCAACTTTTTCATGCATATGAATTGTTTCAGGGAGCTCCTTGAGTACCTCCAGACTCTTGGTAAGATCCTTAAGCTTAGTTGTGATGGTTTTTGTGATCTGCGATGTAATTGTTTCCTCGAATTAAGTTAACCTAGCCTTGAAGTTCATCCCAAAGAGTGCATTATTTTGCTGGAATGACTCCCTTCGTGATTGCAGAGAGAAGAGTGAGTCTGCTTGACTGCTTTGTGAAGCAGATAAAGCAGGGCGGCTGCTGGCATCAACATACAGCGGCGAGGAACTCCGCATAAAATTCGCACTAAGATGATTTGACGTCGTATATAGTAATAGGTGTTGAAGCCTCTAAAAATTCTAGATCAAGTAGTGACGTCTCTTATTCCAAAGCGGGCTCCATAAAAGCAAAGCAAACACGCCTAGATACACCTTTTTCATCAGGCAGATCATGGATATTCTGGATTCCGCCACAGGTGTTATGAAACGCTTTGCTGCATTTCACACATTTTTCGTGCACCGTTTTGCTCATGGGTTGCTTTTCGCATCTGCTACACAGCGCAGTGTCATGTTGGAGGGGCATAATAAGGTCTATAGCAGGAAATAGTGCAAAAATCAGAAAGTGTGCAGAAATGCAGGATCGGCCTGGTATGCGTCCACGAAAATTAGCGCGCAGCACACTCCAAAGCAGAATAGGCCTGAGGTCTAGCTGCGCAGGTACCGCACAAAGTTCTACTCGAGCGCGCTCCACAAGTGAATGCGCGAGCGGGGGAAGAGTGTGCGGGGAGGGGTGTCCGAGAGAGATAGATAGATAGATAGATATGTTTTATTGTATAAATTTCACAAAATTCATATTTACAAAAATATTAGTCTTCTTCTATAAAAATGACGGTCACTTAACTAAAACATGTTTTACATATCATCCTTGTCAATCATAGTAAAATTCGTAGAACTAATTTTCACAGATAACAAGTCAGTATTGGTTTAATATTTATATAGCTAGTCATCACAGATTCAGACATCGGTCATCATAAAAAACTTTATAAAAGATGTCAAAATCATTCATTTAATCTAGAGAGAGAGAGAGAGAGAGAGAGAATTGAATTGAATTGAATTGGATTGAATTGCATTTTATTTAGGACTAAGGACTCAAGGTCCTACATAGTCACGGCAAGCACATTACCGTATCTACATCGAGGTAGCTTAAAAACTAACTTACATACACTAATTGGCACCCTCACTCACGCAGAAACGATAAATAAAAGAAAAAAGATGAATTACAATAAAAAAATAAATAAATAAATAAAATGGCTAGGCAGAAGTTAAAAACAGTCTTAAATTCTATGAAAGAGTAAAATTGCCAGTGCCAATTCTCGCGCAACAGTCACATATCCACACACAAGACACATAACCCATTCAACGCTCGCATTATACAACTAAAGCTAAGTACAATTATTACATCTGGATTGACAGAAAATACCTCTCCAGCTCGCATTTGAACCGTGGCGTTGTAAAAATTGACCTAATTTCCCGCGCGATCTCATTCCAGAGCCTAGCCACTTTTATTGTGAAGGAGTACTCTCCAAACTTCGTGCGTGCGCGTCTAACTACGAGGTCCAACGGGGAGCAGCGCTTAGAGCCGTATCTGTCTGGCGGTCTGAATTCCAGTTCATCCGCGATGTAACGTGGGTCGTTCTCGGACAATATTCGAGCTAACAGGCATAGACAGAGGTAGTCTTTCCTAGCGGAAAAAGGGAGAATATCGTGTTCCTTGTATACATGCGAAATATGGTCCGATTTTTTCAACCCAGTCACAAAGCGGAGAGCGGCATTCTTACAACGACTCAGCTGACAAATTTAGTTGCGCTCCCGCACAATAATCTAGGTATGGAAATACAAGTGCCTTTACTAGAACTAGTTTGGTACTTTTGGGTATACAGTCGTTGCATTTGCGAAGCCTAGAGAGAGCTGAAAAGCACTTATTCGAGGTGACAATGCACTGCTGTGTCTACGAGAGAGTGGAATCAAGCGTGAGTCCCAAAATCTTAACCACGCTCTTGTACTCAATGGGTTGCCCATTAATCTCGAGCTTTGGGATCACATCGAATATGGGACGGCTGAGGTAACTTCTATCTCCAAACCAGATCGCTTGAGTCTTGCCTGCATTAATCGACAATCCGTTTGCTTCTGCCCAAAGAGCAAGCCTATGAAGGTCGCGATTGACTCTGTTGATCACGTCCATAATCTTGCACAATCGACCGCGTAGGAAAATGTTCAAGTCATCGGCATACAGGTGATACAAGCAGAACAATAAGACCAAAGGTGCATCGTTGATAAAAATAGAAAAGATGAGCGGACCCAAGGGACTGCCCTGCGGAACGCCGAATTCCTTGTAAATATCGCCCGACTCATCACCATCCGTGGAGACAACCCTCTGCGATCTGCCAGATGAATAGGAACGAACCCAGTTACAAATCGTATCTGATAAGCCCATGGCAAGCATCTTACCAATAAGCAACTCGACATTCACCATATCAAAAGCCCGAGTGAAATCAACGGCGACCAGCAGTAAAATTTCTCCCGCATCCACAGCGGCTCGAATTTCGTCCGTGATTTTTATGAGCGCGGTATGTGTGCTGTATCTCTTCCGAAATCCCGACTGGAACCGATCAATCAGTTGCCTTGAACTCAAAAATTTTTCAATTTGATTGCTCGCAATAGATTCAAGGATCTTTGAGGCCGAATTGAGCAAGCTAATTGGCCTGAGATGGTTCACTTCAAGGAGAGGATAGCATTTCGGAATAGGTCTCACTATGGCCTTTTTCCAAGCAGTCGGAAAAACTCCCGACTGCAAGGAGCAATCAAAAATATTAACGAGCGCTGGGAGTATGGTAGGCAAACATTCCTTAAGAAAGCGCACAGGTATAGCATCGGGACCACAGGCATTTGAACGCGCTGAAAGAATCGCTCGGGCAACATCCAATGGAGCAACGTGACTGAAGTAAAACCGCTCGTCGGGCGAGATTCTGGCTAAAAAAAGAGGCTTGAGGAAGGGTTGCGATGTAGGATTACCTACGAAAAATTCATTAATTTTGTCAATGTCGTCCGGCAGTGCAAATGATTTTTTGGACTTGGATACGATCCCCAATTCATCGACGATGTCCCACATCCGAGATGAATTCGACACTCCCTCGAACCTACCACGATAGTACGCAGCAATTGCATTGCGACAGACCGTCTTTACTCTGTTGCGGAGAACCTTGAAACGGGCCTTATCACGGGGACGATTTGTGCGTTTCCATACACTCCACGCTTTGTTTCTATCTCTAATAAGCGTCTCAATCGAGGCGTTCATCCAGGGTGTGGGTCTTTTTCTTGGCAAAAAAGTTCTGTAGGGTGCGTGTATGTCGTATAATTTCACGATGTTAGAAGAAAATACGCGTACTTTCTCATCGATGCAAGCTATATCACAAATACAGTGCCAATCAATGTCACGCAAGTCGACGAGAAAACGATTGACATCGAGATCGCGGAAAGAACGACGTGCGATCGCCCTCGGAGCTATCCCAGGTACATCAAAGGAAAGAGTCGTCATTACAACATGATGTTGAGAAATGCTCGGTACGTGAAACTGCTTATACGAGACGACGCGCGACAAGTCACTGGTGCAAATGTAGTCAATGGTCGTTGGAGCCCTGCTACCCTCCGCCCGATGCGTGTCTTTGAACGGCAGTCGCTTGAGATTACATGTAATCAGCGAGTCGCTCAAAATTCTTTTGTTGGTAGTCTCCTTATTTCAATCTATACAGATATATATATATATATATATATATATATATAGAGAGAGAGAGAGAGAGAGAGAGAGAGAGAGAGAGAGAGAGAGAGAGAGAGAGAGAGTGTGTGTGAGTGAGTGAGTGAGTGAAAGAGCAAGTGTCGGTGTGTTATCGGCTGAGCACTAAGCCAATCAAGGTGGATAGTTGATATTGTAATTATTGAAATATAATATCAACTTATTACTAATAAAAACCACGCTCGCGAATAAGCACACTCTCTCACTAAATGTTCATAAAACACCGCACTGAGAATCACTTTTTGCAGAATGTTTTCATGGATGATACGTTGTATACAATTATCCACTGTTTGTTCATATATAGTTCACCAGTGTTCATTTTGCTCACACACAATCCAACATAAGTCAACACACACGAGTCCAGATAAAAGTCCAGGTTGTTGTAGCAGGTGGAAATTGGCAGCAGGCGAATTCAAAAAGTATGCTTTCCAACCTCGAAATTCGCTCAGTCGGACACCAGAAAATCACGGCCGAGTGAGATGAGTCAAACCGACTAGCACTCGTGAAAGTTGAAGCCGCTGGGTGTCCGGTCGCAAATATACGTGTAGCTACGACTCGAGCCCGGGAGAGAAAGATTTTTTTAGATTAGATTAGATACGTTAACTTATGTACATTATGTTGTACAATAATTAAACAGTAGATTGAAGTATACATGAGGTAAAAAACAAAATAAAATACAAAATTGACTAAAAGTAGGCGAAGTGGTAAGAGTAAGTAAATGTTAGTGTCAACGGGTGCAGTGAGGATGAGTGATAAACAATATATCAATGAAGTAGATGGAATATCTTAAGTACTAAAAGTGATACCTTCACGGTCAAAAATATATTTAAAGATGTGGTGCTTGAACATGGCGAATGAGTTGATGGTGTGAATATGACTGGGAAGATTATTCCAAATGTAGGTCGAACTAATGTAGAATGAGTCTCTAGTCGACTCCAGTCTGGACGGGGGGACGACAAGAGGCCTCTGACACACACCCCTCACAGTCTTCTGGCTAGTATAAAGCTGCTAGCGATTCGCAAAGTAAGATGGCCTACCATTAGCTAGCGTTTCGTAGAGAGTACAAGCAGAGAAGTACTCCCTGCATCCAGAGCTACTGAGGCAGCCCAGCTGACGCCTGTAGGAAGTGATTGCACGTGCCTCGTTACACCATAGATGTATCTGATTCCTGTATTGGGGATACGCTGAATAAAGAGATCCTGTTCGTTGGATAGGTCGGAGAGCACTAGAGAACAGTAGTCTACTACGGGAAACGAAAGCACCTGAATAAGGTGCTTTCTGAACGCGCAAGGGTGGTGCTGCGCCTAAAAGGGCGGAGACGATACATAAGCGAGTTGGCTTTTATGCAGATGGAGAGATCATGCAACTTCCAATTCAGTTTGGCGTCTAGCACCACACCAAGGCTGCGTGCAGAAGATTTAATTGGAACCGGGGTGTCATTTATCATTATAGAGTGGTTTTGTGCCGAGTTGGACAATAGATTAATGTAGAACTTAGTGCCAAAAACAATTGCTTTGGTTTTTTCAACATTGAGTTTGAGATGACTAAGAGCGGCCCACTCAGGGATGCGAGAACCAACTCTGCTTAAGGCAGCGAGCGCCGCGTCAAGGTCCGATAGGGCGCACTGGAGATACACCTGGAGATCATCAGCATAGACAATATACTCAATGTCGGCAGGGGAATCTCTAGTCACATTACTTATACGAAGGGCAAAAAGCAGGGGGCAAAGAACTGAGCCTTGAGGGACACCACAATTGACGTCGCGAAAGCTAGAGTGGTCACCGTTCCGGACCCTCACTGCCTGCCTCCTAGCGCCAAGGTAGGACACAAGCCACTGTAGAGCGCCAGATGAAAAACCCATATCGGAGAGCTTGCGTAAGAGCGTGATGTGACCGTATAGAAAGCCTTGCGGAAGTCACAGGACGATCGACAGGAGCATCACATCAATAGGAGCATCGCAGTCACCATCCTTCTGTGCCTGCCGCAGCGGATGTCATCCGTAAGTTTGAGTAAAGCAGTCCGAGTACTATGCCCGGTTTGAAAGCCAGACTAGGACTCATTAAGGAGATTATTAGCTTCAACGTAAGCAGTGATTTGATCTGAGGTTATTCTTTCGAGTGTTTTTGCAAGGTAGCTAAGCAGAGAAATTGGGCGAAAGTGGAGGAATCTCATCGATGCCCACCGCCTACGACCTCTGTCTGACGATGGCCTTCTCTAGCGACTGAAGCGTAATTTCAGCAAAGTTGAAACCAGCCGAGTGCTCAAGAAGCTCGGACAGGTAGTGAGTAAGCGAGGGAGCTTGAGCGTCGTAAGAAGTCGAGGCAAAGTGAGCATTGAGATCATCCACGGAGAAGTGCGACATGTTGCTCTCATTATCCGGACAGATTCCCAAATGCCTGAGTTCCTTCCAGACTTCCTTGGGCTCAGAAGGTTACACACTGGATCCCGCGTGGTTCGATCTATGTCTTGATATAATATTTGTTCGTGAATCTACAAGTTACACGTTCGCGGGGAAGTTGCGCCGCATGCAGGCTCAATGTCCGACCACCCGCGTGGCATCCGTAATTAGCGCGAATCAACTCGTCCGTGTCCGCCGCGGCTGCCTCTTTTATAAGCATCGTGACGTCACGTGAAAATGCGCTCTCGGGGCGTGAAACGATTGGGTAGCGCAGTTGCACTTCACAAATATTACCTCTCTCTCATGGAGTAATAACAAGCGCGCGTGGTTCAGCTTCTTTCCTCCGTTTGCACACGCGTACTTATAACTAAGAATGTATGATACACATATATATTTCTACTTAGGGAGCGTCTGCCTACTTGCGACAGTCTTAAGGATGTCCTGGCTACACAGTCAGTGCCAAAAGTCGAGTAAATCAGTTAAACGTATTTGAAAAGCTCCAGTCGTGTCTTGGTGCACTGAAAAAGATGTTTTCATATAGAATATGAATAAACGCATCCATATAATCATTCATTTAAGAGTTTTAAGCAGTGTAAAATTACATTCGGAGCGCATTTCTGTATCTGTTTCATTAAGTTTTGATTGTGAATATGCCCAGAATTTAACTGTAAAAATGAAAAAACATGACGTAAAAATATCTGAATATCCGCTTGAGAGAATTATACCGTGTCAGCTTGATCATCTGTATTATGATATAGAAAAAATAAATATATATCAAATGCTGTAACAGTCGTATAGATTGTGGCAACGTCGCAAAGTATCTCGAAAGTTGGTCACATTGCTCTTTTCTTCTCTCTCTTCGGCCGTAATGTATACATTCGTAGAGCTGACGCGCTGCAGGGTACCGGTCGTTTTCATCAGATAATTACTCTGTATTTCATTCTTACCAATTTTCAATTTCATACTTTACGCCCACGCATCAATATTTTTGAATTTATCACGATGAATGATTGAAGCGCTCAATGAGCTCTATCGATACCTCTAATTAGAATTTTCATCACGACGCTGTTTCATATATTTTTTTAATGGTTTATACAAATTGACAAAAGTCAGTTTTTTCCATATTTTACGCCCACGCATCATTTTTTCCAAAATTCTCACCATAGAATAGGAAAGATCCTCGATTGATCTATGAATCAGTGGAACTCAAATATGCACCATACAACTATTTTACATTTTTTGCAATGGTTTATCGGATACCAAAAAAAACGCAACTTGAATTTTACCATTTTTGATGCCCACGCATCGTTCTTTTCGTAAATTTCAATGTGGAACATGATACCGCAGGCAATTGATCCGTTTCATTTGTTTTCATGGAAGTCAACTCCTTCATTGGAAAATCTTTCCATGAAATTTCCGAGAGGATTAACTTTATAGTATAGTATAGATATAGATACCATACTGAAGATACCTCGAAACTGTATAATTCTAGTTTTGCATCATTAAAAGAATTGACGACAATTTTCGATTGTTACCACACAATTTTCGTTCACAGAGAATACTCCCACGCATCGACATATTTCAGCTTTTCACGAAATGAAAACTGAAAATGCTTAATCACCTCTATGATCTTTCGACTGGTCACACTTGGAATCAGACTATATCAGAATTTCACATATTTTTCTGGACGCATTAAAATCACAAATTACAACAACAATTTTCGAGTTTATATTTCACGCCCACGCATCGGGAAATTTTGGCTTTTCACGATGGAAAATGAAAATGCTCAGGCAGCTATAACGATCCATCTTATCAGAATTGTCATCACGACGCTGATTTATAGATTTTTTTAACGTTTTATGTGGTACAACATGTAAACAATTTGTTTCAATTCTCCAAACGCCCACCACTACTTGAAATTTTCCAATTTTTTTTTTTAATGAAAATGTAGTCCTCGATCCCACCTTCCGATCCGCAATACAAAAGATACCTCGAAACTGAATAGTTTTGGTTTTGCATCATCAAGAAAATTGACGAAAAATTTTTTTTTTCACCACACCATTTTCGTTCACATAGAATACGCCCACACATAAAAATTTTCAAATTTTTCGATATGAATTATGGAAGCGCTCAAGCTCCTCTATCGATCAGCTCAAACGAATTTTCGAAAAATCAACCCTTTGTACGTTTATAAAGGGGGGTCCCACCCGGACATCGGTAAAAAAATTTTCAAATTGTCCATACGCCCACCACAACCTGAAATTTTCAAATTTTTCTTTTCTATGTAAATGTAGCCCTCAATCTCACCTTTTGATCCGCAATACAAAAGATACCTCGAAACTGAATAGTTTTGGTTTTGCATCATCAAGAAAATTGACGAAAAATTTTTTTTTTCACCACACCATTTTCGTTCACATAGAATACGCCCACACATAAAAATTTTCAAATTTTTCGATATGAATTATGGAAGCGCTCAAGCTCCTCTATCGATCAGCTCAAACGAATTTTCGAAAAATCAACCCTTTGTACGTTTATAAAGGGGGGTCCCACCCGGACATCGGTAAAAAAATTTTCAAATTGTCCATACGCCCACCGCAACCTGAAATTTTCAAATTTTTCTTTTCTATGTAAATGTAGCCCTCAATCTCACCTTTTGATCCGCAGTACAAAAGATACCTCGAAACTGTATAATTTTGGTTTTGCATCATCAAGAAAAATTGACGAAAAATTGTTTTTTCACCACACCATTTTCGTTCACATAGAATAAGCCCACGCATCAATATTTTCAAATTTTTCAATATGAATTATGGAAGCGATCAAGCTCCTCTATCGATCTGCTCCAAAGAATTTTCGAAAAATCAACCCTTTGTACGTTTTTAAAGGGGGGTCCCACCCGGACATCGGTAAAAAATTTTTTAAATTGTCCGTACGCCCACCGCAACTTGAATTTTTCAACATTTTTTCTCTATGTAAATGTAGCCCTCAATCTCACCTTTTGATCCGCAGTACAAAAGATACCTCGAAACTGTATAATTTTGGTTTTGCATCATCAAGAAAAATTGACGAAAGTTTGTTTTTTCACCACACCATTTTCGTTCACATAGAATACGCCCACGCATCAATATTTTCAAATTTTTCGATATGAATTATGGAAGCGCTCAAGCTCCTCTATCGATCTGCTCAAACGAATTTTCGAAAAATCAACCCTTTGTACGTTTATAAAGGGGGGTCCCACCCGGACATCGGTAAAAAAATTTTCAAATTGTCCATACGCCCACCGCAACCTGAAATTTTCAAATTTTTTTTTCTATGTAAATGTAGCCCTCAATCTCACCTTTTGATCCGCAGTACAAAAGATACCTCGAAACTGTATAATTTTGGTTTTGCATCATCAAGAAAAATTGACGTATATTTGTTTTTCCACCACACCATTTTCGTTCACATAGAATAAGCCCACGCATCAATATTTTCAAATTTTTCAATATGAATTATGGAAGCGCTCAAGCTCCTCTATCGATCTGCTCGAACGAATTTTCGAAAAATCAACCCTTTGTACGTTTTTAAAGGGGGGTCCCACCCGGACATCGGTAAAAAATTTTTTAAATTAACCATACGCCCACCACTACTTGAATTTTAAAAAATTTATTTTTTAAGTAAATGTAGCCCTCGATCCCACCTTCCGATCCGCGAAACCAAAGATACCTCGAAACTGTATAATTTTGGTTTTGCATCATCAAGAAAATTGACGGAAAATTTTTTTTTCCAACACACCATTTTCGTTCACATAGAATAAGCCCACGCATCAATATTTTCAAATTTTTCAATATGGATTATGGAAGCGCTCAAGCTCCTCTATCGATCTGCTCAAACGAATTTTCGAAAAATCAACCCTTTGTACGTTTATAAAGGGGGGTCCCACCCGGACATCGGTAAAAAATTTTTTAAATTGTCCGTACGCCCACCGCAACTTGAATTTTTCAACATTTTTTCTCTATGTAAATGTAGCCCTCAATCTCACCTTTTGATCCGCAGTACAAAAGATACCTCGAAACTGTATAATTTTGGTTTTGCATCATCAAGAAAAATTGACGTAAATTTGTTTTTCCACCACACCATTTTCGTTCACATAGAATACGCCCACGCATCAATATTTTCAAATTTTTCGATATGAATTATGGAAGCGCTCAAGCTCCTCTATCGATCTGCTCAAACGAATTTTCGAAAAATCAACCCTTTGTACGTTTATAAAGGGGGGTCCCACCCGGACATCGGTAAAAAAATTTTCAAATTGTCCATACGCCCACCGCAACCTGAAATTTTCAAATTTTTTTTTTCTATGTAAATGTAGCCCTCAATCTCACCTTTTGATCCGCAGTACAAAAGATACCTCGAAACTGTATAATTTTGGTTTTGCATCATCAAGAAAAATTGACGTAAAATTTGTTTTTTCACCACACCATTTTCGTTCACATAGAATACGCCCACGCATCAATATTTTCAAATTTTTCAATATGAATTATGGAAGCGCTCAAGCTCCTCTATCGATCTGCTCGAACGAATTTTCGAAAAATCAACCCTTTGTACGTTTATAAAGGGGGGTCCCACCCGGACATCGGTAAAAAATTTTTTAAATTGTCCGTACGCCCACCGCAACTTGAATTTTTCAACATTTTTTCTCTATGTAAATGTAGCCCTCAATCTCACCTTTTGATCCGCAGTACAAAAGATACCTCGAAACTGTATAATTTTGGTTTTGCATCATCAAGAAAAATTGACGTAAATTTGTTTTTCCACCACACCATTTTCGTTCACATAGAATACGCCCACGCATCAATATTTTCAAATTTTTCAATATGAATTATGGAAGCGCTCAAGCTCCTCTATCGATCTGCTCGAACGAATTTTCAAAAAATCAACCCTTTGTACGTTTTTAATGGGAGGTCCCACCCGGACATCGGTAAAAAATTTTTTAAATTGTCCATACGCCCACCACTACTTGAATTTTAAAAAATTTCTTTTTTAAGTAAATGTAGCCCTCGATCCCACCTTCCGATCCGCGAAACCAAAGATACCTCGAAACTGTATAATTTTGGTTTTGCATCATCAAGAAAAATTGACGTATATTTGTTTTTCCACCACACCATTTTCGTTCACATAGAATACGCCCACGCATCAATATTTTCAAATTTTTCAATATGAATTTAAATGGAAGCGCTCAAGCTCCTCTATCGATCTGCTCGAAAGAATTTTCAAAAAAATCAACCCTTTGTACGTTTTTAATGGGAAGGTCCCACCCGGACATCGGTAAAAAACTTTTTAAATTGTCCATACGCCCACCACTACTTGAATTTTAAAAATTTCTTTTTCATGTAAATATAGCCCTCGAACCCACCTTCCGATCCACAATACAAAAGATACCTCGAAACTGTATAATTTTGGTTTTGCATCATCAAGAAAATTGACGGAAAATTTTTTTTTCACCACACCATTTTCGTTCACATAGAATACGCCCACGCATCAATATTTTCAAATTTTTCAATATGAATTATGGAAGCGCTCAAGCTCCTCTATCGATCTGCTCAAACGAATTTTCGAAAAAATCAACCCTTTGTACGTTTTAAAGGGGGTCCCACCCGGACATCGGTAAAAAATTTTTTAAATTGTCCGTACGCCCACCGCCAACTTGAATTTTTCAACATTTTTTTCTATGTAAATGTAGCCCTCAATCTCACCTTTTGATCCGCAGTACAAAAGATACCTCGAAACTGTATAAATTTTGGTTTTGCATCATCAAGAAAAATTGACGAAAGTTTGTTTTTTCACCACACCATTTTCGTTCACATAGAATACGCCCACGCATCAATATTTTCAAATTTTTCGATATGAATTATGGAAGCGCTCAAGCTCCTCTATCGATCTGCTCAAACGAATTTTCGAAAAATCAACCCTTTGTACGTTTATAAAGGGGGGTCCCACCCGGACATCGGTAAAAAAATTTTTTAAATTGTCCATACGCCCACCGCAACCTGAATTTTCAAATTTTTTTTTTCTATGTAAATGTAGCCCTCAATCTCACCTTTTGATCCGCAGTACAAAAGATACCTCGAAACTGTATAATTTTGGTTTTGCATCATCAAGAAAAATTGACGTAAATTTGTTTTTCCACCACACCATTTTCGTTCACATAGAATACGCCCACGCATCAATATTTTCAAATTTTTCAATATGAATTATGGAAGCGCTCAAGCTCCTCTATCGATCTGCTCGAACGAATTTTCAAAAAATCAACCCTTTGTACGTTTTTAATGGGAGGTCCCACCCGGACATCGGTAAAAAATTTTTAAATTGTCCATACGCCCACCACTACTTGAATTTTAAAAAATTTCTTTTTTAAGTAAATGTAGCCCTCGATCCCACCTTCCGATCCGCGAATACCAAAGATACCTCGAAACTGTATAATTTTGGTTTTGCATCATCAAGAAAAATTGACGGAAAATTTTTTTTTCCAACACACCATTTTCGTTCACATAGAATACGCCCACGCATCAATATTTTCAAATTTTTCAATATGAATTATGGAAGCGCTCAAGCTCCTCTATCGATCTGCTCAAACGAAATTTTCGAAAAATCAACCCTTTGTACGTTTTTAAAGGGGGTCCCACCCGGACATCGGTAAAAAATTTTTAAATTGTCCGTACGCCCACCGCAACTTGAATTTTTCAAAATTTTTTTTCTATGTAAATGTAGCCCTCAATCTCACCTTTTGATCCGCAGTACAAAAGATACCTCGAAACTGTATAATTTTGGTTTTGCATCATCAAGAAAAATTGACGAAAATTTGTTTTTTCACCACACCATTTTCGTTCACATAGAATACGCCCACGCATCAATATTTTCAAATTTTTCGATATGAATTATGGAAGCGCTCAAGCTCCCCTCTATCGGATCTGTCTCGCCCAACGAATTTTCAAAAAAATCAACCCTTTTGTACGTTTTTAATGGGACGGTCCCCACCCGGACATCGGTAAAAAATTTTTTTCAATTGTCCAATCTCTACGCCCACCAACAACCTTTGAAATTTTAAAAATTTTTTTTTTCTATGTAAATGTAGCCCTCAATCCCACCTTCCGATCCGCGAAACAAAAGATACCTCGAAACTGTATAATTTTGGTTTTGCATCATCAAGAAAAATTGACGTAAATTTGTTTTTCCACCACACCATTTTCGTTCACATAGAATACGCCCACGCATCAATATTTTCAAATTTTTCAATATGAATTATGGAAGCGCTCAAGCTCCTCTATCGATCTGCTCGAAGAATTTTCAAAAAATCAACCCTTTGTACGTTTTTAATGGGAGGTCCCACCCGGACATCGGTAAAAAACTTTTTAAATTGTCCATACGCCCACCACTACTTGGATTTTAAAAAATTTCTTTTTCATGTAAATATAGCCCTCGAACCCACCTTCCGATCCACAATACAAAAGATACCTCGAAACTGTATAATTTTGGTTTTGCATCATCAAGAAAATTGACGGAAAAATTTTTTTTTCCAACACACCATTTTCGTTCACATAGAATAAGCCCACGCATCAATATTTTCAAATTTTTCAATATGAATTATGGAAGCGCTCAAGCTCCTCTATCGATCTGCTCGAACGAATTTTCAAAAAATCAACCCTTTGTACGTTTTTAATGGGGGTCCCACCCGGACATCGGTAAAAAACTTTTTAAATTGTCCATACGCCCACCACTACTTGAATTTTGAAAAATTTCTTTTCATGTGAATATAGCCCTCGAACCCTTCGATCTACAATACAAAAGATTCGAACTGTATAGTTTTGGTTTGCATCATCAAGAAATTGACGAAATTTTTTTTCACCACACCATTTTCGTTCACATAGATACCCTCAATATTTTCAATTTTCGATATGAATTATGGAAGCGCTCAACTCCTCTATCGATCTGCTCAAACGAATTTTCGAAAAATCAACCCTTTTAGTTATAAAGGGGGTCCCACCCGGACATGTAAAAAATTTTTAAATTGTTGGTTTTTTTTCAACATTTTTTCTCTATGTAAATGTAGCCCTCAATCTCACCTTTTGATCCGCAGTACAGAACCTCGAAACTTGACGAAAAATTGACGAAAGTTTTTTTTTCACCACACCATTTTCGTTCACATAGAATACGCCCACGCATCAATATTTTCAAATTTTTCGATATGAATTATGGAAGCGCTCAAGCTCCTCTATCGATCTGCTCAAACGAATTTTCGAAAAATCAACCCTTTGTACGTTTATAAAGGGGGGTCCCACCCGGACATCGGTAAAAAATTTTCAAATTGTCCATACGCCCACCGCAACTTGAAATTTTCAAATTTTTTTTTCTATGTAAATGTAGCCCTCAATCTCACCTTTTGATCCGCAGTACAAAAGATACCTCGAAACTGTATAATTTTGGTTTTGCATCATCAAGAAAAATTGACGTAAATTTGTTTTTCACCACACCATTTTCGTTCACATAGAATACGCCCACCATCAATATTTTCAAATTTTTCAATATGAATTATGGAAGCGCTCAAGCTCCTCTATCGATCTGCTCGAACGAATTTTCAAAAAATCAACCCTTTGTACGTTTTTAATGGGAGGTCCCACCCGGACATCGGTAAAAAATTTTTTAAATTGTCCATACGCCCACCACTACTTGAATTTTAAAAAATTTCTTTTTTAAGTAAATGTAGCCCTCGAACCCACCTTCCGATCCGCGAAACCAAAGATACCTCGAAACTGTATAATTTTGGTTTTGCATCATCAAGAAAATTGACGGAAAATTTTTTTTTCCAACACACCATTTTCGTTCACATAGAATAAGCCCACGCATCAATATTTTCAAATTTTTCAATATGGATTATGGAAGCGCTCAAGCTCCTCTATCGATCTGCTCAAACGAATTTTCGAAAAATCAACCCTTTGTACGTTTATAAAGGGGGTCCCACCCGGACATCGGTAAAAAATTTTTTAAATTGTCCGTACGCCCACCGCAACTTGAATTTTTCAACATTTTTTCTCTATGTAAATGTAGCCCTCAATCTCACCTTTTGATCCGCAGTACAAAAGATACCTCGAAACTGTATAATTTTGGTTTTGCATCATCAAGAAAAATTGACGAAAGTTTGTTTTTTCACCACACCATTTTCGTTCACATAGAATACGCCCACGCATCAATATTTTCAAATTTTTCGATATGAATTATGGAAGCGCTCAAGCTCCTCTATCGATCTGCTCAAACGAATTTTCGAAAAATCAACCCTTTGTACGTTTATAAAGGGGGTCCCACCCGGACATCGGTAAAAAAATTTTTTAAATTGTCCATACGCCCACCGCAACTTGAAATTTTCAAATTTTTTTTTCTATGTAAATGTAGCCCTCAATCTCACCTTTTGATCCGCAGTACAAAAGATACCTCGAAACTGTATAATTTTGGTTTTGCATCATCAAGAAAAATTGACGTAAATTTGTTTTTCCACCACACCATTTTCGTTCACATAGAATACGCCCACGCATCAATATTTTCGAATTTTTCAATATGAATTATGGAAGCGCTCAAGCTCCTCTATCGATCTGCTCGAACGAATTTTCAAAAAATCAACCCTTTGTACGTTTTTAATGGGAGGTCCCACCCGGACATCGGTAAAAAATTTTTTAAATTGTCCATACGCCCACCACTACTTGAATTTTAAAAAATTTCTTTTTTAAGTAAATGTAGCCCTCGATCCCACCTTCCGATCCGCGAAACCAAAGATACCTCGAAACTGTATAATTTTGGTTTTGCATCATCAAGAAAAATTGACGTATATTTGTTTTTCCACCACACCATTTTCGTTCACATAGAATACGCCCACGCATCAATATTTTCAAATTTTTCAATATGAATTATGGAAGCGCTCAAGCTCCTCTATCGATCTGCTCGAAAGAATTTTCAAAAAATTAACCCTTTGTACGTTTTTAATGGGAGGTCCCACCCGGACATCGGTAAAAAACTTTTTAAATTGTCCATACGCCCACCACTACTTGGATTTTAAAAAATTTCTTTTTCATGTAAATATAGCCCTCGAACCCACCTTCCGATCCACAATACAAAAGATACCTCGAAACTGTATAATTTTGGTTTTGCATCATCAAGAAAATTGACGGAAAATTTTTTTTTCCAACACACCATTTTCGTTCACATAGAATAAGCCCACGCATCAATATTTTCAAATTTTTCAATATGAATTATGGAAGCGCTCAAGCTCCTCTATCGATCTGCTCGAACGAATTTTCAAAAAATCAACCCTTTGTACGTTTTTAATGGGGGGTCCCACCCGGACATCGGTAAAAAACTTTTTAAATTGTCCATACGCCCACCACTACTTGAATTTTGAAAAATTTCTTTTTCATGTGAATATAGCCCTCGAACCCACCTTCCGATCCGCGAAACCAAAGATACCTCGAAACTGTATAATTTTGGTTTTGCATCATCAAGAAAATTGACGGAAAATTTTTTTTTCAACACACCATTTTCGTTCACATAGAATACGCCCACGCATCAATATTTTCAAATTTTTCGATATGAATTATGGAAGCGCTCAAGCTCCTCTATCGATCTGCTCAAACGAATTTTCGAAAAATCAACCCTTTGTACGTTTATAAAGGGGGTCCCACCCGGACATCGGTAAAAAATTTTTTAAATTGTCCGTACGCCCACCGCAACTTGAATTTTTCAACATTTTTTCTCTATGTAAATGTAGCCCTCAATCTCACCTTTTGATCCGCAGTACAAAAAGATACCTCGAAACTGTATAATTTTGGTTTTGCATCATCAAGAAAAATTGACGAAAGTTTGTTTTTTTCACCACACCATTTTCGTTCACATAGAATACGCCCACGCATCAATATTTTCAAATTTTTCGATATGAATTATGGAAGCGCTCAAGCTCCTCTATCGATCTGCTCAACGAATTTTCGAAAAATCAACCCTTTGTACGTTTTAAAGGGGGGTCCCACCCGGACATCGGTAAAAAATTTTTCAAAATTGTCCATACGCCCACCGCAACCTGAAATTTTCAAATTTTTTTTTTCTATGTAAATGTAGCCCTCAATCTCACCTTTTGATCCGCAGTACAAAAGATACCTCGAAACTGTATAATTTTGGTTTTGCATCATCAAGAAAAATTGACGTAAATTTGTTTTTCCACCACACCATTTTCGTTCACATAGAATACGCCCACGCATCAATATTTTTCAAATTTTTCAATATGAATTATGGAAGCGCTCAAGCTCCTCTATCGATCTGCTCGAACGAATTTTCAAAAATCAACCCTTTGTACGTTTTTAATGGGGGTCCCACCCGGACATCGGTAAAAAATTTTTTAAATTGTCCATACGCCCACCACTACTTGAATTTTAAAAAATTTCTTTTTTAAGTAAATGTAGCCCTCGATCCCACCTTCCGATCCGCGAAACCAAAGATACCTCGAAACTGTATAATTTTGGTTTTGCATCATCAAGAAAAATTGACGTATATTTGTTTTTCCACCACACCATTTTCGTTCACATAGAATACGCCCACGCATCAATATTTTCAAATTTTTCAATATGAATTATGGAAGCGCTCAAGCTCCTCTATCGATCTGCTCGAAAGAATTTTCAAAAAATCAACCCTTTGTACGTTTTTAATGGGAGGTCCCACCCGGACATCGGTAAAAAACTTTTTTAAATTGTCCATACGCCCACCACTACTTGGATTTTAAAAAATTTCTTTTTTTCATGTAAATATAGCCCTCGAACCCACCTTCCGATCCACAATACAAAAGATACCTCGAAACTGTATAATTTTGGTTTTGCATCATCAAGAAAATTGACGGAAAATTTTTTTTTCCAACACACCATTTTCGTTCACATAGAATAAGCCCACGCATCAATATTTTCAAATTTTTCAATATGAATTATGGAAGCGCTCAAGCTCCTCTATCGATCTGCTCGAACGAATTTTCAAAAAATCAACCCTTTGTACGTTTTTAATGGGGGGTCCCACCCGGACATCGGTAAAAAACTTTTTAAATTGTCCATACGCCCACCACTACTTGAATTTTGAAAAATTTCTTTTTCATGTGAATATAGCCCTCGAACCCACCTTCCGATCTACAATACAAAAGATACCTCGAAACTGTATAGTTTTGGTTTTGCATCATCAAGAAAATTGACGGAAAATTTTTTTTTCACCACACCATTTTCGTTCACATAGAATACGCCCACGCATCAATATTTTCAAATTTTTCGATATGAATTATGGAAGCGCTCAAGCTCCTCTATCGATCTGCTCAAACGAATTTTCGAAAAATCAACCCTTTGTACGTTTATAAAGGGGGGTCCCACCCGGACATCGGTAAAAAATTTTTTAAATTGTCCATACGCCCACCGCAACCTGAAATTTTCAAATTTTTTCTTTCTATGTAAATGTAGCCCTCAATCTCACCTTTTGATTCGCAGTACAAAAGATACCTCGAAACTGTATAATTTTTGTTTTGCATCATCAAGAAAAATTGACGTAAATTTGTTTTTCCACCACACCATTTTCGTTCACATAGAATACGCCCACGCATCAATATTTTCAAATTTTTCAATATGAATTATGGAAGCGCTCAAGCTCCTCTATCGATCTGCTCGAACGAATTTTCGAAAAATCAACCCTTTGTACGTTTTTAAAGGGGGGTCCCACCCGGACATCGGTAAAAAACTTTTTAAATTGTCCATACGCCCACCACTACTTGAATTTTAAAAAATTTCTTTTTCATATAAATATAGCCCTCGAACCCACCTTCCGATCCACAATACAAAAGATACCTCGAAACTGTATAATTTTGGTTTCGCATCATCAAGAAAATTGACGGAAAATTTTTTTTTTCACCACACCATTTTCGTTCACATAGAATACGCCTACGCATCAATATTTTCAAATTTTTCAATATGGATTATGGAAGCGCTCAAGCTCCTCTATCGATCTGCTCAAACGAATTTTCGAAAAATCAACCCTTTGTACGATTTTAAAGGGGGGTCCCACCCGGACATCGGTAAAAAAATTTTTAAATGGTCCGTACGCCCACCGCAACTTGAATTTTTCAAAATTTTTTCTCTATGTATATGTAGCTTTCAATCTCACTTTACTCAACATACTCAACATAACGTACAATCTCAACCACACATACTATAAGAGACGTTTTCAACTCTAACTAACCAATTACGAGAAAAGTTACCGCAATGCTTGTTAGGTATTTCATCAATTATTCGAAGAACTAATGACGGACCAAATTGACGCCACTTGGTAGGATCGAATATCTTCGAATACGTTTTTAATCTGAAATATAATATTCTTCACCATCTAATTATTTCCAGTTCACACGGTTTCGCAACCTCGCCTCGATCGTTTGATTTATTCCAAATATATTGAAACGCCTACTTAATTATTATCGCTTATATTTTAAAGTAAACGTTTTAATTAATCCTCGTTGCGGACTACTCGGTGCAATGAGTCCGATCTGGAACAGCAGGATCAGGATTCGTTGTCTTAAAACTTAAATAGGTTCGCAGTGGTGATCGTATGAAGGGTTAAATTGAAACACATAAATCACAGTATATTTATCATTCATAAAATATTTATTTCCTATAAAATACATGCTAAATTTGTGACTCTAAGTTCATCCATTTGACTTTATTTGTTTGAAAAGAAATTGACTTTACGTTAAATAAAAATTGAAATAACTGATTTATCCACGACTCGAAGTAACGGATCCAAGAACGGAATGACTATCTATTCATCGATATTTGGAACTTTCGTTTCCTACTCCTTCCAAATAACGAGTGATAGCGTCATCATACGGTTCCGGATTACACGGACTACTATCTTTTTACTAAGTCCGAATCCAGACAATTCTCAACGGCTTTCACTGTTTACTCCTCGTTAGGAATTATATAGATACTTAACTTTGACAAAAGAAGAACATTATTTAACACTGGTCATAATGCCAGGTCCTCAGGTTTTTGCTGTGATTGCCCCAAATGAATCAATCCAATATTTATCGTATGAAGTTTTCGTAATCTACTCTGTTCATCCGATACGTAAAGGTAAATAGATTCATTTGGTTTTCCCACGTTTCTCAGAATCATGTCATCCGTTTCTCATTGTTTTCTCGTTCGTGTTAGGTCTAGGACATTCTACGGGATAGGTTTTCCAACAGTTCAAACATTCAAAGTTAGTCAGGAATTCACCACACCATTTGTTAATCGCTTACTCAACTTAGAATTATCTTCAACCTTTCCAAACGGAGATCTATGTCTCCTACTCTAGTTGGCCATGCCGCTATCGTTTCAGTCTTAGCAGGACACCCTGACTAACACCTACTCTGATATTTTGGTTGCGTAATTCTAAGTATCGCGTTCAATGGGATAAGTAAGCTTCCATCATTCATTTCGAACTAAGTCCCCGGGACTTATACTCCGAATGATGGAATGAGAGAGTCACTTGTTCATTGATCGCGGGCCACCCCGACAATCAACTACTACGGTGATGGAAGTCTCTCAAGGATTAGGATATTGTAAGGAGGTTATGTTACCCTTATACCTTGCCTCGTGTTTAAGCTGACGTTGGACTTCCTCTGATGTCTTCTCTCGATTGTAGTTCTGGATCAAGTGACCGAGTCCTCTCCGGGAGCCCTATTTATACCCATTGAAAGATGGAAGGGATATTCGGCGTCATCTCCCACCACCTCTATAGCCGAGTCGAATTAGGCATAAAAAGGCTGAGATATGGATGTTGGAGCCGGATAGGACAAAAATCATTGGAAACTGTCCAGGACAGTATTAGGAAACATTCTAGAGGGGTGCCGCCGTGAGATTATTGTAAGTTTTTGAGTTATTGTCAATTTAGTGAAAAAAAATCGAAAATTGACGTATTTTTAGATACATTTATGAAAATTACTCAAGAAATATGAGATCTAGCGACATACTTTAGAGGACCTTATTTGTTCCTTATTAAATTCTGTATAAGGTAGCATTTGTTAGATTCCAAAAATTCCCATTTTCAACCCCCGAACTTATAAATAACAATGAAAACGTGGTTAGAAAAAAATAACTTTTCAGGTGTTGATTATAAGTAGAAAATATCGATGGAAATCCATGCCATTCGAGATTCTTAAAGTTAAAGTGATTATGATAATGCATGCAAAGTTTCATTGAAATCGGTCAATTAGATTTTGCACAATTCAATTGTTAACTAAGGTTTGCGCGGCTCAATACAACAATTATGAACATTCATAGCCGGGATATACGGCATCCTATTGCATTGCCGATTTTTTTAAACATAGTCGACAGATAGATCTTTCGAACGGCATAGTTAATTTGGGACCAAATACATTATTTTCAACCTTTATGATTTTTTAAAAAATATGGTCGAAATTTACCTTTTAAACAAATTGAATATCTCACGCGTTTTTACGTATTTTCAAAAACTGTAAAGAGCATCTGAAAGTGCTTGAGTTGGCGCTTATTTTGATTTGTTGTTTGTAAAAATCCGCTTGTTACAACCGGAGATATCGTGCCGTAAACATTTTACTGATTTATGTAAAAACGGGATGAGTTTGAGCGAAAAAAAAATACACTGATTATCTTTAAAGTGTACTGGAACAAGACACATTGAAATAAATACGTTTCATTGTGTATATATCGTCCAAAAATATTCCTGAATATCTCGGATAACGCGAGAAAACAGCTCTTTCAGTCGACTCTCCGGCCGGGCGGAGGAGTGGGGATAGCGAGCAGCAGCCTGGCGCGCTGTCGATTTTCGCCTTCAAATTGGCTCGCCAAGAAAAATTGTCGATATCTCGGCAACTATTTGTCCGAAAAGGTTAATTTTTTTTTTAATTTGGGGTACAAAAATGTAAGGAAATCAATTATGATGTTACATTTTTTAAAAAAATATTCGCTTATTGGAAATATTTAATGTTGTTGTAAATTAATTTATTACAACAAAAATATAGTCAATATCTATTGCAATCGTCTACATAAACTTGGTGGATCAAATACTGTGTCGGAAAGACACTCATCTATAATAGACCTGCCTCCTGCCTCTGCAAATAAAATCGCATTGGAAAGGACGGGTCTATACAAAGGCAAGTCTATACAAATTACAACCAAAAAAATTAGAATTAGGTGAAAAGTTGGTCCCGAATGATATTTTGCAGTATGTAAGTTGTAGTTGTAAAAAAGATTGTTTAAAAAATTGTGGATGTGTTAAAAATGGTTTTAAGTGCTCCGAATACTGTGCTAATTGCCTGGGCATCAATTGTAAAAATTGCGAGGTCCAGTTGAGTGTTGAGGATTTAGATTTGGACAGTATTTATAATATAGATAATACTGATAATATTGAACATGCTAATACAGATACACTGGAAGAAAATATTGAAGCCGTAGATATAACTGAAAGTGATATAAGTGCCGACGAGAGTAATGATGATGTAATGGGAGATATTAATGTAATGATTCCAGCTAAAAAATTAAGGCTAAACTGAATGTATTTATAAATTTATTAATAAAAAGGAAAAAAAAATGAAAATTGGCATTCATTTGACGATACTATATTTTTTTCAAAAATGTAACATTGTAATTGATTACCTTACATTTTTGTACCCCAAATTAAAAAAAAAATCAACCTCTTTGGACAAATAGTTGCCGAGATATCGACAATTTTTCTTGGCGAGCCAATTTGAAGGCGAAAATCGACAGCGCGCCAGGCTGCTGCTCGCTATCCCCACTCCTCCGCCCGGCCGGAGAGTCGACTGAAAGAGCTGTTTTCTCGCGTTATCCGAGATATTCAGGAATATTTTTGGACGATATATACACAATGAAACATATTTATTTCAATGTGTCTTGTTCCAGTACACTTCAAAGATAATCAGTGTATTTTTTTTTTCGCTCAAACTCATCCCGTTTTTACATAAATCAGTAAAATGTTTACGGCACGATATCTCCGGTTGTAACAAGCGGATTTTTACAAACAACAAATCAAAGTAAGCGCCAACTCAAGCACTTTCAGATGCTTTTTACAGTTTTTGAAAATACGTTAAAACGCGTGAGATATTCAATTTGTTTAAAAGGTAAATTTCGACCATATTTTTTAAAAAATCATAAAGGTTGAAAATAATGTATTTGGTCCCAAATTAACTATGCCGTTCGAAAGATCTATCTGTCGACTATGTTTAAAAAAATCGGCAATGCAATAGGATGCCGTATATCCCGGCTATGAATGTTCATAATTGTTGTATTGAGCCGCGCAAACCTTAGTTAACAATTGAATTGTGCAAAGTCTAATTGACCGATTTCAATGAAACTTTGCATGCATTATCATAATCACTTTAACTTTAAGAATCTCGAATGGCATGGATTTCCATCGATATTTTCTACTTATAATCAACACCTGAAAAGTTATTTTTTTCTAACCACGTTTTCATTGTTATTTATAAGTTCGGGGGTTGAAAATGGGAATTTTTGGAATCTAACAAATGCTACCTTATACAGAATTTAATAAGGAACAAATAAGGTCCTCTAAAGTATGTCGCTAGATCTCATATTTCTTGAGTAATTTTCATAAATGTATCTAAAAATACGTCAATTTCCGATTTTTTTTCACTAAATTGACAATAACTCAAAAACTTACAATAATCTCACGGCGGCACCCCTCTAGAATGTTTCCTAATACTGTCCTGGACAGTTTCCAATGATTTTTGTCCTATCCGGCTCCAACATCCATGCTGATTCCTAATTCGACCCAGCTACTATTGCGCAGGACTCGTTCTGCGCGTCACCTCCTTCCATGGTCCATTCCCTTTCCCTTCCAATGAATGATCTTTTCGCGGTAAATTCGAATCTCGAATTTCGTACTTTTATTTTTCGATTATCGCGCCCTCTTTTGACTTTTCGCTTCCCTTTCCGATTTGATCTACTTTACTTAGGTCGATAACCTAGGAAATTTTATTTCCTCCAGAAAAAAAATATTCGCCTTGAGCGGGAATCGAACCCGGTCCGCGAGATCATAAAGCTCGTACTCTACCCCATGGCCAACTCGGACATGACGAATCTTACTCCTATTCGTAAACATACTCATCCGCTCATACTTATGCGTTTTGACCGTTACAATATTTTTTTATTGGAACTGCAGGTTCAGTTAACTCTATAATTCAGATAGACTTGATATATTCTTCTATTATTAAATGCAAAACTAAGGTTTCATCATGAAGATAATTCATGTATATATTTTCGGCCTTTTTTCACGTCCTCAAATCGGTAAGATTAACGGAATTGTAAAGTTAATTTTGGAATTAGAATATTGTGATTTTTAAGAAGTTGAAAATGTCTACCAAGTGGCGTCAATTTGGTTCGTCATTAGTTCTCCAAATAATTGATGAGGTACCTAACAAGCATTTCTGTTTTTTCGTAATTGGTTAGTTAAAGTTGACAACGTCTCTTATAGTATGTAAACTGTAATAAAAATACGTGATACTCCAACAATATGAGAATTAATCAGAATGAATACTAATGAAATAATAATTTGACTCATTTGCCTACTATGGATTTCATTTTTTTTAAGCAATATAAGAGATGAACTAATTCTGCCACATAGTTGACGCAACTTTTTTTACTTTTTTTTTAAAAAGGTTTTTTTGAATGAGATTATTAAATCATTATTATGAGAATATTTATTGTAGATTCATTAGAAAAAATTTATGAGAAATTGATACCAAAATACTTTCTTTCATAATTTGAAAATATCTATAACAGGGATGCACGGTGGAATCGAATTCTCAATCTTCAACAAACTTTTGGCCTGTATGAATATCCCAACGGTCGATTTCAAAACATTCAAACGGTATGATATGGAAATTGGTTTATCCATAGGAATAATCGCCAAGAAAAGTTGTCAAGAGGCTGCTGCTCTGGAGAGGGAATTGACATTGGAGAACGCTTCACAAGTTCGAGAAAATTTGTAATTGTTTACTATTTTTTTTCATACACATTCATAATGATTAAAAAGATTTATTCATGATTTATTGATTGATTTTATCAAGTATTATTGATTTCTTGAATTTCAAGGAAGGATATTTCTATTATGGATCAAATCTTTTAATATTATTCCATGAGGAAAATGTGTTAGTATGAAATTATTTAGAAATTTTCATGAGGGGTGTACTGCACGATATACCCACTTATATCATTCTGGAAGTAAGTCAATTGGTTATAGAGATTATATTGTTCTTAGTGTATACCATGATTACATCATGAAGTTACCAAATATCTTCAACTATGGCCCAATTTGACTGAGACAACTATAATGGACCTTGTATACTATTTCCTACACAGTGTTTTCCAAGTGATTCTAAAAATAGTATTAATGAAGAGAATTATATTGAACCCAACTGATAAAGCATTGTCTAATTTGTTTGTCTCAGCTAACTTAGACCATACGCTAGGGTACATTTGAATAGCTGAGAATGAAATCATAGTATTCGCTTCAAATAAGATAAACTTATAGTAATATTTTAGCTCACTATTGAGATATATATTCATACTAGCAATAGTCGCTCGCTCGAGTATTTCACGGGATTTCGAAATCGAAAATTCTGAAAGAATGCATACATATCGATTGAAATAACTATATCCATAGGTAAAGATAAATCCGTTTTTGGATATGCGCCTCACCGACGTCCTCGTCGTGAGAGTCGGGCAACATTCTCAACTGAACTAGAATGACAAACATTGGGTAGCTTAACCTCTTCTTAAAAAATTATAATCACAACGAAACTCGAATAATTCATCGAAGAATTTAACCCAGTATGCTTTCTCAAGGAGATTTTATGCGAAAAACAAAGAGTTCGTATAATTCAAAATAATTCATTATAATTTATGCTCACGCATCATTTTTTTAAAATTTTAAGCAAGGAATACAGCCAAAAAATATTAATTCTCTCTGACAAATATGAATATGAAATTTGCATTGGGACATCAGTCCATGGGTTTTCTCGATAATTTCAAATGAATGAAAATTCGAATATATTATTTCACACTTCACACCGAGGAATTCATTATTTCCAAATTTTTATCATGAAATATGGAAGCACTTTCAATAATCATTAGTCAGACTTTAAATTGCACCAAACCATAATCTCGTGTTTTTTTCAATCTCTACGATTTTCCCATTACACATGAGAACACAATATTTCTTTCAAAAATAACACGCCCACTCATCACGATTCCCTATAATAATTGAGAACATCAAATTTCTTTCGCAAATTTTATTGTCACACATCAACATTTTTGGGGGTCCCTGCAGATCTATCGATTTGTCACATTAAAATTTTTATCTAGACATCAATTTACAGTTTTTTTCAATGATTCACGGGATACAGGGTATTATGAAGGTTTTTCTCCTCATGTCACGCCCACCATCAATTTGAACGAAATCTTGACCATGGAACATGGACGCCCTTTTAACGATTATCTGATCGGTTAGAGACGGAAATGCATCAATCCATCGTTTCAAGGTTTTTTTTTAATGGTTTCTTCGTTACCCATGAGAACATGACTTTAATTATCCCATTTTAATACTCACACATCAATCTGAAAGCCTTTCGAACGATATATCGATTGGTTATCCACATTTTGATGATACTATAATTTCATGGATTTTTTCCACGATCTCATTATTACAATTTGAAATGCCAATTTTTTCCGTGAAAACAACGTCCGAGCATACATTTTTTCAATTCTTTACGATCGAATATAAAAGTAATCAATCGTCACTTGGTAATACCAGAATCATCCTCATGATATCATTTGATCATTTTTTCAATAATTCTAAAACACGTGGTCCATTTTTGAATGTTTCAAAAATGGAATATTCGTGGAACATGAAAATCCTTTCGATGTCCTGTCGATTGGTCAAACCCGCATCGTATCGTTATTTCATGGATTTTTCAACAGTTTTCCAGATACCCATAAAAACGTAATATGAATTGAGGGGCTACGTGGAATAAGGGCCCAATTCCTATTTATTTCACATGGAATAAGGGCCCTTATTCCACGCAGTCCCTCAATTCTAGTATAAAACGTAAAGTTTCTTTTTCTGTTTCCAACACTCATGCATCAATTTTCTTGAAAATTTTAATACGGAACATCAAAGTGCATGCAATTCTCTTCCGACCTATAATATCTATTTCATCATATGTCGATTTCTCTACTGATTTTCTTTGGTTTCATAATGTCGATGGATAGATACTTTTTGGGTGTTTTCACAGTGGCGAAACAGCCGAGGAACTGTCGCGTATAACATGAGCAGTCCGATCACGCGAGGGCTCGTCAAGAGGAATGTTCGGAGCTTCTTCTTGAATACCTCGGAGATATATATCGGACAGCCTGATCAGCTGTATAATGGCGGTTGCAGAGTGCAGACTACTTGCACCTGTCCGATACCGCTCTCTGGTGGCTCGGTCTGTACTGTACAGGCTATGTCGTGTGCATACTGCATAGTCATACGGTGCGGCAGACCCACGGATTCAATATATATATATATATATATATATATATATATATATATATATATATATATATATATATATATATATATATATTGTAACGAGTGTCAGCGGACACTCGTTATTGCGCGATCGGAACGCGCACCACGTTCGCGGCAACCCCCGCGCGAAACACGTGAGGGGCCACCAGGGGAGGAAGGGAGGCGAGTAGGGTTTACCCCCTAGAATATATAAACTACGTTTTCCAGAGGTCACAACTCAAATAAAACATCTATTTACATGTAATTATATGTGAGCGGTGGTCCCGTGGTTACGTTTTTGCCTCAAGCGCTAAGAATCGCTGGTTCGCATCCGGTTAAGTTGGATTTTTTTCTCTTTTTCGATTTGAAAATGATAAATTTATCTGAAATAATATTTTTCATTTGAACTATATTTTTTTTCTCTTCCGTAGTGTAACTTCAGGGGGGTTTCCCTGTGGTGATAGCCTTCAGGAAGAAAAAAAAAACTTCAGGGGTTTACTGATTGCTTGGCTTTGTCTGAGGCTGCAAAGCTATCAGAAATACAATTTAAAACATTTAGAGCATTTTTGTTCCGATCTCCCACCTGACCATGATATTGACATAATATTTTATCACATTTCAACATCATTTAGCGGAACAGCAGCATAATCAGCCAGCCAGTGCGGCTGGCCTTCCCCTTTTCCTTAAATTCGAGCGGCGCGCGTAGAGCCGCAATGCGCATACTTTACTGCCGTAAGTATGTATATTAATATTTTCACTTCGCAACACGGTGATGGCTAGGTAAAAAATTTGATATATGAATGCATTCTTGAATAAATTTCTGATATGTCAAAAGTTCTACTACTTACAGTTAAAGGTCCATGGATCGTGACGGATGCTTCTTTTGAAGCTTCTTCAGCTACCTTCAATTTCTCTCCAGCCTTCCGCTCTTTTAAGGCCTTGAGAAGTTTCCATTTCGACCCTGGGAGACCTGGACTGGCTTGAATTTCTTCTTGTATCTCATCAGATTCTAGATTGCATGATAAATTAATTTTGAGTTCAGAACTGCTACATGAATATGTTTTCATAGATGCACTAGTTCCATTCTGTTCGTTTTCAAGATCCCTGTCGCCAAAATCTTCCGGTTCAGATTCATTCTTAGGAATTTCATCAAGTATTGTTTTCGAATCTTTTACATGATCAAGTATATTAGTCTCACACCATATATTTTCATTGAGTTCTACAACAGAACCATCAGAGCCCTTTTTGGAAAACTGATCCACAATACATTTTTGTCCATTATTTTCACCATCTACTGAATGAGTCGAGCTATCAGGGCCAGATGTTTCACCAGAAGAATCATCTTCGAACGTAAACATTTGTCTCTCTTTTTTTGAGTCTTCTTCATAGATCCACGTATTATAGTCGGTTACTTTAGTAAAAATCGCCCCACCGTCCTCTGTATTTTTTTGTGAGTCTCTTTCACTAACATCATTGGTAATCTCTCCTTTCTCACATTCCATCGATTCATTACACCGTATTGTGGCTTTAAATTTCAATTCTTCTAAAACATATGACATTCTATGTTTGACATCTTCATCGAGTTGATAAGACCCGAATCCTTCAAGTTCTTCTACGATCACGGAATTTATATCAGCTTCTGGTAATGTTTCTGACTGCCTTTCCAATTCTTCTAATTTCCTTAGTTCATAACAATACCATTCATCTTCAGAGTCTATCGAGTCCTCTGTGCTCTGACGTCGAGATGATACTCGTGACGTACTCCGATGAGAATGTGTGCTCTTATTGTCTTCATCTCCTTCACTTCTAGATGCAGCCCAAGGTATTTCAAGAGATTGTTGATGTTTAGGCATGAAACGACTGCTGATTGGGAAATTTCCTTTTGAATTTGAAGTCAATGGGCTATTCCCAGAGTGTGAAGTTTCTTCAGAAGTAGTCGTAATTGATTCTGTTAATATGATATTTCTTTGATTTTCATCACTTTTTTCTGGTAAATCATCTGAGTCTTCAAATATTTTATCGAACATTTGCGTATCCCATTGTTTGAATGTATTTTCATTGATCGATCCTTCGAATTGCTCATCAGAAGGAGTCAATGATTGTCGTTGTCGATATTTCCCTAATGCACGAGAAACGGCAAACTCCATACTTGTACTGCTCACATAAGGTACAGGGGGAAGTTTTTGTACTTTCTCATTAGTGACATCGTCGGGACTACTTCCTAACTTTTTAGCATCACCTATTGTTGCGAAAATTGGGGTATCCATAAGATCGCTTTTAGTGCTATTCACAGGTATTCCATCTCGAAGCCCAGTTGGGACTTTGGAAAATTCTTGTACTATTAGTTGAGAAGTGAGCAATTCGATATCTTCAGTTTTCATTGAATGCCTTACATCCGCTTCTTGCTCGGATCCTTCTGTTTTTTCTTTGGCCTGGTTTTGTATAAGTTGTTGTTCAGTTTCTTCTAGTTTTGGTTCTGAAATATGTATCTCACGCAAATTTTGACGTTGAGAAGATTTCTCCGTCTTATTTATTACTCCTGTGAATTTTTTTGGCTCTTCACTGACATCAGAAAGTATACTTTCTTCATCTTCAGAAAAAGTACTTTGTCTCTCACTACTCCATTCAGTTTCTGATTGTTCAGGATCTGACAATGATTGACTTTGTTGCGTTCGTCGTTTCGCTTTCTGCAAAATCCCTGACACAGTAGAAACTAATGTGTGTTTCTTCTTCTTTTGGACTAATTGCACTCTTCCTATATTCTTCACTGGTGGAATATCTCTTTGAGTTCGTTCAGTGTGATCACTCATTATCAATAGATTATCTGGACTCACTTCGCCGGGGAGGGATTGACTTCTATGTCTTTTTGGTAAATGTAAATCGGGTAGCCAATGACTCACAGAATTCATGGCATTTTTTAGCGAAGAACCCCGCCTCATTTTTTTCACATCTTTTTGAGATTGAACTTCGAAATCTTTGAATCCGGATGATATACTTAAGTAACCTGATTGTGACACTATAACACTGGAAGGGTCATACAATGATTCAAATTGATCATTATCTCTATGATTGGAGCCACGTTCAATTAAAAACTGATGATTTCGATCCTTTTCTGAATCATCAGTCAATAACTCACCACTGAAGGATTGATGATCATCATCAATGCTGCAATACTGTTGAATAGTGGCTTGTAAATACCCTTTTCTGAACCTGCTCAGCTTCAAAGAGTTTTTTTGAGAGGGATTCTTATCTATATACATTTTTTGTGAAAAATCACTTTTCGATTTCTTGAGTTCTGTATTCAAGGCAGAATCTTTCATATGTCCATGTTTCTTCGCGTTATCCAACCAATTTGCATCTTGAACTTCATCTTTCGGCAGACTTGAACTTGTAGGATAATATGATAATGCATCAGTTATGTTATCTGTTGGAAACATTGTTCTGCAGACTGGATTCTTATGCACATCGAAGTTCACTTTTCTATCCATGTTATCTGCAAGCATACGAATATCAGATTGTTGACCAGGAGGAATTTTATCAATGATGTTCTCTCCCGTTACACGCTCATTCTCTCTCGTGTGTTGTTTTTCATAATCATTCGCATGATTTTCATCAATAATTTCCGAAGGATCATTACCACCGAATGATTCAGTCAACAATTGACAGCTCTTGAAAGAGCCCGTTTTTTCTTCGATCAAGTCTGAATTAGATTCTAAAGATGTGATTTGATGATTATCCACTGAATTCTGACTCCATGGGTGAGACATCACAGATAATGAAGAAAAATCATTATCAACATCTACTGAGTCTTCTGATAGAAATGTTCCGTCATCGAGAACTTTGTTTCCACTACAACTGACATGAAACTTTTGATTGATGAGCGGTCCTAATATAAAATTCATCATGTTTAAAGATTGAGAATTAGATGAAATAGACGATGGACGGTAATTTGATAAGTAAGATGTTGGAGTTTTAGTTATGAGGTTTGTAGAGGGTAGAAGAGAATCATTGAGTTGATTTAAAATATCAAATGAAATCAGACCTGAATCTGATTTAGTATATTTAGATGATGTCTGTGGAAATTTTGAAGAATGTAATATTGTCAGCTTAGATCCGTCTTCGGCATGAATATTTTCAGTATCTTTAGGGAGCCTTGATTCAATAGAAGATTTGATCTCGTTTTCCTTAGATTCCCGATCAGATAATATATAACTGATATCAGAATCATGCGGTGCAGGAGGTGGAGGTGTAGTTGGAGAAAAGTTATGTTGATTTCCATTCTCGGAAAGTTCCACTTTCATCTCAGTTGAACTACTGCCAGATTCATTGTTACCTTGTATATTATGAATACTCTCAACGGAAGTTGCTGGTGACAACATCTTTTTTTCAGCCATTTTATACGTTTCTGATGATGCACATGTTACAGGCTCAAAACTCTGAACCATGAGATCTGTTAATTCCTTATTCTCTGCGTATCCTTTGGCGAACTCACCAACATTGATAGATAGTTGTATAATTCCATCTGTATCCTTTGTTGATGGGACTGTATATCCTAATCTCGATGAAGAACGCGACGGAGAAATAGAATCTGAATTATTCTTAGGTACAAGTCTAGGTGATATTGATTGAGTTGTGAGATCACAATCAGTTATCAATCCACTATCGGTACTCACTCTTGATATCGGTCGTCCTGTAGAATTTGGACTTTTAGAATAGGTCCAGTAATCATTATCTGTATCAGTATATATTTTTTTCAACTGCTCATCAAATTTTATTATTTCCTCATTTGATCTGATCTCGGATTTGAAAAATTGGGTTATTGGAGATTCTGGGAGTTTTGGATGGAGTTCTGAGAGATTCTTTTCTAATTCATCCATTGCATGTAATCTAGATAACTGAGCCAAATCTTGTTCGCTTATACACGGTGTATCTCCACGATAAATTTTATAGTCTGCCGCACTGAAAATTTCACCTTCATCTTCGTCGGTGTTAGTTTTTTCATTAACTATTGATTGGATGATCTCCCCAGTAACGGGAGAAAAAGAATTTCTTATCAATAGCTCTGCGATATTCTTTTTCTTGTCTGTGGCTCTTTTCATCTCATTATTATCTATTATTCTTTTATTCGAGCTCTCTTCGAAATCCTCTGATTCTTCCCAAATCATACCAAGCTGTGAAACAGGTCTTGGAGAGTCTCCAGATATCAAATCATCTCGATAAGCATTATTCAAGCTTCTATAAAAAGCTTCATCAGGGGCAGCTATTTCTTCTTCCATCTCATGAAATATCTCAACAAACTTTTCTTCTTTTGTTATAATCGCTTCCGAAACAGCTGGTTTCTTGATTGTATCATGTATTCGTGTTACTTCTTGGTGACCCAATTTTTCGCTCGAATTATCGATTTTTTCGACACTTTTCGGGGGACTTAAGTTTTCAATCATTAGATTTAACTCTCCAGCAGAACATGAGTGGTCGATTATCGACTCTACTGGCTCTTTTTCGATGTTTTCATTGGCAGGTAATTTAATTAAATGAGTGATAACATCCTGTTGTTCATAAAGGAAGTCTTCTAACTTCTCTAATTTTTCCCACATTTTTATACATTCTTGGTTGAGTATATCTAATATTCTCCATGCACATTTCAACTCATGTTCAATATCATTTAATTTGGTTACAAGTTTTTCCATAACCAAGTAATAAAATTGATTATCATTGTTTGAATTATATTCTTGGAGAGTAGCGAAATATGATTCGGAATTCTCCAACGCATATTCGGATATCTCCTTAGAATCCATACTGTAACTTATTTTTTAATCTTGGCTAGATCAATATATCTAGATTCAATTATCAATATCTTGATTGTTATCGATTATTCTTCCATATTTCCACCGTTGACCTGAAGGGACCGGGTATTCTGATTTCGTTATTGATAAATCTATACGTTCCATTTTTCTCCGAACTTTATGAATTCTTGGAGTGTCTTCACTCTGGTTCCACGCCAAAGTAATAAGCTCTACATGGATCTAGTTTACGACCAAATTCATGTTGGTAATAAGCTTCAAATGACGAGATCTATGCATCATCACCAGTTCCTTGACAAGAGAATGCTACAACCTGAAATATATGTATGTATATATATATATATGTATAGATATATGAACAAAGATTGTGATTTTTATTTGATAGATGGTGAAAAGGTGAATAGTTCCCATCTACGACAAAAGGAGTTCAGGATTTCTAAAATATTTATATTATTCTGACAAAGGTGCTCAAAGTCTCATATTTCCATCTCTATTGCTTGCCACATTGAGATAATGATGAATAATATCCTAATTTCCTCACCACACAATAAAATAGCCTGTGATGCATCTGAACAAAGTCGGGTGATTGCAGTACTCAAAACATTTGTGACCTAATTTCAGTGGAGGACGTCAGTTCACATGTACACTGAGAAAAAAAGTCAATCAAAACTACTGCCACTGCCAATGAATACGAGCAACTGCCGCGGTGCCATCGATTTTAACAGAAAATGATATTGAAACAAAAAAAGTATCAGTTGGACTAATGAGTATTTAGTTAATTCAAAGTATCTATGTATGCTGAATTGACTGGAGCGAGTTACATTGATTGAATAGGTGAGAATCAATTGTTACAATTGATTTTTTTGGTTAAAATGACAACGTATCCGTTGGAACGATCAACGTATTCGTTGGAACAATAAGCATTTGTGTTAACTTATCAAAAATATCAAAGTTAATGTAATATCTGACGTAATCATAATTGATTCAACAAAATATATGTCTGAATTAACATTCGACTTGATAATTAAAAAAAGAAGAAATGGACGTAATTTTCTTTTGATCGGTCACCCGAAGTTGAACAACGTCTCCGAGTCAGTTCTTCTATTAGCCGCCAGGGTTCGCGCCTTTCTCGCAAGTGACGGGAAACGAGGACGGTTTGTATATAAGGCCGATTAAGTATATGGCTCTCAACACGCGTATGCGAACATTATAGGTGTATATATGTACATGTATCTGCGATGTATCTCATGTCAGTATTGCGACTGCGTTGTAAATGCGTAAATATATATATATATATATATATATATATATATATATATATATATTATCACCGCCGTATTTATTAATAGTTAATTAATATAATGGCCATAGGGCCTAGAGCATGATAACGAATGTGAGGATTGCGCGCACGAGGTGGTGAGGCTCGTGTGCGCGGGAGTAGGATCTTGAGCGGGAACAGTGTGGCAAATAAAGAATCAAACGGTTCTGACGAACACAATGTTTATTCAATTCTAGGAGGGGAGTTACACAGAAGGGCAGCGAGCCCTGGGTTACGTCTCGTGGTCCGGAGCGAGAGAGAGCGTGGACGCGTGTTGGCCGGGAGAGAGAGAGATGGCGATCGGACGGCACTTACCCGGCGAAGTGCTCCGGCGCTCGACGATGCTCGTCCTCGGCTCGGTCTCGGCGTGCGGTAGCGAAGGGGATGACGTGGGGAATCGGTCCGCTAGTGTCCTCGTGGTCGCGATAGCCCGGGCGGTCTCGTGGTCTCGAGGGCTCGTGGTATCGCGCACGAGGGCCGGCAATAAACTAAATACTTCCGCCGCGCGCTCGGCCGGCCGAGCTCGCTTCGGCCGTCTTCGGCTGACGTCACGCGGCGCGAGGATTGAATCTCGTTCGCGACGCGGTCTCTCTCTCTCTCTTTCCTTGTCGACAGCGCTGGCTCTCTCGCTGGACGCTGAAACATAACTAATATTTACAAACAATACAATATTGTAGAGAGAGATATCACAGGGCCTGGCAATGTAATTGTAATTGTCCAAACTATATATATATATATATAGTTTGCAACCGCCAGGATGAAAAGTTGGCACTTTACTTCCAATAGGACGAAATAATATATTATGCAACTAGTACGTGAAATTTTGAAGACGTGTGTGGACGGGCCCACGAATGGCTTATAAGTATGCTTGTTACTCTGGTTTTCTTATAGAATTCGATTGTTTCGTGGCACTTTTACTTGGATACAAGTTGTTACTACTTTACTATCCAAGCCCAGAATGAGAAGTCGTGAACCGTATCTTTTTTAATAAATTTAGTTCACATATAAGTGGCGTATGCGGTCACCCATTTTTAGAATATTTTCATTAATTCCCATAATGTATTGGTTGATTACAAAAAATAGATCAAATGCAGCACTCTGCGACTAGTCAAGAAATTCTGGTAATAAAATAAGCTTTCTTTTGGTATGTATCACATTATGCTGCAGGTGATCAAAACCACTTTTTGATCAGTTTTAAGCCTGGAAATAAGTTAAGTGATAGCTATATGTCTACCAATGACCCTGGAACTAATTTTTCTAAAAAAATTGGCATCTATGCAGTAAAAAAGTTCTTTTGAGTTTTTCCTCTAAAACATTTCTAGATAGCTCAAAATTGAGGTCAGAGGTCCTGAAAAAGTGTCTAATATTGCAAACTCCACCACTTTGAGCCTCTGTCAGGATGGGACATATGGTCTAAAAAATTCTGAAAAAATTCGAGGGACATAATGGAGTCTTCTAGAATTTATAAAAAAAATTTCAGAATTTTCTTTCATTTTCACTCTCTCACTTGACAGAGAATCACCCATATATATATATGGGTCATTCTCATGAAAACGGTATTTTCCATGTCCTCGACATTTTGAGCATGAAAAAGAACTGTTAGGCATCCCGAACGGCTACAGATAGTTCGAATTAGCCACGGCCTTGAAGGTTATACAATGAAAAGTTACAAAAGTTGTTATTTAGGGTGTTAAAGATGACCAAAACATGCCAAAATCGTCATTGCCTAACGTGTCGCATACCCGAATTTTCACCTTCCTACTAACGTAGAAGCTATCATTCTCTCTTCAAGAATTACAAAAAATAACGGATAACGGATCGCAACACCTTCCAATAACAAAAATTCCAACCAGATAGGGGTATTTTGCCCAACCGCCCCTCAAAATAACGGTCGGGCAGTAAGCAGCTTATCGCAAAACCTGGATGATCGATTTCCCCCGTCCAAATTGACGCGACGAGTTGCAGATAGCAAAACCTTCTCCCACGGTCAAATGAGCTTAGACACACACACGCACTCACACACACACACACACACACACACACACACACACACACACACACACACACACACACACACACACACACACACACACACACACACACACACACACGCACACACACACACACACACACACACACACACACACACGCACGCACACACACACACACACACACACACACACACTCACACACACACACACACACACACACACACACACACACACACACACACACACACACACTCACACACACACACACACACACACACACACACACACACACACACACACACACACACACACACACACACACACACACACACACACACACACACACACACACACACACACACACACACACACAATAAGCAATCGCACTCAAGTGCGAGCCTCCGAACTCGAAAAAACGCTGCAGAATAAAATTACATATTAGAAGAACAGAAAAAAAATAAGAAACCCTTCGCGCGCGCGGTACGCGCGCTAAACAGCTTCTAGTAAAGTAAAATCTGAGTTAGAGCTTTCCATAAAAGTCGATTTGAAAACTATTTTTCTATACCACTCAATTCGGAATAGATCTTTTTATTCCGCTCGATCCGAAATAGATCTTTCTTCAGCGCTTTTTAAGATCGTTGCTTTTTTCTCCCAGACGACGATATAATGTAATCTATGTGTTTTGTATCGAACAATGTATGCTGAATACGTCTCATTAGGAAAAAAAAGTGAAGAAAGTGTAGTGCAGTGCAGAAATTACGTCTCAGAGGATATATTGTCATTTCGGACGAGACCAACGGCTCCAACCAGGATACATTAATTAATATCTTGGAAGTTTGGGAGCGTTGGACCCTAATACTGTGAATACACTCTATTTTTGCCATGAGAAAATACCAAAAAAATGTTGGTCAAGATTGGTGACTCACATCCCAAGTGGTCTCCTAGTAAGCGCAGTAAGTCTTCGCGCAGCAACATTCATCTAAATCCGTGTGCTCTTTGCAGCAAGCGCTGGCATAATTGCTGTATGGCATTTATCACAGTGCATCATCGTGGCAAACCAGTACACTGCTGCACTGACTGTCCCCCTATTCATGCAGTGGCCTCTTTCTAAGACGCACCCACCCCTGGCGGAGACTCACTGAGCGCCCTCGATTCTGGCCACCCCACACCGTTCACCACTCAGCTCAATAATGTCTCGACTGCCGACACTCTCGGTCAACCAGGATAATCTAGGTCGCTGCAGGGATTACCAGCAAGATGATATCCTGCGCCGCATTCTTACCAAGGTCGACAAAATAGTCGAGCTTGACACATTAGAAGCTTCCATCGCTAAAATTCAGTGCAACCTCCACTCACTTCATGGTCTTGTCTACCGCGTGGAGGTAACGGAGACTAAGATGGAGCCGCAGGAGTTTCGCTTACGGGCGATTGAGTCTACTATGTTCAAACTTCATGAGGGTCAGGAGAGTGTCTTCTCCCTTATTACCTCTAGCGGCTTTGATCTTGAGCCCGGTGAGCTCGCAGCAACCCTTGCTACTGAGACCAACTCCAGAATCCGGGAGATTGAGCGTATCAATACCTCGCTCTGTAAACAAGCTCATGAAATTATTAGTCGGCACAGAGAGCTCTCTGTGGACATTGCTGTCATTGGGCTTGATGTGGAGACTGGAGCAGATCTCAAGAGGCTTGCCGATGCTGCCCTCGTCCTTATTCGTAGTGTTCTATTGCTTTCTAACGTCGTAACTGCTTGCTACATTTGACCTTGATCTGTCGCTCCTAGACATACCTAGTGCGACGACATCGGTGTCGACGGCGCAGCATCCTTCCACCCCGGCGCTCCTTCACTACCATAGCCTATTGCTGGTAATCACCCTTACCTCCCAAGCTCATGTCTCCAACATAATACGAGCCAAAATAAAGCTGGGTAAGGTGATGACGAGCTGCGGGAGTGCCTCTGTCTATCGACAATCACCCACTCAACGTCAACGAGTTTTTACTCAAGGGAATTTATGTACTCCACCGTACTGTACAAGCTAGATTAAGGGATGAAAATGGTCCACTCTTGAGCTCGATCGTTTTTTATCCTCTCTAGGTCGATTAATTCATCTCATACCACCTCATCGTCTTGCTCACATATCATCGATCTTTCTCAAATGTCACCTTCTTTCTCTCTGCAGAGATCACTTTCTAACAACTCATTCACTAATCCACATCATCAATCCTTGCTTAACTTCACGACGGCCGTGGAAGAAGGACTTCGAGTCTATCACTTCAATGCGAACTCTATCGGGGCTTACATTGGAGCTACAAGACTTTTCGTGGCCTCTCACCCCCGCAATAGCTATCGCTGAAACTAAACCCACCCCCCACATCGAGGATCACATCATTGCTCTTGAGGACTATACCTTATTCAGGCGGGATCGCAGAACCACTTAAGGTGGAGTCGCTTTGTTCGTCCATAACTCGCTTACCGCTACATTACTCTACTCCTTGACTAAAATCTGGATACAGCATGAAACCACCCCTGAATACATCCTCTGTGGAATTACTGACGGGAGAAGTTATCCTATTTTTATAGGTGTGGTTTATCGTCCCCCACATACCCCTTTTGTGCAAGGAACTAAGCTCTTCCATGACCTCACCACGCATATGCATGACAGCTCCAAGGTCATACTTGAAGATTTCAATGCAGGTGAGCCCTGAACTAGCCCAGATGCGATAACCTGACGTGGCTTCATGGAAGAAAACTCCCTTGCACTCGTTCCCTACGGTGCCACTCATCACACCCCTGAATCGGATACCTGGCTTGACTTATGCATTGCTGACCAACTTGACACAGGCCTTGATTTTTATAAATTAGATACTCCATTCATCGCAGGGTATGACGTGATCAGCGCCACGCTTGATATTTCAAGTTATCCGATCCAATTACTCGTATCGTGACTTTAAATCCATCGATCCGATATCCCTCAATGAATATCTTGGTGGCTGTGATTGGTCGGCCCTCGATGACTTAGGCTGCTCACTTCCCACTGGACTTGACTGACTCTACAGTCACATTTACACTGCACTCGATACTGTTGCGTCCTTGAAAACAGTTAGATTTAGAAAAAAAGGTAAACACCTTTGGTTAACCAACGTGCACTCCCAGTTTATTAAGAAACGCAAGAGACTTCATAGACGCTACAAACAAACTCAGCTTTACATCGACTTGCTTTATCATAGACGAATACGGAACGGGACACATCGACTCGTGGAATCTGCTCGACTTGACTACCACGATAAACGGATTAGAAGCCTGTCTGACCCCAAGGGAGTCTTTGAAAAACTCAGGCATTCGGGAATTTGCCCGGATAACTTAAGCAGCGTGTCGCATTTCTCTGAGGATGATCTTAATGCTCATTCCGCCATGACTTCACACGACGCTCAGGCACCCTCTCTTTCTCACTACCTGCCAAGCTACCGGAGCACTCAGATGGGTTCAGCTTGGCTGAAATCACGCTACAAATGGTACAGAGGGACATCATTAGACAGAAATCGCAGGCCGTGGGTATTGATGAGATTCCTCAGAGGTTTGTTTATGTGGCTCTCCGATCTCTTGGGCCGTATCTTGTTAAAATCTTTAATCTATCGTTAACCCAGTCTGTTTTTCTTTACAGCTGAAAGAAATCACTTCTATTGGCTTTCAACAAGGTGCCTTCTCCTTCATGCCCCATCTCATTGCTTAGCTGCCTTGCAAAAACACTCCAAACAATTCCCTCGAATCAGATCACTGCTTACGTTGAAACTAATAATCTCCTTGATGAGTTCCACTCCGGCTTTAGAACCGGGCATACAATCAGACTATACTACTGAAGCTTACGGACGACATTTGCTGCAGCAGGAACAGAAGGGCCTACGATACGGTCTGTCACGTCACGCTCTTACACAAGATCTCCGACACGGGTTTCTCATCCAGTGCTTTACGGTGGTTTGCGTGTTATCTTGGTGCCAAGAGGCAGGAAGTGAGGAGCCGCAACGATAACCACTGCAGTTTTCGTGACGTCAATTGCGGCGTCCCTTAGGGCTCAGTTCTTGGTCCACTGCTATTTGCCCTTTATACCCCGGTCAATCTAGTGCTGAAATAGCTATATCTCCAAAGTGGCTGCATTTTGGATATATAGTCAATTCCGGCACGCTGAATCGAATGGCGCAAATAAAAAGTTGCTGTATGCCCGGTGTCTAAGAGAAAACTGCAAAATAAACCTTTTTTTGCAGTTTTCTCGCGAACGGTGATATGTATGTAAAATTGGACTCCATCACGTGAAAGAGCAGGCGAGAATACATATAATCTACCTTTTCTGTATTTCTTCATGTGTGGATTTACTGCGATTAATTCAGTCGTAACATTTTTTCATTGTTGGAGATGGCAGACGGCCGAGCTAGCGGAGTGTCGGCCGATCAGCCGGCGCGTCGAGTCGCGCGTGTTTACATTCATATATATATATACGCATATATACAGATATATATGAATGTAAACACGTTCTAGTCGACTGCGCCAACTTCGCCGACTGCGCGCGACTCGACGCGCCGGCTGATCGGCCGACACTCCGCCAGCCCGGCCGTCTGCCATCTCCAACAATGAAAAAATGTTACGACTGAATTAATCGCAGTAAATCGACACATAAAGAAATACAAAAAAGGTGGATTATATGTATTTTCGCCTGCTTTTTCACGTGGTGGAGTCCAATTTTACATACATATCACTGTTCCCGAGAAAACTGCAAGAAAAGGTTTATTTTGCAATTTTCTTATAGACGCCGGGCATGCAGCAACTTTTTATTTGCGCGATTCGATTCAGCGTGCCGAAATTGACTATATATCCAAAATGCAGCCACTTTGGAGATATAGCTATTTCAGCATTAGATTGACCGGGGTATTACATAAGTGATGTGGCAAGATATTTCCCTCCTGATTCTAAATATATAATCCATGCTGATGATCTGCAGGGGTATCTACTGTGTGCTTTATCTGACCTTGACGCGGCACTTGCTGTTTTGGACAGGATAGCTTCTCGCATCGCTGAGTGGGCCGCTCTTAATCATCTCAAACTTAATGTTGAAAAAACCAAAGCAATTGTATTTGGCACTAATTTCTGCGTCAACCAATTATCTGATTCAGCACAAACCACTCTATAGCAATAAATGGCACCCCGGTTCCGATTAAATTTTCTGTACGCAGCCTTGGTGTGGTGATCGACGCCAAACTGAATTGGAAGAATTATGTACTCTCTATCTGCAAAGAAAACAACTCACTCATATAACGTCTTTAACATTTTAGGCGTAGTACCACCCTAACGCTCAGAGAGCACCTTATACAGGCATCTTTGTTTCCCGTGGTAGACTACTGCTCACTAGAGCTCTGCCATTTTTCCAACGAGCACGATCTCCTTATCCAACGGATCCTCAATACGGGAATCAGATATATCTACGGTGTAAGAAGGTGTGAGCACATCACTCCTTACAGGCTCTCTCTCTCTCTCTCTCTCTCTCTCTCTCTCTCTCTCTCTCTCTCTCTCTCTCTCTCTCTCTCTCTCTCTCATTACCCCTTTGCCTTGTAATAAATTCTTATTTCACTAGATGAGCGTTCTCTGTGGTCTCACCAACTGAAGAGTGTATTGGTAAAAATGTCTATTGAAGTGATATTTTCGAATGATATATTCGATTTCAATCATATTATTCTCTTACATACACTTGAATAGACTAAGATCAAACAGACATTTTCAAATTTCTTTTTTTATAAAAAAATTTAGTCGCATAAGAATTTATTCAACAACGAACTATGGGATACGGAACCTACTTGTCGTCAATGTATACCTTTTTCAAAGGTAAATATTTTTCTATGAGAAATAAAAATGCAAATGGTGTATTTTATTTCTACCATTTATACAATTTTTGAGCTTAACCTCTTCAAAATTATATTAGTACTTGACATTAATTTGTCATTCGAGTTGTCACGATTCTTACCTCGGCCTGCGGCTCTCAGTCTCGGAAAATGTACGGCTCGCTCGTTGCGCCACCAACGGTTTTCGTCGGCCCACGGAGAGGGGTGGTTCGATTTTGGGGAATAAATACTTTTGCCGAGCTCGGTCGCTCGTTTCGTGCATATCTATAGGTTGCTACAAATAATAATCTCGGCTCTAAGTCGATTGGAGAAACTTCGTGTTTTATTTATTCAGTCAGAAAACGTATCAAAATAATAAAATATTTGTACATAAAAGAATAATGTCTATTCGCAATAAAATTAGATAGCCTCGCGTATATTTTAATTTGATTGCGTCTATCGCATTACAGGAGAGGCTCGCCGCGGAATAACATTTTAGCCGGATCGGCTCATACCTTCGTTACGCATATTTGGTTCGCGCCAAACCAGCGGCCGCAGCCAGCATCGACAGTGCGGCTATCTCCTCGCCGGCGCTCGCAGGTCGTTCGCCGCTTCGCTCTCTCTTGGGCCTCGCACGGCCGCTCACGCATCCATTCCGCGGCCCGCGCTGTGGGCCACACTCACGCCAGGTCGTCGCATCGACCTCACGCCACTTTCGCACTCCCGTATCGTCGCCGCACCGACCGGTCGCCTGCGCCCACACGCACACCAAGAAACCGTGCCGACGGCCTCCAAACCGCGCGCGATCGCCAGCCGGGCGAGAATGTCCCTTTCTGCTCTCCTCGCCGGCTCGACTCACACCTCCCCACTCTCTCCGCTGCTCGCGCGCTCGCGGCTCCCGACGCCGCGCCCGAATATCGTCTCAACCCAAATGTCTGGGGCGGGCGATTTGTTATTACACAGAGTTATTTTCCATCTTAACATTAGTATCTACAAGAAATAAGTGTAATTAGAAAAAAATTCATTCTATTGTTGGATAACCATACTAATTGGATAATGCTTGATATTACTGCATATTCAATAAATCAGTTTGACATCCGTGGCAAAGCAACATGAAGCAGAAAGAAGGCTTCATATTCTGTAATCATTATTTTAAATGTATTTAAATAGAAGAAGAACTAAAAGACATTTTGCAATTTTTACCCACTCAAAAAAATTTAGTCGCTTAAGCATTTATATATTTACAAAAAAAAAATATAATTAATTCTACCTGAAAACATATCGTCGCCTCCGAGCAAAAAGGGGCCAACTCAGCGTCCCGAAGAAAAAGGGGCCAACTCGCTGACCGGGCAAAAAGGGGCCAACCCGACGTCCGTGCAAAAAGGGGCCAACTCAGGCAAGTTTTGAATTTCAGATAAATTTCAGTTCACGACTCTCTTGAGAAGTCTTATGCACGCTATGTGATAGTCGTAGTACGTCTCTTTCAATGAATAGGTCATTTTCACGTAAATTGGTATACATGAGTTTTTGAGGTCGCTGATCATGAATCCGGCCTCAAATTTTGAAAATTCAAATTAGAGCCTTCAAGATCACTTCACAAAAATTTGGAAAAAAATTGAATTTTGTTGAAAATTGGTATATATGGATTTTTGAGTTCGCTGATCACGAATCCGGCCTCAGATTTCGAGAATTCGAATCAGATGAAGCCTCTAAGATCTCCTGACAGAAATTTGGAAAAAAATTGAATTCCGTTGAAAATTGGTATACATGGGTTTTTGAGGTCGCTGATCACAAATCCAGCCTCAGATTTTGAAAATTCAAATCAGAGCCTCTAAGATCACCTGACATAAATTTGGAAGAAAATTGAATTCTGTTGATAATTAGTATTCATGAAAATTTGAAAAGATACTGGATTTGAATAAAACTTGGTATACATGGGTTTCTGAGATCGATGATTATGAATCCGGCCTCAGATTTTTAAAATTCAAATTAGATTGAGCCTGCAAGATTGACGTCCGGAAATTTGGACAGATGATGGAATCTAATGAAACTTGCTATACATGGGTTTCTAAGGTCACTAATTACACATAAAGCTTAAGATTGAAATAAGCCTAAATTTTCAATATGGTCGACCGTAACGAGGAAACATCCTTTTAAAAGGTTACCTAAATAAAAAGCCATCTCATATTCGACTTTATAGAAAAAACTGTTTTTAGCTTTTGATTACATTTCTTCTAGTTTTTGCGCGTTTGGAGTTAATGCATGCATTTGTGTGTATATTCCCAATTATAATTATATTCATATATTTGTTCTACAAGTTCCTTTGAAAGAACGGAATAAATGAGAACTGGAAAATTAATATACAGTGGTTACAGTGGAATGACGTGAAATTCTATTTGCGTAACAGCATAACCTCTGGTACAAGTATTTAAAATTATGCTTGTCACAGTTTTGCATATTTTGATCGATGCTTATTACATTTCCAACATAAGTTTATTTTGAATGGAATCAACCGACTAACGCTGATGCCAGAGTAGAAAAATTCTTCTTTATCCAGTAAACCATCTAAATGGATGCCACTTTGTTACCATCAAAAACCCATATATACCAATTTTCAACAGAATTCAATTCTTTCCAATTTTTAGTCAGGTGATCTTAGAGGCTCTAATTTGAATTATCAAAATCTGACCCCGGATTCGTGATCAGCGACCTCAAAAACCCATGTACACCAATTTTCAACGAAATTCAATTTTTTCCAAATTTTTGTCTAGTGATCTTAGGGGCTTGATCTGATTCGAATTCTCGAAATCTGAGGACGTATTCGTAATCCGTGACCTCGAAAACCTATGTATACCAATTTTCAATAGAATTCAATTTCTTTCCAATTTTTAGTCAGGTGATCTTAGAGGCTTTAATCTGAATTTTCAAAATTTGAGGCCGGATTCGTGATCAGCGACCTCAAAAACTCATGTGTACCAATTTTCAACAAAATTTAATTTTTTCCAAATTTTTGTCAGGTGATCTTAGAGGCTCTATTTTGAATCCTTAGAATTTGAGGCCGGATTCATTATGAGCGACCTCAAAAACATATGTATACCAATTTCTACAAGAAACCATCGAGGCAAAAGCCGTTTTACGTAAATAGTTAACTTGACATATTACATTCTGATGACATGTAAATTACGTGAAAAACACCTATTCATGGGAGAGACGTATTACGACTATCACATAGCTTGCATAAGACTTCTCAAGAGAGTCGTGAACTGAATTTTATCTGAAATTCGAAACTTGCCTGAGTTGGCCCCTTTTTGCACGGACGGCGAGTTGGCCCCTTCTTGCACGGACGGCGAGTTGGCCCCTTTTTACACGGACTGCGATTTGGCCCCTTTTTGCACGGACGTCGGGTTGGCCCCTTTTTGCCCGGTCAGCGAGTTGGCCCCTTTTCCTTCGGGACGCTGAGTTGGCCCCGATTAGTCGGGAGGCGACGATTTAGCCGACTGAAAATTTATCCAACAACGAACCACAGGATAAGGAATATACTTGTCGTTATTCCTTATCCTGTAGTATATCTTTTTCAAAGGTGAATTTTTGCTATGAAAAATAAAATTGCTTATGCCCTCTGATGTACTGGCAGATATTATAACATTAATTATTGGATCACGTGCTTTTTAAAAAAAAATCCCCGGTTATTTCTTTTTCCCATTTCCATTGTTTAAACAATAATTATTCGAACAAATTGCACCTAAAGTCGTAAATTCGAGAAAGTAATGGTGTCAAGCGATTTTACATAAAAAACCAAGAAAAAAATGTGGGATACATTTTTTTGATTTGAGGCTTATTTTTCTGGCATTCGCGTTATAAACAATTGGATATCAGTAAAACCGCGAAAAAGTGGCTTCGGCCCATGCTTACGCTATCACCATGGGATGAAAACTGATTGCGGGATCGCGTGCTTTTTTGGAAAAAATACCCCTATTCTCTCTTTTTTTTAAATTCAATGTTTATACAATAATTATTTAAACAAATTGCACCCAAAGTGAATCGACTCCCTGATATCACTGGATTCCATTTGTTCATAACGTGATTGTAAGAGACATGAACCTCGAATCGCAAAAAGGTATTCTTACTTTTCTTCATGGTTTTTCTTCTAGAATACTAAAACGAAACAATATTGCTTTGATAATTTAATTTCTGCTGGAAGAGTAGCGAACCTTCAAAGGAACGTACAACTAGTTCACGAGTAAAGAATGGTTTTAGGGGAGGTATATATTAGATGGATACCAGAGCTACCTAATCGGGGCATGTTTAAATACAGAAATGCATTTATATTAGCCCTTTCAAGATCAAGTACATTTCAACCTTCGTCAGAAAGTTGTTCATTGTATTGGAACTTTGAACCTGTAAAGATATCAGGGTTATAAAGCGAACGCATGGCTTGGCAATTGTAACAATATATTTCATAGATCCAACTTTACTTTCAGCCCGTGTGTTAAGCTCACTGGCAAACTGATTCTGACATACGACTTAGGTCCGTCTTAATCTAATAGTTAACCGGCCATTTTACTTCTGGGTCACGGAATATTATTCAAAAATGTGTGCTCCAATATGGAACGACCAAATTGAAGACTGGGATTGACCGCGAAGTTGAGTTGGTCTAATGTCCAAGCTCCCTTCTATAGACGGTAAAACACCGATTCTCTTGCGAGAGAGCGCCGCGCTATACCTTATACACGCGCGACTCAACGCCTCGCCATCTATAGGCGCGCCATCGTACTTGGTCTGTTACTCGAAAATGAGCTTATACTCGTCAATTGTATAGAGCTCATTGAAAATTGAATCGAATCTTACTGTAACTGCATTGAAAAAAAGAATGTTATTATGATCATTCCATTTTATATGAACACGGAAAAAAATGTTGAAAATCTAATAAAAACAATTCCAATTGAAGTTTGTCGAATTCAAAATGTAATCATAAAAATATTATAGTTTTCATCTAAAATAATTTGTTAGCATGTCAGAGGTGGATATAGTTTTCTGAAGCAGTCAAAATCAAGCATTATCAATTTCATAAAGATGCGATGATGATATATGCTCAGATGCAGTCTTTTCTTTCGATAGAAATTTATTATAATTATTATATCAACATATACAAACACTATTCACAGTTCAGTTCAAACTATTCTAGATAAGTGTGAATTGTAATATATTTTCATTCTATACTTTCACAGTAGTCTGTGAAAAATAAATTGTCATATCCATGAATCATGAGCTGAGGGATGATGAGCTGGTAAAGTTAATAATAGTCTTGAGCTACACTAGTTATCTTGGAATTGTTACAGAAATAACCATAAACAATGAATACAGGAATCACCGGTAGTGTCAATAAACACTTATAATATGTCAAGACGTCTCCTCCTGTAAAATTATGGAGCTCCATCCCAAGCCGCTCTTTATCTTAGCTGTTTTTTACGTATAAGTTTCCACATTTTTTCACTGTCATTATATTTATTTTATCTTCACACTAGATATTGGAGATTATAAAATATTTTCACACTAGTCTGTAAAACAAATTTCAATCCAGAAATCATAAGCTGGGGGATCATGAGCTGTTAAAGTCAACCATCTTCAATCACACTGATCATCTTGAGAGAGTTGAATATTCAAATCACTGATACGGGTTTCAATGAAGCAATCACTACATGGCATGTCTAGACGTCTCCTCCTGTAAAGTTGTGAAGTTTCATGCTAAGCTGCTTCCTATCATAGCAGTTTTTCACATATAAATGTACACTGATTTTCAATTTATCACAATATTCATTCTGTCCTTACGCCAGTTATAAATAGATGTCCAACACTTCCATGGTAGGAGGTAATGAATTCCCATATTCAAGAATTATATGAGCTCGCGGATAAGGAGCTGTTAACGTCAACAGTCTTGAGTTACACTGATAATCTCACATTTGTCTAACACTAAAATCACTCACTGGAGTGTCAATGATGCGAGCACTTGTAACATGTTTAGATGTCTCCTATGAAGTTGAGGAGATTCATTACAAGCTGCTTCCCATCATAGTTGTTTTTCATGCATACAACTGTTCACTATTTATCACTTTATTACAAAATTTATTCTGTCTTCACCCCAGTTATGAATAGTTATTCAACATATCCATGGTAGTAGGTCATGAATTTCCATAATCAAGAATTATGAGCTGGCGGATAAGGAGTGTGACGGGGAAACCCGTCACTGTAGACGGAGAGGCTGCTCCTTGCCGATTCGGCAGGTACGGCAGCCGCCGGTTCGGGAGGGCAGCACTCTCCAGCGCGTACGCGAGCCGCGGCGAGAGTTTCCGGCGGCGCGAGGCCGGGAGTAAGCACGAAATGGACGACCATTCTTGTCCGGTGCCCGCAGCCCTCAACATGCGACGCGCGCGAGACCCCGAGTTGCTGAGCCCCGAGAGTGTGCGTGACGTGACCGTGAGCGTGTGTGCACGTGTGTACCGGGGACGTTGAGGCCGACGAGGACGCGACCACCAGTAGCCAGCAGCAGAGCCAGCAGCAGAGCCGAGAGAGCAGCAAGAGAACGAGCGGCCGGCTGAGAGGTTTGGTGTGCGCGTCGCGGCCCCGGTGTCCCCCCCCGACGTCACGGCCAAGCGAAGCGCGCGGGTAGACCGCCCCCCCCCCGCCCCGAGAGATCCCCCCGTGCTCCCGAGCGAGAGCTAGCCGTGGCACTCCTGGCGCCCGTTATAAATACAGAGTGCCCGCGGTAGAGCCAGTCCCTCGTGTAACCTGATGCGAACGGGCACCAGGTCACAGGAGCTGATAACGTCAACAGTCTTAAGTTACACTGATTATCTCACAATTGTCAGATATTAAAATCACTCACTAAAGTTAACACTCATATCTAGACGTCTTCTGTAAAAATGTAGATATTTAAATAGGGTGTAATTGTCGAAAAAGATCTAACACGTCAACTGAAATACAGTGTTCTGTAGAAGTCTTCTACTTGCTTATTCATGTCCATTTTAAGACAATCTTTTATTGGCGAGAATTTATTTTCTCATCTTGTATGATGAGTTATGCCAGCTCCTGTGGCCCGTATGGAAATACTGAGCAGTTATAGCCTTCTAACTTTATTGACATCTATTTTTGAACTGCAAAACAAATGTTTAATTAGATTCATTCATCAATCAATGAATAGCCTGTCACTGGCTAATGCCCATTAATAGTTAATATTATTAATAACAAAAGAGGGACACGAGAGAGTGCAATCTCGCCCGGCGCTGATGCTGGGCGAGTTCTCAGAGTCGTGTTTCGGAAATACAGGTGGTGAATCGGGGCCACAGAAACGCACATATATAAAATGAAGTAGTGCTTTATTAGCAATTACGGGGTACAAGTAAAAAGGGGGGACGCGGCGCGGTCGATTAGAGAGAGAGAGAGAGAGAGAGAGAGAGAGAGAGAGAGAGCAGCGCGTGGAGACCAACCTGGTAGTTGCTCACTATACGTGTACGCTGGCGGCGTGGAGGATGTCGACGCTCGGGGAACGGCCGGTGTTCCGTAGCCGGGGTTGCTGACGCTCGGTGCGTGGGCCTCGTCTCGGCCGCGGTGCAGTGAAGCTGCTCGAGGTGTCAGGGCCAATGCCATACACGCAGACACGGAGCACGGGTGTACACACAGCACAGCACAGCACGTGGCGCGGTCACACGGAAATCGAGGGAAAAGTCTCGTGAGGGAATAAGGGCCAATTGCTGCTATCGCGCTCACGCTTGAGCACACTCCTGCTTCCGCCCGGCACCTGTACCTACCGCGGCGCGGCGGTGATGTCGCTCTGTTGTTGTCTCTCTCTCGCGCTCTCTCTGTCTCTCTCTTACCTTCATGTGTCAGCCGCTCGGCTCTGCTGCCGATGTCTCGCCGGCGCTATATAAATAAGAGTGATTGCTGGAACAGGGAGTTCTCACGGTACAAAGTACCCGTGACACCCCCACCCAAGCGCGCTTTATTACAAAAGAAAGCGCCGATGAATTGGTCTCCCTTATAAAGGCCAATATGATCCAATTCGATCAACTTTGAAAAAAAGCAGAAAAAATTATTAGAAATAGGCAATATGTGTACTGAGAAAATGATTCTACGATTTTATTCTTTTCTTTTCGACCTTTATTTCGCGGTGCTCTCTCTCTTTCTCAGCGAGCAGCTGGGCGCGTGCGTGTACAATAATCTGCACGGGTTCTTACCCTGCGAATCGGTCGGCGCTCTTCGCACAATCGGTATGACATTTTCGCAATCACATTTGTTCTATCGCATTTGTGTGCGTTCTGGTTAACGCGTGCGCTCTGTCGCATCACGTGTACACTATCGCAAAATAATACCAAACTATTAGCTGAATACAAAAGAAAATCAAACCAAATTGTAAAAAACTCTAAATTTGATGTGAATCTTTCCAAGAGAATTAACTAAATTATCAACTATTTCAAGTTTTTATCAAAAGAAAATTGAACAAGAAAAAAAAATCTAAAAATTAAGTGAACTAAAAGAAAACGAAGAAATAATCACAACCTTGCAGCTTTTTATAGTAGTCCGCGCTCCACTTGACTCTATAATGACATTGATTGCGTGGCTATTTACCCACTTTACAGCCTTCGATTGACTTTACAAACTTATCACTACTAAATCTATGAAACAAAACGTGGCTATTAGGCCTTTCTTCAGCTGATTCGCCTCTTTGCGCTGCTTGCGCTCTACACAACTGCGTGCGTTCAGTACGCCTGTGTGCACACTGCACACCGGTGTGCGCCCCACACAGCTGTGTGCGCTCAGTCTTCGTTCGGCTGGGGCTTCTTCTTTTGTTGCTCCTGCCGGCGCTTCTCCTCCTGCTCCCTCTCGTAGTCACGGACGTGGTGGGGCACTAGGTGGTGGAGCTGACGCTCGTGGCAGTGGTCGTGGTTGCCGGTGCCCGAAGACCCGCAGATGGGGCAGTAACGGCCGACGCGTTGGGTGCGAAGGCGTGCCATCCTCTGCTCCTGTGTCTCTGTTCTGCCGCAAAGAACTCGCTGCGCCTCCTCCAGCTGCGCCCGCAGTCGTCGCTGCTCTTCGGCTGCCCTGTCTCTACTGGCGCAGTTGCTCGGCGAGAACCTCTGCGCTACGCCTCGCCTCTTCTTCGCGATCCCTGTTTTCGCGCCGTTTACGCGCGGCGAGTCGCGCGTCGTCGAGGATCTCCTTTGCCTCGACGACGGCTCTCGTTGGCGCCGCTAGGTGCTCTTTGGCCGTGTTGCCGAAGAGGCGACGTACGCTGCGCAGGGCGCAACCGGCCTCCTCGATGGCCTTTTCATAGGCCTCGCCGAGCTCCTGCACCTTCCGGGCGGCCTCCTCCGCCTTGCTGACCGCATTTTCCAGGCAATCTCCCTCACCTCTCCTAAATTCTGCAAGCGCTCGATCCACTCCTGGAGTTCTTTGTCCCCCTCTTGTTCAGCGGCTTGCTTATTTCCTTTCCGTCGAAGCGTTAGCGGCCATACAGTAGGAATGCCGGCGAATAACCAGTCGCCTCGTTCTCCGACGTGTTGTCGAGCACATCGTTCAATCGATGGTCTTGTCCCACGTGCGGTGATCGCTCTCGATCTGGCATTTTAGCGACGTCATGAATGTACGTTGACGGTTGACGCGCTCAACTGGGTTCGCCTGCGGGTGATAAGGCGGTGCGAGCTTGTGCTCGATTCCCCGACTGGTCAGGAAATCTTCCATCAAGCGGTTCCTGAATGGGGTTCCCCAGTCGCTCAAGAAATAGACCAGCGTGCCATAGCGCAAAATTACCTTCTTTAGCTCGCGCTTAACCAGATCTGCGTTTGCTTTGCGCAATGGGATGGCTTCGATCCAGCGGAAGAACACGTCCATGAAGATTAGGATGTGATCATGGCTGCGCTCGCTGCGCGGGAACGGTCCCATAAAATCTGCGGCGACTGTGTGCCACGGTTTCACGACTTTGCGGATGCCAAACAGTCCTGCTGGCCGTCTCTGCTCCACCTTCATCTGCTGGCAGAGCTCGCAGTGCGCCACGAATTTGTCGACATCCCTGTTCATTTTCGGCCAAAAGTAATACCGCTTCACGCGCATGAACGTCTTGTATCGGCCGGGGTGGCCTGCGCATGCTGACTCATGGCATTTTCTCAGCGCTGCGAAGCGTTTTTCCTCCGGGAGTACCAATTTCCACGCCTCATCGTCCTCGATCAGGTCGTCGAAGTCGGCGTTTGCATCGAAATGGTACATCTTCCCGCCGACGACTTTGTAGAACGGGAATTTGCCGGGGCGCTCTAGCACATCTTTTCGCCGGCTTTTATACCATTCGTCGGCGGTATCTTCCAGCTCGACTGCGGCAATCTTTATTGGGCAGTCATCCTCGTCCGGTTAATACATTCTGGAGAGTGCTTCGGGGACGACATTATCCGAACCTCTCCGATATTCGATTTCGAAGTCGTGGTCCTGCAGCTCTAGCGTCCAACCCGCGAGTCGACCCGCAAGCTTCTTGCAGGTACGCAACCATTTCAAGCTGTTGTGATCGGTAATTACCTTGAAATTATATCCTTCGATATACGCTCGAAATTTTTGGATTGCGCACATGACGGCCAGACATTCCCGCTCGGTAGTCGTGTAATTGCGTTCCGCCGAACTTAAGATGGCGGCTCGCAAACTCGAGGGCTCGTTACACACCGTCAATGGTTTGCGTGAGCATGGTGCCAAGGCCTGTGTCGCTGGCGTCTGTTTGCAGTACGAATTGATGTTCGTATGAGGGCCGGTGCAGTACTGGTGCTGTCGCCAGCATGCCCTTGAGGATGCTGAACCTCTGACGTCAGGCGCGTCAGAGGTTCGGCGATGGTCGCGAAGTTATCTACAAACTTGCGGTACCACGTAGCCATTTCTAGAAACCTCTGCAGCGCCTTTCGTCTCTGGAGCACCGGATACTCTATGATCGGCCGAATCTTCTCTGGATCCGGTCTAGATCCGTCACGGTTGACCAGCACGCCGAGGTACTTCACTTCTGACTTACAGAAGTGGCTCTTCTCCCAGTTAATTACCAGGCCTGCTCCCAATATCTTCTTTAAGATATGCTCGAGCCATTTCAGATGCTCTTCGGAGGTCTCCGTGCATATGATCATGTCGTCGAGGTATGCGAACGCATAGGGCTCTAACTCGAGCCCTATATAAGACCATAGATAAGCTCCTGGAATGTGGCCGGGCCACCAGATACCTCATATGGTAATCGGCTTTGCCCCAGCGGTCATCTTGATCTGGTGGTAAGCCATTTTCAGATCGGTGGTGCTGACGTAGCGGGCCCCACGCAGCTTTCACAGGATCGCATCCATGCGTGGCAAGGGGTAAGCGCTTGTCCGCGTGACAGAGTTCAGCTTGCGATAGTCTACGCACATGCGGAACTCGCCGTTGGCTTTACGCACCATCACAATAGGGCTTGCCCAGCTGCTGTTTGAAAGCTCTACGATATCTTCGTTGAGGAGATCACGCACCTGTTTGTGCATCTCCTCTTCGACCTTCTCTGAGACCGGGTAGAACTTTTGTTTGATCGGCTTGCACGACGTGAGCTCGATATTATGCTCAATTAGGTCTGTGCAGCCGATCCGTGGGCCATTCACCACACGATACTTCTCAATCAGGTTCGCCAGCGCCCGGTCTTGGATCTCCGAGAGATCAGCAAGCCCAATCGACGCCAGCTGGTTGCCGGTGTTCAGGGCGGCGAAATCCAGTGGGATGGAATTCGGGTCACCTACGACGGTCAACTCGCGATTCCGCGGATCGATTTGCGCGTTAAACAACTGCCTGTAATCCGAGCCCAACAGGATGTCGTAGTCGCAGTGCTCCAGGATGATGATTGGCATGTCGCGCACTTCAATGCCAATCCTCACCGGGAGCGCGACTTGAGCAAGGATTCGGGCGGGAGCGCCCGAGGGTAGTCTCGCGCCTGGTCCATCGTAAGGAAAAATTTTTCCCCCGAGTCGTCGAGGCCTCGGATGTGGTACCCTCCCACGTCGACGTTCGGGATCCAATATCGCCCGCAGGGGCTGATTGGCCGAGTCAAATCATCAGCGAGAGTGTTCCTTCCGGCGTGTCCGTGAAGAGCAGCGGGCCAACTATGGTGCCCGGAGGGTCTGGGGGGTGGCGGGGGTATCGAGTGTGACCTCACTTACTCGACCCCCTATTCTTTTGGGGCCGGCGCGTAATGCAATTTGCATTTCGGACAGGTCCTTGTTTAATAGCCCGGCCACGCACAGCTCCAGCATGTGCAGTCTTGTCGCGGGCCTGGCTCCTTGTCCACATTCCGCCGGTCCGGGCCTAAGAGGGGCTTCATGAGCACTAAACGCTCACCGTTGCTCTTTCTGTTCGGCTTCCTCGGTTGGCCGTTTCATGAGCTGGCTTTCTGCGCGTTTCCGTTTGCTTTTGGCGGGTGCGCATTCGCCGGCGGCGACGGCGTGCTGCTGTTCTTGGTCTCACTCTCGTGTGTGATCTTGAAAGTCTTCAGCTGCTGTTGCACAGCCTGCGTCACGAGACGCGTGATATCTCCAGCCGACAAGCCACGTGGCGTTTCGACGGCCGCGATTTTCTGTGTTTTCTCTAGCCTCATCATGGCGCTTGAGCTTTGCGCTTTGGCTGCGGACTTGTACACAGCCTCGGGCAGCAAGCATTGGTCTGGCGGAGGCGGCGGCATGTAAGTCGGTTCCGCGTCCAGCAGATATTCTGCGCGGCGTGCTTCTAATAACAGAGAGTCGACATCCACGACCTTTTCCCATGGTACGAGTCTCTGTAGCGCCGGCAACAAGTTCCGGTACAGCAGGTCTAACTGCTGTGCCAGCGGCCACTGCGGATTCAATTTGTCCAAAATTGTCAGCAGCCGAAAGATATAATCGCGCGCTGGCTCTTCGGGGCCTTGCGTGCGACGTTCTGCCTCGCGCACGAGTCTGTGCTGGAAGTGCTGATCGATTCCGTAGCACAGTCTCGCCGAGTCGCAGAAATCTGGCCACGTATGCCACTTGTGCCTCGTACGACGCGCCCACTGTAGCGCTACGCCCGACAACAGCTCTGTCAACCCGTTGAGCAACTCGGTGTCGCTGAGGTTCGCCGACCCATTACACTCTTCGACGCGTTGGATGAACTCCTCGATGCTCATCTCATTCAGCTCGCCCGAGAATCGCAGCTTCCACGCGCGAACCGTTCGGCGGACGTCCACGACCGTGCCATTTGCAAACGTCCGCCGCGAGCCTGAAGGCCAACCGTATGCGTACGCGTTGGGATCTCCCCCCTCCCAGGCCGGGCGTAACGTCGAGTCGCTGACGTTTAGTTGTCGTGCTGCTGTTGACGTATTCGTCGATGCCGGCGCACTCGCAGTGTTCGTCGATACCACCCGTGTCGTCGCATTCGCTTGCGATTCTTTGGAAGTAGTTGATCGCGAACGTGTCCTGAATATTGACATTGCGTTTCCTCGCTTCGTTTTCCCTTGTGGTCACTTTCTGTACGTCAGACATATCGAGCGTCTGCTGTACGTACGCCTGCGCTCCGGGCATGGTCGTACTGTGTGCCAATCTTTGTTGTCGCTTGCGTTCTTTTTGCATGCGTTTGCACCGAAAATTCTGTTTCCACTGCAGACAGTCTGCTCGAGTTTGCCAATCCGCAGGCATTGTTCTTGATCGTATTATCTTCGTGGCCGGCATTGGTGTGCTCGATTTCTGTCGTGTCGCTTGCGTCGTCCGGCGCGCGTGAATTTTTGCGTTCTCCTAATATTCTCGAAGCCGTCCGGTTTAGCAGGTTCGTCGGCAGCGTTTTCCCGAGTTCCTCGGTGAACTCGATTAGTGCGTCGTCTCTGTGCGCACGCAGAGCCTCTTCTGAGTCGCAAATTTCGTTTGCTACGAATTCGCTTGCGGTGTATTCGCCCATGAGCCTTCGCATCAATCGCTGTATCTTCTCGCGCTCTGTTCCTGTTTTCTGTCAATCGAGCCTTTGGAGCGCCTCTTCGCATCCCTCGTGGCTCAACGTGGTAATCCATCCCGTTAGATCAATGTATTCGTCCTTTAAGTCCATATTGCTTTCCATTCTATTTTCAATTTTACCTACGAGTGATTCTGTCGACGTTCCAAATGCTCGGTTTTACGCTATAGGTACGCTTAAGAAAGACAGTTGTACGCTATTACGCAAAATTCGCTTTGCGGTAGTGGTGGAATCGCTGTCGCTTATTTCGCTTGTTAATCAATGCGCAATCGCAAACCTTCATATATTCAAATCCGCAAATTATATATATATGCTTTATTCAATATTTTCTTAATTATATTTTATCACGCTCCTTTCGGCAGTGATGTACGAGCTGCGTGCATGAGTCGTCTAAGTAAATTCTCTCGCTTGAGTTCTCAACGTCTACAAGAAATCTCAACTTGATTGAGGTTCCTACGCTCAAGCGGAAAAAATTTCACTCGTGGTAAATTTGCTTAAACTTTATTCGAAAAATTCCAAATTCCTTGTGAGGTATGGTTTCACACGCTAGTGAATTGTTTATGTCACCGAATTTATTTTATTAATTTACAAAAATAACACAAGGCGATTCCTTGTTGTCGTCCGGAAATTATAACCCTTGAAATAATTTCTCCACTCTATAGTGTCGACAAAGATTTCTAAATCTATTGTTTCAGACAGTTCTCTTGTAGCTTGATTTTGGATGTTTCAAATTTCCATCAACTTTGTGGCCTAATATTTTCTGAAAATAGTCACGAAATCAAAAAATCTATGAGAATAAAAGTTCTTCTAAATTGTCAATATTTCATGGAAAAATACTTTCTACCCTAGAAATTAGATCCCATCAAATGCTCAGGGAATCGTCCAGTACGTATCAATCAATTTCAACTTGTACGCTATGATATTTCTGGACCGAACAAAATTTATTTGGCTCCACTGAGAGAGAGCTTCAAAATGGTCCACTCGTAGTTATTGGCAACCCTTACAACTCTAAAAAAATTAAACTTTTCCCTGAATAGTTACTCACGTATAGACTTACTGTAGGAGACTGCTTGGGATTCAGGTCTCCAATCTTGACTAAAACCTTTTTTTGATGTTTGTTCGAGTCAAGGGTAGTGTATCCTCAAGTTCGATGCTCCCAAACTTCCAAGATATTAATTAATGTATCTTGTTTGGAGCTGGCGGTAGTGTCCCAAACGACAATATGTCATCTGAGACGTATTTCCACTCACTGCACTGCACTTCACTCGTGGCACTTGATATTACATCAGATTCAATCCTGGAAGACACATGGAAACAGTCAATAACATGTATATTTATCAAAAATGACTATGATATTCGATCACATAGAGTGAATCATCGTGCAATATATGGAAGAAAGCCACAGTTCTCGACTTTTCACTCTGTGCTTGGATACTGAAGCAGTAACATCATGTATCCAAGCATAAGTGACACAAATACACTGCAATTGAACAACAATTCAGTGTCAGAATTCAATTTCTACTAAAAAAACTTCAATTCTAAACACTTATGAATCACAGAAAATACTGTAAAGTGAATTTTCTTTACTTACAGTTATTCGCTGATTTCTGGCCCTGTATAGCTTACCTGGAATATAAAATTGCCAACAAAGAATCACATTCAAATAGATATCAAAAAGTACAGGTTAAGAGTGAACTTATCTGAATACTGTTGCATCTCAATTGAAACTCGATCCCTTTTTACCTCTATCCCCCCCCCCATCCTACCCTCGCTCCAGACCCAACCTATTGGGCTACTACATCTATTTCACCCGAAATACTATTTTTGAACAAATAATTATTTTCCAACGTCCACAATTTTCAAACGAAAAATGAATGAATTCTATCGGGCTTGGTGGACTATCCCAGAGTGATATTGCGAGAAAAAAATTCCACGCTCCCCGGGCTGGATTCGAACCAGCGTCTTCCTGATCTCCGGTCAGTCATGGGAGTCTGCAGTAATGCGATCGGACCTTGATCGTGCAGATTCAGCGATAGAATTTTTGACCGTATATGAGCAAATCTCTGGAAGTTTCAAAATTTCGGTCTTTGCCGAAATATTCGATTTCATCACTGATTTTTTCTTTCATAAACTATTAGATTTATTGTATAAGTGATTATATTACTCTGTCAAAGTCGAGGAAGGAGTGTTTTTTTATCTTCGTTACTATGAGAGAGCATAAAAGCGAGAAAAAGTAGCAATAATACTAAAATTAGGATGTCTTTTCGAAAAATTCGTTTCTTCATAACGCTGTCAAATTAAGAGCATTGGTCCTAATGAATCAAAATTTGGTGAGGATGTACATTTTGATATGTTCTTTCGAAAACCTTCATCAATTTTGATGTGCTCCTAGTTAGGAGAAAATAATGGCTTCTCAATTTGGTGTCCCTAGTTTACAACTGGTTTTCAGTTTTTCGATAAGTTGTCCTGCCATGCTCGGAGCATATTAAAAATCGAAAAAATGATCTTTTTTTCTCTCTACGTATTTCAATTGCATGTGCTTGCTTTGATATGCTCACAATAGCAATGCGATTAAAAATAAAGGTGGCGCCAATTCTGTTTGAAATAGTTATTTACTGCTAGGTCATTCTCAATTTGCTTTACATATTACCAAAAATCATTCCAAATTGATGAGAACGATGTGAAATATATATTGTTCGTCCGCTAAGTTGATCCAACGCAAAAAACTCCAAAAGTATGATGATCTAAGCTTTTATTAATAGCTCTTTTTTCGAAACGTCCTCAGCATCGGTTGAACCATGTAACTGTTTATCGAAATAATCGTTTCAAAATATGAAAACATACTTTTCAATGGGGAAAAATTCGGTGATTCTTTTCAAGACCTCTCAAACCGTAATAGGAAGTATCTCTTACTTATTATCTGTCAACAGTTATTCCAAAGATTTTCTCATAACGAGTAACATAGTATTAAGAGTTCAGAAAAAAGTCGAAAAAAAATTACCAATGAGATTGATGAAGAAAAAGACGGAACAGAAACTGGAAAGGAAATAGTGATTAAAATGTGACCTGTGCGAAATTGTGCGAGAAAAATGGAATCATATGAGGAATAGTAAGAGGTCTGTCCAGAAAGTATCGGGCCTACGTTTATATCTTTGCGCCATAGTGATCGAGCGACCTCTGTCAGACAGAAACGTCAACAATAAAGCCTCACGAATCTATTAGTTACTTACTGACACCTGCCGGACGTATAGTTCATGCGCAGCGTGTCTTTGTTGACAGTGCCTTTTTCACGTCCGTCGGAATTTGTTATTGTCAAAAATGACTGAAAAACAAGATCAACGAATTTGCTTTCAATCTTGTGCAGCAGTTTTTGAGCAAACTCAATATTTTGCTACATTGCTTCGACAACTTTCATACATTCCCGACATAGCCCCTTGTGACTTTTGGCTGTTTCCGAAATTCACAAAACCACTCAAAGAACACCGATTCGATGACAAAACAACGGTTAAAAACAATGCGACGAGTGTACTTAAGGCTATCCTTGAAAGTGAGTTCCAGGACTGTTTTGGAAAGTGGAAACATCGATGAAACCGTGTTATTCAATCAAGTGGAGATTACTTTGAAGGATGCCACCCACCATATGATAAGGAATAACGCTAGCACGAAATTATAAAGGTAGGCCCGATACTTTCCGGACAGACCTCGTATGTGATTAGTTTAAGTATGGTATTTTTCTATGTAAATAATTATTCATTCACTGTGGATATTCGATAAGAAAAAAATTCTTTATTTCGTTATTTGTAATAATTTTGAGAATTAAAACATCATTCGTAATTTCAACCTTGGTCATATTTCCTTTACATTACTTTATATTACTGTACAAAAAATCTTGAACAATTTTTTTCAAAGAATATATATTTTCTAGAGGTTTCACTATCTCATACCTACTAGGAGCGAGAATTTTTCGAAAAAAGGAACAAAACAAGGCCTTTTTATTTTGAAAAAATTTAACGCTACTCAAAAGTGAGATAGCGACACTTGTGAGGGGTAAAATCTTCAAAAAATAGCATTTTTCTTCGCGAAAATCAGTGTTGAGACCTATTTACTTCTGAACGTATGCTGTTGTAGACATTTGCTTGCTAGGTAGCAAATATAACGTTTCAGCGACTTTGGCAATTGGAAGTACTGGATATTGACTCAGACTGCCCCCGCACCTCTTGTAGTAACGGTTGCTAGGGATGCAAACCACAGTTGCTAGGGATATCAACAAGGGTTGCTATGGCAAATATATCGTTGACTCTCGTCGATACCCGTGAATATCCGGGCCGCCCCCATCATTTACGAGAAATCATAGGGAATTTCCGAAAAATACATTAGCAGCGGTTGCTCAGAAAATAAACAACGAATTTTGCTAGAAAATGAACTTAGATCACTAATATAAGTGTCCCGAAAACCAATTCGAGAGGTCGATTTTTGACCCATTGCAAAGCTTTCTCTTTGAGAAAGCAAGATTACCATGGTCGACATATGTGTAAAAAATGAGTATTTCTCGATTGTTAGTAGTTTTTCTTAGTTGGCCTGATTTGGACACCGTCGAAACATATCTTCTCTGATACATATTTTCAAAACATCAATTTTTCCTATCTGCCAATGTTCTCGAAAACAACCTATTGTAGAATTCATGTAATTAATACATTGGCGAACCCAGACTGAGAGTACCTACTAGATGGAGGCGAATTCGTGCACGAAAACTCATCTGCGGAATTCGATAATGCTATGTGCACAAAAAGTCGTGCAAGACATAAATCGTATTTAAATTGAAAAAAAATGTGCACACTTAATTTGGCTTTTCTGAGAATGACTTTTTGCTTGTAATAAATGTGTATATTGGATCATACACCGCATTATCCGTCACAAATATGTGCGCACAATAGAATATCTCTTCTGTACAAACTTTTGGTCGCGATCTATTATGATCTTCTCATGTACACAATGGAACTGTATAAGTTACTTCTGTGAACGATTCGCTTAGTCTTTAAAACTTGTGCATAAAATCGAATTTGTAACGTGTACAAAATTTTTCGTTTGATTCTGTTTACAATGTTAGTGTGCACGACAATATTGAAAATACAAATTTTATTAAAATATCGTGCACAAAAAATACACCATACTTTCATGCATGAATAATTTGTATGTATAACACAGCTCTACAAAAAAAATTGAATCAGAGATAACCCTACTGATATATATTTTTGCTGCTGAATCCGAATCCGAGGTCCATTTAGCTCCATCACCTCTGCGTTTAGCCATAACCTCAAAAATATAGAGTAAAGAATGGCACTCTCGTCTCGTGGTTCACAAAACAACTTATCAGCCGATCATTCAATAAGTAAATGCTCAATTGATGGTTCTTTATCTATGTATTCTGTATTCTGCTTGACTTGGTTGAATACATATACATATATACTAGCATCCCCCGTCGCGGCTTCGCCTGCTCTCCAAGTTAATAGAATTTGAATGATAACGAGGTGTAGTTCAGGTGCTCTACATATTTCTCACAGCTGTTCTTATTTTCGTGGAAATCAAAATTTACCTTCTCCATATCACCTTCTTTATTAGATAAACTGTGAGGGGTCTCTGTTGTATCCAGAAATCTGTCATTCTCGTCGTCAGAAAAATTATTTTTTTTGAATATATTTACTTTTATTGATTTGTCCCCAAATTTGCTATTACAGCTGACTGATTTGCTCTGTATTGATTTGAGCTGGTCGACTTTTAACGTATTTTTTTTCCTGCTGTACTAAGCACGTTCTCGTTCAATGGCGAGGCGAATTCTCTTCTGACTTGATGACTTTGTTTCAATTTTCGGAGCACTGAGCATAATTGCTCTATGAACGGATCGAAGATTTCATCTGATAGAAAAATCTTCAAAGACTCTATTAGTTCATGTTTTTTTGATTTTTGTGTATCAATCTTATTCAAATCTCTGTAAGAGTGCGTTTCAAGCCACTATACGGGCAATGCATTTGTTACTCAGTGTAAGCACTTAATTACGTTTGTAAGACTGTAAGTAATGTTTGAGTAAGCTGAATCACGTTCAGAGAAGTGCAACAAGCGCTGTAATCTGCTCCTTAAACATCGAATTACAATGTAATGTGCTGTAACATAGATATTCTAATTTTTGAGCAATTTATTCATTATTTATGAACCAATACCCAGTAATAACATTCTCCCCTCAACCTGTGAAAAATTTCCGGCGTTGCTTTTTCTCCGAAAATATTTCCCAATTAATTCTCGTCGCTAACTGTTATGCTCGGTAGGCCGGAATAAAAATAAGTAATTACAGTGACCGGATTTAACTTTAAAAATGGTTAATTAAATTCTTACAGTGACACTAGCTTGGTAGTGTAGCCCTTATCGCAGCTGTCGTAAGACTGCATTCGCTGTCAAATTCACTTGCTCATGTGGTCGCCGTATTTGTTCAAACCCTTGTTCATACGCGAGTCGCACATATACTACAGATTGAACCAACGCTATTCTTCAGGGTCTGATGAAGGTTAACTTGGTGGTATCGAGCATATATCCGTTCACCTATTAACTGACAATGAAATTGAGTATAAGCTATTGAACTTGGTAGAACTTCCCATTGATAGATAAGTTACCACACTTTGATGGAGAGTTTTTTCTTTCTGATACACAAGAGTTTGAACCAGTACTATTCTTCATGATCTGATAGAGCTAAGCTTGGTGGTGTGAAGCTAATCTCGGTTGAGCTTTCGACTGACACATAATTTTAGTAGTACCTTGAACTAATAAGGAGTTACGCGAAGGAGGAAATCAACTAATACATTCTGATTTATTTGACTCCTCGACCGTGATATGGATTTTGGTACTTTAGATCATGTGATAATTCAACTGAAAATTTATCTCGCAGAGGAATTCAGTTGTACTTTCCATTGATAAATATGTTACCAAACTCTGATGAAAAGTTGTCTCTATCGGATGCACAGTAGACTGAATCAGTGCTATTCTTCAGGATCTGATGGGTGTGAACTTGACAGTGTCAAGAATTTGTAGATTTGTGGTTTACCGATACAATTTTTCTTCAATATTTATGTTCACTCACAAAAATATCTTCTTATTCCCAGAGGAATTATGCCTCATTAAGAATTTCTGCTACTTCCGAAACGAAATCTTCTTGAGAGAAGACTTTTCTTCTCCAATCAACAATATATTACGATTGAAAATAGCGGAATTCTGTATGAGGCCCAATTCCTCTGGGAACAAGAAGATATTTTTGTGAGTGTTTAAAACTTCAACAAGTAACATATGAAATGGATAAATAGTTGATAAAGTAAACGGTGGGCAGATATGAGGAATGATATATTCATCGAGAAATGAAGAAAACATAAGTCAGTGCAAACGTCCGTGGAAATTAAGCTAGAATAGATTTTCTACTCGGCTCGTAAGCACTGTGCCTTATGAAGAATTTGAATTTAAGAATGACCATTAGATCCCTGAGTACTGGGGTTATTGGAATGTTATTTTTATGTAATGAAGGTCAAAGAGTTGCAGATTATACTTGAAGGGTCTGTTGCTGGTTATTAGTGTTGCATGAGAGTGAATCTGCCAGAGCTGACACTAGGCCTGGAAGCCTAGGAGCTGCTTCACTAGGTCAGTGGAAGGCATCGAACGTAAATAAACAAATAAATAAATTGGGAGGCGCTGAGGTCACTTGCTGGCTTCTGTTATCCAAGCAAGCCTACGTATGCTGACGTCAGCTGAGGCTCATCTTGAGCTGTTTCTGCAGCGGCTTCATATTGTGCTCGTCCACGAAAAATACTTCTCGAGTACAATTGCTTTTAGAATAATGTCACGTACACATCTCATTGAGTGTGCCATTTGGTATGAAAGCAGGCATTATAGGAAGCCTTTGAAGGTTAATGCAACATTTCGCCAGCAAGTTTTACTGGTCTCATCAGACTAAAATTTATTACAAAAGAACATGTAATAAATAATGAAATCAGTCTACAAAACAATCAACGAAAAACCAAAACAAAATTCCAGTTTTGAATGAATTCACATTATAAAATGGAAGTTACGTTTGTATTCTTATTAGTGACGTTAATCTAAGAATGGAGAATTTGAGAAGAAGTTTCCTGACAATTTTTCAGCAACAGTATTCTTGAGAGACTGAAAAGGATATTATATCCCAGAATTAGAAATATAATTAGAAATAGATGACTGATGTATTATGAATAAGTCGCGTAGCAGACGCAGGCCTCACTTACTCAGTGGTAATTCTAGCAACAACATAAAATCTAATATTGAAAATTTGGCTTGACGATTTAAAAGAGTTTTCCTATGTAATTTGATGAGCTGATTATAAAAAATATTATTTCTGAAAAACATAAAATATTTTCTCTTGGATATTCGATGTATAAACTAGCCCCACCCTAACAAGGTTAAGGTGATTCTTTTCTCAACTCTCGAACTCCGAAACGAAGTTCGATACATTACTATTGCTGTTTTTTCTTTTACGAGTCGAGTATTGGACATAGAAGATTTCCAAAAAAGCAGTCGCATATCTTGTTTCCAGAAAAACAGATGATTATCGATAAAATTTTGAAAAAGTTGTTATTTTGGAAATATATCGAATATACGTGTGGCGCCCTACAAAATATAGAGCGTGTGTTTGTGGAATGGAATGTGGAAGGAAATGTATGCGAAAGGTACTTAAATCGATCCGGTCGGGCCTCTTTACCCAGTACCAGGGACATTACATGTTCTATGTCTGGTGGAGATTTGGAAGAGTCAAGCTGTTTATTCGGGTGCGCTCACCAGGCAATGTGGAGATTCAAATCCACAGAGAGCTCAAAATTTCAACTTTTTTAGCTTCGAAATTTTCACAATGAAAAATTGAACAAGGCTTCTGTCCCTTTCTTGCATTTAGAATGAGATACAAATGTGCGTTCGCCATATTTGAAGTTGTTACTCAATTAGATGCACCCAGAACCTCGATCTCGTCGCCTTTAGATATTCTGGAACGGAAGGTCGAGTACCCCTTTCAATTCGGTCGTTTCTAGCTTTGACCAAGATTCTGAAATGTTTGATTTTTTTCGATAAACAGTCGCAAGTATGCCTATTTCGAATATTATCATTCAGCGATAAGAGTTGACACTAGATCATAGGTTAACGAGGATACAAAACGGAATCTTACTGAAGCCTACCTCCCAATAGCGTCAAATCAATATATCATTAGAGACGTCTCAAATTATTGATGAAATTCATACGTGAAATCAACTATTTTTGAGAAATATTTGCGAAAATTCACCACTTAGCATATAATGGTTTCAGAACATTTTGTCAAGAGAAAAAAGCCTAGGAATTTCAGATCCATAATTTTGAATATTTACTCGACAGATTTTCAAATAAACATCGTCTATAATGAGAGCTTCTCTTTTCGCCCAACTTTTCTTCTTGGGAAATCGTTATATGTCGAATATTTTCCTATACCTAAAATATGATATCATAATCGAAATTTTCTCATACCATTCGATGCAAATAAGAAATAAGACAGAATCTATATTTTAGCATAATAATCATCGTTATTGGAGATATAAAAATTATGTTTGATTAGGTATCTGATTGGAAGAAACAAAAATCTACGATTACCACTCATCTAATTGTAGTCAAGTTTTGATTAAGATCATACCAGTGCCACGGTGATAGTCTTAGCAAGAAAATGTATTATAGAAGTATCGTCTCTTTTGAATATCGATTCTATTTTGAAATTGCCAAACTTTGGTTTGACCAATTAATTGTTTTTATCAGTTTTTTAAACATTTTATTCTATGTTCATATATAATTAAATGATCTTAAGAACATTCTTCTCTTAATAGTGCAATTACTGTAAGATATGATTCAAATACCAATTAGCTTTATATATAAGACTATGAGCTCATTTTCGAGTAACCGACCAAGTATCATGGCGCGCCTGTAGATAGCGAGGCGTTGAGTCGCGCGTGTATAAGGTATAGCCCGGCGCTCTCGCAAGAAAGTTAGCGTTCTACCGTCTATAAGAGGGAGCTTGGACATTAGGCAACTAGCACCTTCGCGGTCAATCCTATAGTCTCCAATATGGTCATTTCATATTGGAGTATACATTTTTGAACAATATGCCATGATAAAGAAAGTAATATTGGCCGGTAAAATAGAAAATAAGACAGACTCAAGTCGCACATCCGAACCAGTCTGCTAAATAGCATAACATGGGCCGAAAATATAAAGTTGTATTTATGGAATATATTGTAACAATTGTCAAGCCATGCGTTCGCTTCCTACAATAACCCTGATATCTTCACAGGGTTAAGATCCAAACTGGAATTCTATGTCTAATGATATGATAGGCTGCTGGAGAATCAATATATTGACGCACCTCATGATTCTACACTTTGTGTATGATCAATCATTGATATGAGGTACCTTAAATACCAGTTTTATGAGGGCGATATGCTCTTCCAAATCCTGGCAGTTTAAAGGTTAACATGCCCCAATGTAGGTAGCCCTGGTATTCAATATATACCTCCCATAAAACCATTCTTTGATCGTGAACTAGTTATACCTTTCTTTAGAAAGGTTCACTACTCTTCCATCTGGAATATATTGTTATGATAACCAACTACAGAATGGGTACTTTTAAATGTGCACTTAATTCTTGTAGCTGTTATCAAATTTTAATCCAGAAAAATTTCTTTAGAAGTACTCAAATCACAAATTCGAGCCAAGTAATTAACTCAGAGGTATAGAACAAAAATTATATGAATGGTTTAAATAAGATGAAATACACCATAAGTAGATTTTTTTTCATGATTAAAAATTTACCTTTGAAAAAGGTCCACGTTGCCGACTAGTATGTTCCGTATTCTGTGGTTCGTTGTTGAATGAATGCCTAAGTGACTGAAATTTTTAGAGTGGGTAAAAATTGCAAGATGTCTTTTCAATCTTTTTCTATTTCAATGCATCTAAGATTATAATTACAGAATATGAAGCCTTCTTTCTGCTTCATGTTTCTCTGTTACGGATTTCAAACTAATAGTTTCATACAAAGTAATATCAAGTATTAAGTATAGTAATATAATTTATAAATACGCATTTATGAATATGATATATGCATATTCACAAATACGAAATCAAATATATGTAAGATCATATTATTCAAATCTAATATATTATTTTGAATAGGGTTGACGAATTTCTCACAACATCTAGTTTTTTCGTTACTAATGACTCGATTTTCATCTTCTCATATTAGGTCGAATTTTGATTGGATCAAAAAACAAAAAAATACGACCTAATTAATTTTGCACGTTCTTTCGATTTCCTACGATAAAAAAAAAACTAGCGTATTCGTCTCAATTACAGATGTATGACTTCAATAGACATTTTTACTCGCACACTATCGTTATATATTGCAGTTCATTTTGTCAATTATGACTCAAGAAAGTAATGAAATCTAAAATCAAAAGCCAAGTATCCTACTACTAAAAATATATTTTTGCGAATCACATTCACAATCAATTGTATGTCAAGTAAAAATCTAAATGGTGGAAATAAAATTGAATAAAATATTGCTCCTCGAGCATAGTAAAAAATAGACCTTTGAAAAAGGTATATGTGGACGACAAGTATGTTCCGTATCCTTTGGTTCGCTGTTGGATAAACTTTTATTCTGCTCAATTTCTTTAAGTGAAAAGAAAGTTGAAAATGTCTCGTCAATTTCAGTCCATTCAAATGCATATAAGATAGTATTCACAAAATTTGAAGCCTTCTTTCTACCTCATGTTTTTCTGCTACGGATTTTGAACTAATAACCTGAATATTAAATACAGTAATATGAAAACCAATTATACATTCCAGTTCATTTTGTCATTGGTAATACAAGAAAGCACTGAAATCTAGCATCAAATGCCAAGTATCCAACTAGTATGATTATTCATCCGACTACACAATGAATATTTTTTCAATGTACACTTGATCCTTGCCACCATTGAAAATGACAATGCAGATCAATTTGCTAATGTTAAGATAAGAAAGTACTGAAATCACAAATGCATGTCAAGTACTTAACTCATATAATTTTGTATAAGTTTAGTAGAAAAATTATAGATGGTTGAAATCAATTAAAATACTCTTCGAGCAATTTTTCTTTTTCATAGTAAACAATGAACCTTTGAAAAAGGTATACGTGGACGACAAGTATGTTCCGTATCCTTTGGTTCGTAGTCGGATAAACTTTAATTCTACTGAATTTCTTTAAATAGAAAGAATTTTGAATATGTCTTCAATTTCAGTCCATTTAAATGCATATAAGATAGTATTGAATAAATTCTTAGGAGACTAAATTTTTCCATGCAAAAAGAAATTTGGAAATGTCTGTTTAATCTCAGTCTATCCAAATGCATGTAAGATTAATTAATATGATTCAAGTCTAATATATTTTTTGGAAATACAGATCCATCACTTCAATAAACATATTTACCAAAACACTATCGTTATATATTCCAGTTCATTTTTTCAATGATGACATGAGAAAGTAGCGAAATCTAGCATCAACTGACAAGTATCCAACTAATGTGATTAGCCTTGTACAGAACTAATATTTTTTCAAAGTATACCTTAAAGCAATTGTTGCACGACCTGTTATCAAATATCAATGCACTCCAGATCAATTCATCCATGTTCCGATAGAATATACTGAAATCAAAAATCCATGTCAAGTAGTTACATACATTTTAAATACATCTACCAATGTTGAAATAGAAAGTACTAAAATCACAATTCTATGTCAAGTAGTACCACTTTGTAAGGTTTCAGTATTAAATTCATAATAATTTGAAATCAAATAAAATACTCGATAATCGAAATTATCTTTCTCATAGTACAACTGACGTTATTCTACTAGAATCTCAAATCCCAATGATAACTACATGAACGGAATTTTTACATTACAATTCTTAATGTTTGAATGTTACAATTGTACATCATGATATTATTTCCACTAGCTACATCAAACGCGCTGCGCGCGATCTACATGTATGCGTTTCAAAATCATATTCTAATTATTTTTACACGAATCTTGACCATAATCGTTTTGACGTACATCTTAATTCATTTCATGATGCGAATTTCTAAAAGCTAAATGAATAACCGAACCCTAAATTCTTATGATTCATGTAAAAACTGTATAAGAGTATTAAGGTAGCCTAAAATATCCACGTACCATAAATCAAATTTACATACCTACAATTATAGTTTTGAAAATAAATTGTCGAAACTTATGACAGTATCATCAACGAAACTGACTATTCTAACCTATAATATCATGTCATCGACTACCCTCTATCTATATATATACACCTCACTCTATATCTATATACACCCCACTATAAATCACGTGGTTAGATCTACACCAATCAAATCACGAGTTAATGCCTTCACTCTAAAGGCCATCACTTTTTTATATAAGGAATTTTTCAATTGAAATGTATTTATTTTGTTTCACTTCTTTTTTTCATTTTTTTCAGTCAATGGAATTAACAAATACATACTTGCCACGGGCCCGTTTTTCACAGATTCCGATGAAATTCACCTAGGATACGATTCTTAGATACATCATTTCATGCAAAAAACTAGCCACTGGTTGTAATATACAAAATGCTGATCAAATGCGGGAAGTAAAGCAAGAAAAATTCGGATAACGTTCGATGCTCAATGCTTCTTGAATCTACCTTTCCGCAAGTAACAAAAGGAATAAAGAATTTCCATCCTTCAAACATGTCGTAAACGTCCCTTGGTAAAATCTTTAGTTCTATGTTCATCGTTAACATTTATATATGTACTTGTGCAAAGGGTAAAGATTATTTTTTAATAATCTTATAAAATCTTGTTACCAAGTTGCATTAGTCTCTTGGGCAAGCTAGTTTGATTATAAAAATCAACTAGGAAATTATCTCTGATTTGCTGATAGAATCAGTGAAATTAATGGTATTCAAAAATGTTCTGTTCTGAAAGAGAATGTATCTTAACCATCATATGTGACTACAATAATCTCTGAAAATTGTTATTCAACTCAAGAAGGTACTTCCAGTTAGTATAACTTACCTTCTATTGTTTGATCTATTTTTTCAAGTATTTTCGACACATTACTTTCTTACTCAACTTTTTGGAGCCACCAAAAAGATTTACCACTGGATCTTATGCGGTATTTTATATTGTTATCTATACAATTTCATAAAAGAAGTCAAGATTTATATGTTCCACACGTGGAATTATACTATTTCAATTTTGTGTGTGTGACTCCTAGTTCATGAAGTTTCGGAGATCATACGGATGAAATTATCATACGTTACGTATCCTATTTTCTCTCTTATTCCATAGTGATCCAATCAATATTGATGAAATACATTATCCGATTCTTTTGGAGTCATAGACAAAAATATCATAGAGCATCAGCTTTGCTCACGAAAGAGGACTATTTTTCTGGTGAACAAGAATACTCCATATCTTGGGTATCAGCGCTTTGCATTAGTTATATGTTACTCAATTCATTAGAATGGGCATATAGTTTTGTTTAATGAGCCATACTTCAACTACTCAAATGAATTGAAACACATTAATGTACTCGATAGAAATGAAATAAAACTAAAATAACTAATATTTCCCTATTCTAAGCCATTATTGACTTTCATGCTTCATTTTCTCTCCATTATTTGGATATGTGTAGATTATGGTATCTGTACAATCATATTATGTGAGTCAAAGACCATCTGGTTTCACTCAGTGTCCACTTGGGAAATCTCTACATACATATTGAAATTTTAATTCGAATATCTAAATGACAATATTCAGTTTTACAGTCTGGTAGGCACTACATGTACCTTCTCTACTACAGATTTCCTACAACGGTGGTCAGATGGGAACCAAGCCCCTCCCACCTGTCTAAGTCATGACTCCTCTCTTGTGATTCAGCAGTCCCCCTTTCTCTATCTCCTTTGGAGAAACTAGCTGCGCAAACTCCAAACGTCTCACAGTTTCATTCTCCGCATCGCAACCCCCTTCAGCACCTTCTCTTAGATACTTAAAGAATGATTTATGATATATTAACTTCAAAATACAAATTTGAGAGAGAGGCAAAGCAAAGAAGAACTTCGCATAAAAAACTTGATAAAATTTTCCTTGCAAATTTCTCATGAACCCCCCTATAAATATGTGTGTGAACAGAATTTTTTTTCTCAAGTTTTTCTGAAGAGATCGGGGAATATATTAATTTATCATAAAATATTTAATAATCTTAAATAAATATTCTCACGGACACCCTCCATAGTGAAAATATTAGACGACTGGTCGATCTTTCGGGGCCAATCCAGTGAGAAGTGGAGAAAAAACCGCTGCCAAGTGCCTCAGCAGTATGCTTTCTCAAAGTATTGCAATTGAACTTCAATTTGCATCAATCACCACTCTTTGAGAAATCAAAATGAACCTCTAACTTATTTCCTCCACTCCATAGTAACGGTTGCTAAGGACGTAAACAACGGTTGCTATGGTAAATATCCGAGCTTCGGTGTTCTTACTACTTAGTCGTCAACAGTTCCGAAAATGGACCTCTAACTGACTTTTCCCATTCCATAGTAACGATTAATAAGGACGTAAACAACGGTTGCTATGGTAAATGTCGGAGCTTCGTTGTTCTTACTTCTTAGTCATCGACAGTTCCGAAAATGGATCTCCAACTGACTTTTCCCACTCCATAGTAACGGTTGCTATGGTAAATGTCGGAGCTTCGATGTTCTTACTTCTTAGTCATCAACAGTTCCAAAAATGGACCTCCAACTGACTTTTCCCACTCCATAGTAACGGTTGCTATGGTAAATGTCGGAGCTTCGATGTTCTTACTTCTTAGTCATCAACAGTTCCAAAAATGGACCTCCAACTGACTTTTTCCATTCCCTAGTTACGGTTGCAAGGGATATAAACAACGGTTGCTAGAGACATCAACAATGGTTTCTACGGGAAATGTCTCTTTGATTCTTATAGAATCCCATGAATATACAAAGCCAAATGATCATTTATCATGAATTATATGGGAACTTATCAAAAACACAATAGCAACGGTTGCCATGGAAATAAACAACGGATGCTGCTAAACAAGTTCACATCTTTCGGAGACCGACCTGTGTGCAAAATTTCAGGACGATCGGACTATTCCTTCTAAAGTCATCGTACGACAAAAAAAAACCGCTGCCAAGTGCCTTAGCAGTATGCTTTCTCAAAGAGGCTTCAACATCACCCACAAACGCGTCTCAAACCTGTATTTTCACCATTCCACTAGCGTAGATACTATCATTTATTTTCCAAAGATTACAAAAAAAATTATTTAATCAGTTCAATTCGTATTTTGTGACTGTGTAAAGTGTCGTTCTTTTTCAATTGACCAAACTTTGTCGCGAGGGTTGATGTCTGCCCGGGCTCTCTTATGATTTGATCAAATGCAAAAAAGCAAACGGTTCTAGGTTCTACACGATGCGAGATATTTGGACCTGCATAATTTTTCGATCAATTCATCTTGTGTGACTGTCATACGGTTTAATGGTGGTCAAAATCGATCCGGTCCGTATTTAGCACACTTGAAGACTCATTTTGATCATTTTCGAGGGCAAAAGACACCAAATTTTTCCGATTTTCTCTATAGCACGTTGAAAATACTGGAAACGAAACTTACATGAATTTTTTTACCCTTAGCAACGGTTGCTACGGCGGTGAACAACGGTTGCTAAGGAGCTAATTGGGAAGATTTTGTGTCCTTTGCCGTCAAAAATGATAGAAATAGGTCATTAATTAACAATTTCCAACCTTCGTAACGGTTGCTAGGGAGGTAAACAACGGTTGCTATGGGACAATTCAGTGTCCTTGGCCATCGAGTGTGACTTAAAACTGATTTTCCGGCTTGCCCCAATGAGCACTCATGAGGATTTGTAAGAAAACACGTTAGGAACGGTTTGCTAGGGAAATAACCAACGGATTTTGCTGAAAATTGATCTCGGGCTAGATCTTGCCACAACTAACCGGTGTGCAAAAATTTCAGCTAGATCGGACGATTCCTTCGAAAGTTATCCTAGACAAAAAGAAACAAAAAATTTTACACCTTAGCAACGGTTGCTAGAGAAATAAACAACGGATTTTGCTGAAAATTGAACTCGCCCGAGATTTTGCCGCGATTAACCTGTGTGCAAAATTTCAGGACGATCGGACCATTCCTTCGAGAGTTATCGTGGACGAAAAAAAACGGGACGCACATACACACACACATACACACACACACACACACATACATACATACAGACACTTTTGGATTTCCATGTTTTTCGACCCGTAGATCACGAAAATCGATGTCCCGAGGTCTGATTCGGTGGGCCGATTTTTGCCCCATTACAAAGCTTTCCCTTTGAGAAAGCAAAAAGTCAGTCTGAAGCTGAATTTTGTATCTCCACAGCAACGGTTGCTAAGTGAATAAACAATGGTTGTTCCAAAATGAATGTCTTATCGATTATCATCGATCGTCGAAAGAATTGGAGACCCATCGTGCATTGATGATGATTTAGGAGCTTTTATCAAAAACACGTTAGCAACGGTTGCTAGAGAAATAAAAAACGGATTTGGCTGAAAATTGGACTTGACCGAGATTTTGTAGCGACTAACCTGTGTGCAAAATTTCAGGACGATCGGACAATTTATTCGCAAGTTATAGTACGACAAAAAAGTGCACGTACGTACATACATACAGACATTTTCGGATTTCCATGTTTTTCGACCCGTAGATTACGAAAATCGAGATCCCGAAGTCCGATTCGGTGGTTCGAATTTTACCCCGTTACAAAGCTTTCTCTTTGATAAAGCGAAAAATCACAAACTCCACCACATAATGAGTTTTTGCAACGTTTCGCCAGCAAGAGCTACTGGTCTCATCAGGCAGTCTTGCATTACGAAATGCAGCAGTCGATGCAGCTGTTCTTGTGAAAGTATTGTGTATTTTGATAATGGCAGTGACAGCAGCCGCTTTCATAGCTGAATTTTATAATGTGAATTTATTCAAAACTGCCTGATGAGGCCAGTAGCTAGCAAAACGTTCCAAAAACTAATTATATGGTGGAGTTAGCAATTTTCTTTCTCCATTTTACATGTGTGTTTTTACGTTAACCCATTAAGTCCGGGATGGCGTCGAATTTGACTAAGTTTTCAACCTCATTTTTTTTTTATGTTATTCGGATGGGGGGAAAAATTTTTCATACATCATCTCTGACGTGAAATTTTATGATCTTTCGTATCTTTCATATGATCAAATATGCTATTGATTTTTATCTAACATCAATACAGAAAAAGTTATAAACAATTTTTTGCGAGATTTTCAACATGTAAAATTTTTAATTATCGAAAATTTCCATATGAAAGCGTGAAAATACACATCTTTTCATGGACTAAAACGTGGCTTCGAGTCCTGCACTAAAAGATAGGTGAGGTGCGGAATGATTGATTCAACATTGAGGTCCTCGAAATGGCGTCCGAACCAAAATTTTTTTTCAACTCTTTTTCAAACCTCAGTAGTTGGGCTATATTTCATGATACAGATAAACCACATGCACATTTCATAGTTTGAGACATCGCTGAATTCGAATTTGTTATTATTATTGCAAAATAATTTTGTTTAAACAATTTGTTTCAACAAAGTATTGCGAAATGAAGTTTTTTGGCAAAATTAATACCAGAATCCGATTCCTCAGACAAAAATACATCTGGTACGCTAATTTTAGTAATAATCCATCACCCCTGCGTATAGCCATAACCTCAAAAGTATGGCGGAAATATGGCGATTTCATCGATATTTTGCAAAACAAAAAATGCTATTCTATTCTACAAAAAAAATGGAAGAAAACTGACCCTAGCGATTTTTGCTTTCTCAAAGAGAAAGCTTTGTAATCGGGTAAAAATCGACCCATCGAATCGGACTTCGGGACCTCGATTTTCGTAATCTACGGGTCGAAAAACATGGAAATCCGAAAATGTGTGTATGTATGTTCGTACGTACGTACGTGCACTTTTTGTCGTACGATAACTCGAAGGAATTGTCCGATCGTCCTGAAATTTTGCACACAGGTTAGTCGCCGCAAAATCTCGGTCAAGTTAAATTTTCAGCCAAATCCGTTGTTTATTTCTCGAGCAACCGTTGCTAACGTGTTTTTGATAAAAGCTCCAAAAATCATCATCAATGCACGATGGGTTTCCAATTCTTTCGACGATCGATGAGAATCGATAAGACATTCATTTTGGAACAACCATTGTTCATTCTCCTAGCAACCGTTGCTATTCATCATCTTCAGACTGACTTTTTTTTGTCGTACGATAATTTTCGAAGGAATAGTTCGATCGTCCTGAAATTTTGCACACAGGTCGGTCTCCGGAAGATGTGAACTGAGTTCGGTGTTCGAGATCCATTTTTCGAACTGTTGATGACTAAGAAGTGAGAACATCGAAGCTCCGACATTTACCTTAGCAACCGTTACTATGGAGTGGGAAAAGTCTGTTGGAGGTCCATTTTCGGAACTGTTGATGACTAAGAAGTAAGAACATCGAAGCTCCGACATTTACCATAGCAACCGTTGTTTACGTCCTTATTAATCGTGACTATGGAGTGGAAAAAGTCATGAGAGGTCCATTTTCGGAACTGTTGACGACTAAGAAGTAAGAACACCGAATCTCGGATATTTACCATAGCAACCGTTACTATGGAGTGGAGGAAATGAGTTAGAGGTTCATTTTGCTTTCTCAAAGAGTGGCGATTAATGCAAGTTGAGGTTCAATTGCAATACTTTGAGAAAGCATACTGCTGAGGCACTTGGCAGCGGTTTTTGATTCGTCGCATAGTTTTTGAGTAAAAAATTTAGAAAGTTTGACGGCTAGTGGGCCGGATTCAAAATTCATAATTTTATGAATTTTTCACTCGTAAACTATGCGAAGAATCGAAAAAACACCAGGAACAGTTTCTATCTAATTTTCCACTTAAAATCTGAAAAAAATTTCTGTTTTGCAGAATGATGATTTAAAAATTTTTTTTTGAGGTTATGTCTAAACGCAGGGGTGATGGAGCTTAACGGACCTCGGATTCGAATTCAGCAGCCAAAAATACATATCAGTAGGGTGGTCCAGTCTCTGGTTCAATTTTTTATTTTTTTTTTGTGGAGCTGTGTAATTTGTTGATAACAATATGTCTATGATGATAATTACTAAAATTAGCGTACAAGATGTATTTTTGTCTAAAGAATCGGATTCTGGTATTAATTTTGCCAAAAAACTTCATTTTGCAATAATAATAACAAATTCGAATTCAGCGATGTATCAAACTATAAAATGTGCATGTGGTTTATCTGTATCATGAAATATAGCCCAACTACTGAGGTTTGAAAAAGAGTTGAAAAAAAATTTTGGTTCGGACGCCATTTCGAGGACCTCAATGTTGAATCAATCATTCCGCACCTCACCTATCTTTTAGTGCAGGACTCGAAGCCACGTTTTAGTCCATGAAAAGATGTGTATTTTCACGCTTTCATATGGAAATTTTCGATAATTAAAAATTTTACATGTTGAAAATCTCGCAAAAAATTGTTTATAACTTTTTCTGTATTGATGTTAGATAAAAATCAATAGCATATTTGATCATATGAAAGATACGAAAGATCATAAAATTTCACGTCAGAGATGATGTATGAAAAATTTTTCCCTATCCGAATAACATAAAAAAAAGAGGTTGAAAACTTAGTCAAATTCGACGCCATCTCGGACTTAATGGGTTAAGTTTGCTATACACACCCAAACAATGAGAAATATCCACTTTTCCACACTTAGAAATGGATTTCCTTATGGACATACTCTCAAATTAAAAGCTTTTAATTTTTCTCTACTTGGAAAAAATATACGATCGATCAATCGATACGAAATGTTTTGAATATGTATGTCGACGAGCAACAAATAGAAGCTAGACAGGTCCATGAAAAATCCAAGATATTATTTAATGATTCAAGTCCGTAACTATATGTATATGGGCAATTCTTTCATCTAGGACAATTTTGGTTGGAGAAAAAAAAGAAAATAAACTTGTAAGCACGTTCTTGGGAATTTTATATACGGTAGACGATACCCTGAAAATGAGTATCTCAAGTGGGTGCACGGTTTTTACATTTTGCTAAAGAAGTTACGAGTAAAAGACTGGAAAAATATATTTTTTGTCAGGAAATTAATTAATCTGTCAATATATCGAGTCTTCAAACATATAGAGCAAATATAAGTATGAATATTTATTATACATATATATGGGTCATTCTTCCAATTATGTGCCAAGTTTGTACCTCGGGTTCACCGAATATTTCAATTTATTTTATGTTATACGTGATCATAAACGCGCATTTCACGCATCGATTTCCGTACGTGAAATGCGATTTCACGCACCAGTGCTTCAGCCCACTTTTCTAGCACTTGTGCGTGAAATTGCTACAGGCGACTCGTGCAGGCTTGTCATACTGGTGCGTGAGATCGCATTCCAGGCACTAGTTGCATAATATACTATTTTTTATTCTATAAACCAAAAGAAGGTAGTGTTATGACCCAACCTCGCCCCGCCCAAAATTTTAATTTTTTCCACCGATTTCCCCGACCACAATAAAGATCCAGCTTTCGTCGTGCCCTCCGCCCCACACGAGTCCAACAACGACGCGAGCAGCTTAGCTGTTCGACAGTGTAGAGAGACGATAATTGAACGAATGAGTATAACGAATGAGAGAGATACGGCGCACGGTAATCAAGACGCGCTGCGTTATCACCTGCTGGCGATGACTGCATTACCCTCCGTCGTGCATCTCGTGAATGAAGCATGGCCAGGGCGTGGCATATTAAATAATGAGTTTTAAATTTATGTTTTATTCTAGATTTTACAATGAGCGGGCTAGCCTAGCCGATAAGAAGTATAATAACTAATTAGCCTTCAGGCATAAGTAGTTGCACGAGCATCTTGCAAGGGTCTTGATTGAATGTTTGATTAATCGAATCAATTCAATACATACACGGATAATGCATTCCCGAAATTCCGATCAGACTAACTCACACATAATCATGACCAATGCAACATGTTCACGCGGCTTATTCATTTCCATTTTAATTTTTTTGTCGTATATAAAATCGTGCTCAGAAATAGTGGATCCATCAATATTACACGTCGTATATTGTTATATTGCCAAAAAAAGGGGTCTATAATCAGGCATCATACACCATCGATCAAGAGCTCATGACTCGAGATCATTATAACCGATGATTTATACATTCCTAAACAATAGAACTTTAAAATAATAGAACCGAACAACCCCTCATCAAGAAAATTCATCAGGCACAATCATATATGCATGTTTGTTAATCATTATTACAAATAAGTGAATTATGTAATATACGAGTTATATAAGAGTATATCTGGGCAATTCTACCAACTAGGGCGATTTTGCTTAAAAAAAAAATGAAAATGAATTTGAAAGCACGTTCTTGAAAATTTTATATGTGGTAGAGGATACCCCGAGAGTGAGTATTCCAAGTGTGTGTACGACTTTCACATACTGCTAAATAGTTATCGAACAATCTATATATGTACTCTTCACACATATATACCAACAAATATATGCAACTAATAAAACAAATGAGACAGAGACAGTTTTTTGAGATACAGTCCGTTTGAGGTTTTTTTATGCAAAATAAAAATTTTCAAAAACTACTTTTGCCATCGCTGAGGGAAATATGCATTAATAACATATTCCACATTATTTCGATATTCATTTTATATAGTCCAAAACGAGTGACGAAAATGGGAAGATTTAGTATCATCGCACCGGCCGGAAAAGAATTAACGTGAAACACCCCATATAGACAAAATATAACTTCAGCATTCACTGAAAGATCTGATCTGATGAAGCATCTTCATCAGAACCTGAATAAGAATTCACAAGGCTTGTTGTTTGATTTTAACATTGTTTCTGAGTGTGCTACGAGAAAAACGAGTTTAAACTAATCATGTTCTTAATTTTCAACATAATTCAAGTTACACGTTGTACATATCAATATCACAATTAAATTTTCCAATTTTCGAGGGAAAATTTTTCGTATTTAGTGTTGTTTTTTCATTTCCAGCTATTGGGCATCAAAAAAAATCATACCAGACAAAATCGTCCTAGTTGGTAGAATTGCCCATTTATACATTTTTTATTGCGCAGTAGAATTAAGAAATGTAGTCCCTGCCGCCACGTTGTTACTCCGCGCCTCATCCGAAGCTATGACCATACAAGGAGCTATTCGTCCACTCGGATAGTGTCGCGGCACCTTCGAGGAGCGTTCCGCGACCCTATCTCAGTGACGTCACGGAGAGGATAAGAGAGCGAGCTGCGGCCGGCCGCGGCAGAATTTCACCCGCCACAGATTGCAACAGACGTTTGCAGCGCACATCCTAACGTACAAGTATCTACCGCGGAATTATCGGGTAACGCCCGAGAATCCGACGTTAAGAGAGATTAACGGACGACTCGTGCGTTTGTTAAGAAGAAAGTCGTATGTTAAACATGCAAAAACGTTCGTTAACATACAAATTTCGTATTATTTTGTCACACACTTGAATATTGTCTATAACATATTTTTGCACGATTTCACGAGTTATTCGCGCGTATTCCTCTTTTTACGTGCATGATTGAAATCATTATCTAAATTATTTCGTGCGCGAAGCGATTGATGAACAACTTGTGCGTGTGTGAAAAAAAAATTCTTATGCGAACTTTCCAATTCTATTCTTTAATATTGGTTCTATACTCGTTTTCACATTTTTATATGAATGAAATAGAATTTTATAGAAGCGATATGTTTTTTTATAGATCTTTATCGCTATTATCTTCACTTTTCGGTTCTGCCCTCTTTCTGAATGGGACGAGAATGGGTGAGGTTTATATATTTTGATATCCTTACTCATTTTCCCGCATGAACTCTCGTTTTGGCGCGTAACTCATTTCCTGTTTTCTGCTGGTTGTAGACGTCGTGATACAGGATGCGCGCGTCGATCCATGACGCGCTTATTTGAATATACTTATATCAATACGCTACACATATTGATTCTCGATCGATAAGTTGTACCACCCAGTCGGTAACTAAATCTTTTTTATATATGGAAACTCTGTGCATCTGACCCGACCCTCACAAATTCCTGAAATTATAATAGTTGATCAAGTATTTAAACTAGAAATGTATAGAAGTTGCATGAAATGACGTTTATATTATTGTTTGGTACCTACACTACTGAAAGTTCGTAGGTACATCTCAAGGGAGATCCCAGGTGAGATATCAGGTGAGTTCTCACCTGCGATAAACCTGAAAATTTTCAGTAGTGTAAGTAGCAAGTCATAATATAATTCGTCAATTCATCCAAATTCTATATCGACCCCAAATTGTACATGTTAGTCCTGTTCATTCTAATGTACAATCTGATGCATTTAAGAATAAAAATGATTTCTGAAAACTCACCTGAATTCTCACCTGAGATTTCACCTGAGATCTCACCTGAGACAAAGCTGAAAATTTTTAGTAGTGTTGGTACTGTGACGTAATGCAAGCGCATTACGTTATTTTTATGTTTACGGCATTTTTGGAAATATGCCTTATAATCTATGATATGCGAATATAAATTCAGCTTAAACCATTTGTAATGTTCGTGGGAATTCCTTAATTTTTCGAAAAGCATCATTTAACACTTAAGTAAAAATGCATTCATAAAGTGGATGTGCACCGCTGATTAAAAAATATCATATTGAAAATCAATAGAAAACGACCCGGTAATCTTCTCCCATGTCATGCGTTATCAAAGCTCCTCCATTTTTTTATTGATTTTGAATTTGCAATTGTATTGTTCTTGATGAAGAGCGTCATTCGTTCGACTAGGCTCGAAGGGTCAGCACCTCTCTTTATACGGACTTGGTCTCCGTTGGGATTTAGTCTCCCGTAGCTGTTAACACGCACTCTTGGAGTGGCCTTCATTTTATTGGAAACTTATCTTACTTAAGAGAATTTATCAACAAATAAACGACAAAAACAGTAAGTTTTATTTTATTTATTTCTGTTGTCACTGGCTCATGCCCATTAATAACAATTGTAATTATTAATAACTAAAGGGGACACGAGAGAGTGCAATCTCGCCCGGCGCTGATGCTGGGCGAGTTCTCAGAGTCGTGGGTAGGAATTCAGGTGGTGAATCGGGGCCACAGAAACGCGCACACATAAAAGAATAATGCTTCATTAGCAATCAATCGGGGTACAAGTACTGGGGTGACGCGGCGCGGTCGAATGAGAGAGAGAGAGAGAGCAACGCGTGGAAACCAACCTTGGTGTTGCTCGCTGTACGTGAGGACGGCGGCGTGGAGCTGTTGTCCGCGCTCGGGAAAATGCCGGCGTTCCGGAGCCGGGGAAGCTGGCGCTGGGTACGTGGGCCTCGTCTCGGCCATGGCGCGGGAAGGCTGCTCGTGGTGTCGGCGCTATTGCCTGACACGTAGACACGGGGCACAGCACAGCACGTAGCGCGGTCGCACGGAGAAAATCACGGGGAAGTCGCGTAAGGGACAAGGGCTAATTGCTGCTGTCGCGCTCGCGCTTGGGCACACACTGATTATCCGCGCGCGGCACCTGTAACTGCCGCGCCGCGGTGTTGATGTCGCGATCTCTGTGTCTCTCTCACTCTTACCTTATGCTTCGCCGGCGCTATGTATAAGACTGTAAGGGCAACTCAAGCCCTTAGCATAAAAATATGCAATGATGCTCAATAATTATTGGTTGATCGGAGCATGAAAGTATTAGTCATAAGATTGCGTACGTATATGCGCCTGCACGCGCGTGACGCGGTATACATGAATCGTCGGGTAGATTCAAAACGTATATATATAGATATATCTAACCGTATGCGAAAAATAGGAAAATGTAAATGATAATGAAATGATGCGTAGAATGATGAAAAATCGTATTATGCGAACATACGGCTCGAGACGCAGTTATTACGGGATCAGTAGAAAAAGAGCGAACTATCCAGACATACCAGATACTTCGCTATACGAGTCAACAAATTACGCGATCTGTTAACTGCATTCCTGGCGTAGTTTATTGTGCAAAAATATGATTCAAGCTAAATTCGAGATTGCCTAAGTAACATTGAGACCCTTATGTGGAGATATGCGTATGAGGCGTAACGTATCATGTGATAACGTAATTTGTTTATTGTTGATTATTTTTATATTATATTTTTCACAAAAACGTTACAATAGACATTAGTCTATGATCTCTAAAATCAAATACAAGTTGAAATATGAAAAAGGAATTATTACATCGCGAAAACAATGTTAACAGCGTATTGATTAATTATGTTAACATGAATTGTACCATTGATTTATTACGAAATGAAAAACGGTTTGCGGGTATGTTAAGAGAACTCATGCCTTGATTGTCTAATGTTGAGCTTTTATTAAATATAGATGAGGATATCCAAAAATTATAAACAATTAGTTGATTGTTATAAATTATTTAACTTGACAAAAATATCTCGACATTAGGCAGTTGGCATTATTCTCAGACTTTGATAAGCAGCGAACCCGCGTATGTAGCAACAATAGTTAATGCATAATTAGAGTTAACAATTTATCGAATTTAGCGAAACTCATAAAAAACGAACTATGAGAGCAAATGTAAATATCTCCATTATAGACAAATAAGGAAACAAAGTGTGGGCGCACACTGTGACGTTTATCGGCGTTCAGCAAATAAGTAAGCTAAAAAACGAGTTAACGCAATCCCTGCGAAGGTGCGTTAGACTATATAAAGGGCCGCGCGTCCTCAATCATGGCATTCTATCGCGAGCATCGGAAGAGCGCGTATCGGAATACGATCGTCTCCGCGTGTACATAACATCATGTATTGCGAGCGGCCGCGAATCTTATACTTGCGCGTTAATTGTAACATTTTTGTAAATAGATTTTCGTAGTATTCAATAAACGAGTAACTTTATTTTTAATCAATCTTTTCGTAATCATTTACCAAGTCCGAACCATATTAAAATCACAGACGCTTAACCACATGTTGGCAGTAGCGTTTTACAATCACTCACTTGCGAAGCATCTAACCTCTTGTAGGAAGTGATGCTGCATTTGAGTGCATTACACACACATATTAGCCGGCTGGCCTAACCACACGTTGGAAGGGGCCAAGCTAGGTGACACGGCTGTTAAACCAAGCGTTGTGGTTCATTGCCCAATGCCGGTGTTTTCATGCCAAATACGCGATTTTTACACTTACAAATCTTAATACACACACATACAATCTACGTAAGTGGGTGTCCTGTACGAAATCCTGCAACTTTAATTCGATGAATCCAAGACATGGCAATTTCTTTAAAAGATGATGTTTTATAAAATATTGATATACCGTGAGTATATCTGGCGACCGTGAAAAAAATGCCAAAACGCACCTAACACCGATAGGTACGTTACAACTGGCGACCGTGACAGGACACTCACTTATAAATTCGGGTAAAATAATACAATGGTTCGGACACGTATTCAAATTGAAGCCGAAAAGGCACTTGATAAGTAATTTTTAGAATTTGAGGAAGAATTGATTAAAGAAAAAGGCTCAAGAGCGATTTCTCGAGCTGCACTAAAACGTTCCGAATGGGAAAAACTTGTTTATACTCGTGTTAAAGAAATTGGTTCAGATATTAATCAGCACGATGATCGAATTCAATTTCTTGAAGAGGCCGAGAAATCGTTCGAAAATAAATTAAAAGAACATGTAACCGATAGCAATAAGACACACGTACGGTTTGATGAACAAATCGAAGCGCTCACCGATCAACTCACGCGCATAAAAGCGAATAATGAAGAATTATCGGACGCGTTAGAAGATTTATGGAAACAGAATGACGACGAAACGCCGCGCAACGATAAAAACAGCGATGAAGAATGAAAGAAATTTTCAACGCTTATGCAGAGTTTTCGTGCGCAGTTAAAAAACGAAATTTACTCAGAATTAAAAGAAGAACTGCAATGCGATATGCGTAAAATATCTGATAAAATGCAAGAACTGGCCGAGAAATGCGAGTCTCTTCAAGACGACATTAATGCGATAATGCATAAAAGTCACCTTGTTCGTAACGAACAAAATGAAGAATGCGCGGATTTAATTCAACGCATTAATGAAACAGCGCAGCGTCAAGAAGAAGCAGATACGCGTCTCACCAAGTCGATCGAAGAATTGAAAAATCGATCAGCGCCGGTACCGAATAATACGCCACATCACGAGAGATCGCGGAATTTGCGTTTCGAAGTACCAAATTTCAAAGGACTCGAAAACGAACGTCCCGTGAAATTCTTAACAGAATTAAAAAAGTACATAACCGTCACGAATCCCGAACCCACCGAAATGTTAATGATAATTTCGCAAGCGTTACAAGGCGAAGCGCGTGAGTGGTGGTATTTACAAGAAGCAGAAATCGCGGATATTGATGAATTTGAGGCAAGATTCCGAGATCGCTATTGGAATTGGCGATTACAAAGGAATGCCTTGCGTAAAATAGAACTGGGTAGCTATGACCCAAGAAGAAATTTGTCTCGAGTAAGCTACGCCACATACGTTTTTGGTTTGGCTAAGGAACTTGATGCTGACTATAGTGATGAAGATTTGATAAGAAAGTTGAGCGATCATTTCCATCGCGACATACGTTACGCTATCCTGGGACAGGATATGTGAAAAAAATGCGTTATTCAAGATCTTGGCTGAATTTGATCAAGAAACAGAGCGTCAAAAGGCGTATGCTCAAAAACAGAGCGCAAATAATAATCCTCCGACTGAACAATCAAAATATACGAATAAAAGTCATCAGAATCCGAATTATACGGTGCGGTCAATGCAACTCAATACAGATTCGGAAAAGAAAAAGAAACAGTCGAAACAAGAAAAAAGCGAACACGAAAAAATGGTCAATTTGACCATTGAAAAATGCAAAGTAAGCTGCTTGGTGGATACTGGTAGTGAAATATCAGCAATATCCGAAGAATTCTTCGAAAAAAATCGTGTATACTTTCAAAATTGTAAAATGTTACCAATTGCGGGCAAAGTGATTAAAGGCGCCGTCGGCACAAAATCGGCACGGTTGAAATACCAAATAATGATCAATACGACTTTCGATAATCTCACTGCATCAATTATATACATAATTGTTCCTAAACTAATTAAAGATTGTATACTGGGCTATGATTCATATAAAAATCTAGGCATGATTATGGATTCCCGGTCGAATGAAATTGATTTAAGAATTGACCAAAAAGACGGAGTTATTCCATACGTAGATACGTATTTGTTCAAAGAAGAATATAATTCATTGTCTTTACAAATAGAAGATTCAATCATCGAACTCGCTACAATAGAGTCGACACAAGACGAAGACTTCTGTAACAGACTAGAATATTCACATTTGACTCAAGATACTGAATCGCACATTGATATAACGCGACAGGAAATTCTTGAGAAAATCGAAGAATGCGATGGATTAGATGAGACACAGCGATCTCAACTCTTTTCTCTTTTATGGAACAATCGCCAAATATTTAAAAAAAGACCTGGGTTAATTAATTCATATGTTCATAAACTAGAACTAAAAGATACACGCCCATTCTTCGCGAAACAATATGGAATACCGATCAATTATCGAGAAAAAGTGAGAGAAAAACTCGATGAAATGATCAAATTCGGTATTATTCGCAGATCAAATACACCGTATATTAATGCAATTACTGTTGTAATAAAAAAGGATGGATCAATTAGATTATGTTTGGATGCAAGGAAATTAAACGAAAGACTCGTCGATGATCATGAATCACCTCCTGGTGTCGAAGATTTTTTGAAACTTGCAATGAAAATTGGTTGCATATCTAGTATCGATATGACTAGTAGTTTCTGGCAAATCCCTCTGGCCGAAGAAAGTAGAAAATACACAGGATTCAAAGTGGATGGATTAGTATATGAATTTTGCGTTGCAGCGTTTGGGATAAAAACGAGCAGTGCGGCGTTAATCCGCGGATCGGATACTGTAATACGTGATTTTTATCAATTTTTACTGGCATTCGTCGATGATTTATTATTATCGAAAGATTACAGTACACATATGGAACATTACATTGTGAATTCAGCATCTGTCTATGATGAAGCTGCGTATCTATTCCTATTCTAGAGAATACTAGTGAGATTGATTCAAGAATAGAGAAAAAATATACATTGATATAAAAATATTTGAGTATCCTTTAATTTAATTTAACTTACGAGTGAATAACATTTAGTGATGATTGGTGCTTTTTTACTTAATTACTCAGAAGAAATTAGTTCTGAGTAATTCAAAAATTTTCTAAAGCCTTGTTTACGTTGATGTGCATGTAAAATCGCATTAGCCAATGAATGTGATTTTAAGTCCATATTCTTCTTTACTCTTAACGAACATGAGTAACTGAATCTATGAAGATGCATTTTTAAATTTAAGGGGCATAATCAGTTGTATTCAACGATGGCTCCTAGGAAACGTACTATCTTTATCGATTTTATCGTACATTCGTGGATTTCAATCTCAATTGATTTTGGCTGGATATTTATGAAAAATAATGGGATTAGAACGCCATCTAGGTGCCCCTCTCGTGCATTAGAAATTCAATGAATGATAAAAGTAGCACTGTATAGTGTCACTGGCTCATGCACATTAATAATCAATATTATTAATAACAATAGAAGAGGACACGAGAGAGGGCAATCTCGCTCGGCGCTAGTGCTGGGTGAGTTCTCAGAGTCGTGTGGTTCTAGAATTCGGGTGGTGAATAGGGGCCACAGAGAACGCTCTCGTAATAAAATAAGAGTTTATTGACTAGCAAAGGGGTACATGATCTTAGGGAGGGACGCGGCGCGGTCGAGTGAGAGAGAGAGCTACGTGGAGAGATCAACATTGTTATAGCTGCTCGAATAGGGAAAGCCGTCGGAGTCTGCACTCTGGAAAATGCCGTCGGTCGGTGTCCGGGCCTGATATCCGGTGTTGATATCGCGATCTCTCTGCGCGCGGTAAGTACCAACCGCACATGTCCTGTCGACTGATCTACCGTATTTGAACATTTACTGCCGCAAACCTGCCTTCGGGCGCTATTGTTTCAACTTCCTTGCAAGCGCCCTAATGCAAGTCGTCGCAGTATCCCACTATCTCGCTGTGTAATTCGACTTGCTGAAACTATTCCAGCCGCTATCAATCGTCATCCTGAAAGCGAGGTTAGTCAGCTAATCGCGACAGTACAGGTACGTTCCCTCTTCCGATTCATCTTGCGCGGGCGGTATACACATGCCACCAGGAAAACTAAACACCTGCGCTGTGTGTAAGGTAACAATTGCCGCGCCAGGTGTGATGTTGAGAGCGGCAGCAGAAAGCCGTTCACTTGCGCAGTCATCCTCACCCGCCAACTTCGGCGTGTGAGCGCGACCGGCTGTGATTCCCCGCTCCGCGCGCGCTCGCTGGCTTTGGGCAGTGCTGGCGCTGTGGCGCGCGGGGTCCTCCTGCGCTCATCAACGCCGGCTGCAGCGCGCAGAGCACCCTGCGCTACGAACTCGAGCACGAAAATTCAAATTTGAAATTGACATCTCTTCTGGAAACACAACTCCATGACAACAAAGATAACTCCGTAACATGCGGCCGCAATATTAGTATAAGTAATAGTAGTAGTTGTCTAAATTAGTAGAAGCATCGAACGCGAAAGGTACAGTGCTGTCAGCCATTGTCAGCCTCACCGAGGGCACTCAAAAACTGATTGAGCGGGAATGAGCGGGACAACGGTTGCTCATCTCTGACCGGCTTGAATCCAACTGGAATCCAGTCAAAATCCTGCTGGAATCCAGTGCATATCTAGCTGGAAATCCAGTCGATTTTTTTCAACAGCGAATAGCTTCAGCTTCGGCGAGAGGCTCCACCGAAGTTGAAAATTGACTAATAAATGAGGAGCCGAATTCTGTCGTGGCCTCGGGGAGACTGAGAGCGGGTTTCCACAATTTTAACTCACTTAGAGCTCACATTGATCAAGTCCGCCAGTTTCTGAGTAAGAATCCGTCCTATCACCACCACAGTATTGCGGAGTCCTGGCTGCGTCCCGACGTTCCAGATGACGTTGTTCAGATCCCCAATTATTAACAATTATAAACTGATCAGAAATGACCGTAACACGAATGGCGATGGGGTTGCATTATAAGTCCGGGATTTTTACAAGGTTGAACTTCTTTCATCGTCTAACACCTCAGGACCAGGTAAACCCGGCATACCTGAGTACCTCTTATGCTCATCACAGTACGGCAACTCCCAACCAATTCTTGCTGCGGTCATTTACAAACCACCACACATCGCCTTCACTAAAGACCCTTCTTTCATCAATGATTTAACATCACACTGTTTCGACTACAGTCATAAAGTTGTGATGGGCGATCTGAATGCCGATCTTCTTTCAGACGGTGATGATCCAAAATTTGTTCGTGAATTATCGGAAGAACTGTCGTTGCGTCTGATTCAGCACGGGGCTATGCATCTAACCGCAAGGTCTCGCACATGGATAGACGTTATGATGGTGGACGATAACGACAAGGAGCTCGCGAGCAGCGCAGCTCCCCGCGAACGCGTAGCGTAATGATATCTATCGACAGAAGTATTTTTTATTGAGATCCAACCACGCGGGATCTAGTGTTTATTGTAGTTTGTAGATTTTGGGAAAACACAATAAAGGTTTAGTGCTAGTGCACTTAAAGAGGGTTGATTCGTAAGACCCTCTCTCCACCTCAAATATCCACCCGCGCCGATACGGATATACGGCCCACTGCGCCATTGTGACTCAGCTGCCACGCTGCCAAGTTCCAGCCAAGGACAACCAGGCGCTGGACAGATTAGGAATATGCAAGTGACTGAGCGGTCTTACATATGAAACACAGATCGCAGCACTTCTCCGCAGACAACATTTCCGCCTATTCAGGGGTATTTTGCCGTCTCGCCCCTCGGAATAACGGTCGGACCTTAACACCTACAATTTTCTGAATTTTTCCGGATTTTTTAGATGTCGTTTTAACGTAGAGGTAAAAATGAAGTTATGCCGAAATTTTCCGGGAACAGTCCCTAATTACGATTTTTTTTAACAATTTTAGTATGTCACATTCATGCTTCGAAATCTTACGGAAAATGTTTATCAAATAGATCAAAATCAAAAACTACCCAAAATTGTGATAAGACATCAAAAAGTATATCCGCCTGGAAACTATTGTTTATTGATCCTCAGTTCCAATATATTTTCAAAAACATAAAACACCTAACACTTATAAAACATCAAAAATTTACCTATAGCAACAGAAATGTGCCCAAATACGTGTATTTTTATCAGAAAAGGGTAAAGGGTTAAGTTGATATTTTTAGTATACAACAGTGTGTGTGAACATTTTACCCATAAAATAATCCATTTTGGGTGTAATAACGAAGAATACACTTAGAAATAGAACTGCAAAGTTTGAATGGAGGAACACTAGTCTATGATACTAGATATGATCATGTTAGAAGGAGCATATAAGGTTCTATGGCAATATTCTTAAGTATGTCAGAAGAATCATAACTCAATGGATACACCACGATTTCCAGGGTTGTGTTGAAAGGACTAGACAAAAAATTTCAAACGTCGTAGAAATGGAAGATATCTAAGAATAAACATGTTTATCCAGTAATGTATATTTATCAACATATATAACAAAATATGAGTTTCGATCCGAAACTATACTGAGTCGTTGGATGTAGAAAGGCATTTACAAGGTAATGCACTCAAGTTTGCCGAGAGAAATATTCTATCAAAGACAAGTTTATCAGTTTTATAAACTAGAGTTCAAGCCCCATATTGATAAGAAAACTACGAAATTTTTCCACGAGATTCATATGGTAAGAACCCATCTGACTAGCAACATCAGTTAATTTTTCATTCTGGAAACGGAATGCAATTACCAGAAGACTGTCAGTCATATTTTGTTCCGTGACGACTTCGGTTACTCTATTAGAACTCGTTTTCATTGAAATTTGTGCATTTCGAATTGGATCAATAATTTCAGCTTTATAGAAAGAGAATCGTTTATAAGAATTGTTCAAAGCAAGAAGAGACCAAACAAGGAATCGTCTATAGTACCATAAACTTTCATGACTAGGAAAAATGTTGATCAATGCCTCATTAATCATGCAATCTTCAACCCAGTATGAAAGATTGATCAATGTCTGTTGAAATGTCACTTCACAAAATGTTGTAGCATGAACTCCATGTAGAAGATCCAAAATTTCTCCATGAGAATCATTATTCAAGAGGACAGTATCATTACAACCCCTTGTAACAGTTGAAACGAACTCAGAAATGATTTTTCGACGTTCCATCCAAATCTTCGAAGAATGTCTTGGATTTTTTCTATCATAATTTCGTACAAGTAATCTTTTCATCAGCGTCTGTCGGTAAGAAAGTCCACTGTAGTCTGAAACATGACAATAACACCACTTTGTAGATTCTTCCCATTCATGCTCTAAAACTTGACTGAATGAGCCGACGAATAATAATTCTATCATAGAAATCATACTCTCCCGATGATCCCAAGCATAACAATTATTTTTATATTTATCAGCTGCAATCGAGGCAACCTGAATTTCTTTTCGGAGTAAAAATTCTGTTTCGTGGGTATATTTTTCATTTATCGTCAATATATAGTTGAATATCCAACGTCGATAAGAAAATGTTTCAAAACACTTCGCCTTGTGATAAAGAATGATATCAACAAAGCGTAACTCTTCTATAGGATCTAATCTACCACTTCGTATGAACTCTCTCCTCATATTCCAAAAAGAAGAAACCTCTGGATTCAATAAAAGTGCTCCTAGAAGCCATCGTAAAATCACGGCAGGCTCTTCTCGCCGACTTTCATTTCGCTTCAGGTAGAACAAACGATTGTAAACGTAACAATAAAGTGGCTGAATACACCATGATGCTAGACCCAATGCATTTCCATCATGGCATACTGGTGATTTATTATCATTTCCTTCAGACTGAACAATTTCAAAACTGATTCTGAAACAAAGTTTAAATTTTCCCATCATTAAAGAAACTCGATGAAATAAAATTGCGAATTACTGAATGAAACATAATTGAATATTTTAGAATTGATGTGATTACACAAATCATGAATACATTGTTAGAAATACTTGTAGATTCCAAACATGAATATTGGAATGTATATTTTATGGCCTTTTGTACTCAGGGACTCAGGGACTCGGGATCGTTGTTAACTCACATCGATAAGTTCATGGGTTATGAACCGAGCACCAGCCGCATAAAAATAACGCTCGTTGAGCCAATTGTAGTATGTGGGGGGGAGGAGATTATGTAGTTAAAGTCATACGTAACGCATCGCGTTTCGTCTTCAGCGAGAGAGGTTATAGAGTCACTGGTGGAAAGCTTGATCAGCTAGATAAGTTTCTGATCAACTGCATGTGAATGAACCCATTTATGCTTGAAACACCTAAAACTTTTGTCTGGAAGATAAATTATCCAACTACGTATCGCGTATGGCGGATATAAGGAATGAAAAATCAAAATTGTCATATGAGGATAATGCTGCGAATCCTGGAGACGTAGCCTTGAATTTTAGTTTTTTTCCCGACTGATGTGGGATGATCAACGATGTGGCGGGTCAGAAGGAGTTTTTAAGGGGTACGTTATCTATAATTCAGAACTGGGTGACGGTAATTTTGTATTACAGTATGGCTTCAGGTATAAAAAGTTACAGAAATAATCAAATTTTGTTTGGATAATCATTACTATCACGACCTTCTGTATAATTGAGCACCGAAATAATTGCAAAAAGTATTTAATTGAAAATGTACCTCAAATTTACAAGTATCACCCTTTTAAAATTTCATTTATCTTTTTTTTCGGCAAAGAGACATTTACGATGTCCCTCTCTCTGTCTCTCTCTGATTCTTACTACATGCGAAAAAGATCCGAGGCCCGAAAAGCAGGAAAGTAGCCTTTCCTTCGCACCCGTCGTCTACTTACGGCGACAGACGACAGCCCTCGCTTTGCAGGAGATCCCCTGCTACGAGATTTATTGGCCTCGGCGAAGCATCTTAAAGTCACTGCCAGCTTTCCTCATATATGGTTATGTTTTCACTCTCCATTCTCCAAATTCGTGATAGTTACGATCTTTAAGGGCCAATCCGTGATATGGAGTTCAAATGAAAACTCCATATATATATATATATATATATATATATTCAGCGACGTTTCGCCAGCTTGGTTTGCTGGCCTCATCAGGCTATTTATTATCACAAAACAAAACAACAGTAGTTATTATAAACACCATTTACATATCTTTCATCAAGAGCAAACAATTTTTCTCACCAGTGTAAAATTAATTAATCCATTCTTAAAAATTAGGGAGTGGAAGGAACTGACTTCCACTGCCACAGTAAAAATTATATCTGCGAGCAAGAGTTAACCAACGTGATCTTATATAGAATCACCGGTGCTAGGACGTTTGTTGTGGAAAAAGGTCATTGACCTTCCTGTACGTATGGCTGAGTGACTGTGTGTCTTCTTTTCTGTTAAGTGTATGTTTATATATGTTAAGTGTATGTTATATAAACAAGTCTCTTATTATAATTCTTTTCTCTAACCAAAATTTTAACATGATTCCAATCGAAAATATCCTTCCTGTAGCACGTCATATTGTTAAGAACAGTACCCATAGTTTTGATTGGAATAATGTTAAAATTTTGGTTAGAGAAAAGAATTATAATAAGAGACATGTTTCCGAGATGCTTCATATTTACATGTATAGACATATATCACGAATTGGCCCTCAAAGATCGTAACTATCACAAGCTTTCCTCATATTTCGGAGTTTAGTTCTCGGCTACAGATAGCGTGAAAGAGGATAATAATTCAAACGAACTTCTGCGACTTGAAAAAAAAAAAAAAAAAAAAAAAAATTGAAAACCCAATATGATTAAAATGATTTTAACCGATGTGGCATTCCTAAAAATCAACGAAAAATTAATTCTTTTGCTGGAGCGATTCAAGTATTCAAAAATATTGAGTACTTGAATAGCTGGTAAATAAGATGTTTCTATTTTTTATTTCCACAATACATTCAATACTTTCATTACTTAAATTGATTTCTGCTATGTATTTGCTGGGTGCATGACATGCAGCGCCAGTCATGGTGGCGAAAACTGGTGGCGAAAAGTCAGTACCCCCGTTTAAGCTTTTAACCCATATCCTCTCAACAAAAATAGTGTTTAATCACAGTTAATATTTGTATTACAATAACGCATGATAGATTATTGTACCATGGATATGATAATAAAAACTGGGTTTGAAAAAGTAACCCACTCAATAAATTTCAATCCTGGAGGCGTAATAAAAAGTAAAAAACTAGTAAAAAGTAATCACGTTATCACCGCCGTATTTATTAATCATGATTAATACTGTAATGGCCTTAGGGCCTAGGGCATGATAACAAATGCGCGCACGAAGTGGTGAAACTCGTGTGCGCGGAAATGGGATCTTTGGCAGGAATAGCGTGGCAAATAAAGGCAACAATGGTTCTGACGAACACAACGTTTATTTACTAAGATAAAGGGGAAGATGCCATACAGAGGCGTCGAGCCTCGGGTCGCGTCTCGCGGGCCGGAGCGAGAGAGAGCATGAAGACGTGTTGGCCGGGAGAGAGAGAGAGATGTCGATCGTGCGGCACTTACTCGGCGACGTGCTCCGGCGCTTTACTCGGCTCGTCCTCGGTTCGGCCTCGGCGTGCGGTAGCGAGTGGGATCTCGTGAGGGGATGTCCGCTGGCGTCCTCGGGGCCGCGATATCCCGGGCGGTCTCGTTGTCTCGAGGGCTCGTGGTATCGCGCGCGAGGGCCGGCAATGAACTCAATACTTCCGCCGCACGCTCGGCCGGCCGAGCTCACTTTGGCCGTCTTCGGCTGACGTCACGCGGCGCGAGGATTGAATCACGTTCGCGACGCGGTCTCTCTCTCTTACTTTATCGGCAGCGCTGGCTCTCTCGCTGGACGCTGAAACATAACTAATATTTACAAACAATACAATATTGTAGAGAGAGATATCACAGGGCCTGGCAATGTAATTGTCCGCCCGTGACAACGTTCTAAAGTACAAGAAATCAGGATCGATGGGATCAGTTTTCTGATACGCAAAAAAAGCTACATAAGAAAAGTAATGTACAGTACTTATACTTCAATGGTGATATAGTTGATTTAAAATCAAGTTCAAAGTATTATACACAGTGTCAAGTTCAAATGTATGTGACTGGTTTAACTGTTTGTGATTTGTATGTTTATTCGCCTTTAGGCAGTAGTTGTATTGAAGTACACAAAATGATAATTTTTTAAAATCACTTATTCCTATTTGCAAATTCTTTTATTTCAAATACTTTTTGAAAGCTGTTTATACTAACTGCAATCACCGTAGTTGTCCAGAAATCGATGGAAATAATGAATGTTTCCCATTCATCCAGAGTTTATGGTGTTATGGGCTTATGGTTTTATTCGGTTATGGGTTTAGAGGTTTTAGACGTTTACTGTACAAGTTATACAGTTATAAAAATTAAAATGTCCTGGAAATTCTAACTTACTAGGTTTTTTGAGGTTATGGCCAAACAACGTCCAGAGTTTATGGTGTTATGGGCTTATGGTATTATTCGGTTATGGGTTCAGAGGTTTAAGACGTTTACTGTACAATTTATACAGTTATAGAAATTAAAATGTCCTGGAAATTCTAATTTACTAGGTTTTTTGAGGTTATTGGAACATAATTTGGGCTCAACATATTGTCAGATTTGACATCACCCACAAAATCCAGTAAATATAAAGTAAAATCAAATCTCGAATCGTTCTGAAAAATTATCGATTCAAATTGAGTATGCAATGATACAAATATAAGTGATAACTTAGTATTTTAGACGGGTAGCAGAAGAGTGTAGACTGTGTGCACAGCTGACGACTCGAGCAACAACAAACACCTGTGAATAGTGTGAACGCGATACTTAACCTACATATATTTATAATGCGTTGTCGCAGTTGTTGTGTTGTTGGTTGTAAAAATAATAAGAATAATACTAAAGATGTTAAATTTTATAAATTTCCTATCTCGTGGTATAAAAGTGAACAGAGAAAAAAATGGATCCATGCTGTAAAAATACAAACTTAAGTCAACCTACAAATTTGTAACGATTTGAAACATAGATAAAAAAATCCAAATGAATATATCTACGTTTCTGAGTCCGAATAAATCTTGGGAACCTACTGTAAAGTCTGAAATCTGCAGTTTGCATTTTGTGGGTGATGTCAAATCTGACAATATGTTGGGCCCAAATTATGTTCCAATAACCTCAAAAAACCTAGTAAATTAGAATTTACTAGGAAATAAAACCAAACGTGTATAGTCTTCTATACACGTAAGAGCCGAATTCAGAGTACATTCGATATTCATATTATCTAATATGTTAGCTCGTTGTGATTTTTGTTAGTCATTCCAATATTCTTCAACAGAAAAAATTAGCATCCGTATACTTGGAATATACGATTTTATGGCTACAGGACAATTGCGATTGACTTAAATAAATGCAAAAGAGAGCTTTTGAGTTGCTGATCATGAATTCGTTGTCAGATTAACGAAATTTAAAATGTCGTAATTACTGATGTGTCAGCTAGATGGATACCGTATTTTTTGTGCCCACAATAGAATTTGGCTAGTAATGGATATAATAATATCCGTTATTAACATCAAATCATACTTTTAGAAAAATCTTTCCAAATTGTCTATAACCAAAATATTATTTCTCAAGCTCAGCAAACAAACCGTTCTGTATATATTTGAGTTTATTGAATATATAATAAGACTGTAAGAGAGATCCTCCTCTCTTGGAAAAACGTAAATATAAAAGAGAGATCCTATCAAACCTTTACTTTCTCTACTTATCAATTTATCCATTTTGGACGTTTGATGTTCCAATATTGAAGCAAGATGAGTAAAGCTCCTACTATATGAAATGTGCCAATCCTTTTCAGGAACCAAATCATCATATAGAAAATAATTTGGTGAAATTCATTTACAGAAAATGATCTATCAATACCTACAGATGCGAAAATTTGTCTGAAATGTAAATTTGAACTATTATCATCTTGCGGAAAAAAAATGCTGCGAATAATCCATCTTCTCTATATAGTAAGAAATCTAAAGTAAGTCAAGAATACTGTACCGATGAATATCATAAGGCAGGTGTCACTGTCCTTGACCAATTAAAAGGAAAATTTCGAGAGACCCAGAACAAACAGGAAAGGATTTTAATGTTCAGTCTTTCGCCAAAATTTTGGACTCGTGATGTACTTCGGAAACAGTTTTCTTGCTTGGAATGGGAAGCAAGAAAAGCTCAAGATCCAGTGGCTAAAAATGGTATTTTAACATCGCCTACTAATAAGAAAGGCAAAGTATTACCTGATCAAACTGTATCTTTAATTCAAAGTTTCTATGAAGACGATGCTAATAGTCGATTCATGAAAGATCTATCAAAAATGATTATGGCAAGCGAGTCCCTGTGCAGAAATGATTATTGCTCTGTAACTTGCTTGAGCTCTATACTCTGTTTAAGAAAGAGTATGCGAATGTCAAGATAGGATAAACCAAGTTTGCACAGCTCAAACCTCCCCATTGTGTTCTAGCCGGTAGTAGTGGAACGCATAATGTTTGTGTGTGTGTTCATCGCGAAAATGTAAAACTTATGTTGAAAGGGGTGGAAATAGAACACTTAACAGAAAACACACAATTGCCTTTGGAAAATTACCACGACTGCATTACTGCAATTGTATGTGCCAAACCATTAGATGCGTGTTTTTTAGGAAGCTATTTAGATTGTCCGAATACAGCTGTGCTCAAAGAAACTTTACTCAAAGTTTTTGATAATGACAATATTCATGAAGTAAAATTTGAAGCGTGGATGCAAACCAATCGTTGCTCAATCGACACGCAAACTATGAAAACTCGTGAATATCTGAATATATTGGGTGACAAATTGATGAAGTTGAAAACTCACGATTTTTTCGCCAGAGAGCAGTCTTTATTTATTCGTGAATTGAAAAAAGGGTTATCATAGGGTGAATTCTTAGTTTGCTTTGATTTCGCTGAAAATTATGCGTTTGTTCAGAATTCAGCTCAATCATTCCACTGGAATAACAATCAGGCAACGATTTTCAGAGTCGTTATTTACTTTCTAAGAAATGGAGAACTTTACCACAAGAGCATGGCCATTATCTCAAATAATTTAGCTCACGAAACAGTTGCAGTCCATGTGTATGGAGAAATAATCGTAAGATATTTGAAAAAAGAGTTCAAACCTAAGAAAATTTATTATAGTACCAATGGAGCAGGTCAGCACTTCAAAAATCAGAAAAGTTTTTCTAATCTTGTTTATCATCAAAAAGATTTTCGCATTCCCGCGGAATGGCATTTCTGTGCTACAGCATGTTCTCTACTTAATTCCTCGACTATAACGAAATAGTCCTATTTCTAGAGGCTATATCAATGTAAGAAAAGGTCAGCTTTCGATCTAGACTATTAAAAAAAGTCTAAAAAAACAGGGGTTTGAGATAAGGTATGTTTTATGTTTTTTTTGGGAAAACGGGAAAATTTTGGAAAACTAAATTCACTATCGAAAGCTGACAAAAAACTACATTGATATCATATCCGACATCATTTAGATATTGGTCTAATAGAGTCGAAAACAAGCGCCGAAAACGCGAGGTTTTAGCATCCGCGCGCAGGCTCTGGAGAGTTCACGTGAAACGCCCCGTATGCATTTCTTAAGTCCAATTCAGAAAAAATTTTCCGCCTTGCAGTTTTGCAAAAATATCGTCTATTGTATGTAGAGGATATGTATCAATTATAACGGATGGATTTACCGTCATTTTGAAATCGCCACAAATGCGTATTTTTCCCTTACTAGCTACATTCAGACGCGCTGCGCGCGATTTACGCTTTATTTCATTTTACGCAATTATAAAACCTGTATTTAGATTTAATTCAACATCTGACAAGAAGATTTGGTTGTTTCTACCTCAAAACTTTCATTTTCTTTTCAAAACTACAGTATACGTCCCTAAACCTCAAAATTTATTCTTCTTTTGTTTTTCGCTTCCCTGCATTCACTACCTATATCTATATCTATATTTTACTCGACTCGTCACGTGGTTAGGTCTACACCAATCAAAACACGAGTTAACTGGCTTCACTTTGACCCCCATCACTTTTTTATATAAGGATCTTTAAATACTGGAACAATCGGCGTGGTCCATTCGCTCACGTCCACTGGCTTTAAATGCTCTGAATTTACCAATCTATCGATCTCTATTTCTACCAATGGTCTTAAGGGATGCACTATATTTCTGCATTTCAGCGCAACTGGTCTTGCATTTTCTTTCAAATAGATTTTTGGTTTGACTTTTATTATATACTTCTGGTTCGTCATCAAACATATCTTTATGTTTTTCTTTCACACTCTTAGCTATATTTTCAATATTTAACATATTAACGTTGTTTTCGCAATTTTTGCCAAAACTTAACGGCCATAAATTAAACGCTGCTAACCATTGCCTTCCCATCAACGATGGTCCAGTACCTGGTAGCACGAAACACTCCAATACACTTTTTCTATTCCGAAATTGTACCGTTAAATTATTTAATTTACATAGCGATTGCAAAATACTGTTATCGTACGTTTTCCATTTACTTCCGGTTTTGATAATCTTAAATTTCTTCAAATTCTCATTATAACATTTTTCCGAAATAACCGTAGCATAAGTACCTGTGTCAATTTCCATTTTCACAATAACGCCATTTATACATACATTTACAAACATCGGTTTACCTTCCATATCTTTACTATTCATCACCTGCTTACCAAAAAATTCATTTTTGTCATACCCTTCTATGTACAAAAATTTATTCTTGCTGGTTGACCACTGTGCAATTTCATTCGTCAACTTCTCATCGTCATCAGTTCGTCCACTGTTGCCCGCTGTCTCTTGATCGTGCTGCATCAGCTGTACTCGTTGCTGCTCTTGATTTCCTTGTTTCTAGCTTTTGCAAACTTGCTTTAACTTATTAATTCCCAAATTGCTGAAATTTTATTTGTAATTTCGAGTTCGAATAATTTGATGAATAAGACAGAAGGTTTATTGCAAAATAGTCATTCCTACTATTTTCGGGTATGCTCTACACGATAAAATGGTTAAAAAGACTGAAGAAATTGATTTTCAATAAATAATCAACGGATTAAAAAAAAAGGCGATTTTTTGGAGCACTTTTTTTTCAATCCGAAGTCAGAGGAAGGAGGGATTTTATTTTCACTGTCGAAATATGCACAGAAGTGCACAAAATATTTGAACTTCCTAAATTCGTTGAGTTTCTTCGACTATGATTTTTTTCAGCAAAATGGCGGCCAAAAAACGGAAATGATTATTTTGGATTTTCATTTTATCAATATTTTGAAGCATACATTTTTATATTCGATATATTTCTTTGAGATTCTGTATACAGGGGTTCACAATGTTGCTGATAAAGATTCTAACATCAAATTCTCAAAATTCTGGATCCAAAATGGCGGTTTTAAGATAGCGGCTCATGATTTTGTACATTTTTAGTTAGAGGTTCAAGAAAATTTGGAATAATGGGTTTTCGGGTTTGCTGATGATGAATCTGACTTCAGATTTTCAAAATGCTGTATCCAAGATGGCGGTTTCAAGATGGCGGTTCATGATTTTGTACATTTTTAGTTGGAGGTTCGTGAAAATGCGAATAAGAGGGTTTCTGAATCTTTACTGCTGAAATAGATTGTTGAGTTTTTCCATCAATGATTTTTTTCTAGCATAATAGTGAAAATGTAGAAAATTGTCCACCGCCATTTTGAAACAGCCATCTTGGATACAGAATTTCGGAAATCTGATGTCAGATTCATCATCAATGCCCCCGAAAGCCCATTATTCCAAATTTTAACGAACCTCCAACTAAAAATGTACAAAATCATGAACCGCCATCTTGAAACCGCCATCTTGGATACAGCATTTTGAAAATCCGAAGTCAGATTCATCATCAATGCCCCCAAAAGCCCATTATTCCAAATTTTAACGAACCTCCAACTAAAAATGTACAAAATCATGAACCGCCATCTTGAAACCGCCATCTTGGATACAGAATTTTGAAAATCTGAAGTCAGATTCATCATCAATGCCCCCAAAAGCCCATTATTCCAAATTTTAACGAACCTCCAACTAAAAATGTACAAAATCATGAACCGCCATCTTGAAACCGCCATCTTGGATACAGCATTTTGAAAATCTGAAGTCAGATTCATCATCAGCAAACCCGAAAACCCATTATTCCAAATTTTCTTGAACCTCAAACTAAAAAGTACAAAATCATGAGCCGCCATCTTAAAACCGCCATCTTGGATCCAGAATTTTGAGAATTTGATGTTAGAATCGTTATCAGCGACATTAAAAATACCTGTATACGGAATTTCAAAGAAATATGTCGAATATAACAATGTATGCTTCAAAATATTGATAAAATGAAAATCAAAAATATTGATTCCCGTTTTGTGGCTGCCATTTTGCTAGAAAAAAATCATAGTCGAAAAAACTCAACGAATTTAGGAAGTTCAAATATTTTGTGCACTTCTGTGCATATTTCGACAGTGAAAATAAAATCCCTCCTTCCTCTGACTTCGGATTGAAAAAAAAGTGCTCCAAAAAATCGCCTTTTTTTTTAATCCGTTGATTATTTATTGAAAATTAATTTCTTCAGTCTTTTCAACCATTGTATCGTGTAGAGCATATCCAAAAATAGTATGAATGACTATTTTCCAATAAACCTTCCGTGTTATTTACCAAATTCCCAACGGTAATATATTCTCGGCCGCCCGTTGTGAATGAACGTTGAGTGAAGCAGCTTAATGCAGCACGCTTGGACAAATCTTTTTTGCTGTAAGTTCTAGTCCATATAACATACGGTTAAATCGAGGGGTATGGGCATATCCACAGAAGTTTTAACTTTTCGATCAAATAGAAATTAAAATAAATTTTGAAGGCACAGGCTCAAAAATTTTTTTGGGGGTAGGTTTTAGTGTAAGTATGAAGGGAAAATTCGCGAACATGACTTTCACGGCTTGTTAGAGTATAAAAAAATTACGTAAAAAATGAAAAAAATTAAAAATTGAAAAAAAAGGAATAATTTCTGGGAAAATGTAAAAGACGTATTGTTTCTGTCATTGTCGATTCTAAAAACGTTAATTTCATTATTTGACATATTTTTTACCAAAATACCTAAAAAATAATAACAAATCTTGAAAAATAAAGACGAAATTTCGTTTCTGTTGATCAATTTTTTTATTTTTTTCATCATTTTAGACATTGTTCAAGAAAAAGACATAGTATTTAATATTGGTAAAGTTCTTTATTGCGTAAATTAATAAATCTTATGAATTAACAAAGCTACAACAGGGTTATAATAGGATCTAACAAAACGCTTAATTTTTCATTCATTCATACCTTCTTGCTCTTTTTATCAACTTTCTTCGGTTTTCTACTTACAATTTTTTTTTCTATTTTATCTTTTGGTTTGAAACACCAACCAACACTAGATAATGGAAAATGACAACAAGGCGGGTTCAACCAGCAATTTTTGTCGGAGCAAGTAAGGTAATTAGAAAATAAAGTGAAAGGATATTCTTTCTTCCAAATCATCTGAAAAATTTTTTAAGATTTTGGAGCTGGTTTTATATCTTGTTTGAGTAGAATGTCGATCTTTTTTATCTCAATCTCAGTCACATAGAATATTTTCAGTTTTGATGAATTACTCACAACATCAATAATATCATCAACACGTAGGACATCTCTTCCCGCAGCGACAGCACGATTACATAAACTTTTCACAGTACCACCAGTACCATCTGCACCACTCTTGCCATGACCTGCAGTGGTAACAAATTTTAAAAACTCACAATTACAAATAGTTTTGATTTCGGAGTGACATCCATGACTATAATGGATTGTACAAACCCAATTACGAATAGTTTTACTTACTTGCTGAGTATGTAGATCGATCTGATCTACGAGATGTATAAAACTGCTGATGTATACATGGACTTAGCTGGGAGAAATCTAATTGATGACTGAGTATCGGTCAAGAATGAGAATGTACTTTGAGACCAAACGTATGTTTACAAATTTACAGGCCTAGGCAGGGCATGTATGAGTCCTTACTGTTTATGCTCTCTCTCTGTATATATATGATACATAAACACAAATTTACGCTAGCACAAGCATGTAGGCATATACGCAATTGAAAGGCAAAATCTATCGATTGTAATTTTTTTTTAATTTGTAAATAATGTAATTTCGTTTGATAGCTTAAACTGTGTTTTTGGTGGAGTTATGGCAAAATATTGATGGGATGGGGTTAAATGGACCTTGGATTCAGATTCAGTGACCCCCAAACACACATAATAACCATGGTCAAACCTCCAGCTCATGAAAAATTTTTTTTTTGTGTGGGTGTGTAGTTCATGTACGTAAAAAATATAGTACAATTGAAGATATACTTTCAACAAGATGACAATATCTTTCTCAAATCTCAAAGATATGTTTTCTCTCATCAGATATTTTTTTTTTTCTGAAACGAATATGTGCCGAGCAAAAAACAATATTTTTTTGTTCGTGTTCGCGAGAGAGGAGAAACTTTGACAGTTCGTAAAAAACGTTGTGGAGGTGGCACCCCTATGATTCAAAGACCATTTTGTTTGCTATAGCAAGCCAAAGATGTAGGTTCTAACCAGAAACCAATATATGGCTCGTTGAAAAGTCTACAAGTGAAAAACAGACTTAAACCCGAATTCCGAAAAAACTAATTTCATTTCTTTCTATAGCCGTATCTCAATTCCCAGAATCGGCACCTTTGTAATTCTTTGAATTTTGATTTCTACAGGTCTCATACTATAAGAAAATATTTTTTTCAAATTTTTTTAATATCCGTTGAAGGTTTCTACACGCTGGAGAAAAAAAAATGATTGGTAGTTTCATTTGAAAATCGATGAATTTCATGGATTTTTTGGTTTTTGTTATAGAATTCCCAAGATATGCTTATGCATATCGCTAAAATTGATTGTTGTCTGTATTCGTCGGAAGTTTAGCTAAAAATTGATCATATTAACCTTGCCAAAATTTTATATTTGATATGCTAAAAATGGTAGTTTAAGAAAAGTTAAAAGTTCTGTGGATATGCCCGTATACCTCATTCAGCTGCTTCCCGCAACGTTCGAGGCTAGTGGAATTCACAACGTGCGGCCAAGAATATATTACCGTTGGGTGTACAAATAAAATTTCTGCAATTTGGGACTTAATGGGTTAAATGTCCTTTCCTGCCATACCCATTGTTTTGGAAATTTGTTCTATAGTCAGTAGGTCCCGGACGCCGTGTGCCTTGCTCTGGCTGCCACTCCGGTTTCACTGTGATGCTCTTCTTCCAACCTGGACGCTGATATATATTTTTCAGTGCGAATACTTCTCTTTTTGACTCATTACCTTGTAGTATATTTTGCGTACCCGATGCATTCCTTTCTGCATTTTCTTGAGATACTACTTCTCTGTAAGCATCTTCGAAAGTCAAGTTCTCTTTTTTCAATAATGCCACCCTAGTATCATAGCTCCTTAGACCACAAACAAATTGATCTCGCGAAGCTGTATTTAAATTTCCTTCAAAATCGCAGCTTAGTGCCAATTTTTTCAATCTTGCCGAAAAAGCAGCCACTGACTCTTGTCTAGTGATGTTGAAATTGCATCTCTCCATCACTACTGATGGTTTTGGGCTTAGATGTTCACTCATAATTTTCACGATATCCTTGTACGTCTTTTCACTAATTTTTCCTGGCGATACAAGTTGCTTCGCTAATTTAAAAGCTTCTGTGTCTACTTGCATCAGCAAATGAGCTTTCTTCTTTTTTTCTTTGATGTCTTTTGCCTCAAAAAACATTTTCATTTGTTCGATGAATGTGTCCCAATCACATTCACTGTTGACGTCAATTAAATTGTTCGCTCTTTCGAATACGTTTTTTTCTTCGTCAACGCTTTTGCTGGAATTTTGTTCCACAGTTGACACGTCTTTACTTACCACTTTTAATTTTTCTTGATACTTTTTTAGAAGTTTCTCAGAAACTTTTCTAAAAACATCTATTGTTAAATGTTCTAATATACCCTCTTGTTCGTACTTACTCGATTGTTCAATCAATCTAACTTTTGGTAATTTTCTAACTTCAGTTATGATTACCCTTTGGTGCATATGGTTCTTAATTCGTCTACTGGCAGTAAGTCTAGTATGCTTTCAAGTGTAAAATTATCTATTAACTCAATTCATTCTCTTTTGGATACTAAATATACCCACGTAGCATTTTTACCTTCAAATACCTCTTTTTCATTACCCATACGTAATATATGTAGCCGGCACCTTTATGCATCTACCTATGCACCTTAATCAGTTCATCAATTTTGAGTTGTGCACCTTACACATCTGCTACACCTTTCTGCAGCTGTACACGATAACTTGACACGTCTGCACCTTCCTGCAGCTGCGTTGAGTCACTTTTTCACTATTATTCCGAACATCCTCATCGCCATTGTAATGTCTTAATCGTGGGTAAGATGTATTTCAATAATCCATCTCAATATAATGATAGGATAATTGATTTATTAGAGTCGTACATTACTATACATGTAGCCCAAGGCGCATCTGTTAAAAATCAGGCTATCTCGGTTTTCATACACCCTCGCTAAAAATTATTGGATCCCCTCCGGAAAAGCATTGTAAATCGAATGAGAGTTGTGCGGAATTCCAAAAAGTATGGCTTCATATTTTTTTTTTCGAAAATATGCATTTTTCCATTTTGATTTTGAGTTTGTATGAAAACTATCCATCCTAGAGTAAAATGGAAGAGGAAAAAAAGTTTTCTTATTAAATTTTGCATGAGGATTAAGTATTCCGAAACATTAATCTCGATTATTGTTATTGCAAAATAGTCATAAAAGAAAAAGTGACCTCTAAAATAGAAGATAAACAAACGCTCATTTTGAATTTTCATTCACTCGAATCTGATTTGTGAATCCCGAGATATAGAGGTTTTTAGTCGAGGTAACTTCCCGGCAAAAGTATACGCAGTAGAAGAATAATTGAAACGGTTTCTGGTAGATTGAATATTGTTTTACTCAAGTATCAATTATTATGTACGTGAGTGATGTTCTTGATACTTGATAGTCGAGCGGAAGGTTGATGGAAATCACTGAAACGCAGCGCTTTCGGTGCAGCGGCAGTGGCGGGCAGTGGAGGGGGTAGGGAAAAAGACGCGATGAAAAGTCGAACGCTCGGGATGAAAATGAACGTTTGATTTTTTCCCGACAATATCTCGGCTTCTATATAAGATAATTTGATGATTCTTTTTTTAATTTTATATAGCAAGTCGAAAGATGATTAAATATATAGGTTAAAGTACCGTTAGAATTATTGTTAACAATATATACATGAAAAATGTAGTAATGAATATTTGTAAAGCCATTCAGATGATATTTTCTAATTTTCATTATTAAGATGTACGTCACGATGACTAATACATTCAAAAGAAACTTCTTTTAATTAATATTGATTAATTAATATATTTTCTTGAGTGTTTTAAATAGAAAAGAACAGTAAAATATTGTATGAACATTACATTTACAATATACATAAACTTAAATTATAATTACATATATCTTAAATTATTAACAATTGTTTAATTAGTGTTTCCGCGGTTTTTTCATAGGAGGAATTGACATTTCTTCATTATCATTGTCACTGTCACTGTCATCATCTTCTACTTGTGATATATTTAATGCAAAACATTCGTTCATTGCCTTAACAATTTAAGATATATGTATTTATAATTTAAGATATGTGTATTTATCATTTAGGATATGGCAATGAACGAATGTTTTGCATTAAATATATCACAAGTAGAAGATGATGACAGTGACAGTGACAATGATAATGGAGAAATGTCAATTCTTCCTATGAAAAAACCGCGGAAACACTTAAACGATTGTTAACAATTTAAGATATATCTATACTATTATATAAAAGGACAGCCTGTTTTTTTGTGGCCGCTAATCTCAAAAACTACTGAACCGATTTTCATGAAATTTTGATACTTGATTCTTGACCACTCCAGGCATGTTTATGGATATGTGGCGTTTCGAAATTTTGAGTAGAAACCGAGAAATAGACAATGCATTTTTCTGTGGTGGGGGTAACTGACCAAGTACCATGGCGCGCCAGTAGATGGCGAGGCGTTGAGTCACACGTGTATAAGGTATTGCACGGCGCTCTCTCACAAGAGAGTCAGCGTTCTATCGGCTATATAGGAGAGCTTGAAATGAGCTCAGCCTCTTTCTGGGATCTTTTGAATCCCAGTCCCCTGATGCCAAATGATTTTGGTGACAATGCCTAGATCCAGAAATAACATTGGGCGGTAGACGATTAGAACCAGACAAACGCAAGCCGTTCGTCAGGATCGAATAATTGAAGCCCCGTTCATAGTACGTGGAAGATCTGCTTTTGAATATGATCCATCAGAAAATAACGCTAATATAAAAGATATCGTAGTTGGATCTATGAATAAAGATGAAGCTCCTGGATTGTGCAAATTGATTGATTTCGGTCTACCTACGCTAATACGTGGTCTACGAAATGTTTGTGATCTCGATAATGCTTTAAAGAATCCACATAACATAATGGGATTGCGTGATTGTTTGGAATCTAATATACCGAAAGTGGCTAACTAAAGACAGCTTAATATTAGCTCAAATTCGTATTTTGGGTGCTTCAGTTTTAGCTGTTGCATTTTCAGGTTCTTGTGGCAACTCTTCTTGCTGGAGGCAAAACTGCCCATTCACGAACGTTCTCATTGGTCTTCCCAAGATACAATATGTTCAATGAGAAAAAATAGTCCTTTATGCAAAATTATCGAAGAAACTTCTCTTATAGAATGGGATGAATGTACTATGAGTCACCGTTCGCATATTGAAGCTCTGGATTGCACATTACGAGATTTAAAATCTATCAGCAAACCTATGGGTGGAATAACTTTCGTTTTCTCTGGAGACTTTCGGCAAACTTTGCCTGTGATTCAAAAAGGAACTCGCGCTGACATTGTGAAAGCATGTTTGAAGTCGTCTTCAATTTAGAATTTGATAGAAAAATTTCATTTACGAACAAATATGAGAGCTCAGATTGAAGGTGGGGATTTGCAATTTCCTTCAGAACTTCTAAAAATTAGAGATGGGAAAGTATTAAATGAAAATGATTACATAAATATTGATACAAGAGTAGGAACGACTGTTAATACATTCATGGACCTGATTTCTAAAGTCTATCCAGAAATTGAAAGTCTTTCTGACAAACCTTTCAATTGGTTATTCGAAAGGGCAATCATAACGCCTCAAAATGCTACCGCTCATTATATTAATAATATTATTTTGGGAAAGGTAGATGGAGAAATACGACATTATCATTCTATCGATACAGTGATTAACATTGATGAAGTTGTACACTACCCTCAAGGATTTCTGAACTCTCTTGATCAGGCTTTCCACCTCATGACTTAAAATTGAAAATTGGTTCTCCAATAATGCTACTACACATTCTAAATCCTCCCAATTTAAGTCATGGCACGAAGTTGCAAATTAAAGTTATGCAGGAAAATGTAATCGAAGCAATTATTCTTACAGGACCTGCAGCTGGTATAAATACCTGAAACAGTATTTATATCTCGAATACCCATGATTCCATCAGACTTACAATTTCAATCCAAACGAAACGATTACAATTTCCTGTGAAACTTTCTTTCGCCTTGACGGTCAACAAATCACAAGGACAGACCTTTAAGTACGTAGGGATAGTTTTGCAAACAGAATGTTCTCCACGCAGCCCATTGACTATTGCTCTTTCACGGACAGGGGATGCACGTAACCAATTTATATTCATTCCTCAAAATTCAAGAACTAAGAACGTCGTTTATCCAGAAGTCTTATAAATTTCAAATCCTCAGATACATGAAAGTTACAACTCCAAGGATTACAAAGTATCAAATTATACAAAGTTTACAAATAAATACATATCATACGAGTTTTTTAACAATAAATGAGAATAACATTTCGAACTCAATACACATATTCGCGGGCGAAGCCGCGACGGGGGACGCTAGTGTATTTATAATTTAAGTTCATGTATATTGTAAATGTAATGTTCATACAATATTTTACTGTTCTTTTCTATTTAAAACACTCAAGAAAATATATTAATTAATCAATATTAATTAAAAGAAGTTTCTTTTGAATGTATTAGTCATCGTGACGTACATCTTAATAATGAAAATTAGAAAATATCATTTGAATGGCTTTACAAATATTTATTACTACATTTTTCATGTATATATCGTTAACAATAATTCTAACGGTACTTTAACCTATATATTTAATCATCTTTCGACTTGCTATATAAAATTAAAAAAAAAATCATCAAATTATCTTATATAGAAGCCGAGATATTGTCGGGAAAAAATCAAACGTTCATTTTCATCCCGAGCGTTCGACTTTTCATCGCGTCTTTTTCCCTACCCCCTCCACTGCCCGCCACTGCCGCTGCACCGAGAGAGCTGCGTTTCAGTGATTTCCATCAACCTTCCGCTCGACTATTAAGTATCAAGAACATCACTCACGTACATAATAATTGATACTTAAGTAAAACAATATCCAATCTACCAGAAACCGTTTCAATTATTCTTCTACTGCGTATACTTTTGCCGGGAAGTTACCTCGACTAAAAACCTCTATATCTCGGGATTCACAAATCTGATTCGAGTGAATGAAAATTCAAAATGAGCGTTTGTTTATCTTCTATCATATGCAACTTTAAAATTTCAAATAGATAGAAAAACCGCGTTGCAGTTGCATTTTTTCCGAAAAAAAATTGTTAAAAAAATTTTCAAAAAATCATAAAAGTTGTTAAAAATGATAAAATCGATACTTTCCCGTGAGGGATCGATAGCTAGTATCTAGAAAAATACGTAAAAAAGTTGGCAGTTCTCAGAGACGCCTATAAATGACTCAATAACCTTTTCAAAATTTAAAAATTTTTCGAAAATTGAATTTTTCGAAAATTGAAAATTGAAGCGCTCAATGAGCTCTAACGATCCCTCTAATCAATATTTTCATCAAGACGCTGTTTCATAAATTTTTTTTACGGATTACGCGGTACAACTTGAAAAAAGTCAGTTTTTTCCATATTTCATGCCCACGGATGAATTTCTCTAAAATTCTCGCCATGGATATGAAAGCCCATTCCATGTTCTTTCGATCAAACATACTCAAAATCGAACCAGACTTCAATCTCAGGTATTTTTCTGAATGCATAAAAATTACATAGTAAACCACCAATTTTCAATGACATACTCCACGCCCACGCATCGACATTTTTAGATTTTTCACGAAGAAAAATTGAAGCGCTCAATGAGCTCTATCAATACCTCTGATCAGAATTTTCATCACGACGCTGTTTCATACATTTTTCTAACGGTTTATGCAGTACAACTTGACAAAAGTCAGTTTTTTCCATATTTCACGCCCATACATCGATTTCTCCGAAATTCTCCCCATGGATATTCAAGCCCATTCTATGTTCTTTCGATCAAACATACCCTTAATTGCACCAGATCATGATCTCATGTATTCATCTAAAAGCATAAAAATCGCGGAGTAAACTACCAATTTTCAATTTCATACTTTACGCCCACGCATCAATATTTTGGAATTTTTCACGATGAATAATTGAAGCGCTCAATGAGCTCTATCGATAGCTCTAAACAGAATTTTCATCACGACGCTGTTTCATATATTTTTTTAATGGTTTATGCGGCACAAGTTGACAAAAGTCAGTTTTTTCCATATTTCACGCCCACGCATCATTTTTTCCAAAATTCTCACCATAGAATAGGAAAGACCTTCGATTGATCTATAAATCAGTGAAACTCAAATTTGCACCATACAACTATTTTACATTTTTTTCCAATGGTTTATCGGATACCAAAAAAAACGCAACTTGATTTTTACCATTTTTGATGCCCACGCATCGTTCTTTTCGTAAATTTCAATGTGGAACATGATACCGCAGGCAATTGATCCGTTTCATTTGTTTCCATGGAAGTCAACTCCTTCATTGAAAAATCTTTCCATGAAATTTCCGAGAGGATTAACTTTATTAAGATACCTCGAAACTGTATAATTCTGGTTTTGCATCATTAAAAGAATTGACGACAATTTTCGATTATCATCGCACAATTTTTGTTCACAGAGAATACGCCCACGCATCGACATAATTCAGCTTTTCACGAAATGAAAACTGAAAATGCTCAATCACCTCTATGATATTTCGACTGGTCACACTTGGAATCAGACTATATCAGAATTTCACATATTTTTCTGGACGCATTAAAATCACAAATTACAACAACAATTTTCGAGTTTATATTTCACGCATACGCATCGACATATTTTAGCTTTTCACAATGGAAAATGAAAATGCTCAAGCAGCTCTATCGATCCATCTTATCAGAATTGTCATCACGACGATGATTTATAGATTTTTTGAACGTTTTATGAGGTACAACTTGTAAACAATTTGTTTCAATTCTCCAAACGCCCACGACTACTTGAAATTTTCAAGATTTTTTTTTCTATGAAAATGTAGTCCTCGATCCCACCTTCTGATCCGCAATACAAAGATACCTCGAAACTGTATAATTTTGGTTTTGCACATAAAGAAAATTGACACATAAAAAAAATATGAAGCCATACTTTTTGGAATTCCGCACAACTCTCATTTGATTTACAATGCTTTTCCGGAGGGAATCCGATAATTTTTAGCGAGGGTGTATGAAAAGTCGCCGCGAAAACAGATGAGTCCTGGGGTAATGCTCATTGCGCGGCTGGAATGCAACTGCCGTACACCACAATTCAGAACAGCTTTTGCTATTATAAATAAATATGACTTCTATCTATATCAGATGGATTTTGAAACAGATTTGTGTTTTAAAACAAATTGCTTCTTCTAGCCCGCACTGGAATAAGCAATTCATATTAGCCCAGGGCTCATCTGTTCAAAAACTTGCTATCTCGGACTTTTCACACACCCTCTCTAAAAACTATCGGGTTATCTCCGGAAAATGACTAGTAATGTTATGAGACATACGAGGAAATTTATCATAGGACATTTTACTGTGCGGTCTTATTCAAAACCTTCCCAAAATATATTTATCAATCAATATAACCCTGCTAAAAATACCTGATTCAAACAGATTCAAATCGATTGAATTTCAATCCATCTCAGTCTCTTTTTATTCGGTCAATATATCCAATTCACCTGGCGGATTAAACAAGAATCCGATTGAATCGAAATGAATCCAATCGACGGGAACGAAATTTTTCAGTATTAAATTGAATCTCATTCTTTCGTATTCTATTTCAAATAGTGTATGTGCATTGGCAATCGTTACGAATCACTTTCAATCCACCTACATACTGCTGAGTGTTAATCGACTTTAATACGGAAAGCTGACATTACCTTTGAATCGATTTGAATCGATTCCAATCCACCAAAAACTGCTTAGTGCTTAATATGCTTGAATAGGAAATACTTGCATTGACTTTGAATCGACTTGAATTTAGTCCAATCAGCTTACATACTGCAAAGTGTAAATCAACTTGTATACAAGAAATTGATATTCACTTTGAATCGTCTTCAATTCACTTCAATCCGCCTACATACTGCTGACCGTAAATCGACTTCAATACAAAAATTTAGCAATTACTCTATTTTATTTCAAATTGTACATTTATGATCCTCACTCATCACTCATCAGATGTGCATTGGAGTACAAGAATTCTTGTAGCCATTCCAATTGATGTTTAATATGAAATTATTTATCTGACATTATCCAGTGCTCTATTTATTCAAGACTACTTTACTTTGTAAACAGAACATCTACTGATCTGTGGGCATGTACCACAAACCTTTTCCTCCTGAATAACATAAATTTTTTTCAAACTTTCGGCCTCATATCCCTCAATGAAAAAAGCATGTGAAAAATGTATAAAACATTATTTCTCATAGAATTTGACCTCCTCTATCGAATATTGTTGAGGAAATTTTCATAAATTGTAAATTGAAAAAACTATAGGTCGTTTTCCTGGAAAATTAACAAATTTTTCACGTTTTTTTTTAAAAGAAAGTTTATTTTGAAATGGAAAAAATTTCATATAACATTTCCACCACTGTGAATGGTGTTATAGATGTTCGACCTTTAAGGGGTTACATATGCCTTAAAATTAGAAATAATGGATTTTTTATTATGTTTTGTCATGTATTTGGACCTCCTCTTTCGAATGCTGAAACCCGTTTTCGAAAATTCGACTCCTTTAAAAAGTTATGCCATATTAACTGCAAGTCGTGTTTTGAGGCAAATACCGCCAAAAATGATGATTTTCAATAACAACGCTGATTTATTTTTTTCTCTGCAGAAAAATATCTTATATCAATTTTATAATGCTTAATTATAGAAAAAAATCGATATTCGACAATAAAAAAAAATTTTCTACCTTTTGCCAATCATGATCTGAATTATCACAAAGCATGAGCCTACAACATTTATTTAATATTATTTGCAATAAATGACTCGAGTGCCAATGTTTTGTGTTTCCATCGGCAAGATCTTAACTATTTTCGGTCAAAACGATATGTGCCGCCATCTTTATTGTAAGAATAACAATACTTTATGTAAACAGACCTTCAAAATTCATGTGTGAAACTGAACCATGAAGGTGGAATAGCCCTTACTCTCAAGTTTGTTTTGATTGACTACCGGCTATTTTGGGGTTAACCTCCTATTTTTTCGAAATAAAAATAGAAACATAGAAGAGAATAGTTCATGTTGCTGAGGCATAAGTAGTAAATATCTGTTTGGATTCATAATTATTTGAATAAATATTGAAGACAAAAATTTATTCATGATTTCATTTTTTTGTTTTAAAAGCTATGTCAACACAAAAGAAAAAAAATAAAAGTACCCCAGTGGCAAGTTTCAATGATGGTGCTAATGTTATCCTAGATGTAATGAATGCATTAGGTATCATTCCTGGTACGAGTGCTAGTCTCTATTCTGCCAAGAAGAATGAAACTAGGATTCGTGTAATGGATAGTCGAGTGGAGGTATCAACTCTTCAAGCTCGCACGCTGAGAAAAAGACAGGCATGGAGTGTCTGATCACTCCTATCAAGCAGGTGCATACTAAGAAGCAATTCCAGTGGTGAAGTTATTGGATATAATAAGTGACAGTGATTTGTTCATGAGATTAAACTTTAAAATGTGTTTTTCTCAATAGTGTGAGTTTGACATAGGTGATAGTACTTGCCGTAAGATCCAAAAAGCTGAGGTTGACGTATACAACTTTTGTAAAGTGGATTGTGTTTGTGACATCAATACTCATATCCAGAACCTCAGTCGCTAAGATCTAATCAAGTTTGACCCCATAAACGGGTAAACCAGTAAAATAGCTGTTTTATTGATTTTCCAGTATTGTATTGAATAAGCCTACATACTTGAGTGGTCAGAATTGATCGAATCTTGGTGATTGAGGTTCCGGATATGAGTATTGATGTCAGAAACATAATCTATTTTGCAAAAGTGGTCTACGGGGACCTCAGCTTTCTGGAACTTACGGCAAGTGTGATATTAGGGTTTATTCAAATATATAGCTATATAAAATATTCCAATGAATTTCTGGGATATATTTTTTGTGGAAAAGTTTTGAATTAGTGTACATTGCAGATTCTTGAAAAAAAATTTGTTCCCAAAAATACTTTAAAATAGTTATTTTTCTCTTTTGTCCAATAATTATCAATTTTAAGGCATATATAACCCCTTAAAATTCCGTTGATTTTATTTCGAAATTCAAAATAGCAGACACAGAATGGCGTACAAAATGGAAAAAGTTTTTCCCATTTTGGACGCCGAATTTTTTTCTCGAATTTTTTCCTCAAAAACTATCAAGTCTAGTGAAAAATTTTTCGGGATAAAAATGTCTTAAAATTAGTCAAAAAATAAGTCAAAATATATATTTATCCAAGAATTACACTAACGTATTAGATTCGATCCAAATCCATTGATCGATTTTTGATCGAGTTTTTCAAGCATTGGCTGCACGGTCCTTATAAGGATTCGTTGAGCCCAAAAAAGAAAGAATCAGAAGATCTTGATAAACATTGCGGTTTATTTTTGAATTACGTTGGGAAAAAAAAATTCGTACCTGAAAACCTATAAGAATCTACGTGAGTATTATAGTTCTCGTATGAGATAAAAAAACGCTGCTAATTGCATTAGAAGTATGCTTTCTCATACAAAAAGGATATCATTAATGTAGAATTCATTAATTGTTTGCAGCAAAATGTACAAAATTGAAGAAAAATTCAAAGACTGTTGAAAACAGTCATGGTGTTATCAAAGATAATCATCGAGATGATCAGAATTCCTTACTAATTGATGTTCCTGCAACAGGTGAGAAATATTTTTTCAAGATTTTTTGTGATAAATCGAGCTTTTTGATTTCATTCAATAATTTCAGTACATGATAATATGCTGGACGATGCAAACATAATTGAGAAAATAAACGTCGACGAAAACATGTACAGACGTTTCCTCAGTCATTTCAGAGAGCGAATATGAGCAAATAAAGGAATTTGATCTCTTGGAACCAGACAATGCATGGAAAGGAGGAAATTCCCGAATAATTTCATTATAATCATTATGAGTATTTTATGTGCATACATGTGTGTATTTATGGATTTATTATTATTATTATCATGATTATTATAAGATACACTAGTATTTGATACTATAATAGAAAATATATTTCAAATGATCTTTCAATCAACTTTTTTTCTATTCATTTTGTATTTGAATAGAGCCAAAAATTCATGTGCATGAATTAATATTGGGTTTGATCTATTGCGATTGATTCGCTGAAAAGTTTGAGATTGATTGGGATCAATTGACTGCACAATAAGAAAGATACTGGTTGACACCAACAAGGTAATAAGTAAATGAATGACTATGTATGAAAATAATTGAAAATGATTGATCTGGATAGAAAATAGACAGTAAGCGATTCGATGTATCCAATAAATTATTACAAAAGTCTATAGTCTAGCGTGCAAAATTGTAAATATCGGAAACAATTGATTTGAATGACAGTTCGATTTAAATCTCTGACGTAAATAGAGATTGATATCGATAACGTAATGCAGAGTAATTTGACGAACATTGTAACCGATTAAAAAAGATTTACCTGGATAGAAATTTATTCTTGATTTTGATAGAAATCCGACTGAAATTGATTGAAGTCTATGACAAATATGAAGATGGTGACCTATATATAGGGTAATTAATGAGTTGCTCAATGAACATTAGAATCGATTAAAAATAATTCATCTGCATAGAAAATCATTAAATCCGATTGAAGTCTATGACAAAAATGAATATTGAAATCGATAGGGTAATGAGTACCACGACTAACATTGGAATCTATTGAAAATAATTCCACCACATAGAAAATCATTAAATCCGATTGAAGTCTATGACGAAAATGAATATTGAAATCAATAGGGAGAAGAGTGACTCGACTAACATTGGAATCGATTAAAAATAATTGATCTGCATAGAAAATCATTAAAATCGATTGAAGTCTATGACGAAAATGAAGATTGAAATCGATAGGTTAATGATCAAATAAAATCTATTGGATATCCATCAAACTCAATTTCGATTGATATCGATTCAAATCTAGATCAAATCAAGACTGTGACGGAAATTGATCCATAAACTTCCATTATAATTACTCAAACTCTCGTGAGTAAGCAATGTCTACTTGATGAGTACACATCACATGTCTAACTGACTGTGTTTACAAACGAAACTTATGGTAACCTGCAGCGCAGTACCTGTGTTACCGACTCCGCGCTGCAGGTTACCATAGGCGTCGTTTGTAAACACAGTCAGAAATGTGATGTGTACTCAATAGGTAGACATTCCTCACTCACAAGAGTTTGAGTAATTATAATGGAAGTTTATGGATCAATTTCCGTCACAGTCTTTTCCAGCAAGTTTGGATCTTCATTGTGTGCAGCAGCTGGTGGATTTTTATTCAAGACGCAAGGGAATTCAGATAAGTAAACTTAATCTTTACCTTTCTTCATATATTTTTGAAAGATGTTCCTTTGTGATAATTTTTGTGTTCCAGGTATGCTGTACAGAGCTGGAAATTGCATTGCAGTGAGAAAAAAACTGTGAGTAGATAATATATTTTCAATGAGTATTCTTATCCATGAAAACAAATCACTGTTACTCTTTTACAGTAACATTGATACAACCATGAATAATAATATTCATCAGTGAGTGACTCTATTCTTCCTTATGACACATTCATATAATTGAATCTATCAGCAATGAGGAAGATGATGTTGTTTGCCAATAAATTGATTATAATAATCAATTTGATTGGCGATTAAAACAATTGTATAATACAATTGTTTAATTTAACACGTGTATCATACACATGTTCATCAAAAAAACCCAAAAATGATGTTAAAAGTATAATGTTTTGTGTGTGTGTCAGTTTAAATGTGTATGTAAAAGTACTATTTGGTTGTGTACTGAAAGATAGACTACTAATTTCAATATTATACTACTGCGCGTTTCGTCCTAGATCCACCTGATAGGACTCATCAGTAAGGTTTATTCAGGTGGATCCAACCTTATACGCTTAAGGCGTTTACTAAAGCAAGCTATGATACAGATTACTAAGAAAGACTGAATAGTTAATATATGATACATTCATTTTCTACATATTACGATATTTTTTCTAGTCAAGATAATATATATAGTATACAGTTATTTATAGACAAACGTTAAAAATATTTGTTAGTGTTATAACTATATTATATCTACTTAAGTACGTAGAATGCGATGAGCAAAGTTATTACAACGCCGGCCAGTGGACTGGAACAAATTACACTAAAAACAACTTCCACAGCACTTGTATCACAAATTTCTGTGCACAGTCCAACTGTCGACAACGAACTACATCATCTTCCTCATTGCTGATAGATTCAATTATATGAATGTGAGTAGATAAGTTTTAATATTATTAGTTACTGTATGATATTGGTCGACACATGCTCAGAATTGAAGTTTTCATGAGTGAAAATAAATTCTGACACTGAATTGTCGTCCAATTATACTGCATTTGTTGTCTTTGTGCTTGGATACATGTTATTATTGCTTCAGTATCCAAGCACAGAGTGAAAAGTCGATAATCGTTGTTTTTTCCATATATTTCATGTTTTAATCTATGTGAGTAAGACATGGAACTAAGATTTGTTGAGTATACGTGTAATCTACTTTTTCTGTATGTTTCTAGAATAGAATGTAATGTGGTGTTCAAGTGAGAACAGTGAAAGAGCAGTGCAGTGAGGGAAATACATCTCAGATGACATATTGTCATTTGGGACGAGAACAATGGCTCCACCCAGGATACATAAATTAATATCTTGGAAGTTTGAAGCGATGGACCCTAAAACTCTGCATACTCTCTATTCTTGGCACCAAGAAACACCAAAAAAATTTCGGTCAAAATTGGTGACCTGCATCCCAAGCAGTCTCCTAGTAAGTCAATCTATCTTGATCAAAGCGATTATATACATCAGATTTTAGTGCAGTTGAACATGGAGGGATATAATGAAGCAGCAAAGGTCCAATGGAGGTCGGAAGTGAACTTAAATGTGCATATGTATATCAACAAGCAGGCATAGAGACGTTAAAGAACATGAATGTACCAGACAAGATATTGGTTATGCTGTTAGCAGTGTGATCAGATTTTACAAGATCCAAGAGTCAGTAACAGGTTAGCTATACATCCTACAGGGACTGAATTCTACTCTTTATCAGCAGCTGTAAACAAAGCTCCATCACTGATGCAACTAATGAGTGAATTGAGTTTTCAATCTTCAAACCCAATGCTCTAGCCAAGAACCCTCAGGTCTCCAGTCGAACAAGGACACATAGATATCAAGATTACCATTTCACAGAATATGATTGCAGATGATTTAAGAAAGGCAAAGTGTAAATTTGAGACAGTTTTGTCAAGACATTGAACTATGGAAATTGAACACTCATAGCCGAATTCATATATGATGTACATATATGTAAAGGTACAAGTTGAAATATTGTAAATATGTTGTATCGAGTTAATTGAATAAATTTTGTTGATATTCATTAATAAGAGGGTATTTTGTAATCAGCAATAGAATATCATAAATCCCAAGTTACTTATGAGAGCTCTCCTAGTTTATATGTATGTAAGATACTGCCCAGTGTTCGGAAGGATAGTTAGTCACTCATCGACCATTGTCGTGAGCAATTGTAACCTCTTGCGCTACATAGAAGAAAAAAAATATAGTACAATTACTACTTATTATTTACTACACTCTCAACCCTATCCTGTGCTAATATTGGATGATTCCATGTATACAACATACTTTAGTTGGCAATGCTTGGGACAGAATTTATCTTCGGTATTTTATCTTAGCATCAAATAGTTATATGAGAATCAGACTATTGACATGACACAATCTTGATAAATATGATCAGACTTGTTCCATTCAAATGTTATGAATCATACATACTATTTCTATTCAAAAACTGACTACATTATATAACAAGTATGATGGCTCAATTATGATCTATTGTTTTTCCGAGTATCAACCAGTTTCAATACCAAATATTTTGATTCAGAGATGTTTTGTCAACTTTGAAAGCAGGTCAAACTATTCAAGATCTTACCTGAGATTCATTAGACATGCAAAAATTCATCACACTATTGACTATAGTACATGCATAGAAATGACCAACTAATTTGGTGAGAACTGTTCCCAAATAAGAATATGTGTAAAATTGTCGATCTTTGAGGGCCAATCCAGAGTAAAGTGGAAAAGGAATAATCACAAAATCCACCACATGTTTAATTAATGCGAAGTTTCGCCAGTAAGGTTCACTGGTCTCATCAGGCAGTTTTGAATAAAAATATAATATAACGTTCGGCTTCGGTAGTGGAAGCGGCTGCTTCCACTGCCATTGTCAAACTATTGTGTGATCAACAATGAAACGTTATATTATATAATAGAACTTTACACACGAAAAGTTATATTATATTTTTATCCAAAACTGCCTGATGAGACCAGTGAACCTTACTGGCAAAATGTGACATTAATTAAACATGTGGTGGATTTTGTGATTTTTCCTTTCCCACTTCACTCTGGATTGGCCCTCAAAGATTGACAATTTTACACACATTTGAATTATGGAGGGTGCACATCACAATATTGTTCCCAAATAACATTGCTATGAGTTATTTTGCATTGATAGAAATTATCATTTCAAATAATTATATAAAAGTTTAGTTGAATCTAAGCAGTTGTCTGTCATGTTATGACAAAAGAATCGCAAATTACCTAGCATACAACTTCATTACTTACAAATTGAGGTATTTTTTAAAGATATTTTCAATGTCTAACAAAATTCTCTCTGCAGCAGGAAAAATGTCCTCTTCCATGTCTGTTGATTTATTCTATTCTTTAGGCATACAGAATCAGATACACTAATGATAAGACACTGGCTCTGAGATGTTAGCACCCAGAATCATTTTAATTCAATTTACAGGAATAAAAGTGATTGCAAACGTGTGCTAGTCTGATAGGTAACAACTTTTTACCATACATTTTAAGTGCTAGTACCCCGTGATTTCGTGCGGTAGACATTTGGTGTTCGGCGCTGAAAATTCAGCACCGAACTGAAAAATCACATATCTATGCAAAATTTTGAGTTGAAAAAATTTAATTATATACTACTTTAATTTTACTATATTTTTTTTTCTATTAGTAAACTCGGCACCGCGAATCCCGAAAGATTCAGCAGCTGCTACCAGGGGGGGGGGGGCCAACAGAGATATGGAAAACGACCAGTGACCGGAGCATTTAGTACTTGGCGCGTCCTCTAGACGGCGCTGCGATTGATGTATACATAGATATACAGTGTATATTATACACAACAAAAATTCACGGAGCGGAATTTTGCCTCACGCTCAAAGGCTCGCCGGTTCGCGCCTGCTACCAGAAACATTTTTTTCCTTTTTTCTCATGCTGTATTCTTGCTGTCACTTACTTACTGGTTTAAACCCAGTGACAAAAATCATAATCTTAAATTTCATAATTAGCGGGGCTTCTCCAGGCGCCACGTTGCGAGAGCGTGCCGGCCAATGTCGCCTTATTGTCAAGTAGCGCGACCCAGGCTAGAGCACCTCGCCCAAATAAGGGCAACGTAGGCGCAGCAAAGAGACCGACTCAAGGTCGCCCTGCAAGGCGCAATGCCTATATGGCTGCGCGATCGCGCCATACAATGGGACCGTAAGTCGCTCGGGCACAGCCCATTGCTGGACCCGTGAAAACGGCCTACGCAAGCGCACACAGCAGGGGGCCAGGGAACTGCAGAGGTTACGCCTGCGAGTGTAACCAGAGGGACGAAAGCCGTACCGCGCGTCCGCGAAATGCAGGCACCCGAACGGCCATCAACTAAGCAAAGAGTAGCACGTATGGTTTATGCATCCTCTCTTTTAAGCAGGCGATCGTAAAACGCAGCCATGTGAAAAAGTCAGCGCATCACGGTATAGGCCGACATTCGCCCCGCAAAAGTTATGCGTCCGGTACACCACCCGGGGACACTCTACGAAGAAAAATCCGCGTATGAGGGCAGCGATAAAGCATGCATCGCGCACCTCGAGCAAAGAGAGCAGCTGCCCGATCCTTAGAAAACGAATAAAAAAAGGGAGGGGAGCCGCTAACGAAGGCCCAAAAATCACGAACGCCGCTGCCCGATTTCACAGAAACCATAGAGATCGACCTAATGGATTGGAATAAGCCAAAATTATTGCAGCTGATTTCCGGCCCACAGCCACCCTCCGCTAACCCTCAATCGAGACGCAAGCGGACTCGCTCTATAAAAACCGGGGGGTGCAGCAGGAGGATCATCATTCGCCCCCGAAACTTTGCCGGTCGCACTTCTAAATTTTGATTCTACGTTGCTCTGTCCGTCGGTATTTTCTAAGTTTAAATTGTAACGAAACTGTATTAGAGATTTAAGTTGCTGAATAAAGAATTTCATAGTTTAAAATGATTCGTCCGCTTGTTCTTTGAGTTTACCTTCTTACACTGTACTAAAAGGATAATTATCGTTCATTTAATCGAGCCAATTCGATCTTGCAAGTCACAAAAGAAAGCGCAAACGCGCAGTAACGTAGAGTCGCGAAAGAACCCTGAAATTCGCCGCGCTTCGCAAGAAGAGCCTGACTGCCTGCTGTTACGAGGGACACCGACCGTAAGCTGACAACAGCCGCCCGGCCCAAGCAGCCACCAGCCACCAGACACCAGCCTCGCCTGCAAAGTGAGTACCCTTCCCATTGTCCCCGCCGCTATTATAAGCTCTGCTAGTCTTTTGCACTGCTCCGCTCTCTTGCACTTATTTTCCGACCGAAAAGTCATCGCCCCATCCTGGCTCACGCCAAATCGGGAAACGCGCTCGGTATTTAAACCCGGTAGAACTCTATTTAAAACTAACCGCTACTCCGCGCGTCGGACGTAACAACTTTGTGACCTCCGATTTCGAGGTCATTTTAAAACACTTACCATAAGCGCAGGAAAAATCCTATGAATATGGGGTTTGTTGCATATGAAAGTACTACTTTCTAACTACAAAAAACACACTTTATTTTTCCCAAAAAATACAAAATGGTGGCGTACCAGCTCGTCAAAGGAGAAAAAAATTTTCTACTTTTTCTTCACTAGCCTACCGCTACAGGTCACAATTTTGACCCTAAAAGAAAAAATCGAACGGGGTTTTGAAGTAATAAATAAAAAACTCAGTGAACGGAGGGCCATTTTTTCGAAATTCAAATTTGGGGCCAAATGGCGTCAATTTGAATTTTTTTTCTTTTTTTTCGCAAAAAAATCGATCGAAAATCGGCCATAAAATCGGTAAAAATCAAAATATCAAAAAAATCGTACAACATTCACTTGAAAATCATGTTTCCAAGCTACAGTTGAAATTTGAAGTGAATCGGTTGAAAATTGACGGCGCTATCGGTAGGCTAATAACAAAAAAGACGGTTCCGAGATGAACGCGTTCAAAGTTCCGAGTACAATGCTAATACTATACGACTTTGTTCAAAGAATCGATTTCCTGAGGCACTTAGAACTTCTTCCCCCACTTGATCGACTTTTCATATCATTCTTAGATAGTTTATGGAGTGTTTAAGGTAGCAATTCCATGGCTACCGGACTCAAATTTGCATCCAAATTTTTTTCATTCCGAATCATCATTATGCATACTTAAAATCGTTTCTAAATTATTATCTCGATTTTTCGTCGTGGTCGAACCTTGTTTGAAAGCAAATATTGAAGAATCAAAAGATTCACCGGTCACTATTTTGACTAGTTTTTTCTGATAGTGGGCTGGCGGACATGAACACAGCAACACTGTGAAAATCTGCTACAGTTAACCTCTACTCATGTTATCGACTGTACTCCTACGTTACCGATACATTTACATGTTGGTCAGTTGAGCGCGGTACACAGTGTTGCCAGATTTTCCCAAGTGCACAACGAACACGTGACACTCTCGTTTGCAGGGTAAAAAATATATTGTAACAGATGTAGCGTTACAATGAGTTCGAGTTTGAAATATATTTCACCGGTAACGGATTCTACAAATTTCAAAGTTTCTTTTCATATATTTTCTTCCAAGGCATTAATTTATTAGATCATTCAATTTTATCAGAGAATGTCTGTGCTCCATGTAGGTTACAATAGCTACATGTTAAAGTTCGCGACTTCGAATGCAAATAACTTTGTTAGGAGCACGGATACCGCTGTTTTTTTTTCATTTCATTCAAAAGAGCGAATTGAGAACTATTATATATTTCAACATGAGCAACAGTTTGAGTTGGAGAGGGTGATGGAATTTCCACCTTAAGCTAATAAAAAAAAATTGGAAAAAAAAGTCACAAAGGTATATTACCCCTTAAGGGGGTAGCCTACCTAAATTTCAACATGGTTAAAAGAAAATCGTACGAGGCTGTAAATTCATATTCTAATTCACTTTTTTACGGCGGTTTCAATGACGTATCGACCACCCCGGAAAAAAAATTTTCAGAACAAACTTGGGATTTTTTTCTCGACTCCTAGGAGTCTAATCGCAAAACCGATACGTACGTTTGTGGACATTGTATTGAGGAACCCTCAAACAAATTTCTAGCCCAAACCACTGAAAATAAGTCTCACTTATTCACCTCCTCCTGCATCACGTTTCCACCTTCATTCTGCAACGTCATATAGACATCCATTTGATTCACACTAAGTAATTAGCATACATGCGATGTGTGCGTGGGAGGATGTGTGTGTGTGTGTGTGTGTGTGTGTGTGTGTGTGTGTGTGTGTGTGTGTGTGTGTGTGTGTGTGTGTGTGTGTGTGTGTGTGTGTGTGTGTGTTTGTGTGTGAGTGTGAGTGTGAGTGTGATTGTGAGTGTATGTGTGTGTGTGTGTGTGTGAGCGTGTGTGAGCGTGTGTGGGAGTGCGTGGGAGTGTGTGTGTGTGTGTGTGAGTGTGTTTGTGTGCGCACACAGGGTTCAAAATACAGATCGCGTTTCCCGATTTGGCGTGAGCCAGGATGGGGCGATGACTTTTTGGCCGGGAAAATTGGTGCAAGAGAGCGAAGCAGTGCAAGGGCCTAACAGCACTTATAATAGCGGCGGGGACAATAGAAAGGGTTACTCACTTTGCAGACGAGGCTGGAAGTCGGAGGCTGCTCGGGGCCGGGCTGCTGTTGTCAGTTTACGGTCGGGTCCCTCGTCACAGCAGGCGGTCAGGCTACTCCTTGCGAAGCGCGGTGAATTCAACTCTTTTCTCGCGACTCTACATTACTGCGCGTTGCGCTTTTCTTTGAAAATTCCAAGATCGAAACGGCTCGACTAATTCAAATGACTGATTATTTACTAGTACTGTGTTGAAGGTGAACTCAATGATCAATTTATTTAATTTATGAATCTCTTCATTGAAACAACTTAAATTCCTAATACAGTTCGTTACAAATATCTTAGAAAAATACCGACGGACAGAGCAACGCGAAATCAAAATTAGATTTGCGACCGGCAAAGGTTCGGGAGCGAGTCATGCTCCTTCGGCTGTACCCCTGGTTTATGTAGAGCGAGTCCGCCCGTGATTCGATAGAGGGCTAGCAGAGGACGTGGCTGTGGGCCGGAAATCTGCTGCAATAATTTTAGTTTTATTTCAATCCATCTGGTCGACTTATATGCGTTTCTGAGAAATCGGACAGCGGCAATTTGATTCTTAAGCCTTCGTTAGCGACTCCCTCGTTTTTTATTAGTTTACCTAGGACCGGGCAGCTGCTCTCCTTGCTCAGTATGTGCGCGAGCCCTCCTTTATCGCTGCCCTCACATGAGGTTTTTCTCCGTAAAATGCCCCCGGGTGGTGTGCTGGATGCATAACTTTTCGCTGAGCGGCGTTGGTTCGGCACCGGGTATTACCATCCCCTTTATCGTGATGCGCTAACTTTTTCACGTGGTCGCGGTTTACGACTGCCTGATTTAAAGAGAGGATGCATAAACTATCCTTGCTCTCATGGCTTAGTTGATGGCTGTCTATATTATTGGACGAACGGTACAGTTTTATTTCCTTAGGCTACACTCTTTACCGTAACCACAGCTGCCTCCCGACTCCCTGCTGTGCATGCTTGTATAGGCAATCGTCAAGCAGTGGGCTATATCCGAGTGACTTACAGCGCCATTGTATCGCGCGGTCGTGCAGCCATAGACGATGCGCCTACGCAAGGTGGAGCCGAACCGATCTTGCTCCCCCCGAATAGTTCTACTGCACCTTCGTAGTCCTTATTAGGACATGGCGCTCTAGCAAGGGCACGTGCGCCACTTAACAATACCGCGCCGTTGGTGGTCGCGGTGGTCAAGTCCACCCCGCGCGCTATCTGACAATGGCGCGACGCTGGCCGGCGCGCGCTGGTAAAGTGGCGCCTGGAAAACCTCCGAGCGGCACGCGACATTCCCCCCGCAAGAGAAAGTTGACGTCCCGGCGGCTATCCGCAGCGGCACTTGCCGAGTAGATTTTTTAATTTGATTTTTATATATTTTTTGTTTGTTTTTTTTTTTGTTTTTGTTTATTATTAGTTTCTTTTGTTTTTTTTTATTTGCTTATCTCTAAGGAGCTTAATTGCTAACTTAGTCTAGTCATCCATTTTTCTTTCCCTAGGAGATCCGTCTAGGGATCTCCTCCAGAAACTCAATTTCTGGATCAAGGCTAGCGGGAGGTCCGCAAACCTCCCCGATGATCTCAACCTCCGACTCCGGATTGTGCCGCTATCTTTATTGTATGAATGACAATACTTTATGTGAACAGACCTTAAGATTCATGTGTGAAACTGAACCATGAAGGTGGCGTAGGCTATATTTCCCTAGCCACTCGCCAGGGGCGCTCGACCACCGACGCCCCTCTCGCCCCTCCGACGCGCACTCCTCAGTCGAGTACGATGCGCAGCCTTAGTCGCACGTACTCTGTATAGCCGCTCCGGCACCAACCGACGCCAATAAAGTCACTACATGTTTTACCCTAGTTGCGTGTGTGTTCTTTATCCCAGCGGTCTGTACCCTATATAGATGGGATGTAGTACCAACATGTCCCACAGTGGAATAGCCCTTACTCTCAAGTTTGTTTTGATTATCAACTACCGGCTATTTTGGGGTTAACCTCCTATTTTTTCAGAACATGATAATATGCTGGACGATGCAAACATAATTGAGAAAATAAACGTCGACGAAAACATGTACAGACGTTTCCTCAGTCATTTCAGAGAGCGAATATGAGCGAATAGAGGAATTTGATCTCTTGGAATCAGACAATGCAAGAAAAGGAGGAAATTCCCAAGTAATTTCATTATAATCATTATAAGTATTTTATGTGCATACATGTGTGTGTATATGGATTTATTATTATTATCATTATTATTATAAGATACACTAGTATTTGATACTATAATAGAAAATATATTTCAAATAATCTTTCAATCAACTTTTTTTCTATTTATTTTGTATTTGAATAGAGCAAAAAATTCATGTGCATGAATTACTATTGGATTTGATCAATTGCGATTGATTTGCTGAAAAGTTTGAGATTGATTGGGATCAATTGACTGCACAATGAGAAAGATGCTGGTTGACACCAACAAAGTAATAAGTAAATAAATGACTATGTATGAAAATAATTGAAAATGATTGATCTGTATAGGAGATAGACAGTAAATGATTCGATGTATCCAATAAATTATTACGAAAGTCTATAGTCTAGCGTGCAAAATTGTATATATCGGAAACAATTGATTTGAATGGCAGTTCGATTGAAATCTCTGACGTAAATAGAGATTGATATCGATAACGTAATGCAGAGTAATTTGACGAACATTGTAAGCGATTAGAAGAGATTCCCCTGGATAGAAATTTATTCTTGATTTTGATAGAAATCCGACTAAAATTGATTGAAGTCTATGACAAATATGAAGATTGTGACCTATAGGGTAATTGATGAGTTGCTCTATGAACATTAGAATCAATTAAAAATAATTAATCTGCATAGAAAATCATTAAATCCGATTGAAATCTATGACGAAAATCAATATTGAAATTGATAGGGTAATGAGTACCACGACTAACATTGGAATTGATTGAAAATAATCCCACCACATAGAAAATCATTAAATCCGATTGAAGTCTATGGCGAAAATGAAGATTGAAATCAATAGGGAGAAGAGTGACTCGACTAACATTAGAATCGATTAAAAATAATTAATCTGCATAGAAAATCACTAAAATCGATCGAAGTCTATGACGAAAATGGAAATTGAAATCGATAGGTTGATAATCAAATAAAATCTATTGGAAGTTCGATTGATATCGATTCAAATCTATGAATAGAATAAAGATTGAAATCCCCTGAGTAGAGACTGGAAACCGACATTCAAGCCGATTGAAAATTATTTATATGGAATAAAATAATCAAAATCTATTGTATTGGATTAAAAATGATTGATTTGAATAAATAATCTCTTGGAATCGCGATTCTGAATCGTCATTCACACATTTGAAAAGTATTGAAACATATAATTTTATCCATATCTATTGGAAAGTATTGGATGAATGTGAATTATGGACATTTTCATGAAACTTTTTCTATAAATTTTATTTCGATCACAAGTCTATTCACTTTTGTAACCCTGAATTGTTATAATTGCGATTCAGAATCGCGATTCAGATCGATTAAATTTTCCCAATCTTTTTTAATCCGTCATTTTTAGCAGGGAAGGGGTAGAGAGGCGGCGTCCGGGACCACCGGACTGTATGAAGGCTCCAGCATTTGTGCTTGGAGCCACTGGAATCCGTGGAGGCTCATAGTGGGCTCGGGCGACGGCAGAGCCCTGTCGTCGTCGCTGTCGGTCCCGGTGCCCTCAGTGCAGGAGTCCTCGCTGTCTGCCGGGCTTTCGGGTACCATAATTGGGGCGAGCCGTCGAAACAGCTCCTCTATGAACCAGTCCAGCTCGTCGATCTGGTTGATGAGTTGAAGGAGGTCCTCATGGGGGTGAGGACCCCGGAGGAGCTCGAGCCCCTGCTCGACGAAGCTCGACCACAAGTCCTGTTCTGGGTCCCGTCCCAGGCCGAGTCCCTTTTGGATACGGCGCAGGACCAGAACGTGTTGGGAGAATGTAAAGCCGGCTCCAAACGTCTCCATGTGCGAGTGTGTGCCAGCTCCCTGCGCTGCCTCTAGTTATGTCCGCTCCGCGTGGTGGGCGGGCCCATTCCCGTAGGGCGGAAAAGGAAAATTTCCTTGGCCAAGAGTATCTCAAAGAAGTCAAGTGGGGATTGGTGCATCGGTTTTCCCCCGCTCATTTTGCACATGCTTCGAAGAGGAAAACTCCCGAGTACTCTCTCTCCGTACATCTGTTGCTTGGTTTTGATACAATTACTATATATAGCGTTGAACATTTTCCGACCGGTTTTATATTTTTTTTTTATCTATTTATCTACGGCTTCTGTCCGCCCGTTCTTTTACTATTAGTTTTTAGCTTAATAAAAATGATTTTATTACTTATTAGATGACTTAACTCTTAGTGAATATAAATGTCATTATTATAGTTTTTTATAGTAAGCATTGGCGCGTAGATGTAGAGTAAAGGAAAAACGATTTTCATTTCGCCCCATTTGGGTATCATACCCCGGTGGTAAACGACTGAATTTCGTTTTTTCTTACTTTCATAATGTATACAAAAGTATCTGTTGCATCGCAAACAGTCAACTCGCTCACGCGAGTCATATACATGGTGGCGCCTTGTACATTCGTACTCACACGTATTCGTGTTTTATGTATGCGCACATAGCGGCGGCGTCGTGTCGACGGGCTCGGCGGTTGCGGCCGCGCTCTTTCGTATCCAACCTTGAGTTACTGCGAATGCGACACAAGCGCCACGGGCGAGCGAGCCCGCAGTATCCGTAAGGGTAAAGCTAGCGACTCACTCGTTTAGCAACTCTCGTCGCGTGAGGAGCTAACAGCCTAATACTCGATCAGTCCGTAACGACTCCGAAACTATTTTATCGCGAGCCGATTCGCATCTGGCGATCTAGTCTGTAACGACTATAAACTATCAAATAATAGCATTTCTCCCGAACAACTAATAAGATCGCCGCGCGCCGGATATTATTGTTTGACGACTGCCGCCGGTTAAGGAAGCTCATTTTGAGAGGAGTTTCCACCATGATAGATAGACCATGATGCGGGGAAGTTACAGACTAGGTCCACATATACTACACTTTTTTGAGACTAGTTATCTATAATAGAATCAGGCAATAGAATCAGGTTTAGCTGCGGAAAGATCTTCAGCTTGTCAACTGTTCTCTGTAGTCCCTGTTGAAAATATCGACTGGATTTCCAGCTGGATTGGCACTGGATTTCAGCTGGATTTGCACTGGATTCCAGCTGGATTTTGACTGGATTCCAGCTGAATTCCAGCTGGATTTGGGCTGGATTCCAGCTGGAAACGAAAAATCCAGGTGAAGTGATGCAGGGAAAATCCAGTGAGTTTCCCGAATAATCCAGCTGGATCCTGAGATAATCCAGCTGGATTTTACTAGAATTAGGGTTATATCGTTATTATAGATCCAGCAGATTTTCCGGATAATCAAGCTGGATTTTTTCGGTTAGAGAGCACCGAGCTGAGGCGTTGAATCCAGCTGGATTCTTTCATAATCCAGCTGGATTTTTCGACAATCCAGCTGGATTTTTTCGGTTCTAGAACAGCGGGCTACGGCGGCGAATCCAGCTGGATTATGAACAAATCCTGCTGGATTTTTCGATAAACCAGCTGGATTTTTTCGGTTCTAGAACAGCGGGCTACGGCGGTGAATCCAGCTGGATTATGAACGAATCCAGCTGGATTTTTCGAAAATTCAGCTAGATTTAAACTGGATACTAGCTGGATTTTGACTGGATTCCAGCTGCATTTTGACTGGATTCAAGCTGGATTCCAGCTGGAAACGAAAAATCCAGGTGATGTGATGCAGGGAAAATCCAGTGAGTTTCCCGAATAATCCAGCTGGATTCGACGCCGTTGCCCGCTGCTCCAAAACCTAAAACCCAGCTAGATTGTCGAAAAATCCAGCTGGATCCGTTCATAATCCAGCTGGATTCGCCGCCGTAGCCCGCTGCTCTCAAACTGAAAAAATCCAGCTGGATTGTCGAAAAATCCAGCAGGATTCGTTCATAATCCAGCTGGATTTGCCGCCGTTGCCCGCTGCTCCCAAACCTAAAAATCCAGCTAGATTGTCGAAAAATCCAGCTGGATCCGTTCATAATCCAGCTGGATTTGCCGCCGTTGCCCGCTGCTCCCAAACCTAAAAATCCAGCTAGATTGTCGAAAAATCCAGCAGGATTCGTTCATAATCCAGCTGGATTCGCCGCCGTAGCCCGCTGTTCTAGAACCGAACAAATCCAGCTGGATTATCAAAAAATCTAGCTGGATTCGTTTATAATTCAGCTGGATTCGCCGCCGTAGCCCACTGTTCAAGAACCGAAAAAATCCAGCTGGATTGTCGAAAAGTCCAGCTGGATTGTCGAAAAGTCCAGCTGGATTCTTTCATAATCCAGCTGGATTCGACGCCGTAGCTCGGTGCTCTCAAACCAAAAAAATCCAGCTAGATTGTCGAATAATCCAGCTGGATTCGTCCATAATCCAGCTGGATTTGCCGCCGTTGCCCGCTGCTCCCAAACCTAAAAATCCAGCTAGATTGTCGAAAAATCCAGCAGCATTCGTTCATAATCTAGCTGGATTCGCCGCCGTAGCCCGCTGTTCTAGAACCGAACAAATCCAGCTGGATTATCAAAAAATCTAGCTGGATTCGTTCATAATCCAGCTGGATTCGCCGCCGTGGCCCGCTGTTCTAGAACCGAAAAACTTTAGCTGGATTGTCGAAAAATCCAGCAGGATTCGTTCATAATCCAGCTGGATTCACCGCCGTAGCCCGCTGTTCTAGAACCGAAAAAATCCAGCTGGATTATCAAAAAATCCAGCTGGATTCGTTCATAATCCAGCTGGATTCGCCGCCGTAGCCCGCTGTTCCAGAACCGAAAAACTCCAGCTGGATTGTCGAAAAATCCAGCAGGATTCGTTCATAATCCAGCTGGATTCGCCGCCGTAGCCCGCTGTTCTAGAACCGAAGAAATCCAGCTGGATTATCGAAAAATCCAGCAGGATCCGTTCATAATCCAGCTGGATTCGGCGCCGTAGCCCGCTGCTCTCAAACCGTAAAATCCAGCTGGATTATCGAAAAATCCAGCTGGATTAGCCGGAAAATCTGCTGCATCTATAATAACGATATAACCCTAATTCTAGTAAAATCCAGCTGGATTATCTCAGGATCCAGCTGGATTATTCGGGAAACTCACTGGATTTTCCCTGCATCACTTCACCTGGATTTTTCGTTTCCAGCTGGAATCCAGCCCAAATCCAGCTGGAATCCTGCTGGAATCCAGTGCAAATCCAGCTGGAAATCCAGTCGATTTTTTTCAACAGGGGTGACTTTATAGTTTTGGTGTTGATGAATGTTTCCATGTGATGAGGGATTTCCAGATATGTGAAATCTTCCATCACACTCCTGACTCCTCCCTATATTTGTGACATACAGTGGGATGAAGAATTGAATATATCCGAAACTAAGAATTCGAAAGCATAGGAGATCGAATATAGATTTCTCGAGAAATTTTGTAATTGCTTGCTCTTTATATGTTAGTTCCTGATAATCTAACGATTCGCGATCGTTAGCGTACATGTTCAATTGTCTATTCTAAATAGATTGAAAGCGTAAACCATAGTCAGCCGCATGGTTCTGCTGAAGTTACATTAGCTCTTCCAATGCAGCTATACCGCAGACTCAAATCATGTATCAAGGCTGTAAATCATGTATCAATGCAATTACTAGCTTATATATTGGGCTTATATAATAGCTTATATAATTTATATATTGGGCGTTTTACGTCAACTCTCCAGAACCGGCGCGCGGACGCTAAGACCTCACGTTTCCGACGCTTGTTTTCGACTCTATTTGACCAATATCTAAATAATGTTGGATATGCTATCAATGTAGTTTTTCCTCAGCTTACCGATGGTGAATTTAGTTTTCCAAAGTTTTCACGTTTTCCGAATAAAAAAACATAAAATATGCCACATCTCAAAAACCTATTTTTTTAATTTTTTTAAATAGTCTAGATCGCAAGCTGAGGTTTTTTTACGTAGATATAGCCCTTAAAAAAATGGACCTTTTTTTCGTATTCGAGTAATTGAGTAGCGAACATGAGAAAATGCGCCGCGCCGAGCCACTCCGCGCTGCCTCCACGCGCTTAGGCTCGAGATTGACGCGACGTGGCGCATTTTCTCAAGTTCGCTACTTATGTTTTAAGTTTTTTATTCTGAAAACGTAAAACTTTGGAAAACTAAATTCACCATCAGAAAGCTGAGAAAAATCTACATTCATAGCATATCAATCTACATTGATATATTTAAATCCCTAAAGTACTTCAGAATGAACAACATTTTTGGTTTTGGAATTGGAATCGGAATTGGTTTTCCGATTTGCCCGTCCTAGAAAGTCCAGCATACAACTACTATACCCGTGTTAGAAACAATCTGAGCGTAAATCAATTTCGACATATTTAAATATCTGACCTTGGACCTTGTTTACTGTAACAGCAAAAGAAACCGCGTGAACGGCTCATACAACGGTTCGGTACCTGGTGGCCATAGAAAGAAGCCGGATCTTCAAATTAAGGCATATTTCAGCCGTTAAAAATAATTTCTTGACAAAATACATCCGAGTTCATTTATTTAGGCAATCGATTACACCGCTATAATATCGGGAGTCACATTAGGACGACCAATTTAAAGTTCTTCATGACAAAATCGAGGACTCCAACATCCAACACTGATTGCCTTATACTTATAGGCCAGACCACGCCACTTCAGCCGCGAGAAGGAGAACAAAACCCATACTGTTCATTCTTATTTCAAAACCGCTAATCCGAGCCATCATGAAGGCTGAATACAAAGCAGAAAAAACCTATTCGTCAGTGATCGATCTGAGCTTGTTACTGACGGCTGGATGCTCACGGCAGTATGTAGAGGTATCGCTGAACGTATACAAGAAAACGCGTGCGTTAGGGTGCATCGTATCCTTGGACAATGGGATGGGCTACGTCAGAAGAAGAAACGGTGATGCAAAAGGTGGTCCATTCTGCTTCCAACTTTTGTGTCACCTCTACCATGTTGATTTTTTATCCAGGTAATTCTGAATGAGTAATAGAAACGGTAACTATTCACCATAGTATCCGTATATTTGTAGGCATAATGCATATGAGTTCTCGTGTTCAGATGATTCTGTACCTGCAAGTATTGTGCTGCTTTTTTTCCCAGAGCGAGTGTTACTAGCTATTGTGACGACGAATTTTTAGATGAACTAAAGAATCCTGACGCGAATACCGTCAAGTTCGCGCGGTAGTGGTTACATTGCCAAACGTTCGGCTATTATTTCAAAGAAGGAAGAAGGAGTATGAATATGAAAATTAAATGCACAAACTTTTTGCTGTTGAAATAAAAAATGCTGAGATGTAAATGCACAATAATTCCTTTATCGAATAAACCACAAAATGATATTACACTAATTAACGCTGATATTGGTACTGATAAATGAATAAATAAACACTGATTGTAGACACGCGTTCACAATCTTCACTATACTACAAGAGATGGTGCCTGGACCAAGATCTAAATCGGACTGAATTTGAAGTTACTCAATTTTAAATAAATTCTCTCTTCGTCCGTCGGCTCGGTATCGGAATCATGCGTACCCTATTGCCTGGCAAGGCGTTTTCATAAGAATTTTGGAGGAGAAAAGGATTAGTTGCAAGTCGGTAGCAGTTCGGAGTCGGAGGTTATCGGTCAGAGTTTTCAGGGAATCGGCGTTATCGGGCAATAAAGTTGTAGTTTTATAGCCCGGCCTATGACACCGAATTTCAAGTGTAGATATACTTCCCAATACTATTGGAGAAGTGCGGGAGAACCGAGCGAGATTGACCTCTCTAATGGTAACACGCGATGAGCATATTCTTCGCCTTCGTTAGCAATAAGCTGTATCGCTTGAAATTCGGAGGCGAATTTCGGTGTCGGTGGAATCGGCCTGGCCTGATAACAGGCGGCTTCTCCGAACTGATTTCGCGGATGGGTGATGCTAAAAAAAAATTGAGAAGAAGATTCGCCGTGGGAAAGTAGATACCCCGAGATCGGCGATGGCATAACCAGTCGAAACGGTAGGTCGTATCGTAACCGACTGCAAAGTCACTGACGTGACACTTTTTACCACCGAGTCAGATTATATTAGTCTACTAGCAATAATCTCTCGCTCGTTGTCGCTCGCTCGAGTCTTTCGTATGGATTTTGATTAAAGAATCTACAAAATGTTCTATAATCTTTAATATTTAATTTAGTTTTAGTAAGTTGTACTTAAAATTCATTGTAAACTAATATCAATCGACATCATGATGCAAGTGAATCATAGCCCTCGATCTTCTCGTTTGATCCACCACACCATGTGTTCTTCAAATCATTATTTTCTGAGTTGTTTATCAGATAGAAAATTGGAGAAAAATGGTGTTCGGCGACGCATGACCTTCTATGACGTAGATTACGCTCCCGCGTCTATTTTTTTGGATTTTCAACCTCAGATTATGAAAATGCTCGTGCTCTTCTATAAATCTATGAAATCAGATTTTGGATGAATCATCCATTCATAATTTTTTATCGACGTTTTCCGGGGGTCACGTGGAAAATAAGCAAGGTCAAGTGTAGCTCTTGATCTCCTCCTTTAACCCATCACACTGAATGTTCTTCAAATCATCATTTTCCAAGTTGTTTATTACTTCAAAATCTTTCGTATGACGAAAATTCAGCTACACATGTTTTTCTATAACGTAGATCATGCCCACGCATCAGTTTTTTTGAATTTTTCACCAGAGAATAAAAAAATGCTCGTGCTCCTCAATCGATCTGCCAGACCCGATTTCAAAATGATCTAACAAAACATCGTTTCCAAGAGCAAAATATGGGAATCATAATTTGTGTACGGATTAATTTTAATATAATATGATATGATACAGTATTATACTGTTATTTCTTCATTATTTGCTCGTAGAATGTTCATCTTACTATCATGAATTTATTATTATTTTTCGAAATTTATGGAACACAAGGTACATCGAGACATTTTTATTTTGAATAGGACCTTGACAAAGGGTTATCTCTCTACATCCACAGCTGAACCGCGGCAGACGCTATCGTAATTTTTGTTCCTCATTCTCGGTTCTCATTCTTATTTCTCATTTTTGCTGCTCATTCTAGCTTCTCATTTTGGCTCTTTATTGTTATTCCTCATTTTTGCCCCTTTTTAATAATATTGTTTGTTATGATAAATTTTAAACGAATTGGATAAATTTTATGACTTGTACTTTTAGGTAATAGGATGAGTCCATGCTGAAGATAAAATTTGCTTTCCTATATTTGAAAAATGATTAATAATACGCATAAGAAAGAATATTTTCCCTGTCCCGGCTGATACATAAGAATTAATTCATTATTCTCAGATTTAATGTAATCGAATACAGCTTTTTAGATTTCATTCAATTTATCAAAATACGGAACGAAAAAGTTTCGTATAATTCATTAAAGAGATATGATAGGTTCTTGTCGGCAAAAACATTTACAATTTACTGAATTTGAACTTTCATTCATTTCATTTAAGAATGTAATACATGCAAATCTTCTGAAAAATCCTCACAAAACGAATACTTATATTCGTCCCAAAGTTTCGAAGAGAAATTCGGTTTATCTAAACTTAAATAATATGCAAAAAATTTTCTTAATTGTTTTGGAATCATATTCGTGCATGCTTCATCGAACAATGCAATTAATTACAAATTTCTCGAAGACCACGATTGACTGCGAGATATCTCGCATCGAGCTCGCATAAATATCTTACCATTATATTAAGAGAAAACGTTTGTTTGTATGTTCGCAAAAATCTCAAAAACTACTGAACCAATCGCCTCCAAATTTTGACAGTAGCTTTACTATGTACCCTGAAGTGTCATAGGCTATTAAGATTATTCATTAATTAATTAGGAAAGTTTCTATGCAAAATGTAGAAATAACATGCAAATCAGCTCCGGCTTCTCTCTTTGGCCACTAGGTGGCGAGACGCTGTTTTAGCCGTTCACGCGGCTGAAATGGCGCGGTCTGTCCAATAAGTATAAGGCAATGAGTGTTGGAAACCTCGATTCTCTTATCGAAAACTTCAAATTGGTCATCCTCTTGTGACTCCCGATACTATAGTGGTAGAATCGATTATCTAAATAATCGCATATATTTTTTTAAAGAATTATTTTTAACGGCTGAAATATGCTTTAATTGAAAACTCCGGCTTCTCTCTTTGACCACTAGATGCCGAACCGCTGTACAATCTGTTCTCGCGGTTTCTTTTGCTACAATAAACAAGGTTCAAGGTCAGACTTTCAAATATGTCGGAATTGATTTACGCTCAAGTTGTCTTTCACACGGGCCGTTGTACGTTGGACTTTCTGACGGGCAAATCGAAAAACCAATTCCGATTCCAAAACCAAAAATGTTGTTTATTCTAAAGTACTTTGGGGTTTTGGAACTTTAAATACTTGAATATTATGTTTTTATTCCTATGCACAGTTAATAATCATCAATCAAATTCTATAAACTCCGAGAGCGGGTGAAGCCGCGACGGTGAATGCTGGATATATATATATATATATATATATATATATATATAATATATAGTCACTGGCTCATGCCCATTAATAATTAATATTATTAATAACAATGAAAGGGGACACGAGAGAGTGCAACCTCGCCCGGTGCTGATGCTAGACAAGTTCTCAGAATTGTGTTTCGGGAATTTGGGTCGTGAATCAGGGCGACAGAAACGCACACATAAAATAGAACAATGCTTTATCAGCAGGTATGGGGTACATGTGGAAGGGGGGACGTGGCGTGGTCGATTAAGAGAGAGAGAGAGGGAGCAACGCGGGGAGACCAACCTTTGGTATTGCTTGCTGCGACTTGTAAGCGGGCGGCGTGGAAGTGCTGACACATAGATGTCGGCGCTCGGGGAAAGGTCGGCGTTCCGGAGCCGGGGATGCTGGCGCTCAGCACGTGGGCCTCGTCTCGGCCGTGACGCAGTAAAGATGCTCGCGGTGTCAGCGCTAATGCCAGACATGCAGGCACAAGTGCACAGGTAGCACGGACACAGCACATGGGCACAAGCACAAAACCCGGGAAAAAGTCGTGCGGGGAAAAGGGCCGAAATACTGCTTATCGCGCTCGCGCTTGGGCACATACTGCCCGCTTCCGCCCGGCACCTGTAGCTTCCGTGGCGCGTCGGTGATGTCGCGCTGTTGTTGTTTCTCTCGCGCTCTGTCTGTCTCTGACCATTTCTCATTTCACTTCGCAATCAGTTGGTAATGATGGCATACCGCAGAGTACCATTCTTGATGCTCTGCCTGTAATTGGTGATAAAATCATGAACTTGTTCAACTCCTCCCTGCGCAAAGAAATCTTCTCGTCATCCTGGAAGAGGGCTCATGTTCTCCCTCTGAAGAACATGAGCCTCAGAAGACATAAGAAAAAGCATGGACAAGAAGAAACTGATGCTACTTCTACTTTTCGACTTCGGCAAAGCCTTCGACAAAATTTCTCATTCTAGTATGTTGAAGCGGCTCAAGAACATTGGCTTTGCGAGGGCTTCTCTCTCTTGGTTCCACTCATATCTTACGGATAGACAGCAGATTGTTATAACGAAGAGTTTTGGCAAGTCATCGTGGCTTACCACGAATCTTGGGGTGCCACAGGGGTCAGTCCTCGGATCGCTTCTCTTCTGCATTTACATTAATGACCTACGTGACGTACTTGACATTGAAGGCGTTGAGCGTGTGCTGTATGCAGATGACTTACAAATAGGGGAGAGCGGGGCATGATGGGTATGGCGGATGAATTAGGCATCTCATTTTTTCTATTTTAAAATGATCATTATCGGTCAAAACTTATATTATCTATTAAAGAAGAGTAATATAATTTTTCGTAGGCGAAAAATTGAAAAGAATTGTAAAATAATGTTTTATTATTAGCAGTTGAAATGTTGGAGGTAAAAAAACCGATCATTGGCATATTTATCTACACGAAATTGAATAATAAAATAATGTTTTTGCGTGTTAAGACTGGTACCACAGAAAAGCTTAGAGTCTTAACTTTTGAGCTGTAATTTTTATTCCTTGTAGAATGTTATAAACATTCAAATTATAATGAAAATTAAAAAAGTTACTAAGTGGGGCATGGGTGGGCATCCGTGGCAGGACACGAAGACCACGGGCGTTCGGAGCGCCAAGCGCCGAGTCGATCAGCTGACATAACCTCCAAGTGAGTCCAAAGACGAGCTAGTCGGCTAGTTTAGCCTCGTAGTTTTTAGCTAGCTTTAATTAGTTTTTAGCAGTACCTATCCATGGTGAGGAAATACAAAAAAAAAACAAAAAGAAATGCCTGGAGCAACGGACAAATGCACCTCGCCGTTGAAAGTGCTCTGGGTGGAAAATCCACGAAAAGTGTTGCATTGGAATTTGGAATCCCCAGAAGTACTTTACAAAGAAAAATTAAAGCATCACTAAATAATGTTAACAAAACAACTGAATTCCCAGCTCAAAGAGGTAAGATTTATCTATCATCTATAACCTAACTGTAACGTGACTTGCATACAAAATCCACAAGTATTGAGATTTTTTAATTTTTCAGCGTCAGGATTTCAACGTGTATTCACAGATGAACAGGAACAAGGTCTGTGTAAATACATCACTGACATGCAAAATAAACTTATGGGACTAAGATCAATGGAAGTTAGGCGTCTAGCCTTTGACTATGCTGAGAGATTGAAAATTTCTCATAGATTTAATAGAAAAAAGAGATTAGCTGGAAAAGATTGGATGCAAAAGTTTATGCAAAGACATGAACTATCCCACAGAAAGGCAGAACACACATCAACTGCAAGAGCCAATGGTTTCAATAAGGAAGCAGTACGATACTTTTTTGACTTGCTGGACCAATGTATAACAGCACATAAAATCAAGCCTGAAGATATTTACAATGTCGATGAAACTGGCATCTCAGTGAATCCCAAGTACTCAATGATCACAATTATCCAGTTTTATTAAACAGTTATCTAAATTATCAACTTGATATGAGTTCAAACAGTGCTTTCAATATTTGTTCTGAAGTTCCAATAGATATGCTTGGTAATAATGTTGTTGATGAAAATGTCCAAATGTGTTCAGAGAATGTAACGGTTCCACAACTTCCACAACAATTCATGTAATTGCCATTGATTATGTTAGTGGACTAATTCATAAGATAATCATAAGAATCAAATAAACAAACTGTGATGAATTAGATTAAACTTTAAATATCGATAAATGACTAATTCATAAGATAATCGTAAGAATCAATAAACAAAATGTGATGAATTAGATTAAACTTTAAATATGGATAAAATAAATTAAAATAAAATATTTGTATTGTTCAAATTGTTACTTGATTAATAAAGAAGTGTGTCAATTACTTTTATTTATTTATCTGTTATTCATTATTTAACTGTTAATGAAATTTGAAAGCATTCATATGCGCGTCAATTTTTCTATAAGTTTCGAGGCAAGTCAATTACCGTGCTCTGCGTGCCCCTCCGCATGCCCTCTCGTGCCTCACCTATGAGGCAAAAGCGGGCACTTGTGATCTTTTACATAACCATTTGTTTCTGCCATACAATTACTTTTACAATTTTTTTACTCTTAGTACTTGGTAGTTAAGATGTTGAACTTCAATTCTGACTGTTCTACATCCAATATTAGTGAATATATATTTTTTGAACAGCTCTCAAAATGTTGGTGCCTGTAGTGCCCCACCTTCCCCTATATACTCAGGTTACACTCGACAGACTGGCTGAGGGTATAGCATTGCTGGAGAAGGCGGCTGCGGCCGTGTCGGGGTGGGCCGACGCTGCTAAGCTGGTGCTCAATGCCGGAAAAACTCAGGCCAGCGCGTTTGGGTCTGGATACTATATCAGTCTTCTGCACAAAGAGGCACTCTACGCATCTGGCATTGGGATTGGTGGAGTTCGCGTGCCATTCTCTGGCGCGGTCAAGGATCTCGGCGTGGTGCTTGACGAAACCCTATCTTGGCGTCAAAACACCGATGCAATCACAAAAGAGTTTAATAGAACCATGTACAGCTTGCGATTTTTTCGTAAATACACGACTGAGATCCTACACACCCGCCTATCGATGGCTCTGCTGTTCCCTCATCTCGATTACTGTTCTGCGGTTTACCTCGACGCATGCCAAGAACAAAAACAAAGAATACAAGTGTTACAAAATTCATGTGTGAGATATGTATTTGGTGTCAGGAGGGACGAACACATCACTCCCTACAGGGCTAAGCTGGGCTCGATGCACGGATAGTAGGAGGTAATATTTCATGGCTGTAGTTTTGTACAAGATCCTGCGCATCCGACAGCCGGAATACCTTCTGAGCCTCTTCACTAGGTATGTGTCCAGTAGAACCTTCAGGGGTGATGCACCGGAACTCTCGATTCCATAAAAGATGAGCAGTTTTGGAACAAATTCCTTCCAAGTGCAAGCGGCACAACTTTGGAACTCCCGACGCTCTTCAGACAGAAACTTGCCGTCCTTATCTAGTTTTAAGCATTCCGTAAGGTTTTATTTTTCAGAATTATTAGAATGACCTTTGCATTTTTCTTTTAATAAGAATAGACACGTTATCGGTGATAACTCGTTTGCATAAATCAATGATGACCAGTATATTAGTATTCTGACACTTTATCTGTGATAATTCGCAGTATATATATATATATATATATGTCTTTTTTTACGATGTTGACAAGGATGATATGTGAAATGATTTTATAAGAATGACTGATATTCTAGAGAAACGACTGATATAATGTAAAATGCCAATTTTTGTATTCGAATACAATAAAACATATCTATCTATCTATCTATCTATCTATCTATCTCTTACCTTAATGCGTCGGCCGCTCGGCTCTGCTGCCGATGTCTCGCTGGTGCTATAGAAATAATACTTATTGGCTGGACAGGGAGACCTCACGGTACAAAGTACCCGTGACACCTCTCTCCCAGACGCGTTTTATTACAAAAGAAAGCGCCGATAAATTGGGCTTCCATACAAAGGATAATGCGATCCAATTCGATCAACTTCAAAAGAAAAGAACAAGTTACTAAAAAGTCAGCAGTATGTGTATTGGGAAAATGATTTTACGACTTATTCTTTGCTTTTCGACCTTTATTTCGCGGTGCGCTCTCTCTCTCTCTCTCTAAGGACCTCGTGTCCTTAGACCTAATAAACCAATCAATCAATCAATCAATCTCTCTCTCTAAGGTATATCTATGGTGTGCGGAGAAGTGAACATATCTCTCCCTACAGGACAGAGCTAAAATGGCTTAAAACTTCTACTCGGCGTAGCTATTTTATGGCCTGCATGGTGTATAAGATCCTTAGATTTGGCTGTCCTGACTATCTCGCGGAATACTTCCTTATCAACACCAGTACTCGGCCCTGTAGGGGGGGATGTAGACCGGAGCTTGTTGTCCCCAGATTCCGTACGGTATTCCTCGAGGGGTCGTTTCATGTCAGTGCATCCTATCTGTGGAACTCTCTCCCCTACGTAATCACTAATGCCTCATCCCTTCAAGTTTTCAAACAGCTACTTTTCACGCATCTGTTAGCTTGCGACCGTGGTGAGAGGTTGCTCAACTCTTAATAAAGTAGCTCCTAATCGAATTTAATCAGCAGTATGAAACTAGCCTTAAGTCAATACTTCCTAGAATCACTTCTTTATTTTTATCTAGCTATAAACAACTTAGTCTTTAAGCAATTATGTAAACCATTGTAAAATTGTACAACATAATGTACAGGTCAATAAATATTATCTAATCTAAATCTAAATCTCTCTCTCTCTCTCTCTGCGAGGAACTGGACGCGTGTGTATACAATAATCTGCACGGGTTCCTACCCGACGAATCAGTCGGCGCTCTTTGCGCAATCGGTACAGCACTTTCGCAATCACATTTGCATTCGTTTGCGTTCGAACTATTGCGTGCGCTCTGTCGCATCACGTGTGCGTTATCGCAAAATTTCACAAAAATATCAACTGAATCTAACTCTGTATCAAAAGAAAATTAAACAAAATTATCAACCAAATGTTAATCTTTATCAAAAGGAAATTAAACAAAACTATCAACTAAATGTAATTCTCTATCAAAAGGAAATGAAACAAGAGAAAAATTACGAAATCTCAAAATTAAGTGAATTAAAAGAAAAAAGAAATAATCACGACTTGGCAGCTTTTTCGTGGTTCGCGCTCCACTCGATTCTATAATCACATTGATTGCGTGGCTATTTACCCACTTTACAGCCTCCTATTGACTTTACAAAACTTATTAGTAATTAATCTAAGAAACAAAACTTGGCTATTAGGCCTATCTTCGGCTAAATTGCCTCTTCGCGCCACTTGCGCTCAGCATAACCACGTGCGTCCAGCACGCCTGTGTGCACCCTGCACAACTGCGTGCACTCAATCTTCGTCCGGCTCGGGCTTCTTCCTCTCCTGCTCCTGCCGGAACTTCTCTTGCTCCCTCTCGTACGCGGTGGGGCATAAGGTGGTGGAGCTGACGCTCGTGGCAGCGGTCGAGGTTGCCGGTCCCTGCCGATCTACAAATAGGGCAATGACGCCCGACGCGTTGGGCTCGTAGGCACGTCATACGTTGTTCGGACGTCTCTGTTTTGCCGCAGAGGACTCGTTGCGCCTCCTCCAGCTGCGCTCGCAGTCGTCGCTGTTCCTCGGCTGCCTTGTCTATCGACAGCTGCAGCTGCTCGGCTGACGCCTCGGAGCTCCGTCTCGCCGCTCCTTTGCGCTCCTTGGTTTCGCGCCGTTTGCGCGCGGCAATTCTCACGTCGTCGAGGATCTCCTTTGCCTCGACGATGACTCTCGTTGGCACTGCTAGCCGTTTTTGGCTGCATCGCCGAAGAATCGGCGCACGGTGCGCAAGGCCTAGCTGGCCTCTCCGATGGCCTTCTCATAGACCTCCCCGAGCTCCTGCACCGTACGGGCGGCCTCCTCCGCCTTGCTGACCGCTTCTTCCAGCCGCTCTGATGGTGACTTGACGGCTCGGTTGGACGTTGGGGGCTGGACTAAGGCGATCGTCTGCGCCTGCTCGTCTTGCGCTCCTTCAGTTGGCACGCTCGCGTGCTCTACAGTCGCACTCGTGTGCGTTGTGTTCGCCCTTGCGTGCGCTCCGTCTTCTGCACTTGCGTGCGTTCGGTCCATCGACGCAGCTGCGTCGTCCTCCGCTTGTGGCGTAGTGTCGTTGTTGGTAGACGCCTCTACCACCGTCTCTCTGCTTGTGTCTACTTCGTTCCCACCATCTGCGCTTCAAATTGTGGTATTGGCGTCATACCACGTCTCGAGCGGCGTGACGGCTGGCGCACTCGCGCTCCTTGGGCGCCTGAGCGGCTGTGGGTGCGGCGGTAGCGGTTCTTCTACTTGCGTCGCATTCACTCCGATGTTGTTTTCCGGGTCCATCTGTAAAATCTGCCTGTTAGCACTATCCCTCACTATCTATTATAGTCAATCTACTGGGAGAGTAACAAAAATTGAAAAAAAATTTTGCTTCGCTTGCGCATACAGTTATTTGCGCTGTACTCTCGTGCGACTTCCCAAGATTACTGGTTCGCTATCCAGTTCCTTGTTCTTTGCACCTTTCGAGCGTCCATGCTTTCTCTTTTCGTTGGCAACTGTTTCTGCCGGCGCTGGTTCGCTTCTCGGCGGCGGTGATTATTCCGGACTCGACTCCAGTTCGCTTGCTGGCGTCGGCTGTTATTTGGTCGCGGTTTCGATCGCTGGCGTTCGGGTTGACACGTAACGGTTCTTTCGCGGCTGACCATGCTTTGCACAAGGTACGTTACCGTTTGGCGGGTTGTTAGTTAGAGGATCGTGCGCACTCACCTCTGTGCTACCAACAGCGGCTGCTGTTTCCATCGCTCGGTCGTTCTCTTGCTCATTGTGGACCTGCGGTTTCAGAGACTTTACGTGGACGATCGAATCGTCTTTTCCCGATTCTTCGGCGACTTTGTACACGTAAGTCCCGATTTTCTCGATGACCGTGTAATTTCGATTATATTTCGGCGCCAACTTCGCAGTTACTCCCTTTTCGGCGGATGATAGTATTTTATTCAGCCTAAGCACAGAGTCTCCTACGTCAAACTGTACGTCTCTGTGCTTCGCGTTATAGTACTGCGCATTCTTCTCATGCGCGAGCGCCGATTTGTGGGCGGCGATTTCTCTCACCTCGCCTAGAATATGCAAGTGCTCAATCCACTGTTGGAGTTCTTCGTCCCCCTCTTGTTCAGCGGCTTCATTTTCTATTTGGCATTCCAGCGACGGTAAGGCGGTGCGATCTTTGCTCTATTCCCCGACTGGTTAAGAGATCGTCTATCAAGCGGTTCTTGAATGGAGTTCCCCAGTCGCTCAGGAAGTAGACCGGTGTACCATGACGCAAGATGACTTTATTCAGTTCGCGTTTGACTACATCCGCATTTGCCTTGCGCAGCGGGATGACTTCGATCCAGCGAGAGAACACGTCCATGAAGATCAGGTTATGTTCACGGCCGCATTTGCTGCGCGGGAAAAGTCCCATAAAGATTGCGGCGACTGTTTGCCACGGTTTCACGACCTTTCGGACTCCAATCAGTCCTGTTGGCCTTCTCTGCTCCACCTTTATCTGCTGGCAAAGCTCGCAGTGGGCCACGAATTTGGCAACATCTCTGTTCATTTTCGGTCAAAAGTAATACCGTTTCACGCGCATAACCCACATAGCATGCAACATTGCGTTGAAATATTTCACTGAAATATTTCAGTGCAAGATTTCAGCAAGATTGCTGCAATATTTCAATGCAGCTTTCGGAAGCGGATTTGGTATCTTTCAATGAAATATTTCAAAAATATTGCAGCAACATTTCATGAAAGATTCAACGAAATATTTCACAATATTACAATAAAATATTGCAGTGCAAGATTACTGCAAGATTTCTGAAATATTTTCCTGAAATATTCTATGCAACATTGCTGCAAGATTCCTGCAAGATTTGACTGCAAGATTGAGGACAGTCAAAAGCTGCATTGAAATATTGCAGAAATATTGCATTGCAAGATTTCATGCAATATTGCTGCAAGATTTCTGCAAGATTCTTCTGCAAGCTCATGTAAAGTCAAAGGCTACATTGGAATATTGCAGAAATATTGCATTCCAAGATTTCATGCAATATTACTGCAAGATTTCTGCAAGATTCTGCTGCAAGATTGAGGACAGTCAGAAGCTGTATTGAAATATTGCAGAAATATTGCATTGAAACATTTCATGCAATATTGCTGCAAGATTTCTGCAAGATTCTGCTGCTAGATTGAGGACAGTCAACAGCTGCATTAAAATATTGCAGAAATATTGCATTGTAACATTTCATGCAATATTGCTGCAAGATTTCTGCAAGATTCTTCTGCAAGCTCATGTAAAGTCGAAGGCTATATTGAAATATTGCACAAATATTTCGATGGAAGATTTCATGCAATATTGCTGCAAGATTTCTGAAAGATTCTGGTCGCTTACATCGAATTCAATGTGGGAAAATGTATGAACTATAATATTCCCCCAACCTTGCAGAAATATTGATTAAGAGATTTGAAGGGTTTCAAAAAATCGGCTCTCAAATATTGCAGCAATCTTGCAGCAATCTTTTCATGCAATATTTCAAAGTTGTATTTCTAGAATCTTGCAGAAATATTGCATTGCTCCTTGCACTACCGATAGGTGGCGACTCGTTTCTCGCAAGTAAAACTGTATGCCTCTGTCTATATACCAGCATCCACAATGATGGGTACCAAACTCAATTCCAACTCTTATTTCTGAGTCAAACTGGAAAAACTATTTTTGTGGGAGTCTCTACCGCATTCTCAAACTAGAGAGTCATTGAAGAGTTCCCGATAATCTAAAATTATCCACAGGTTTGTCAGCACTGGAATATTGTAGCAATCTTGCAGCAATCTCTCAATGCAATATGCTCAATCATGTTAGTAAAATCTTGCAGAAATATTGCAGTGCAAGATTTCTGCAATATTTCAAATTTTCCTAGCCAATACTGCAATATCTAGTATCAATCTCTAAATGCAATATTGCAAACAGATATTGCTGAAATGTTGCTTGAAAGATTCGGAGGCTGTCGATGAATCGGCAGTGAAATATTGCAGTAATCTTTCAATGTAATAATCATTATAATATTGTTAAAATCTTGCAGAAATATTGCATGAAAGATTCAACGAATGTCGATGAATCGGCAATGAAATATTGCAACAATCTTGCAGCAATCTTTCAATGCAATATTTCAAATTTATATTGCTGGAATATTACAGAAATATTGCATGAAAGATTTCAAGAGTCTCATCGAATCGGCCGAGAAATATTGCAGCAATCTTGCAGCAATCTTTCAATGCAATATTCGAAAGTTATATATCTGTAATCTTGCAGAAATATTGTGTGAAAGATTTCAAGGGTGTCGACGAATCTGCAGTGAAATATTGCAACAATCTTGCAGTAATCTTTCAATGCAATATTCATAATCATATTGTTGAAATCTTGCAGAAATATTTCATTGCTTTCTTGCAAGCCGGACATATCAATATTGCAGAAATATTGCAGTGCAAAATTGCTGCAATATTTCAAATCTTTCTTGCCAATATTGCAGCAATATTGCAGCAATATTGCATGCTGTGTGGGAAACGTTTTGTATCGGCTGGGGTGGCCTACGCATGCTGACTCATGGCATTCTTTTAGCGCTGTGAGGCGCTTTTCATCCGGGAGTCCAACTTCCATGCATCGTCGTCCTCGATTAGATCGTCGAGGTCGGCGTTGACATCGAAGTGGTAAATTTTCCCGCCGACTACCTTGTAGAACGGGAATTCGCCGGGGTGCTCTAGCACGTCTTTCCGCCGACTCTTATACCATTCGTCAGCGGTATCTTCCCAGCTCGACTGCGGCAATTTTCATTGGGCAGTCATCCTCGTCCGGTTGGAAAATTTGCGAGAGTGCATCTAGGACGACATTATCCGATCCCCTCCGATATTCGATTTCGAAGTCATAATCCTGCAACTCTAATGTTCAACGCGCGAGTCGACCCGCAAGCTTCTTGCAGGTACGCAACCATTTCAACCTGTTGTGGTCGGTGCACCTTGAACTTGTATCCTTCGATATAAGCTCGAAATTTTTGGATCGCCCACACGACGGCGAAACATTCATGCTCGGTAGTCGTGTTGTTGCGTTCCGCCGAACTTAGGATGCGGCTTGCAAACTCGAGGGAGCGTTCCACGCCATCAACCGTTTGCGTGCGGACAGCGCCAAGGCCGGTATCGCTGGCGTCTGTTTGCAAAACGAATTGATGTTCGTATGAAGGTTGGTGCAGTACTGGTGCTGTCGCCAGCATGCCTTTGAAGATGCCAAAGGCTCTTCCTTGTTCCTCCTCCCATACATATGGTACATTCTTTGACGTCAGGCGTGTCAGAGGTTCAGCGATGGTCGCGAAGTTATCTACAAATTTGCGGTACCACGTCACCATGCCTAAGATTCCAGGTTCTCCTCGAAAGTCTCCGTGCAGATGATCACGTTGTCGAGTTATGCGAACGCATAGGGCTCTAGCTCATGCCCTATGAGACCGTCGATAAGCTCCTGGAATGTGGCCGAACCACCAGATACCCCATATGGTAATCTGGTGAACTGGAAGAGTCCCATACCTGGCACAGTGAACGCCGTCATCGACTTTGCCTCAGCGGCCACATTAATCTGGTGATACGCTATCTTAAGATCAATAGTACTGATGTAGCGGGCCCTACGCAGCTTACGCAGGATCGCATCCATGCGTTGCAATCGGTAAGCGCTCCTCCGCGTGACAGAGTTCAGCTTGCGGTAATCGACGCACATGCGGAACTCACCATTGGCTTTGCGCACCATCACAATAGGGCTTGCCCAGCTGCTGTTCGAAGGCTTCACGATACCTTCGTTGAGGAGGTCACGCACCTGTTTGTGCATTTCTTCCTCGATTTTCTTTGAAGACCGGGTAAAACTTTTGTTTGATCGGCTTGCACAACGTGAGTTCGATATTGTGTTCGATCAGGTCTGTGCAGCCGATCCGTGGGCCACACGATACTTCCCAATCAAGTTCGCCAACGTCCGATCTTGGATCTCCGAAAGATCGGCAAGTCCAATCAACGCCAGCTGATTGCCGATGTTCAGAGCGGCGAGCTCCAGTGGGATGGAGTACGGGTCAACATGCGGTTCCACAGATCGATTTGCGCGTTGAACAACTGCCTGTAATCCGAGCCCAACAGGATTTCATAGTCGCAGTGCTTCAGGATGATGATTGGCATGTCGCGCACTACAATGCCAATCATGACCGGGAGCGCGACTTGAGCAAGGATTCGGGTGGGAGCGCCCGAGGCTAGTCTCGCGCCTGGTCCATCATATGGAAAAATTTTTGCGCTGATTTCCGTCGCAATCTGTAATCCGAGCGATCCCATTGCGGTGCGCGTCGCCCCTGAGTCATCGAGGCCTCGGATGCGGTACCCTCCTACGTCGACTCTCGGGATCCAATATTGCCCGTAGGGGTTGACTGGCCGAGTCAAATCGTCAGCGGGGAGTGCTCTTTCCGGCGTCTCTGTGAAGAGCAGCGGGCCAACTATGGTACCCGGAGGGTACATTGACTCATCGGAGGTCTGAGAAGGGATGGTGGGGGTATCGATTGTGACCTCACTCACTCAACCTCCTATTCTTTTGGGGCCGGCGCGTTATGCAATTTGCATTCCGGACAGGTCCTTGTACCCCGGCCACGTACAGCTCCAGCACGTGCAGTCTTGCCGTGGACCTAGCTCCTTGTCAGCATTCTGCCGATCAGGGCCTAGAAGCGGCTTCATGAGCACTCTAACGCTTGCCGTTGTTCTTTCTGTTCGGCTTCTTTTGTTGGCCGTTTCTCGAGCCGCCATTTTGTGCGCTCCTGTTTGCTTTCTGCGGGTGCGCATTCGCCGGCGGCGACGACTTGCTGCTGTTCTTCGCCTCACTTTCGTATGCGACCTTGAACACTTCAAATTGCTGTTCCACGGCTCGCGACACCAGACGCGTAATCTCTTCGGCCGATAAGCTACGTGGCATCTCGACAGCCGCAATTTTCTGTTTCTGCTCGAGCTTTGTACTTTGACTGTGGGCTTATACGCAGCCTCAGGCAGCAAGCATTGGTCTGGCGGAGGCGGCGATCTGTATGTCCAGATACTCTGCGAGGTGTGCTTCCAGCAGCAGGGAGTCGACATCCACGACTTAATCTCGTGGTACGAGTCTGCAGCGTCGGCAACAGGTTCCGATACAGCAAGTCCAGCTGCTGTGCCAGTGGCCACTGCGGATTCAACTTATCCAGAATCGTAAGCAGCCGGAATATGTAATCGCGCGCGGGCTCCTCGGGGCTTTGCGTGCGACGTTCTGCCTCGTGCTCGAGCCTGTGCTAGAAGTGCTGATCAATTCCATAGCACAGTCTTGCCGAGTCGCAGAAGTCTGGCCACGTACGCCACTTGTGCCTCGTACAATCCGCCCACTGTAGCGCTACGCCTGATAACAGCTCCGTTAACCCGTTGAGCAACTCGGTGTCGTTGAGGTTCGCCGACCTATTGCACTCTTCAACGCGCTGAATGAACGCCTCGATGCTCGATGTTGTAGTAAAAATTCGGTAGCCGTTGCAGGCAGGCTGCTCGAGTCCTCGATCGTATTTTCTTCAGTCACATTCGTTCGCTCAGCTGCCGACGCGTTTCCGTTGTCTTCTGGTCCCGTGAGTTCTCGCGTTCTTCGATTACTTTTGACGCCGTTCTGCTTAGTATGTTCGAAGCGTGTGTCTCTCCAAGTTCCTCCCTCCAAGTTCCTCGGTGAAATCAATCTGTGTGTCGTCTCTGTGCGCACGCAGTGCCTCTTCTGAGTCGCATACTTCGTTCGCTACGAAACCGCTCGCGGTATATTCGCTCATTAGCCTACGCATCAACCGTTGCATTTTCTCGTGCTCTATTCCTGTTTTTTGCAGTTCGAGCCTTTAGAGCGCTTCCTTGAAACCCTCTTGGCTCAACGTGGTAATCCATTCCGTGTTTTTTGTTCAAGTCTAGGTAGCTTTCCATCTTGTTCCATTTATGTACGAGTGGTTTCGTTGGCGTTCCAAACACTCGGTCTTATGCTATGGGTAGGCTTAAGAAAGACAGTTATATACTAGTACGCAAAATTCGCTTTGCGGTAATCTTCGTACTCACTGTCGCTTATCTCGCTTATTTGTGCATGCGCAATCGCAATTAGTCGTTTATCTAAATCCGCAAAATATATATAATTTATTCAATATATTCTTAATTATATTTAATAATGCTCCTTTCGGCAGTTATGTTCCAGCTGCGTGCATGAGTCGTTTCAGAGAATTCTCTCGCTTGAGTTCTCAAACGTCCACAAGAAATCTCAACTTGATTGAGGTTCCTTGGCTCAAGCGGAAAAAATTTCACTAGTGCAAAACTTGCTTAAATTTTACTTGACAATATCTTATAATTCTTGTAAGGTGTAGTTTCACACGATAGTGGATTGTCTGCACCACAGAATTGATTTTAATTGTTTAAAAATTTGCAAAAATAACACAAGGCGATTCATTGTTGTCGTTTGAAAAATTATAATCCTTCAAAATAATTTTCTTCTATTCTATAGTGTCGACAACCTTCAAAATCTATCTTTGAAAAATGTGGAATTTATCAACATTTACAAAACAGTACAAAAAAAAAATTTTTACTCACACGCGAAACTCGTATTGAGTGTGTGTTTCAATATCTATAAATGAATAACATTCGACAATACCAATTCTTGATAATGTTTTCCGTTCGACAACTTGTCGAATGATAAATAATTAATTCAGACATAAACGGCGAAAAAGGAGCTTATTCTACTACACTGTATCTGGGCGGGTGGCCAAATTAATTATCGTGTTCGGAAACGAATGTTATTCAGGCTCTGTATGCCTGCGTACGCTGTGCGCTTCGATCCTGTATCTAACAGCTGATCCCCTTAAACTATGCGGGTTGAGCGCCCCTGCACAGGTTGAGCACCACTGTACAGGTTGGGTACCACTGTACTAGTTGGGCACCGCTGCGCTGGTTACGTGTCACTGCACGCGCTGCGCACCGCTGGGCGCTGTGTTTATGCCGCTTGTCCTCGCATGGACAATATTCACGGCCCGCGTCGCTATTGTTTCCTACGTGGAAAAATCCGCGGCTCGCTCCGTTTCTGGCTTCTCAAAATTTTCTGCTCGGACGACGCGTCGCTTGGCGTGCTTCTCTCGACCACGCGGTCAAGTCGAAATTTTAATTTTTCCGCTCGTGAACGCGTGAATTTATTAATTAATATTATTAATAACAATGGAAGGGGGCACGAGAGAGTGCAATCTCGCCCGGCGCTGATGCTGGGCGAGTTCTCAGAGTCGTGTTTCAGGAATTTGAGTGGTAAATCGGGGCCACAGAAACGCACACGGGAAGACCAACCTTTGGTGTTGCTCGCTGCGACTTGAAGGAGGCGGCGTGGAGGCAGCACGTGGACCTCGTCTCGGTCGTGGCGCAGTGAAGCTGCTCGCGGTGTCGGTGCTAATGTCAGACACGCAGGCACAAGTGCACATATAGCACAGACACAGCACGTGAGCACAGGCACAAAATCCGGGAAAAAGTCGTGCGGGGAAAAAAGCCGAATTGCTGCTTATCGCGCTCGCGCTTGGGCACACACTGTCCGCTTTCGCCCGGCACCTGTAGCTGCCGCGGTACGGCGGTGATGTGGCGCTGTTGTCTCTCTCGCGCTCTCTCTGTCCCTCTCTTACCTTAATGCATCGACCGCTCAGCTCTGCTGCCTATGTCTTGCCGGCGCTATAGAAATAATACTCATTGCCTGGACAGGAAACCTCACGGTACAAAGTACCCGTGACACCCCCCTTCCAGGCGTGCTTTATTACAACAGAAATCGCCGATAAATTGGGCTCCTATATAAAAGCTACCCATATCTGCTGTTGTGTGCTTCGGCTATATATGTATACTGAGAGATAGTTCTAATAATAGTCATTCTTTCAATAGTTTTTTTATATTGTCCGGAACAGCGAATTGCATTTTATTATTGCATCCTATTATATTACCCTCGAAGAAATTATAAAATAAAAAATAGATTCACAAATAGATTGTTCATGGCTATATAAAATGGGCTAGATATGGACTAGTGAAACAAGCCAATGAATAGATATTATCAAGATTATTCTCATGTCAATATAATACCATCGATCACATTGAATTGAAAGGAGTTTAAGCAAGTACTAATATTTTAATATTTACCATGCGCAAACTAGTTATTATGATCTTGAATTATTTTTTTCAGTTGAGTTCTAATAATATGGTGCATATGGACAATTTTGATTTGAGATCATAATAAGTAGCTTGTATATGATAGAATTTAAAATATCAGTATTTGCTTAAAATTTGTTTTCCTTGGTTCTGACAAGTCTCAAGACTTGAGCATGGAGCTTCATGTCATCAGAACATTCTTACATGATATGTTATAAGCTGAAAAATTCATACAGGAGAAAGATACAAATCTCTGACTTGTAACCCCAAGACATGTGTATGTATGTCGATATATAGATGTACATATGTATATATATACGTATTCATTATTTTGTTCAATTAATGTAATCATTTATTTAAAATTGCGGAAAATCGAAACAGTAAGCACATTAGCATATGTGTTGTGATAAAATGAGACCTTTAAAAAATCTATCTAAGCTTTCGTTTGCGAGTAAAACGCCGAACCGGAATTTGATTTAGCGTAGTTATATGGCGGCACGTTGTTCGCGATTTTCGACCGAGAAAAATTATTCACATCGCAAAAATCGCAACAGTGTGCACAATTGTGTATAACTAATTGGGATGTGCACACTGTTGAGATATTGTAAAATAACTCATTTTTTTCTTTTCTAAAAGTCGCGAACAAGATGACGCGCTAGCCAGTGCGAAATCCGTCGGTGCGCTGTTCGCGGAGTTTCGTTGCGAATTAATCAATAAATGCGAAAAAGCGAAACAGTGTGCAATACTACAGATATCAATGATGTGCACACTGTTTGAGAAATATGTAACTAATCAATACCATCCAGAAGATTTGTAGAACAAGTCGCACAACTCGAAACGACCATTCCCTATATAAGTGGAGCAATTCACAGCTCCGCATGCATCATTGCGCCGGCCGCTGAAGCGAACACATCGCGCTATGACATACACGAGCCTCGCTCACTATGTCTATCAGTTACTTTCGGGTCGTGCGACATGTTCAATCTTTGAACATGTATAATAATCATCAAATAAATTAATTATTTTTGTTTCCATAACTTATGCTTTTTCAATTATCATTAATGTAAAATCAATATAAAAATTTATTTTCATGTCGAATCAACAAAGCCAAAGGAGTGTGGTAGCGATCAAGGTTTTATCTGCATAGTGTCGGATAAGAGTGCGATCGTGGCTCACTTGCATGAATTGCGCACCATAGTCAAGGTCCTCCATGCATAGTGTCGAGTTGGAGTGCGACTATACGCGTAGTGCAAGGATCCTGGGGCTCGTCGGGCGTAATCGTAGAAATTAAATGTATTCATTTCATAACTCGGGAGTGTACTGATGATCAAGGTCTCATCTGCATTGTGTCGGATGAGAGTGCAAACATAGCTCCTCTGTACAAATTACGCACAACGTCCAAGGTTCTACCTGCATCGTGTCGGGTAGGAGTGCGGTCGTGAGCGTAGTACAGGGTTTCTCGAGTTCGCGCCGGGATAAAATCAATTTATATTAAATTTCCATATGGCCAATATAAATTTATATTATTTTCAACTTTAGTAGAATCTTGAATTTTTAAATTTTGATTACAAAGTAGAATAGATGCGAATTTATCGATATTAAAGTCACTGAATTTAAAGAATTTGCAAATGGCCTTTTTTTCTAAAGAAGTTTGATGCGCTTCAAGCATCTGGCGACCGAGTCAGTGCGTTCACAAAATAACGCCGACTATCCGAATAAACGTGAACGTCACAGACTAGTAGAAGATATTTATACTATAAAGGCACGAGTTCCAAATCCAATTTATGAGAGTATTGAAATCAAGTCTTTTCCGGGCCAAGTTCATATTGATTCTCCAAGAAAATATACGTTTATTTGATTCCTACAATTACCCTTATTACTTTACAGGTCCTAAGACATGCATTTCAAAATTCTATACCAAACGATAGTATTTTAACAGGTGCATTTCAGATTGCCCTCATAGCCTCCATAACCCTCCTTCTTGGCTCCCCATCGTGGTCACCTTTATAATCCTCCTTCTTGGCTTCCCTTCGTGGTCCCTCTTTTAAGCCCCTTTTTTGGCCTTTCTTTTTAGAGAATGTGAATCAAGTGATAATTAAAAAGTCTTGTGACTTGTCCTTGGGTGACAAAATGGATGCAATGCCAGCAAGATTTTATAAATCTTTTCTAATCAGAATTGGGAGCAAGGGAATGACCATCTTGATTTTATTCTTTCATGCAGATCATTTTCTTCCGTGGACATCGAAACATTGAATCACAAGTGGGGGGTTGGCGAGCAAAGCGAGTAGGGGGTAACCCCCCTAGTCTTTGCAACAGGCAATTCTTAATTAATTTGGATTTATTCTTACTAGGAGACCACTTGGGATGTGGGTCATCAATCTTGAGCAACATTTTCTCGCTATTTTTTTGCATCAAGAATGGAGTGTACCCACAGTCGCAGGGTCCAACGCTCCCAGACTCCCAAGATATCAGTTAATGTATCTTGGTTGGAGCCGTTGGTCTCGTCCCAAATAACAATATGTCATCTAACACATATTCCTACTCACTGCAGTGCACTTTCATTCTTGTCATAGGCTACTACATCACATTCAATCCTGGGAGACATAAAAAGAGTCAAAACATATATACCTATCAAAATTCACTCCCTTGTATCACTCAACAATGAACGGAAATTCAGTGTTAGAATTGAGTTTAATTCATGAGAACTTCAATTCTGAAATCTTATCAAAGAATATAACACTATAACAGATAATATCCAAACGTTTCTACTCACATGTTTATTTTCACACCCTCCATTATTCATAACTCTCTTTTGTTCCGATCTTTGAGGGCCAATCCATGATAAACTCCATATAAATTTATAATTTGCGACGTTTCGCCAGCATGATTCGCTGGCCTTATCAGGCAATGAAAATCATGAATTATTACATTATTGAAATTAGAGAGTGGAAAGAACTGACTATCACATAAATCATAAATTTATATGGATTTTTTTTATTCATTTATTCAAAGACGCTTTAGAGCATACAGATACTGTTCAGCGTCTAAGAAAATTTATATGGAGTTTTTCATTCATTGATCTCCATATCACTGATTGGCCCTTAAAGATCGCGATAAAAGAGATTTTTTTTTACTCACAGTTTTTCTCTCGCTCTAAAACAATTCAAAGCCTTGTACAGCTTACCCGGAACGCAACATTTATCACAAAAAAACTTATCTTTCAAAAATATATGTCTATAAGTATAGATTAAGGGGGGATATACAGGTCGAACGACAAAAAAATTCGATTTTTTTTCTTTCATGAAAAGTTAGTAAATTTTCCGTAGAATACGCTCCCGAAACCCTTTCTTCGAAATTCGAACTCCAAGTGTTTTTTTCAAGGGATTGCTAATTGAAGTGTAAGTACGATTTAACGGTAATTTAAAACTTTCAACGCGTTTTTCTCAAAACTGCATTTTTGGAGTTTATGCCGGTGATAACTCGAAAACTAATTATCCGATTGAGCTGAAACTTATAGGGTTTCTTTATTATAGTATTACCTATCAGATGAATTAAAAATTATTGTAATATTTTATTATTAAATATGGAAAAATGTGAGAAAATGGCGGGAAAAAAATTGAAAAAAAATGAGTTTTTCGAAAAAGATACGCCAAAAGTGCAAATTTTTTTTTAATTTTTTTTTGATAATTCATCTACTAACTATGAATGTAATTAATGTAAATTATTTTGATTTTTTGATTTCCGATCAAAATTGCGACCAGGAGAGCCGGCACAAGCAAAATAGAGGTAATTTTTCAACGCTATCTAACGGCCGCCATTTTGTGAGAAAAAATTTAAAAAAAATATTTTTGTGTACTACATGGATCAACTTATAACTGTCAAAAATTTTCGATAGATTTGATTAAAAACTACCCTTGAAAAACCGATTTTCAAAAATGAGTTTTTTTTCTCGTTCGACCTGTATATCCCCCTTTAAGAGAATATTCATCTGAAATAGTTTCGTCTCCATTGGAAATTGATCAGCAGTGTGCAACGAGGAAGTTCCAAGCCTGCTCCTACTCTTAAGACTATTATGGTGAAATTGATTTGAAAACTTTTGTTACAATTACTCAAACTGTGAGTAAGTAACAGTTCTTTGTTTTGGAGTGCATCACACACGTTCAACTGGTTATATTTACTAACGATGCCTATGATAACCTGCAGTGCAGTATCTGTATTGCTGATAGAATCCATAGGAGTTACCATAGGCAACGTTAGAAATGTAACTAGTTAAACATGTGAGATGCACTCAGGTCTCCATGCACTGTTGCTTACTCACAGTTTGAGTAATTGTAAGAAAAGTTTTCAGATCAATTTCATCATAGTGTTCTCATTATCGCAACAAAATTCAAAAAGTTAATTTAATCTATACTTATGTACATGTATTGTAAGATATGTTTCTTTGTGATAAATGTCCCAGGTGAACTTTGCAGAGCCTTAGATTGTATTGGAGGGAGAGTTTGGATATTATCTGTTATAGTGTGTTATTGGTCCACAAGTGTTTAGAACTGGAATTCTCATGAATGAAATTCAATGACACTGAATTGTTGTACAATGTAGCTAATATTTGTAACTCTCATGTTTCCATACATGTTGTTATTGCTTCAGTGAGAGAACTGTAATTTTTATCATATACTTTATCATATGTTTTACGCTGTGTGAGTGAAACATGGAAGTAAATTCCGATAATCATACATGTTATTGACTCTTTCTATTTGTATTCCAGAATTAAATGTAACGTAGTATCTTATGGTGAGAGTGAAAGTGCAGTGCAGTGTCCAGTACCTTTTCAAATTTTTTTAGGTGATTTTAGAGGCTCTAATTCGAATTTTTAAATTCTGAGGTCGGATTCGTAATCAGCGACCTCAAAAACGTATAGATACCAATTTTCATCCAAATCCATCGATGAAGAAAATATGTAATGTAAATAGTTTACTTTCAGAGTATCACGTCTCGACGTGGGATCAAGTTGTCATTTTCAGACGTGTACACACACATACACACATGTACATACAGACACATGCATCCGACATCATCCCCGAAGTCGGAAAAACTCCGAGGGAAAAAATTTCTCCTGAAACGGCACTTTTTATAGAAATTTTCCGAAACGGCACTTTTTATAGAATTTTTCTGAAATGGCACTTTTTATACTTGTCAATCTGAAACGGCACTGTTTATAGAAAGTTTCTGAAATGGAACTTTTTATAGCAAGTTTCTGAAATGGAACGTTCTTCCTCCCAAGCGACGATATAAAGTTCATCTTATAAGGGGACACCATTGTCTTCGGGTACTATATTTTGACGAAACCTATTTAAATGTGCTCTATATGCTCTATTGAAATGTTGACGAATTTTCAAGCGCTCTCGCGCACTCCGTCTGCTAGCCGATTCAATCTTTTATTCTCGAATATAACCAGAGCGATTTCGATGGAACTTTTCTGACAAAAGTAATCGTAAGTGACCGTAGTTCTTGCTTATAACTGTTGCAAGACTGCGGGACAGCGGTAAAACAAAAATAATTGAAAAAGTGAGGTTGAACACGACATTTGGCTGTATATAATGGCTAGTCGCGTCCTCACGAGCGCTTGCTGCGCATACTTGTCGTCGGTGGCGCTGACGCGCCACCTGATGATATATATGTGGCGTTTCACGTCAACTCCGCAGGACGCCTAGTAAACGAGAATGCAATACAGTGACCTTTTCGAGGAGTATTTGTGGGTGTGAGCAAAAATTCGAAGACTACAAGACTTTATCAATTATCGAACTCTTCAATATAATTATTATATTCAGAGTGTTTCACATAAGGCATGAAAATATTGCACATACATAGTAAAAAATTATATTTATTTTTAAATATCATAAATATTAAAATTCTTAAATAGAACATTATGAAAATTCCATTTTCATTATCGTTGATTATGCGAATGAGTCAAATGAGGATGATAGACATGTGAAGGGGGTAGAGGTGATGGACAAGACTGGACATAAGGGCTTCCAGAAAGCATTGGACTTGGACTTGAACATGGTACTAAATGTGAAGTTGGAGGCGTTGAATGTCCAATAAGATGAGTATGTTGGTTGTGTGATGTAGGGGCATGTTGTGTATTTTGTGAACCACCCGTAGTCGTATAGCCAACGTGCAAGCTGCCTCCGTGAGGAGATCCGTAAACCAGTTGTCTTACTTTTTGTTCATCTTCTGTTATATTGTATGTTAATTCGGTCTCTTCGAAACCAGTCGCTGACATTCGTTGATCTCCAGATGATCCAGATGGAGGTGGATCTGGGCTATTCAAGCATGTTTGAATGAGTGCTTTTCCAGCTTCACTTGTAATCATTGGTTGAAGTTTACGAGTAGCAAACGTGTACACGTGTCCTGTTTCACTGGCCACTAATAACATAACTTGTGTTCCTGTTAAAGTTGACAGTTCGTATGCCTGTAACAAGAATGTAATAATTATTGTAGCAGACAATTCAAAGACTGTGGATTATAGACAGAATCACATTTTTTTCAGACGTGGTGCATGTTCCTTATCAACACGTTATGGTTATTTTAGATAATAAAAGGGAAAGATAATATAGTGGATTGATGTACTAGAAGCTGTACTATTGGAGAGGGATGAAAATATGAAAACATCTATCAGGAATTTACTTTGGCACTAACTTATATCGTTGTATAGGTTCCCATCATCATTCAGAAGCGAAATATTTTCATGTAGTTCAGAAGCTTTACGAAACGGTTGGTCTAAATGGTCAATTATAAGTATTCGAAGTGAGAGGAAGTGAAAGAGACGAACTCTTTCTATCTTTAAGTCTCGAATATCGTGCATCATGTATATTGTATACTTCGAAAGAAAGGTGAAGGTATGTTTTTGCAGTATTTTAATTATCACATATGTATGAAGAAAAAATATACACTACTTTGCTTCCCACGCAGCCTTCATCCCGGCCTGGTAATGATAAAAAAAAGTCTGTATGCGAGCCTACACCTAAACACACGTGCACGCTTCACGTCTGCATCCTCGATAAAAGGTACGTGCGTGGGCCTATTTCCACGCACACGTACGAACTTCCATGGGCACGTCCTCGCCGTCCCTCTTTCACCGATCGAGATGGATAAGCCGTTACGCTTGTTTGGTAACGCGTCGACTCCCCCGCCCTCTCGTTTGTTCGACAGTGCTTGCCCAGCCTGAAAGCTGATGCTTTTCTTCTTCCACATCCCCGCCCCAATCTAGACAGGGCAAGCGGTTTCCGCGTGGGCCTCTGCTCAAGCGCACGCGCTCGCCTCCGCGCAAACACCCCCGTCCGAGGTCCGCGCGTAGAAAAAGACTTTTCTTAAATAACCAACACAAATGTTTTTTATTAGATTACAGTATTTAAAAAAATATTCAACAGCAACACATGATTTTCTTTCAAGTAAAATATGCCAACGCATCATTGTTCTTCAAACTCTTACCACCAGGATATGAAAGCGCTTGTCTTCTTTTTCGGTCTGCCGAAACAGATTTTGGTTAAATCTACTACTTCTTTGACTTTTCCATCAATACGTAAGAATCACCGGGAAAGAAAAAAGGATTATCACCCTCAAATAACCAATTATCATGGTTTTTGTCGATTCAAAATATTAAAAAAAATGTTCATAGAAACATATGATTTTCGTAACAACCAACCATCGTTTTTTAAACTTTTGAAATCGGAATATAATAGTATCTTTGGAAAACTATTGATTTCCCACATCAAGTTTTACTAAGAGTAATTCCATATTTTTTCTAGACGTAGAAAGTTTAGGGAGAATTGATTTGAATAGAATGTAGAAATATGAAAGCTTTTTCGATGATCGATATCGATTGTGTAGGCCTGAGATTGTACCATACCATTATTACATGGTTTTTCTCAATGAATCTCTCGATACTAACGATGAAGCGAATTTTCTTTATTCGTTTTCAACGCCCACGTAGCGATTTTTGCAAAATTTCAAAAATACATTCTTAACCGAAGGCAATTTTCTCGCCATTAATCGTATTTGAGTAAAAAGGTAGGTTGGTTGGACATTTTAGGGAGTGGGTAGCTGGAGAGACTATTTAAGAGTGGGGATATTTCTATAGGCCGCTGGCGAGGGGTCCCTCGGTAGCGGGGATGGCACTCTCTCTTGGCTCCTCGCGAGGTGTTTTCGTGAGGCGCCCGAAAATAATGTACAATAAGCCTCAATATACTGTTGAGATCTGGAAAATAATGTTTACAGGAATTCACATTGAATTTGTACGCCATCAACGTGAAATAACAAGAAATTAATTCCAGAATTTTGAGAATCAAATGGTAGTTTTCTATTCCCTTAACCCATTAAGTCCGAGATGGTCGAATTTGACTGAGTTTTCAACCTCATTTTTTTATGTTATTCGAATGGGGAAAATTTTTCATACATCATCTCTGACGTGAAATTTTATGATCTTTCGAAATATGCTATTGATTTTTATCTAACATCAATACAGAAAAAGTTATAAACGATTTTTTGCGAAAAAACGAGATTTTAAAGATGTAAAATTTTTAATTATCGAAAATTTCCATATGAAAGCGTGAAGATGCACATCTTTTTATGGACTAAAACGTGGCTTCGAGTCCTGCACTAAAAGATAGGTGAGGTACGAAATGATTGATTCAACATTAAGGTCCTCAAAATGGCGTCCTAACCAAAATTTTTTTTCAACTCTTTTCCAAACCTCAGTAGTTGGGCTATAATTCATGATACAGATAAACCACATGCACATTTCATAGTTTGAGACATCGCTGATTTTTAATTCGTTATTATTTTTGCAAAATAATTTTGTTTAAACAATTTGCTTAAACAAATTATTGCAAAATGAAGTTTCTTGGCAAAATTAATACCAGAATCTGATTCCATAGACAAAAATACATCTGTAACTTTTTCTGTATTGACGTTAGATAAAAATCAATAGCATATTTGGAAAGATCATAAAATTTCACGTCAGAGATGATGTATGAAAAATTTTTCCCCATCCGAATAACATAAAAAATATAAGGTTGAAAACTTAGTCAAATTCGACGCCATCCCGGACTTAATGGGTTAAAAAACCTTGTCATCCACGAATCCCATAACAGCTCGTTTTGGTATCTGACTCTGTTTAATATTTTCTAAGCATTCACCAGTTATATTCTTATGCATAGCAAATGATTCCATATGCTTCTACCCATGAGGGTGTTTTGCAGTCGTTGAAGAGAAAGTTTGAACATATGAGATTAAAACAAGCGCAGCCAGTCACACGACGAACGAACAGAGTTGCCTCTTTCGGCGTTGCCTGAATCATCCATCAAGCAGGAATTATCTTTCGAACGTAAGAGCCTTGCACACACTTCATAACGATTCAGTAATAACTTATCCTGATTGAAGAGTATAAATGTCATATCAAATCCACTATTTCTTTGCCTTCAGTGAACTTTTTTCAGTTCTCACAGTTCTTAAGCCCTGGGTTAGTATCATCGCCGAGTAATTCATCTATTGATCCAGAAGTATCAGCCTCCCAAATGAGAATATTCCGCCGGCAGACCGTAGTTTAATGAAGTTTCAATGGACGCCAGGTATTCACAATAGTTTGACAATGGCAGTGGAAGCAGCCGCTTCCACTGCCGAACGTAATACTATATTTTCATTCCAAACTGCCTAATGAGGCCAGTAAACCTAACTGGCGAAACGTCGCATAAAATAAATATGTGGTGGATTTTGTGAATTTTCCTTTTTCCACTTCACTCTGGATTGGCCCTCAAAGATCGACAATTTACACACATTTGGAATTATGGAGGGTGCACGATATATTATTAAATATACAATTTTGTTTGTATTTTATTCACTTTTGAAAAAGCATATTATAAGAGTTATCTATATTGAGGGATCTCAGTTCTAGAACGAATAAGTTATGAAGAAAAACAAGAATCTACTTCAGAAAGTCATAAAGGGGCAACACCACTCTAGAGGCCAAAAAAAAGGTGTAATTTTGCGAATTTTTTATGGGATTATGGGAAGAGGGATCGTGATGAAATTCACAGGGTTTATTGAACATCTATCGAAGTATGAAAAAAAATGTTATTATTGATTTCATACAAAATGGCGGCACCACAGCGGATCTCCGGTACAGGCTTTTTTTGAGGCGCTCCGCGGGTATACCCATATCTCGGCAACCATAAGAGCTGGAACAAAAATTCAAAATTTTTTTGGAACTACATATTATTATCTATCGAAGTATGTACAGAGATTTTTTTTTCGTCAATTTTTGTAAAAACTGTGCATGTTTGAAAAAACGTAAAAATTTTCGACTAAAAAAAGAGCAGTAAATTGTCGGTAAAACAGGTAATTTTCAAAATTTCGAAAAACGGCTACGTACTTCGGAGAAGAATATATATTTGAAGCTACTGTCAAAATTTGAAGTCGATTCATGCAATAGCCTCGAGTACGCCCGATTTGAAAAAAAGCAGTTTCGAGAAAAACGCGTTTAAAATTATTTAAATATAATTATTTATAGTTTTAAATTATCGTTAAATCGTACTTACACTTCAATCAGCAGTCCCTTGGAAAAAACACTTGGAGTTCGCATTTCGAAAAAAGGGTTTCAGGAGCGTATTCTACGGGAAATCTACTAACTTTTTGAATAAAAAAAAAATCGAATTTTTGAAAATCCTAGAGTGGTGTTATCCCTTAAGGATTTACATTTTTAGCTAAACCAGCTCGATTTCTAGCTGGTCCGTGTACCTTTCTACATCTGCATGGAAGAATAGAAGAAATGACGTAGTATAGTTTATTTATAGGTTTGTCACGGCAAGATCGTAGTATATATGTGAAGTGAAGCGAAATTTTTAAGCTTATTCACTGATAAGGTTATTCTGATTCATGTGAATAGGGTAATGATTGGCCTGTGAATTAGTATAGATTGTATTTTGTTTTTTTAATGAGAATTCTGAAATAGTAATTTTTAATTTCCATGATTTTTTTTATTAATTGACGTTGTAAGTTTTTAAATTGAATTTTTCATGAGTACAAATCATTATCATGGACTGCAAGGACCAGCTTCAGTTACTATCATTATGTCAACCATGGTCGAGTACTTGAATATTTATCAGTCGGTTGATCATCAGTTAACTACGTCCATCTCTCAAAGTGTTAATCGAGATTCATCGAATCAAAAATAATCAGTCATTAAATCGATGAGTAGCAGGTCAACAACCCCGCGCGGATGTTAATCTTGATGTTGGTCATGTAAACCATGTAAGTTTATATTTCACGCATAATTTAGTACGTCAATGTTAATATTTCAATAATCAATTGATGATGTCACGGTATGAATAGAATGTTAATCCAGACGAATGAAAAAATCAATAAATAACAGAATATTCAATAAACAGTTTCTTGCTGTGTTTTTGTGTAGGAAAAAGCGAAAAGATCTATTCGAAGTTTTCTTTACGGTATTCATTTAAGCTTTTTTCTGAGCGATGTCTTGTGCTCAGGGTGCTATCATCGGAGATTGCCTCTAGCTCTGCGATAACTCTTATACTACAATCTAACACCAAATGCAAGCAAACACGGATATGTAATGTACATGTGACAACGAAATGTACATGTGTCGACCAATATAGTACTATAACCAATTATATCAAAACTCATCTACTCACAGTTTTCTTCTTGCTTTGAAACAATTTCTGGTCCTGTACATACAGCATACCTGGAACACAAAAATTATCACAAAGAAACATCTTTCTAAAATATATGTAGGAAGGCAAAGGTTAAGTTCACTCATCTGAATTCCCTTGCGTCTTGAATAAAATTATCCTCTTCAGCTGCACACGATAAAGCTCCAAACCTGCTGGAGCAACACTGTGGTGGAAATTAATCTGGAAACTTTTCTTACAATCACTCAAACTGTTGTGAGTAAGCAATGTCTACTTGATGAGTACACATCCCATGTCTAACTGACTGTGTTTACAAACGACGCTTATGGTAACCTGCAGCGCAGTACCTGTGTTACCGACTTCGCGCTGCAGGTTACCATAGGCGTCGTTCGTAAACACCATGTTTAGTTGGTGTACAGTAGGTAGACATTGCTTACTCACTACAGTTTGAGTAATTGTGAGAAAAGTTCCCAGATTAATTTCCACCACAGTGTTGTTCCAGCAGGTTTAGAGCTTTATCGTGTGCAGCTGAAGAGGATAATTTTATTCAAGACGCAAGGGAATTCAGATGAGTGAACTTAACCTTTGCCTTCCTACATATATTTTAGAAAGATGTTTGTTTGTGATAATTTTTGTGTTCCAGGTATGCTGTACAGGACCAGAAATTGTTTCAAAGCAAGAAGAAAACTGTGAGTACAATTGCAACTCGGCAATTGTTTTTCTCGAAAACTATGAGTCAAATCAAAAAATTCTTAGGAACAAAAAAATCTTAGAATCACTTGAAGATCACTCTTGAATTTTTTTCAGAATTTTTTGATCAAATTTTTGATTTTTCAAATTCTCAAAAAAACGCAAATTGCTTAAAACTTTTGAGAAAATTTGAGAATGTTCTTTGAGCAATTTTAAGACTTTTTTGTTCCTCTAAATTTTCTGATTTGATCCATAGTTTTCGAGAAAAAAAATAATGAAATTATTCTAAATTTTTCTATGCAATCATAGCACAATTTCATTATTTTTTTTCTCGAAAACTATGGATCAAATCAGAAAATTTAGAGGAACAAAAAAGTCTTAAAATTGCTCAAAGAACATTCTCAAATTTTCTCAAAAGTTTTTAAGCAATTTGCGTTTTTTTGAGAATTTGAAAAATCGAAATTTTGAAAAATTTGATCAAAAAATTCTGAAAAAATTCGAGAGTGTTCTTCAGGTGATTCTAAGATTCTTTTATTCTTAAGAATTTTTCGATTTGACCCACGATTTTCGAGAAAAACAATTGCCGAGTTGAAAGCTACAATTTTTTCGGGCGGCCGCCATTTTGGGTCTTCCAAAAATAAATTTGAACAATTACAACTATGCCAACTTTCAGTTTGAGATCCATGGACGCTTCAAATTTACTAGCCAGGGTTTGTTGCGACCGGTTTCCATGTTTTACGGTTGACACAAAAAAAATTTCGACTCGATATTTTGTGTTTTTTTGCAATCAACTGTTTATAACAATGAGGGCGTTTATTTAATCGAGATAAAAGTAACGGAATCGGAAAGCTGACAAAATTTTGCACCAGAAAATGTTCTTCCCAAATTTTTTAAACCATTACAACCATATGAAATCTATCGCTCAAAAAAACGGCCGTCGAGCGACCGTTTGGGCGCTAATGGGAGCAATTGTTGCATGACCTGTTATCAAACGTCAATCCACTCCAGATCAATTTACCCATGTTCGGATAAAATGTACTGAAATTGAAAATCTATGTCAAGTAGTTACATAAATTCCATATATATCTGCCAATTTTACAATTTTTAAATACACTACAATATTTGACGTTTGAATGTTACAATTTTACATCATATTATTTTCATTCTTCAATCGAAATGTATTTATTTTGTTTCACTTTTTTCCCATTATTTTCAGTCAATGGAGTAAACAAATACATACTTGCCACGGGCCCGTTGTTTCACAGTTTCTCGGTGGGCATCGTATTTATTCTTTATTTTGACTTTATAAAAGTTGACCCTTTATCCTGGAGGGATCTGGGAAAAGTCTGCATAAGTTTTCTCGCTCAAATTTATATTGACTCAAGTTCCAAAAACATTCATTGTGTTTTCATGAGGTTGTAATATCTGAGGAATTCGATCTCTCGAATGTTCTTACAGATCAAAGATGAGGGTGTTCACAGCTAGAATGCGCTATTTTGCAAATTACTGAAAAAAAATGTATACATATATATTACACTATACAGAGTGTGTCAGGAGGGGAGAGCGCCGCGCCGCGCGGTTGCACGTGCACTGTCTTATGGTTAAAAGCTAACTTATTATTTTATTTCTATGAGAACGCTAGCCCGCTCATTGTGAAATTCCAGAATAAAGATAAATTAAAGAAAGTGATTACGTAATATATCACGTCCTAGCCATGCTTCACTCTCGAGATGCACAACGGAGAGTAACGCAATCATCTCCTGCAGATGATAATGCAGCGCGTCTTGATTACCGTGCGCCATGTCTCTCTCGCTCACATACTCATTCATACAATTATCGCCTATGCATTGTCAAACAGCTAAGCTGCTCACGCCATCGTTGGATTTGGGTGGGGCGAAGGGCGTGTCGGAAACTAGATCTCATCTTCTTTGAGGTCGGAGAAATCGATGGAAAATTCAAAATATTGGGTGACGCAAGGCTGAGCCATAACAGTTTCAAACTCCTCTGAATAAAGATATAACTTTCTGATGAGTAAAGACTAGTTCTATAAAGGTATGTATTGAATTCCAGAACTACCCAAATCTGAGCATATGGAAGTACAAAAATCAATTAATATTTGCTCCTGGCAAGTTCAGATACATTTCAAAATTATAGTTTCTTACAATTATTTTTATAAATCCACGTATTATAAGGTGCGTTTCGTAATTTTATCTTTAATATTTAGGTTCACATTTATTCTTCATTGTTCTTATTAATTCATTGTATACCAGAATTACACAAATCTCAGTATATCAGTACAGAAATCAAATCATATTAGCCCTGGCAAGTTCAAGTATATTTCCTTTTCCTCATTTCAACATTTTTGCTTCTTACAATTATTTATGAATTCACGTATTATAAGGGGATAAGCTTTGTAATGTACCTTCAATATTTAGGCACACATTTATTATTTATTTAGGCACGCCGTGCCGCGCCGCGCTGACTCCACGCGCTCCAGCTCAAGTCTTCTGCTTACAAGAGTGCCGAAATCGGAATATATTCAATATCCATAAAAGTCTCTATCTGTTGGATAAACTACTATCTAGCGTGATAGCTGAGATCTAGTGATAGCATATCTAGCTGAGATATGGACATTATATCATTTCACATTCTTTGACCTCCGTTTAGGCTTTGATATTGAAGACTTTGCCATACTATGTTTCAACTGAACTACTTTTTCAGTTCGTTTTGATCTAGGAAAAATTTCATATTCCTCAGCAGATGAAATTTTTTTGACCATCAGTCTGTCATCGGAAGTTGGTATGAATGCATGAAATTGCAGAGTACCTTGTATAGCAAAACACTTGTCAAATCTTTCTTTCAATTTCAGATATCTGAACTTGCTGGGTGATAAATTAATGAAATTGAAAACTCACGACTTTTTTGCCAGAAAACAGTCTGTATTCATTCATGATTTGAAAAAAAATTGTAAGAAGGAGAATTCTTAGTTTGTTTTGATTTTGCTGAAAATTATGTTTTTGTTGTACAGAATTCAGCTCAATCTTTCCACTGGAATAATAATCAGGCAACAATTTTCACAGTAGTTATCTACCTTCAGAAGAATAATGAACTTCAACACAAAAGTTTGGCTATTCTTTCGGAGAATTTATCTCATGACACTATTGCAGTTCATGTAAACCAAGAAATAATCCTAAATCATGTGAAGAAAGAATAAAAACCAAAGAATAGTAGATTACGACCCATGGCCAGATAGTTGGATTTCCCGGCCTGCGAGGTTATGACGGCCGAGGCGAAGCCGAGTTTTATCATAGCCAGTCTTATCATAGCCAAATATGATAAGACTCATCAGATGGCGATACATTGAATACTTTTTGGGGGACCTCAGCACACATCTGAGTGATTACAGTACCAAGATTCTGATCGGGGATTTCAATGCAGACCAACTGTCACAGTCGTCTGATGCTAGATTTGTCCGTGAATTGATTGAACAATACTCTTTACACTCCATTCCTTATGGAGCTACGTTTCATAGAGGCAGTGCGGATACCTGGCTAGATCTGTGTTTGGTAGACGCCCTTGACACCGTGACTGAATACTGGAAGACGGACGCTCCTTTCATTGACGGTCATGACCTGATCACGGCTACCACCAACATTGCTGTTAACAGACCTGAAGTTCACACGTTCAGCTACAGAAACATCAAAAAGATTGATGCTGAAGCCCTCTGTGCCTATCTGACAGAGTGTGACTGGTCTACGATGGACCGACATGACCGTCATGTGGAAGGATGACATAAACTGTATTTGCACCCATCTAAATTCAGCTATAGACCACTTTGCTACACTAATAACTTTCAAGTACAGCAGACAGATGGAGCCCTGGCACACACAGCACACGGATACTTTACTCACAAATAGAAACAGACTGTATAGACATTTCCAAAGGACAAGACGTCAACGCGACCTGTTTGCCTACAGAGTGGCTCGAGACTTAGCTTTCAAACAAGTAAAAAACGCTAAACTTGACTACTACAGATGTCGACTGGAGGGCCTGACTGACAGTAAGGAGATATGGCGGGAGCTTAGAAATCTTGGTCTTGTGCCCAAATCCAGTAACACACATGGAGATGTCCCTGCGGAGGAACTAAACTCTCACTTTGCTAATATTGCCACTGACCACCCGGACCCTCCTTTATCAAGAGTTCTTCATGAACTTGAGCAGAGTGAGGAAATTGCGGAGTTCCAGTTTACTGAAATTACACCTGAGGATATCAAAGTGGCTGTCCTTCAGTCTGGCTCTCAATCGGTGGGAGTTGATGGCCTTCCGCAGGGATTCTTCGCAGCTGCTCTTCCTTCCCTGTTACCCATCCTCTGTAAACTCCTCAATGCTTCCTTATCACAGACTCACTTTTCTGTTGTCTGGAAACAGGCAGCGGTCCTTGCACTTAACAAAATATCATCCCCTAAAGTTCCTAATGACTTCCGCCCAATCTCCTTACTCAACTTTCTCTCCAAAGTCTTGGAGAAACTGGTCTTTAACCAGATCAGCAAATATGTCGAATCTAAAAATCTCATGGATGGGCATCAGTTAGGTTTTAGACAGGGATACAGTACGCAAACTGCTTTGCTTAAACTTACAGAGGACATACGTACAGCGAAAAACGCGAAAAAACTCACAGCTTTACTCCAATTTGACTTCAGCAAGGCCTTTGACACGGTCTTACACGCAACTCTACTTCGTAAGCTTCACAAGCTAGGCTTCTCTATAGATGTGGTGCGTTGGATAGCATCATATCTGTCGGATAGAGAGCAGTGTGTGAGGAGGGAAGATGGGACTTTCACGGGTTTTCGGCCACTAAATCGAGGTGTCCCGCAAGGCTCTGTGCTTGGACCGCTTCTCTTTGCACTCTACATTGGAGATGTGGGACTGTGTCTTGACCTTAATGTTCACTACCTACTTTACGCTGACGACCTGCAAATCTACATATACTGCCTTCCTGAGGACTTGCTACAGACACTACACAAACTCAGCCGTAACGCTACTGCAATTTCATCCTGGGCAGCCACAAATGGCCTCATGCTGAATGCCTCGAAAACTAAAGCCATAGTCTTTGGAGATAAATACTATTTTAGCAGAATCAGTGACCAGGCTAGCCAGGTATTGGATGGATCCCCTATCTCTCTTGAATCTTCAGTGCTGAGTCTGGGGGTCACCCTTGACTCGGTGCTCTCTTGAAAGGAGCATGTATTTTCTATCTGCAAGAAAGCTAACGCTTTAATGTATAGGCTCCATAAGTTTCGCGGCTGTGCAGATGAGGCCCTCAGGTGTCATCTAGTCAAATCATTATTGTTCCCACTGATTGACTACTGCTCTCTGGTATACTGTGATCTCTCAAATGAGCTGGATCTTATCCTGCAACGCTTAGTCAACACTGGAATTAGATACATCTGTGGTGTAAGGAGGAGTGAACATATCACCCCTCACAGGAAGAAACTAGGATGGCTAACGACATCATCAAAACGTGACTATTTTAAAGCTAGTATGCTCTTCAAGCTCTTCAAATTTGGAAAACCTGCGTACCTAGTTGATTTCTTTTATGAGAACATATCCACTCGACCTGTGAGGGGAGGTCATCGACCGCCGCCGATCATTCCTACTCATTCCTGACCTTCAAATCCTCACTCTACATCCACCTACTTCATTCCACTTAATTTACAAATTGAAACAAATGTAAAACTAATTAATTTTGTACAACATAATGTACAGATAATAAATTTTTTCTGAATCTGAATCTGAATCTCTCTCTCTCTCTCTCTCTCTCTCTCTCTCTCTCACACACACACACACACACACATGTTGCATTGGTTATGATTAAGTTATTCTGATCGGAATTTCGGAAATGCATTATCTGTTTATGTAGTTCAAGTCAGTACGGCATTGGATCAAGGCTCTCCGGGCGCTAGCATCAAGAACCTCGCGCTCTAACAGTTACGAGTGTGAATTCTTCGAAACAAGAAAATATACAGATTGTAGTTCTGTATTTCCACAGTTCAAAGTACCTTTGAAACATCCTAATCGAACCATACCTGTCACGAGGAGGTCTACTGCAAAAATTGCAGGAAAAAAATGGAAATGACAAGTATGCCAAAACCAATCATCGAACAGTACCTAATTGAATCTTATATCAAGTACATAGAACTTGCTACTTTCATGCGAAAGGCCAGCTCTGCAACTTGAATAATGATGGAGATGTGAATATTTTAAAAAAACGCGAAATTTTTCAGTTTTCCCGATTTTTCTTTGTTATTAATGGTCCGATTATATCGAATCAAACCTTACTTTGTTTGTATTTTTATACTCTATAGTTTTTCTATGTACAGTAACTTGATAGATGCATTAGATCCATTCTATAAGCACACAGAAAAAAATGCTTTATACGGAAAGAAAATATTTCGTTGTTTTTTTTGTTGCTTATATGATAGAAAATATTACATGAAATTGACAAATATGAACCAATTCGTACAAAAGTGTGATCACTAGATGCACAATTTCAGAACGAACTCAAATATATAAAGTTCTTCTGGATTGGTTGATATTAGCTGATTTTATGAGAAAACAACTTGAAGTTGGAATTTGAGCCAACCGGTTGATAGCTATTCGAACCTTAACTATGCAGTTTCACAATATAAGTGGATTTCATAAGTAAATATTCATGAATAATACTCAAGGAAGTGAACCATAACATTTTCTTGTTAATATTGGAAAAATAATGGGAAATTCATTTACCGTCTACTTTGTGTGTAGCTGGTAAATTTTGATATTAACCAATTTCTTGCATACATTGCATACATTGGTTTACTATAGGCAATCAAGAAATCTGCCCACTCTGGGACTACTCTGGATACTTTGTTAACATAATAAGCTAAGTTTCGGTGGGTATGAGATCCTGATCCGGGGGATCGAAAATAACTTTTGCTTAATTTAGAGTACTAAAGTGACTATCATCATGGCACATGACCACCTATGATCTTGGACATATTTTTTTCAAAACTTCAAGTAATTACTCGGGAAAAATGTTATCATGACTTTTTTGACCAGAGGTCATTTAATGGGTGTGAATAATTTTCAAAGATAGCTATAATATGGCAAATATTGGGAAAATAGCAATTTCGGGTCTCTGATAGCATGGGTTATAGAACCCAAAAGAATCTGAGAAAATTCTGGTGACGTCATGAAACTCCAATGAGTCTCCAAAATTTTCAGAGTTTTGGATTTTTTTTCTCACTCACTTGGAAGAGAAACACCCATATATATGTGTGTGAGTGTATGTATCATATGAATGAGTGTATAATACATACACATATACATTCACATATATAAATATGTATGTATATTACTGCTGGTCTGTGTGGTGGGTGAGACGAGAATGACATTCCTCCTCCACTCTCCTCTCGTTCCCGCGCGAGGGCTGCGCAGAGGTGTATTGCGCATCTACGCAGTCCACGCTTCGGACGTTCAGCTCGTTCGCCAGCAACGGTTCGTGGTGGGAGTAAGTGTGGGTATGTGCGTGTATGCATGTACAGCTGGGTTAGATGTGTCCGTTGCAACATATTCAATGTATATAAGAGTCATTCCCATGAAAAATTTTCTTTTCACGGTGAAAATGTAAAAATGGACTCACCATATTTGAATTTTGTATATGTATCTCTAATGAATATCATCGTTAGTATCTTCTAAAATCCAACAACAAGAATTGAATAAAACAATATCAAATCAATGTCGTCAGTTAATAAAAATATATAAATAACAATATCCAAAAGTTGTTGATTCTATCCTCCGGTATGATTTGTTCACGTTACTGATTCTGTCAGCTTTTCCAGAGTAATGCGTTTTTAGTTGATTCTTAATAATCAATCTAGCTTGCACAAGTATCTCATACACTTGAATTAGATATAGTCAATGTTTAAAATGCGTATTGTATTCATTACCCTGGATAACTGTTTGAGTTGAGACTTCTCTTTTTCCTATTCTTTGAGTATCGTTTTGATGCTTCTGATCTGATCAATGTCACATATTGAGATGGATCAAAGTTCCATTATTTTTTGGATTCACTTCAAGGTGTAGCAGCTGAAATTTTGCGAGGGGTGAGACCTGGTGCTACAAATTTTCAGTCTCCATGGCAAAAATTTTGTCCTCGTTTCGACCGCGCATATTGACAGTCCACACTCTCGCGCTCAATAATCTCAAGCAGGTTACAGAAAGATCAGCAAACAAGCTGAACGAGTTGTTCGACAAAGCTGACGAGGCTGTACAGGGTCTCCGGGATTTCGGATGTCCTGTCGAACATTTCCACATATTGAGATGGTCTCCGAGATTTCGAATGTCCTGTCGAACATTGGGAGACTTGGTTCATCCAAAGTATTGTCAACAACAGTAATTTAAAGTGATCGAATATTAAAATCGAGCACAATAGTTTGTGATTCTTTCAAAGTATCAAAAACTTCCTACTATTTCAGTAACTTTCAAAATATTGAGAAAAACTTACAATATGACGAATAAATTCGGGCTTGGTGGACTATCCCAAGATGATATTGCGAGAAAAAAATTCCACGCTCCCCAGGCTGGATTTGAACCAGCGTCCTCCTGATCTCCGGTCAGTTGCGATATCCACTACGCTACCGGGAAGACGGCAGCTCTCCACATCCCTGGAGCATGAATTCATTTTCCCGCAATATCACCTATATACACGATCAAATTCGATCGCTTGAATCTGTACGATCAAGGTCCGATCGTATTGTTACAGATTCCCTTTTTACCTATTCCCCCCCGTACCCAACCCAACCTATTGGGCTACTACATCTTTTCACCCGAAGTAGTATTTTACAAATAATTATTTTTTAACGTCCCAATGTTTCAAACGACGAATAAATTCGGGCTTGGTGTACGATCTGTATATAGGTATAGGTGTATAGGTATAGTATAGGTGTATATCTGTATATAGGTGATATTGCGGGAAAATGAATTCATGCTCCAGGGATGTGGAGAGCTGCCGTCTTCCCGGTAGCGTAGTAGATATCGCAACTGACCGGAGATCAGGAGGACGCTGGTTCAAATCCAGCCCGGGGAGCGTGGAATTTTTTTCTCGCAATATCATCTTGGGATAGTCTACCAAGCCCGAATTTATTCGTCGTTTGAAACATGTGGACGTTAAAAAATAATTATTTGTAAAATACTACTTCGGGTGAAAAGATGTAGTAGCCCAATAGGTTGGGTTGGGTACGGGGGGGAATAGGTAAAAAGGGAATCTGTAACAATACGATCGGACCTTGATCGTACAGATTCAAGCGATCGAATTTGATCGTGTATATAGGTGATATTGCGGGAAAATGAATTCATGCTCCAGGGATGTGGAGAGCTGCCGTCTTCCCGGTAGCGTAGTGGATATCGCAACTGACCGGAGATCAGGAGGACGCTGGTTCAAATCCAGCCTGGGGAGCGTGGAATTTTTTTCTCGCAATATCATCTTGGGATAGTCCACCAAGCCCGAATTTATTCGTCATATTGTAAGTTTTTCTCAATATTTTGAAAGTTACTGAAATAGTAGGAAGTTTTTGATACTTTGAAAGAATCACAAACTATTGTGCTCGATTTTAATATTCGATCACTTTAAATTACTGTTGTTGACAATACTTTGGATGAACCAAGTCTCCCAATGTTCGACAGGACATTCGAAATCTCGGAGACCATCTCAATATGTGGAAATGTTCGACAGGACATCCGAAATCCCGGAGACCCTGTACAGCCTCGTCAGCTTTGTCGAACAACTCGTTCAGCTTGTTTGCTGATCTTTCTGTAACCTGCTTGAGATTATTGAGCGCGAGAGTGTGGACTGTCAATATGCGCGGTCGAAACGAGGACAAAATTTTTGCCATGGAGACTGAAAATTTGTAGCACCAGGTCTCACCCCTCGCAAAATTTCAGCTGCTACACCTTGAAGTGAATCCAAAAAATAATGGAACTTTGATCCATCTCAATATGTGACATTGATCAGATCAGAAGCATCAAAACGATACTCAAAGAATAGGAAAAAGAGAAGTCTCAACTCAAACAGTTATCCAGGGTAATGAATACAATACGCATTTTCACGTAACACCAACCAAAAATTCGCCGTCAGAAATACTCATCGGAAATCCAATCCTAGACTCAGTCGATCACATAAAATTATCAACAAACGGACCGATATTCGTAAATATGGTGAAAGACAACCACATTTGATTTGTTAAACATGAAATAAAAATTGATCTTATTGAAGAAGTATCGCGATATTGAGCGAGGAATGTTGCGTAGACGTATCGAGAATGTTGAAAAGCTACGCACAGCAAAAAATAGTGGAAGTCCCAGTTAATTTGATGATCAAATTAAAAACCTGTACCGAGTAACCAGCGGTGATTATCACCCGCAGATGAGAAAATAGTCGGTCGAAAAACAGTACGAAATTCCTGGCGTTCGTCACTCCATGGGAACAATATTGGACATTATTCGCGCCGTTTCGTTTCTCAGAGTCACCGAAAATATTTTCACAATATGTGCAGTTCATTTTTGTGAAATTGATCAGAAGAGACATTATGAAACTCTACATGACTTGCCTTGATATTTATCAATTAAAAACGGAACAATTGAACTGTTACCGGAAAAAACAAATGAATTAATGAATTATTCTACTCTAAACGGTACGAAGCATGTTCGACCATTTTTTGGGCTTGCCGGAACTAGCAGTAGAAGAGCTTAAAAAAAGCAAAAACCAGTGTTACATCTGTACAATAAAGGCAGATAGATCGAGCTGCATATTTACGCTGCCAACGGACTCTATGGAGCGATATTGATGCAGCAATTCTCGATGGGTAAGCAAATGCATCCAATATACTATATGAGTAAAAAAACCACCACGGCACAGAAAAATTATAGCAGCTTCGAGCTCGAGGCCCTGGCTATCGTAAAAGCGGTAGAAAAATTCGACGTATACCAGAAGAGGATCGAATCCATAATATTCACGGATTGCTTGGAATTTAAACAAACATTGGAAAAAAGAGTTGGAACCTCGGCTCGCATCATGGGTTTTATACCTAGACATGTTCAATTACAAAGGAGAACATTGCCCAGGTGAAAGATGGCGACAGGTTGATGCGCTGAGCCAGCAGTTTTACGTACTGAACGCGCGTGCCCCAATAACTGAGCGGTGAAGAAGAGCGCAGAAAGAAGGCGTTTTGGTCCAACCTAGAAAGAGGGGATCCATATCAAGACTATCATGATTTACAAACACGTTGCAGATCGGCATAATTTTGTAGTGCCGAGAAGTATGCAGAAAGAGAGAGATCATAAAAAACACCCATGAGCCAGGTCATTTTGGCACTAGGAAAATGATCGAAAAATGACCACAACAAGCCTATATGGAAAGCATGAAAAAGCGAGTGCAATCACACATCGCTAACTGCATTACTTGCATATTAGACAAAAGAAAGAAGGGCAAAGTGAAGGGTCTATTGCATTCAATTCCAAAAAAGGAATCACTCTTCCACACGTTGCACGTAGATCACGTCGCGTCGGCTCGTGACTGCGAGCGAGCCATCGAACAAAAATTATAAACATTTACTTGTGATGGTTAATACCTTCATCAAGTACACATGAATTTTCGCAACGAGATCACGAGTGAAAAAAGAAAATGATTTGAAAACAATTACGAAAAAAAACCATGCTTGTAACAAATTTACAGAAAAGAAAATTAAAAGAACAAAAATGAAATAATCTTAGAGGAATATAAAATAATAATAGTAGAGCTACCACCATAGGATATTTATTGAAAATAAAGTATTTCAAGAAGTTTTTAATCAAAATATAATGCTGAAGGATTGTGGGTCGGGAAGACTGGACGACTGGGAAAATCAGTTCACACAAACAATCACTCTAACTCTAGATATTTTTTGAAAGGGCCTTTGATGCGGTCAGGAGCTAACAATAGAGTGACGCAAAGAAGTGATTAGTGATCATAAAAATAATTATTTCCATAGTAAAGTCATCTTAATGTCGTTATAAGACTATCAAGAATTGAATTTACTCTAAATTTATTATGCCAGAATGAAAGAGGGTCCCGAGATTCATATTCTGAGGTGCCAAATTTATGAAAAATGATGCATTATATTGACGCCTCTTACCAAAAGAGCCCCAGTTCAAACTCTTACGAAAAGAGACCCAGTTCAAAATGGCATAGCGAAAAATGCCCTAGTTCACAGTTTGTACCGAAAAACGCCCCAGTTCACAGCATTTTGACGAAAAACACGGAAAATGGGGAACGTTTTTACAGCTTTTTTGAAAACGTTTTTACAATTTTTTTGCAAACTTTACGTACTATTTGGGAGGTTTCGTTTTGTAGGCAACTTGGAACTAGGGCGTTTTTCGTTGTAATGCTGTGAATTGGGGACGTTCTTCATGAGGAATTACGAACTGGGGCGTTTTTCGCTGTATACTTCGTGAGCTGGGGCGTTTTTCGCTATCGACTTTGTGAACTGGGGCTCTCTTCGGTATTGATGTCGAACTGGGGCGTTTTTAGGTAGAAACTATGAACTGCGGCGTTTTCCGTGGGAAGGCTCCGAATCGGGTCTTCCTCCGTAAGAGTTTGAACTGGGGCTGTTTTCGTAAGGGGCGTCGATATGTTGAAAAAAATCGCGCGTTGCCTGAAAACGACTTTTTGAATCTTTAAAAATTACAAAAAACATGAAATATAATGTTTCAAGATAGATGTGATGTGACGAACCGATCGTTGAGACCAAAAGTATATTAAAAAACTAGTCGCAGATTCGAAGTATGTAAGTTAGGAGAAAGAGGAGGGTGTAGATATATACTACACAAACGATTTCGTTTTTATAATCCGCATTTGGATTTCGTTAAAAACAATAAAGGATTTAACTTACTCGGAATCTGGTTTGACAGATGGGAAGAGAAGCGATGACTGCTTTATATTTCGAGGTTCAAAATTTGGAAAAAATTATGCATTAGTGAATTCTATGTCGGATAAAATCGCGCATTACTCTTGAAGTTTGTTTTCGAACATTTATGATGGCAAATCTTATCAACTCAATCTACTTCAATTTACTTATTCAATCTACTTATCAATTGGTACGACCCAAAATTGCACCATATCATCATTTCATGGTTACTTTCACGATTTCTCTAATACAATTTACAATGCTAATTTGCTTTTACAAATTACATGCCCATACAACGATTTTCTTCAATCATACACGATGGAAAATGAAAACTCTCTATCAGCTTCATGGATTGGTCGTACCAAGATTATCATCATGATATAAATTCCATAATTTCATTCAATGATTTTCGCAAGACACAATGTTAAAGACCGCTGATCACTGCTTCAACAGTATCCTTTTTCAAAGAAGCTTTGCATGAAGAACGGTTCCACTGTAGAAATGAGAATTTCATGTTTTTTACCACTAACGAATTAACCCAGAACTGATTTTTCAGACTAACTAACAACAGCTCCTAGAGACAACAGCAATTGCTATGGAAATAAAGAGATACTGTATCGTGTAACCTCAAAAGAAATGTAAGTGAACTTTAACTTGGTATTTCATTCGTTGAGCAATGGTTGCTAGGGACGTAAACAATGGTTGCGAAAGAAAAACGAAGTTCCCATGTCGTTCACCATCAATGAATGGACTCCAAACTGATTCTTCGTTTCTCGTAGCAACGGTTACTAGGGATGTTAAAAATGGTTGATACGGAAATTGTTTCGTTGATTCTCGTCGATCCTCTTCCCAACGTGTTTCACGGAAACGGAAATTTACGGAGAGTTAAAGAGAACTTCCCGAAAACACGTTAGCAACGGTTGCTAGAGAAATAAACAATGAATGTTGCTGGAGAACGAACTCGGACTTTCCGCGACTAACCTGTGTCTAAAAAACAGCATTACATACACCATAAGTACGTACAAACGATAAGTACGTATACCCCTCGATTTAACCGTATGTTATATGGACTAGAACTTACAGCAAAGAAGATTTGTCCAAGCGTGCTGCATTAAGCTGCTTCACTCAACGTTCATTCACAACGGGCGGCCGAGAATATATTACCGTTCGGTTCACGTTCGTACATACAGACGTTTTTGAAAATCCATGTTTCTCGACACGTGGATTGCAAAAATTAAGGTCTCGTCATCATCAACATGTCTCACTCATTGTACATTACTCTCAATGGATATGTTCCATCAGCGCACACTTCTCAACATCACATATAATAGTATTTGATCACACCCATTACTGGATGAACTTCGAAGCCCTTAAATCAGTTGACAAACTATCATTTATTACTGTTTTCAGATTATTCAACATTAAAATGAATCTATTTTCTTATATTACCTAGGATATAACAAATTGTGTATACGTAGTGGAGAAATATGTATTGATTCTAGAAATTCATATCAATTTTAGATTAGTTTTGGATAGCTGTAGCTGAATAATCTATTTATCGTATACTATTGTTTTTGAGATAACATGTGAACTAGTGACGAATTAGATGATGATAAAGATTCAAAATGCTATTGATAGTAGGGGAGCATGTAGAATTCATGATTCTAGTGTGAACAATGCATATAGAAGCTTCGGTAAGCTCACTCGATGAGTCAGCGAGCAATATGTCATAAATGTGAAAAAACCTAAAAATATCAGTATTTTCTGAAACTTGATGTATCCATAACTCCAACAGGAGGCCCTATTGGTCAAAATCCCTGAAATGGATCTATACGTATATGGTATAGAGTACATTAAAACAGGTTTGGTCAAAATACAGGACCCAGAGACTGTGGTGTCCCCTGTGAGTAATAAATCTTAGAATCGAGTAGCAATCATATCAGGATATATCCTGGGATAGGATGGCCCTACATGTGATGGCATAGTCGGTTTGCTACTAGTCGAAATGTCCGCTAAAATTGATTGGGGTAAGTGTCTTACGCTGGCAGACGCGCGTATATGAGAGCTAAAAAAATACGAGTCAATAAAAAAATACGATGCTCATCGGTAAAAGCAATAAAACGTTTACACTAAGTTTGAGTGACATTAGCAAGATATATCCAATGAGTTAAATCATCGATCATTCTGTACGAACTTCGGTTTGATGCTATCTATCGGTTGGTGCTGGACTATTTGGCTGGAAAACAATAAATTAATTGTTCCAACAATACAAGTCGTCAATTCGGAGTTCGATTATATTTACAATACAGAGTATGATGAATCACAAATCCTTTTGTTGGATCAACTGGTATCGGTGCGCCCTCTACTGGATCACCACCAGCTGATTTAACAACTGTTTACAATGCCAAATTTAATAAGATTACAATTTGAATGGATGAAGTTTTTGTTAATATATTGATAGATTAATTATTGGATCAAAACATACATCTTTAGTGGAATGGTTCATAACAGTTACAGGAGAAATCATATATAAAGAATAAATATTGACGACTTCTCCCATGATTGGAAGGGAAAAATAAGCAAGGCTGTAAGTGTAGTCGTACCAGCGTCAAAAGAACTGGAATTCATTTCTTATGAGAACAATCAGTTTATAGATTCATGAATATTCACTCTTTTATATCGCTCGAGTATAAGTATATATATAAGTATATGTAATAAGCCCTAGTAAAAGTGACAAAGACGTACAAAAATATACAAAAACGTATAAAAACGTACAAAACCGTTTATAATTAACGTCCCAGTCGGAACAATAAATACATTTATATCCGTTTCTGTACGTTTTCGAACGTTTTCGTACGTTTCTGTACGTTTTTGTACGCTTTTATACGCTTTTGTACGTTTTCGTACGTTTTCGTACAATTATGGACACTTGTGTACATTTTTGTACATTTTTAGATGTTTTTGTACATTTTTCCAAAAGGAAAGTAATTATAGAAAACGTATATCTCGCTATGTTTTCTTATGGTTTTGTACGTTTCTGTACATTTTTGTAGGTTTTCATACGCTTATGTACAAATTCGTCCATTTTCGTACAGTTTCGTACGTTTCATAGGAGAATAACATAGTGAAATTTAACCTAACCTTCCCTGTTAATATAGAATGCATTTTGTAATATATTCAATGAATTCTGAAACAGGGTTTACTAATCTAACTAATATCAAGTAAACAAGTGTTTACTTGATCTTAATTATCGAACACACATTTGTCTTACAAAAATATTGAAGAAATATTGAAAAAAGTATTCCTAAATCACATTCCTTGGACAATATATTCAAAATATCAATTGAAAATATTTATTCAAATACAAGTAAATAAAATACGAAATGCAATGAATTTACACCACAAATTTTATATATATTAATAAATAATAAATTGTATTAATAAATAATAAAAATAATAAAAATAATAAATTATTGTACCAACAAGTTCCTCTGTTATACAATGGGAAATGTATATCCACGAGAACACAGGAATTTTTTTATGCTAACCCGAAGAATAAAAGATTACAAAAAGTAACAAATACCGAAGACTGCACTCTGCTAGGCTTCAAAAGAATAAAAAGAACTTTTTTAAAAAACAGAAAAAGTCTGACATCATTTCGATGGCTCTTACAAAGAAAGACACATATCGCAATCTGTCCGCGAAGAAAGACGAATAGTGCAATCTCTCCGCGAAGAAAGACACATATCGCATTCTGGTCGCGAAGAAGGGCACATGGCGGTATTATTCTCCCGTGAATATTAACGAAGAAAGAGTTTAAGCCGCAATCGAACTGTAGAAAAGGCTTGTTGTTTTGCTGATTATAACCTACTCAATCTAAGCTTTTATTCCATATATTTTTTTACGTCGAAAAATTGTGGGATGTGCGCCATGTATCCTTTTTGCGACCAGATTGCAATATATGTCTATCTTTGCGAATAGATTGCGAGTTTTGTCTTTCTTCGCGGACAGATTGCATTTGTCTTTCTTCGTAAGACCCATCGATTCAAAGTAATCGGTACTCATAAGTATAGCATCATATGCTCAAATCAAATATTGCTAGATAATTAAAATCAAAATCCAAAATTGAATGATTTTAAAGTATTTATGTACATTTACTGACATGACTAATTTGCAGTACATAGAGATCTATAGTAACCAGCGAGGAAGGGAGTTTAGCGAGCGAGGCGAGGAGGGGACCTTGATTTTACCAACTTAACTTAATTCTTCCATGTAAATTTTTTTCTTCGGTGGCTATCAAAATATTGAATCGAAAATAGGGAGTTGGCGAGCGAAACGAGTAGGGGAGTACCCCCTCTAGTAATTATAAAAATACAAAAAAAAGTGGAAAAACGTATACACATGTATGTAAATATACATAAACATACTAAAACGAACTAAACGTATACAAACGTACAAAAATGTACAAAAGCATACGTAACCGTACAAAAACGTACAAAAACGTAGCAAACCATAGGATAAGGTACAAAAAGGTATAGAAACGTACGAAAACGTGTAAGAATTGTAGAAAAGTGTACAAAATTGTACAGAAGTATAGTGAGTATGTGAACAGTTTTTTAAAGTTGTTCCGTTAAGGGTTTAACACGGAAGCAACTGAGCTTGGTTTATAAAAATCGCGTAATTCAATCAAAAGATATTGGCCGATAAAATGAAAAATGTTAGTATTTGCGTGCACTCTGGCCGTCTTGCAGCGTTCGAATTTCCAACGAACAAATCCATTTCCTAGATGATAATTCGCTTTTTATTCCCACAATTTTCTAAAGGTGTAACATTTCTGAAAATATACAACCTATCCGGAGTTTCAAAATGGATTGAGAACTTGTTTGCATCAATGTTTGAATAGTTTCCACACCAACCGAAAAGTGATTGATAAAATATATTTATCAAGATAATTGAAGAAAGCAGCAAATTGAGTTCAAAATTCTTTCTGATTTCGATTCAGCTGCAATGGAGTATTAAGAATAAGCTGCTCGACTGGTTTGATTTTCGCGCTGGTTTCCATCAGAAGGTCACCGATGAGCCACTAGCTTGCCTCCTCTCTTCTGTAGGTGTAAGTGTAAATGTCTGCCTCTCGAATTATGGAAGCTCAGCCCAAAACGTGATGGATACGAAATGATAACCAGAATATATTAGCACGGACTATGAGCTCCTATGATTGCAAGATATCTTATTGAAAACATACACCGAATCTTACGCGGTATCATGAATAATGTTAAGATATTTGGTGGTAAAATATTCATACTAGGTGGAGATTTTAGACAATTACTCCCAGTAAAAGTAGGTGGTACCCGAAGTGAGATAATCTATTTATGTTTAAATCGTAGTTCACATTGGTCCAAGTTTCATAAATTTTTGTTAACGCAGAATATGCGTGCTCAACCAGAAGAAATTGCATTTTCAACATTCTTATTTAACATAGAAAACGGATATTTGAATGATGTACATAGTTATTTGATTATTTTTCTCAAAGATGTCTTGCTGAACATGATATAGATACATATGGTGAGATTTTCAGGTGTAAGCAATACAGAAAGGCAATTAATTATGTAATCTTAACTGCAAGAGACGCAGATGTGAAAGAAATTAATGGAAAAGTCGTGAATTTACTCGATGAAGCGACAGAAAAGTATTATACAAGTGTTGATAGTACAGAAAACTGTGATAATTCAGGTTTTGATATTTTGTTACCATAGTATTTGAATACTCTATCTCCTTCATCTCTTCCTCCTTATGAGTTGAAGTTAAGAATCAATTACGTTTTTATGCTCATTCGAAATCTCAATATCAGCGTTACGCAAGGCAATTAGATTATTCATTTTGGGTTCATGCAATAATTTGTTAAAATGCGAAATACTTACTGGAGATAAAAAAGGAGAAATAGTATTTTTGAATCGAATTACTTGATATATGTCTGAAATGAACATCAATTTCATATTTATTAGGAAACACAGAATCGATTTAAGTCATTTCTACTAAATAGATACCGTCATCCAGCATTTACATATGAATAGAATATCGAAAAGTTATTGATTCTATTTTCTGGTATGATTATAATTCATATAACTGATTCTATCAGCCTTTCCAGAGTAATGCATTTCTAGTCGATTCTTATAATCAAACTAGCTTTTTTGAATTTTCAATTAGAAAAATAGACGCAAAAAACGAGTTTTGCCGAACTTACAATGTACGTATCGTTGGCAAAAAATTTTAATCTTCAAAACCGTGTGTTGCGAATTGAAATCACTTGCAGGGAAACATGTGTAATCCTTCCTTAAAAAAGTGATGTGAAGCCTCGGTTCCGATGATTTGATTGGCTAAGACCAAACCATGAGACATGTAGTGTATAGAGTCAATATAGAGACTATAGGTAGAGTACAGACTACAAGTGCATCGTGCAGGCTCGCTCATTTGCATCCAGGCTAAACTGCAAATTCGAGATTTTGGATCTACTTTTTGAAAGGAAATTAGAAGCTGGATAAAAATGACACGCTCGTATACGCCAGATATCTAAATTTATATATATATACATTTCGGATTTCATAAAGCGTATGATGCAGCACCAAATTAAAGGCGCGCAAAGCGCGTTGAAAATGCTCTAGTTTTCGTTAAAATGATATTTAATTCTATAGTTAAAATAATTCGTAATAATAATGCCATTTGATCCTACCGCTTCATCATGCCACATGAACTGTGAGAATTAACTCCCGACCAAATATGTTGTTATTATTATATGTTGTATCGAAAAAAAAATCTCACCGACAGATTGATACTGAATAATATCACACGATGGGTTTGAATAGAAATTTGATTCTTTTGTTTATAACAATTCTATAAACAATGTATACACAATGTATAAATAATGTATATATGCATGCTCTTTCTTCTACATATTCTACCTAAGGAACCGACAAATTGTGGTTGGGAATCCGTGATTGGGTGACTTCCAACCAATATATTTTGTAGGAGATACAGCTTTAGCAATGATATGAAATAATTTTTGTTGTTGCCGATGAAAGTCCTACGATACAGGATTATGCCTATGCGATACAATTGATGCGATATTTGCGAATGTCAAGATGAATGATACGGAATAAGAAAGAATCAACTATTTAAAAAATATTGTTTTACTGATTCTATAAACAAAAGATTCAACTTTTCATTGAAACGAATCGTGTAATATATTCCATTATCGATCCATCGAAACTTATTTTTCGCGTCTATTTTTCCAATTGAAAAATCAGAAAATTACAATTTTTCTGAATTTATGCATTTTACCGAAAAAATTATGCATGTTTTGAAAAATTCATATGAGTAGAATGATTTCGAAATTGATGTTCACAGAGAAATAATTTTTTTCAATTCAAAAATCCAAATTTTTATACATCGTTTATAGAATTGTTATAAACAGAAGAGTTAAATTTCCATTCAAACCCATCATGTTATATATTCCAGTATCAGTCTATCACTGGGAATCGTTTTCGATATCTAATGATAACATATTTGGTCGTAAGTTGATTCTCACAGTTCATGTGGCATGATGAGACGGTAGGGGAAAATAGCATTGTTTAAACAAAAATTACATATGTTTCCCTCCATGTGATCTCGATTTGCAACGCAGGGTTTTGAAGATTAAGATTTGTAGTTTACAATACGTCAGTCAAAATATCGGCAAAACTTATTTTTTGGGTTCATACTTATTTTTTAGGTTTGAGGTATACATGAAAAATGGCAGCGATAATAGGCTTAGCTAGGCTTACTAGGAGACCGCTTGGGTTGCGGGTCACCAATCTTGACCAAAATTTTTTTCCTGGTTCCTGGTGGCCGTAGTAGAGAGAATCCAGAATTTTAGGGTCCAACGTTCCCAAACTTCCCAGATATTAATTTATGTATCCTGGGTGGAGACGTTGTTCTCATCCCAAATGACAATATGTCATCTGAGACGTATTTCCCTCACTGCACTGTACTTTAACTGTTCTCACTTGAACACCACATTACATTCTATCCTAGAAAAAATATAGAAGAAGTAAATAACGTGTAAATTCAACAAATCTTACTTTCATGTCTTACTCACATAGAGTAAAACATGAAATATATGGAAAAAATCAACGATTATCGACTTTTCACTCTGTGCTTGTATACTGAAGCAATAACAACATGTATCCAAGCACAAAGACAACAAACGTAGTATCATTGGACGACAATTCAGTGTCAGAATTGATTTTCACTCTTGAAAACTTCAATCCTGAGCATGTGTCGACCAATATAATACTATAACCAATTATATCAAAACTCATCTACTCACAGTTTTCTTCTTGCTTCAATACAATTTCTGGTCCTGTACAGCTTACCTGGAACACAAAAATTATCACAAAAAAACATCTTTCAAAAATATATGAAGAAAGGCAAAGGTTAAGTTTACTTATCTGAATTCCCTTGCGTCTTGAATGAAAATCCATCAGCTGCTGCACACGATGAAGCTCCAAACTTGCAGGTGAACACTGTGGTAGAAATTAATCTAGAAACTTTTCTTACAATTACTCAAACTGTTGTGAGTAAGCAATGTCTGCTTGATGAGCACATATCACATGTCTAACTGACTGTGTTTACAAACGACACTTATGGTAACCTGCAGCGCAGTACCTGTGTTACCGACTCCGCGCTGCAGGTTACCATAGGCGTCGTTTGTAAACACAGTCAGAAATGTGATGTGTACTCAATAGGTAGACATTCCTCACTCATAAGAGTTTGAGTAATTATAATGGAAGTTTATGGATCAATTTCACAGTCTTTTCCAGCAAGTTTGGATCTTCATTGTGTGCAGCAGCTGGTGGATTTTTATTCAAGACGCAAGGGAATTCAGATAAGTAAACTTAATCTTTACCTTTCTTCATATATTTTTGAAAGATGTTTGTTTGTGATAATTTTTGTGTTCCAGGTAAGCTGTACAGGACCAGAAATTGTATTGAAGCAAGAAGAAAACTGTGAGTAGATGAGTTTTGATATAATTGGTTATAGTAATATATTGGTCGACACATGCTCAGGATTGAAGTTTTCAAGAGTGAAAATCAATTCTGACACTGAATTGTCGTCCAATGATACTACGTTTGTTGTCTTTGTGCTTGGATACATGTTGTTATTGCTTCAGTATGCAAGCACAGAGTGAAAAGTCGATAATCGTTGATTTTTTCCATATATTTCATGTTTTACTCTATGTGAGTAAGACATGAAAGTAAGATTTGTTGAATTTACACGTTATTTACTTCTTCTATATTTTTTCCAGGATAAAATGTAATGTGGTGTTCAAGTGAGAACAGTTAAAGTACAGTGCAGTGAGGGAAATACGTCTCAGATGACATATTGTCATTTGGGATGAGAACAACGTCTCCACCCAGGATACATAAATTAATATCTGGAAAGTTTGGGAACGTTGGACCCCAAAATTCTGGATTTCCTCTACTATGGCCACCAGGAACCAGGAAAAAAATTTTGGTCAAGATTGGTGACCCGCATCCCAAGCGGTCTCCTAGTTAGTTTGATTAGGAGCTGCTTTTCATAAAGGGATACGTAACTTACCAAGGTCAGCCAGGTGTCAAAAGTTTTGTCTTGAACAACACTAGACTGAGAAAAAAAAGATTGGAACAACAAACTTTTTTCGTTGGCAGCAAGCAATCGAATTAATATGATTTAATCAACGGATTCGGGTACTGTCAATACAACAGAACTCAATCCGTTAAGGTAGTTCCAGAGGTTGGTGTCGTATCAAGTCGGGGCCCTTTAGAATGCTTTGTATTTTCCATGAATTCAGCCAGTCTGGTGAGTGGCTATCATATCTGGATTATCTCTTAAGGGGAGGTTCTCATCAAGCAATTTCAAAAATACGAATTTTTTTTGCTGATTTTGCTATCTTATGATGTGTAGAATATGTCCCGAAAAGCGTGTGACCAAAATATTATTTTTAAAAAAGTTATAGCATAATAAAGGAACTTATGATTAACGTCATTGTTATGGTTAACCGAATCTTTAAAGGGTAATGTACCTTTGTGACCTCCGATTTCGAGGTCATTTTCAAACACTTACCATAAGCGCAGGAAAAATCCAAGGAATATGGGGTTTGTTGCATATGAAAGTACTACTTTCTAACTACAAAAAACACACTTCATTTTTTCCAAAAAATACAAAATGGCGGCGTACCAGCTCGTCAGAGGAGAAAAAAATTTTTACTTTTTCTTCACTAGCCTACCGCTACAGGTCACAATTTTGACCCTAGAAGAAAAAATCGAACGGGGTTTTGAAGTAAAATAAAAAACTCGGTGAACGAAGGCCATTTTTTCGAAATTCGAATTTGGGGCCAAATGGCGTCAATTTGGATTTTTTTTCTTTTTTTCGCAAAAAAATTGATCGAAAATCGGCCATAAAATCAGTAAAAATCAAAATATCAAAAAAATCGTACGATGTTCACTTAAAAATCATGTTTCCAAGCTACAGTTAAAATTTGAAGTGAATCGGTTGAAAATTGACGGCGCTATCGGTAGGCTAATGTCAAAAAAGACGGTTCCGAGATGAACGCGTTCAAAGTTTTGAGTACAATGCTAATACTATACGACTTTGATCAAAGAATCGATTTTCTGAGGCACTTAGAACTTCTTCCCCCACTTGATCGACTTTTCATATCATTCTTAGATAGTTTATGGAGTGTTTAAGCCAATAAAAAAAAATTGGAAAAAAAAAGTGACAAAGGTATATTACCCCTTAAACGCGTTTATCTCAAAATGACTTTTTTCAAACTGGTGGGAATCCTAGCTCAAAAACTAATTGAGGGATCGATTTGAATCTTTTTCTATTTCAAAGGCAATTGAATTTCTGGGATCCTATACACATAAAACCATCAATTTTATTATTATTTTTTGTCTATGTATCGATTTTAAGAGCAAAAAAAAAGTGCGAAATCGATACGTAAATTTCACAAATCCACCATTTTGTTAATTTTCAACCTTTTTTCGGTATTATCGGTATAATATGCCACAAATGTTATATTTTTTCTGAAACTCTTTCGTTTTTTGATCTCAGATAAAAATTGGAGGCTCTAGGATTCCCACCATGCGGAAACTTTTTTTAGAGGCGTGCCCATAAACTGGTGTTTAATTCATTATATAATGATTATTTTTCATAAAAAAATTTTTTTTGTACACTCAAATAATATATAAATACGTATGATAAAGTTCCATACCATTATTCAATTCCTTCTATGAAAAAAAAACAAAGAAAAATGGGTCATTTTCGAGGTGCTAGATGAGAACCTCCCCTTAAACCAGTCAGCGTAGGAAAAACGACCATAACGGACAATCGAAGGAATTTTATGACTCTCAATTGGCACCCTTTTTTGGGGAGCTATACCTTATAGCCGGGATCTGGGAGATTAAATACTCTAATATTTTTTCCTGTCTCCGTTTCATCGATTACCTATACTTTTTCCATGGCATATCAATTAGCTAGAAAAAACAAATACTCCACATTTTTTTAGTCAAGTTTCCATAAGTGATTGCTGAGGAATTTTATCAAAAAGGTGCCAGTCCCATAAGACACCATTTTAAACTGGACAGTTTTAAGGAATTTTTTAGTGGAAAATGAAGTCGATGACCTAAATATTTTAACATGACAATCTATTCGTGAGTATTCTAGGTGTTTTGTACTAAATTCTCAATCTTTTTCTATAAGTAATTCAAACTCGCTGGAACCACCTCAATTTGACAAGTGGCTGTACGGTTAAACTAATTTTAAATATTTGTCTTTCTAATAATACTACATTGCCAAAAACAAGAGGAATTCAGTTCTTTCTCAGCTATTATTCCTGAAGGCTGGAGTATAAATCAATAAATCAGTAGTACAATGCAATTAGTCTAATTCCGCAGAATGCTAACATAAATATCGAATCATACATGATATACTTTGGGTATAATCGTGAAAATTCACTACCTATTCGCTCGCATGATATAACTAAATCTTTACGGATCGGTAAAGACGCTCTCATATGATACAATTGTATGCCTACGTACTTGGTTTTCTATATAAATCAGCAACATTTCTCATCGAAGTATATATATAATATACGCAAACAACCGCGCACGATTCTCATCTTTAAGCTCCTATATGAGTATTAAAAATATAATGTCGATATTTCTCTGCGTCATATGTTGCAGCTTATTGGCATAATGAAGCAATTACTTGAACAATTAAATTATTTACTTTAACATGTAAAGTAACCACTTCAACATATAAAGAAAGATTATTTTAACACAATACATATTTAAAAATCAAACAGTTTAATACTTGTTACTTCAACGGATCGACTGTTTATCTAACCTCACTACCTAGTCGAATCAACGGACCCTGATCTGTTGCTCGCTTTTAACGGAATACTCCATTGAATGAACAGAGTATCTGTTGTACTGACTGGATTTTCTTCTCAATGTACAGATGTGTTAATGGGGGGGGGGATCAGTCTGTTCCGGAACCACTGTCAAGACTACTTTTACAGAGGTCGATTTTTACAGAAAAGCTTTCAAAAAACAACGATGTATCCGTTACGAGCTATGACAAGCGACTTTTTTTATAAAAGATTGTTTACAGATGTTCGCCTATAGTCGATTTTCGTAATCTACGGGTCGAAAAATATAGAAATCCAAAAGTGTCTGTATGTGTGTACGTATGTGTGTGTGTCCCCCTTTTTTTGTCCACGATAACTCTAAAAGGAATGGTCCGATCTTCTTGAAATTATGCACACAGGTTAGTCGCGGCTAGCACACTTTTGTACACTTTTGTACAGGTTTTCAGAACTTTTTGCAACCAGACAACGTTCTCCGAGAAACGTTTCCATGAAGTAATAGCAACGTTATATAAAGGTTGGATTGTCCGCCTTTTTTGGGCAAAATATTTATTGTTAAAACGTTGTACGAGGATATTCAGCGAAACGTCTATCAATGATCGTTACTGAAAGACGTTATGAGAATGTCAAGGGACGCAGGATAATCTCGCAAGAGATTAAAGCTGCTTGAAAATAAAAAAAAAATGTCAAGGGGACGTCATGCGAAGATTAAAAGAACATGGTTCTAACAATAATTTGATCCATTGCTTGAAAATTATAAGAAATAGATTAGTATATTTTAGAATACAATGCGAGATTTTCCGTTTCGGCCCAGAATGCCACTCGAAGTATGTCGCTCTTCGGTACCTCAGAACTTTTCCTATTCGCGACAGAAAAATTTTTCAAGGACATATTTTGAAAGGTAAAGACTTGTTCTTTCCGATGGTGTCAATTAAATTTTTCTAAAACATTATTAAAAGGGGAAAAATACAGTATTTTTACAAAAAAACGATTTTCTCGGAACCGTCGGAAAGGGCAAGTCTACCTTTCGACATATGTCCTTGAAAAATTTTTCTGTCGCGAATAGGAAAAGTTCTGAGGTACCGAAGAGCGACATACTTCGAGTGGCATTCTGGGCCGAAACGGGTTAATATGCTGCAGGAAAAGTCCCATCCCGTCCGTATTGAAACATGTAATATATACGCATGGCGGCTCATTTCTGTTAATTTAAAACTGAAAAAATTCTTCAGCATGGTTCAAGTTATTGTTTATCATACGTCTCCAAGACGTTCTCATACAACGTTTCAACAACGAATATTTCACCCAAAATACGCGGACATTTCAATCTTTACATAACGTTACTATTTCGTTCTGGAAACGCTTTTCGAGAACGTTCTCTGGTTCTGAAAAAACGTTCTGATAACGTTCCAGCAATAAAACGTGCTATGTGGGAAGGGTACATTCGGGAATATACAGAAATATGCATATTCAGAAGATAAGGAATTAAATTTTATTTTTCCGATTCCTCAAGAATTTATATTAATGTACAAAAACATAAAAGTGTATAAAAGTGTATAAAAGTGCATAAAGTGTACAAAAACATAAAGGAGTGAATATGAATGTATTTCAATTGTTTCAAATGAGACACTTAAATTTGCACATTGCAGGGGAAAATTATGTACATTTATTACTTTTACTAGGGTAGTGAAGCATGCTGGCGAAACGTCGCAAAAACTAAAATATGGAATCTACAATTGTTCTCCATATTCTATTGAACTGGCCATCAAAGTCCATATTCTTCATAATTTTGGTATCTAATTTTGGTATACTAAAATGACTACAATCTTAGTTTTCTAATACATTCCAAAAAGTACATACAAGAAATTGTTATTGTTACTTGAGTAAATTTCGTCTAACTTCAGGAGTTACAGTATATTCATTTGAGAAATTTCTATATTAAAATATAACTAGGTCACTATTTGATTGTTGCAACAAAAATATCTATATGCTTTATCATGTGGTGTGCCAATAATGATTTAGACCTGAATTTAGTGTAGTGTGCTGTTATAACTTTTTGTGCTCAGAGATAATATATCAACTTTGAATATAGGATTAGAAACATAAAATTATGCAGATACCCAGATGAAAGAGCTTGGAATGATCCTCAACTGTACTGTATACTATCAACAACATGCTAATATATTATGCATCAGCGTAAGGTTGTATTCAGTTTTGGCATGAATGACAGTTGCTGGCTATAGGGTTGTGAGTTTGCACATGCTGGAATAACCTAGGTGAACGGAATGCAAGTACTATTTTTTGTAAACAGCGGAAAATGAGTGTCATTCTTTGCAAGAGCCAGCGAGTGAATTATAGACATTTTGTTCTTGCTAGGACAAATAATTATAGCTTATTTCTAAGATCAATCACTGTTGTCAGATCTGGCATCCATGTATTCCCCACATCTAAAAATTCTTGGAAATAATTCAACACGAAACAGTGAAGCACACCTAATTTACGACAGTAAACCATATGAACAAATCTGATTATAATTATAATCCATTCATGGGACAACTCCAATCACTTTTGCTAAACTCTTGAACTAATTACTGTGATTCTTTCCTTCTGTTTAAAATCGTCAATGGAAATGTCAGTGTGACGGAGCTACATCTGACTTGTTTAGGGCAGAGAAAGTTCTTCTATAACTATTGGCATAGAACAAGAATCTAATTGTCTTAGGAACTTCCCTATCTACAGTACTAGCAAGACTGACACACTATTAGAATAATTTGCCTCACAATATACATTAAAAATTCACATCGTACATTAAAAATTGCAGCCTCTAAGGGTGAATTGTGAGAAGTTATCGCTTGATCCTAATACTGACCTTAACAGTATTATGTGAATCTCAACAACTTGATTTTCCTAAATGCATTTCAGCAACATATTCATTATGCAAATATATTTTGTGAAAGCTTCTGGACAGTATAAGTAATGGATTAATTAATTAATTGATTTTTTGAGAAGTTTTATTTCTCATGAATATCTTTTGTAACATAAAATATTTGTGGACAATAAGTGTAGTTTCAAAATTTGAGCTGCTTAGATTATCAAAAAGGTTGAAATATGATCAGAGTTCAACCTATCCTGCTGTTGACAGATACAGAGAGCCAGGTAAAGCTGAATAATACCATACAAGAAATGAGAAAGGTCCTAGGAAACTGTCTTTACTTATTCGAGTTTTATCAACAAGTTTCTCAATCAACTTTACCAGACAATGCTCAAAACTAACCAAGAATATTTTTTTGGACCATTTATTTGTTTCAAATGGATAAAATTATGTAACTGGACTATCAGCAATGTGAAGATAAATATGTATTGTTTTGTGAAATAATATTATTAACAATAAATTGATTTTATCGATTGCCTCAAGCTATTCAACAGATTGATGAAGTGCAAAGTACAAGATTTTACTGCATTCAAACAGTTAAAAGTAGTTGATAAAATCAATTTAGTATTAATCTTCATCTTCATCAGACAATAGAATCATTTCAAATGAAGGATATTGTTGTTAAACTAGAAATGTAGATTATAAAAAAATTTAGAACAGTATAAAATAGAAAGAAAATCAATTCATTTTCAAATAGTAAATTATTGTTATTAAAGTAGTATTGAACCTTTTTCATGATGCCAGTCTTCCGTTTTGAAAAAGTAGTGTATCTCCTCAGCTTATTATCAATATATTCCATTTTAATCTTGACTCTGCCTTTGGTTTTCTTACCATTGGACGGCGGAGATTTTTTTGGTGGTCCTAGATTTGTATAAGATTCGTCTGCATTATCAGGTACACAATCTCTTGTCATACTTAATGATTGAGTTGAAGGTATGATTTGTTGCGTTTCATTACTGTGATCATCATAGCAAGTATCACTGGATGTTCGTTTAATACCACGTTGTGTAATAATTGCTGAATTATTGTCACTTGACTGAGATATAACATTTATAGTACCAGAGGATATTGATCCTAGAGTATCAGAATTGTCATTGACAATAACATTGTTCATACTATTTGTACGTGACTGCATGAGAGAAACTGGTGACCGTCCATAGATTTCTATTACAGTTTCATTACCCATCATTCCCATTCCGTAACCTAAATTTGCATATCGAGCATCTCTAGGATTACTAGACTGGTCCATCACGCTTTCGGGCACATTTATCCTGATTGTCCTGGCTCTAAAGCCTCGTAACACTTGTTCAATTTTTTTTTGTTCATATGAACTTTCAACATGAATGTTCGTTGTTGAAACAAATCTGGATTCAAGATTTATTTACTCGAGGATTTTTGATCCTTGACATATTATAAAAACTTATGATTATATCTAATTGGACTTTAAATCACCATAATGATCAACCTTCACTGTATTGGCCAAAAATTATTATTGAATGTTTATTATTGAATGTGTATTAAAGATATTAACTATGTTGGAGTTTCCGGCGTACTGAGAGAACGTCTACCGTTCGATGCCTTCACCCTCTCCATCAGTAGCCAAGAACCACGTTTTCACTCCCCACTATTTGATGAAACTTGTCTTGGTGTACACACTTTACTCAACACATATACTTGTACTATCAAATGCCTACTCAACTGGTGTTACGCTGCTCGGTCACCGAACAGACATACAACCCCCTCTCTTTACTGATACGCTCACGTTACGAAGTCTTACATTATCTGTTTTCTAATAAACAAGAGACGAGAAGAGATTATAAATCATATTTACGATGAATTTTACGTAGTTTTTCCAATTCCTGTTGAAAAGCAAGTGCAAAACGATATTATTTCATACAAGTCTTGCAAGTACTCAAAACTCAGTCACATGAGCTGCGTGCGGAAGCTTTGCGTGGTTGCCATATTTAGAAGTAGGCCCGGCCATATTAGGCAAGCTTTACCATATAAGGTAATCAAAGACAACTCATCCAACCTTTTGAAAATCATCATATTGCATACCATCACTTTCTTTAATGATAACGATATTTTCCAAGCAACATTTCTGATGTGCATCGCGTGAAAATATTACAAATGTAATAAACATTAGAAAAATTTAACAGAGCTAGGCTGTATATTATATTTTTATGTTTTACATTACAATCATTATATCTTCTGATTAATTCGACATAAACTTGTTTATTCCATATATATATATATATAATACTATAGGTTATAATCTAAGAGAAAACTTCTTAACTCACTCTATCTTAACAAACGAAGTTTTTCTTCTTATTTTAAATAAGTATAATGATTGATATATGACTCGAATTATGTACCATCGATGTGTGTACGATGGTATCTACAGTGTATGCGTGTGTACTTGTAAAGTGAGTAAGTTTGCGTGCGTGCGTGCGTGCGTGTCTCGTACGTCGCGCGTACAGGGAGACCATTTTTCACTCTACAGGATATGGAAAAAATACATTAGATGTTTATATTATCCACATTGAATATGACAAAATTAGAAGAGGTCATGTAAAGTCATGTAAAAAATCATGTATAGTCATATGCGTTATTAAAAAAACTTCATGTGAAATTTCACATGATTCCTCTCATAATGTTTCATATAAATTGTTTTTATATGATTTTTCGTACATAACTTTTCCATTGAATTTTCATCTACAACTGAAAAATTTTCTAAAACCACGAACTCTCAATTAACTCATGCAAATAAGTCATCAATTACGTATTGTTATCCCACGGCAATACAGTTAATATCTGCACTGCCGGCCTGCAAATACCACTTTTTAGTGATAGCTGGATATGGATGTGAGCATTTTTGTTTGAATTATTAAATCCAAAAAATTCCAACAGGTTCGAAAAAAATGGAGAGAGGTTTGAAACGATTCATCACCATTTCTATGGGAACGCCAACTTATCCATGTAACAAAACTAATGTTAATAAACATCCCAGGAGTTTTAGTCATAGCGTTTCAAGAACGTCCCAGAAGTAAATCGGATGTATTACATAGAATTAACTTGGCAACGTTTCTGTAACGTCTATAATATGGGATTGAGATGGTGAAAAGTTTTTTGAATTATTAAATCTCAAACGTTTCAGCAATCTTCCAGCAAACACTTTATTCTAGTTCAAAACATGGCTGTTACGTATTTGCAACATTAGATCAACGTCGATATGCATGCATATTTCTTACAGAAAATTTTTATTTTGCAGGAATGGAGTTCTTAATTAATATAAAAGCGATTTTGTGTCAAAAGTATTTTTGTCTTTGATTCATTAATAAATTCACCAACATTCGTTCTGAATAAGTTACATTTCTAGTCTTCAAGGTAGCTTCAGCATTTGGTGTTGTACCTAGCCAGGGCCCGCGGGGGTGCCTCTGAATATTTGTAACTTAAAAAAAAAGAATGATACGTGGGTGTAATTTGTATCGAAGAAAATCGATAGTGCTGATAGAGAAATTTTATTTTCCATGGTGGAAAATTCGAAAATATCGATGCGTGGGCGCGAAGTTCATGAGAGAGAATTTATGTTCTTCATGCAAAAATTGTTGAGTTGATCCTTCATATGAAGCTATGGTGCCTAAAAAAACTATCAAGTGATAAAATGGTTCAAATTCGGGTCTGACCGAAAAAATTGCTTTCATGTTACATAGTCAACATTTTTAAAAATATAGTTAATCCTCTGAAAATTGCCAAAGAAAATAAAATCAATGAAAGAATCGATATATATAGATATAGACATGATAGATCTAAAGGAAATTGTCTGCGCTTTAATGTTCCATATCAAAGATTTTTGAAAAATGAAGAATTTCGAAACATACGACGCGTATACACCTACAGGCGTTGAATTTGAGAAGTAGAATGGATATTTTCTGAGCGAAAATCTTTTAATTGAACCGTCGGATGGAGCTATCGTTGGAAAAAAACATGAAATGATGGTATGGTGTGGATTTGAGTCGAAAGAATTCTCAGATCATTGAAAAGGCTTTTATATTCTATGGTCAACATTTCTATGTTTAGTGGAAATCATTGAAAAAATGTCGCAAATTATAACATCACCACAATTAATTTCAAAAATTTATATTCGACAAGAATCTGAATCAAGTGGAAATTTAAAAGTCTTGTGACGTATTATTGACTGATAAAATGGATGGAATACCAGTGCAACTCGATTAGTCTTTTCTAATCTCAATTCAAAAAACAGAAAAAGTCTGACAATATTCAAAGTAATCGGTACTCATGAGTATATAGCATCATATATGCTCAAATCAAAAATTGCTAGATAAATAAAATCAGAATTCAAAATTAAATGATTTTAAAGTATTTCAAGTATTTATGTACATTTACTGACATGACTAATTTGCAGTGCATAGAGATCTATAGTAACCAGCGAGGGAAGGAGTTCAGCAAGCGAAGCGAGCAGGGGGCCTTGATTTTACCAACTCCACTTGGGGTTGGCGAGCAAAGCGAGTAGGGAGGCACCCCGCTAATAATTATAAAAATGCAAAAAAAAGTGGGAGAACGTATACATATGTATATGAGCAATTCCCCAGAACTTTTGACTTTTGGAGAAGATAACGAGATGATCCTTTATTTGGAGGCACACTATTGAAAATCGGTCATTTATTCGAAGTCTTTTTTTTATATTAGGTGGGGGAAAAGGATGGGTTTAGGTGGGGAAAAGGAAACTAAATAGACTAAGGATTGAGACAGATCCTTTTTCAGGATTTTTTTTAATTATTAATTTATTAATGGCAATGAATATATTTATTCAGATTTATTAGGTTTGACTCATTTATCATAAGATTAATAGCACATCCATGTTTTACTTTTCATTAATTTACCTTCTCAAGAGTAATCGGTCTAGTCTACTTTTCTCATTGAACTCTTGCAATTTTTGTCTTTTGATAGCTTTTTTCTCTGCAGTTATTTTTCTTTTGAGCTGTACTTTTTGTCTCTTTAAGTCAGCTTTACTTTCTTGAACAGCCTCCATTTTCGAGTATTGAATAATATTTTATTATTTCACGAGCATGTCGATTTATCACGTCCTAGTCGGACGACTGCAGTCAAACTACTGGCACCTCAATTTCTTATCACCAGAACCAGTTGCTTATATTTTCCCGATGCTAGAGTTTCTTGGAAAAGTCCAATGATACTGTTTGCCGTTAAATACATTAAAAATTATGATATTGACTGTTTTCGTTGACATTCACTGTAATGATGGCATCTTGGAATATACTTTTAAAAGACGAGTATGATTTGAAACTCATTTAAATTCTTATTCGTGAAGAAAAGGCATTAAATGTATAATTTTCCTTAATTTTCAGAAGTAATGATTTTCATGACTTTTTTATAATAGCTCATATGAAATTTATTTACCGAAATATCAATTTAAGCCATATCAGATTCATTCAATTACATCGTAAAGAATAATGGGCTGCAGATTTAACGTCTAAATTCAATAAAGTTTGAGTGTGCCAGTCAAAAACGGTTATTTTTACATCGAGGGGCCATCCATATAATATTTTTCCAAATCTATAAAATATGAATGGAAATGAGAGCACATGTTCAGAAAAATATTTTTATAATATCTCAAAATCAGTAGAAGAAATTGTGATTAGATTCAATGACACCACGTGAAATTTTTTTGAGAAAAAAAATAAAATGTCAAGCCTGATCATTTTCTCCAGCAAGCGTCTTCCTCAGGCATAAGCGGTTGTATTTGATACAGGATTGATAGCACACCTCTTTAACACACAAGTTCATCAGGATCATATCGAGGACATGGAGTGGAAAAAATTTTGTAGCGATTGATGAAGACTTTTTCATTTTACACCGCTCAATGTATTCGTGAACATGGAATCTTCCCGAGCAATTTCACCTAAATTCGCGCTGGTGGCACATATTCTTTAAGGAACTTTCTGTGAAAGATGAAAAATAGGTAGAGGAGCCTCTCATATACTTCCTGAACTTCAAAAAATTATTATTAAAATGTCATTAGGCTTTGAAATTCGATTATTTCACGACTGGATCATCGAAAGTTAAAAGTTTTGGGGAATTGCTCATATAAATATACATAAACATACAAAAACGTACAAAATAAACATATACAAACGTACAAAAATGTAGAAAAGCATGTACATAGCCGTATAAAAACGTACAAAAACGTACAATAACGTACAAAACCGTAGAAAAGGGTACATACAAAAAAGTACAGAAACGTACGTAAACGTATAAGAATTGTACTATGTGAACAGTTCTTTAAAGTTGTTCCAAATGGGACACTTATAAACATTTTTGGACATTTTTGTACGTTTCTATAGGTTTTTGTAAGTATTTGTACAATTATGTACAAAAATTATTTTTACTAGAGAATACGAATACTCAGATGACATATTGTCATTTGGGACAAGACCAACAGCTCTAACCAGGATACATCAATTAATATCTTTGAAGTTTGAGAGTGTTGGACCCTGTAACTGTGGGTATACTCTATTCTTGATACAAGCAAACACTTAAAAACTTTTGGTCAAGATTGGTGACTCGCATGATCGCAACTTGCGATTCGCAAGTGGTCTCCTAGTCAAATAATAAATGAAGCTTCGGTCATCGATCAGAAGTGTTTTATTGTTCATTCACTTTCTGGCAATAACAATATTTTGTCCGTCTCTTATGCTTTAATTCGATAACGGACCACAGCATTAACGGAAGAGAGATTACGGAACGGACCACTGACAACGAATCATACGATTCAAAGTTCGCGCCGAACGAGACGACGACGGATTGTGTACGAGGCTCAATTCGGGCCAGTTCATAACTCAGTTATTCAAATACGAAAGAGCCAAACAGTAGCCATCATTTCGAGCAATTTCGGACATCGCATTTAACTCGAAACGTGGGCACGTTTCGGAGTATTTGAGTATCTATGTACGTAATTCCTCTCGATTTATTATTATCACAGAAAATTAAAGATATTCCTAGATTTTTCACAGTGTAAAAGAGTTCAAACTCAATTTATTGTCAAGTTTTGTTAAGAAGTTTGTAAAACCTTGGTAAATTCTTCAACTGTCTTTGACAGCAATTCACCTAAACGTTATTCAGAATTAAAATGGGATTGCCAAACATTACAACGTATCATCAATCGATATCTGACTTTCTGAGTATGGTTTCTTTGGAAGACCCATGTGTTTTCATCTATGCTTCGCTGAATAATAACCTGGTTTTAATACCAATAAACTTATGTGTCGAAACATCAATCATCATACATTAAAAAATGTAAAGATTACCATAATTCTAAATATCCTCCCCCTTTCATACATGATTATTTCAGAGTGATTCCACATAAATATCCGTGGGTATTCTACTAGTCTATGAATGAATGAATTTCTAGTTACACAATATTTTTGTTCTAGGAAATCTTAATAATCCATCAATTTTCTTCTATGAAGTACTTGAGTTAGAATCTTTCAAAATATAGTATTTAGCTAAAATGAAAACGTATCAAAATAGTTTGATTTTTTTTTAAAAAACACTAGACATTCTAGGAACAAAGCATTAGTTGCAACTTTAATTGATCTACAGAGTATCAAGGTTTCATAGAACAAATCTCTTTTAACCTCTCCTATGATTTTATCAAATTTGTTTTATTCAAAATGATCTCATAAATTATTTGAAGAATTAATGTTGAACCAAATTTAGATTACTTGGTTGTATTCAACTTGAAATAATACCATCCCTACTCTTTGATCATATACATCCTATGTGGCTATAACTTACACAAAACATGTGGATTTCGTGTCATCTAAGTTTAATCAGTGATCTGACTAATAACTGGAAATAATGTAGTTTTGCAATGGGAAAGTTCTATCTATCTATCTTACTGGTTCCAGGGGCACATTTTTCTGTTTAAAATACATACTTGAGTATTATACATGGATATTTACTCATGAAATTAGCTAATATCAACCAATCCAGGAAAACTATATATTTGAGTTCATTATGTAATTGTGCATTTAGTGATCACCCTTTTGTATGAATTGGTTCATATTAGCCAATTCCATGAGTAAACAACGTGGAGTTGGAATTTAAGCCAACTGGTCGATAGCTCTTCGAACCTTAGCTATGCAGTTTTACAATATAAGTGAATGAGTAAATATTCATGAATATTCATGTACCGTCTACTGTATGTGTAACTGGTAAATCTTGATATTTACCAATTTTCTTACATATATTGGTTTACTATGGAAACATTAAGAAATCTGCCCACTCTGGGACTACTCTAGATACTTTGTTGACATAATAAGCTAACTTTTGGTAGGTAGCACGGGGCGCATCTGTTTTAGGTATGTTATTTCATACCCCCTCTCTGGAAATTTTTTTATTCTCTTCGGAAGATGATTTAGAATGATATAAAAAATACGTGGACAAATGAAAAGTATGGCTTCATATTTTTATTTTCGAAAAAGTGCATTTTTGTATTTTGATTTTGAGATAGTATGAAAACTATCAATCCTAGAGTAAAATGCAAGAGGAAAAAAAGTTTCCTTATTAAATTTTGCATAAGGATTAAGTATTCCGAAACATTAATTTTGAATATTGTTATTGCAAAATAGGTGGAAAGGGAAAAGTGTCCCAAAAAAAAAGTCAATTTTTTGTGATTTTTTTTCAAGTTTTCAAATCATCCCTACGATAATGAAAATTTTATTCAAAGTACCTTATACAGTATTAAAAATACAAAAAAAATTTCATCTCGATATCTCTGATAGTTTTTCCACAAAAGATTCTTAAAGTTAGCTATTTTCAAAACGTTGAAAACTGTAAAAGGGTATTTTATTAGCCTTTCAGAAACCTGCCAATTTTTTTACGTACTCTTATAGATACTAACTATCGATCCCCCGCCGAAAAATTTCAATTGATCAATTTTAACAACTTTTATGATTTTTTGAAAATTTTTTTTTCAAAAATTTTTTCGAAAAAAATGCAACTGCGACGCGGTTTTTCTATCCATTCGAAATTCAAAAGTTGCATATGATAGAAGAGAAACAGACGCTCATTTTGAGTTTTCATTTACTCAGATCTGATTTGTGAATCCCGAGATATAGAGGTTTTTAGTCGAGGTAACTTTCCGGCAAAAGTATACGCAGTAGAATAAAAATTGAAACGGTTTCTGGTAGCTTGAACATTGTTTCACTTGAGTATCAATTATTATGTACGTGAGTAATGTTCTTCATACTTAAAAGTCGGGCGGAAGGTTGGTGGAAATCATTGAAACGCAGCGCTCTCGGTGCAGAGTCAGTGGCGGGCAGTGGAGGGGGTAGGGAAAACGACGCGACGAAAAGTCGAACGCTCAGGATCAAAATGAACGTTTGATTTTTTACCGACAATATCTCAGCTTCTATCATAGATAATTTGATGATTCTTTTTTTAATTTCATAGAGAAAGAAATAAGATGATAAAATATGTAGGTTAAAGTACCGTAAAAATCATTGGTGACGATCTGTATATGAAAAATATAATAATTAACATTTGTGAAGCCGTTCAAATCATATTTTCCAATTTTCATTATAAAAATATACCTCAAGCTGACTAATACATTCAACAAAAATGTTTTTCAATTTATATTGATTGATAAATATATTTTGGGAAGGTTTTAAATAAGACAGCACAGTAGAATGTTCTATGATAAGACGTTTATTTAACATTACATTTACAATTGAGTAGTTAACAATTATTTATTATTCTAAATACATATATATTGAATGTAATTGAATGTAATCCATTGTTGTTGTCTTACATTGTTGAAAATTATTCATTAAAACCACGGAAACAGAAGCTAACAATTATTTAACTACTGTTTCCGTGGTTTTAATGAATAATTGTTAACAATATAAGACAACGACAATGGATTACATTTGAGATATATGTATTTAGAATATAAGTTTATGTAATTTGTAAATTTAATGTTAAATAAACGTTTTATCATAGAACATTTAACTGTGTTGTCTTATTCAAAACATTCCCAAAAGATATTTATCAATCAATATAAATTGAAAAACATTTTTGTTGAATGTATTAGTCAGCTTGAGGTATATTTTTATAATGAAAATTGAAAAATATGATTTGAACGGCTTCACAAACGTTAATTATTATATTTTTCATATACAGATCGTCACCAATGATTTTTACGGTACTTTAACCTACATATTTTATCATCTTATTTCTTTCTCTATGAAATTAAAAAAAGAATCATCAAATTATCTATGATAGAAGCTGAGATATTGTCGGTAAAAAATCAAACGTTCATTTTGATCCTGAGCGTTCGACTTTTCGTCGCGTCGTTTTCCCTACCCCCTCCACTGCCCGCCACTGTCTCTGCACCGAGAGCGCTGCGTTTCAATGATTTCCACCAACCTTCCGCCCGACTTTTAAGTATGAAGAACATTACTCACGTACATAATAATTGATACTCAAGTGAAACAATGTTCAAGCTACCAGAAACCGTTTCAATTTTTATTCTACTGCGTATACTTTTGCCGGAAAGTTACCTCGACTAAAAACCTCTATATCTCGGGATTCACAAATCAGATCTGAGTAAATGAAAACTCAAAATGAGCGTCTGTTTCTCTTCTATCATATGCAACTTTTGAATTTCGAATGGATAGAAAAACCGCGTCGCAGTTGCATTTTTTTCGAAAAAATTTTTGAAAAAAAATTTTCAAAAATCATAAAAGTTGTTAAAATTGATCAATTGAAATTTTTCGGCGGGGGATCGATAGTTAGTATCTATAAGAGTACGTAAAAAAATTGGCAGGTTTCTGAAAGGCTAATAAAATACCCTTTTACAGTTTTCAACGTTTTGAAAATAGCTAACTTTAAGAATCTTTTGTGGAAAAACTATCAGAGATATCGAGATGAAATTTTTTTTGTATTTTTAATACTGTATAAGGTACTTTGAATAAAATTTTCATTATCGTAGGGATGATTTGAAAACTTGAAAAAAAATCACAAAAAATTGACTTTTTTTTTGGGACACTTTTCCCTTTCCACCTATTTTGCAATAACAATATTCAAAATTAATGTTTCGGAATACTTAATCCTTATGCAAAATTTAATAAGGAAACTTTTTTTCCTCTTGCATTTTACTCTAGGATTGATAGTTTTCATACTATCTCAAAATCAAAATACAAAAATGCACTTTTTCGAAAATAAAAATATGAAGCCATACTTTTCATTTGTCCACGTATCTTTCATATCATTCTAAATCATTTTCCGAAGAGAATAAAAAATTTTCAGAGAGGGGGTATGAAATGACAGAGGTCGACCAATTTTTGACAGATGCGCCCCGTACTAAGGTATGAGATCCTGATCCAGGTGATCGAAAACAACTTTTGCTTAATTTATAATACTAAGTCACTATCATGATGGTCATATGACCATCTATGATCTTGGACATATTTTTTTTTAAAACTTCAAATAATTACTAAGGAAAAATGTTCGCATGACGTTTTGCCCAGAGGTCATTTAGTGGGTGTAAATAATGTTTAAAGATAGCTATAATATGGCAAATATTGGGAAAATAGCAATTTTGGGTCTCTGGCAGCATGGGTTATAATCTGAGAAAATTCTGGTGACATTATGGGACTCTAAAGAGTCTCCAAAAAAACTTTTAGTTTTGGATTTTTTTTATCACTTTGACAGAGAATCACCCATATATCCATACACCAACGCTACGTCACGCGCCCTCCACTGATACCGACGCCACGCCGCGCCGCGGCAAGGATGCTTTCTCCGAAATCGGCTATAGCACGCATGCATTTTTTTGACTATATTTTCTAATGTGGCTTATATCCTCCATGCAATTTTCCCTACGTGACGCAAATATAATTGGTTCACTAATTTAATCACAAGCGCCCAACGCGTAAATGTAATTTATTATGTACCGATCTCTTTACCCTGTTTGCTCATATTTGATACGTCATCGGTGCCGACGTCCGCTCTAGATAGATTGATGCTCTCTAAAGCCATGTCTTTTAAGCACTTGATTTTTTTCTCGTCCTCTGGTGGTGAATTTCGTAAAGAGCGCAGCTCTCTGTAAGGTGCAGTAGACAATCTCAGTTTCGGCAGCTCGCACTCGAGCGGGCACGCTATGACGCTTCAATGAAAATGCGGCAGCCAACTTTTACACTCAATCACACTTTTAATCACACCGATTTACGCACAGTGGAAGCGTTCTGATACCATAACCTATTGGAAGGTTTAGGTGCAGAGCAAATAAAACTATGTGAATACGGTTGACAATCACAGTTTATTTATGCAGCTAGACTTCTAGACACTTTCGTAAGCCGTTCGCGTGCACTCGAGGGTATACAGGCAGATACAGTGAGGCTTGGGCCTCAGTACCCCATCCCGAAGATACCCCGGAGGGAAGGCGTAGCGCGAAAAAGCGCAGAGGAAATCCGTATAGACGCTTACTTATTTCAATAGTACCCGTTGTCGCGGCATGCCCTGTCAAAAAAAAAAGACTCGATTTCCAGGTGGATTGGGCCTGGATTCCAGCTGAATTCCACCTAGATTCGTCCCAGGTAGATTACACTGAAGTTCGCGAAAAAGGCACCGTATCAATCCGGGTGGATTTTGAGATTATCCAGGAAGATTTTGATAGAATCCAGGTGAATTTTGGAATTCAACTAGCGAGGTCCTAGGAAAAATCCTTCTTGATTCTGCTAGAATTCACCTTGATTCTGCCAGAATCCACCTAGATTCTCCCATAAACTACCTGGATTATTCCTAGGACCTGACTTGTTGATTCCGGAAATCAGCCTGAATTCTCTCAAAATCCACTTGGATTCTCTCAAAATCCACCTAGATTATTCCCAGGACCTGTCTCGTTGATTCTGAGAATCCACCTGAATTCTCTCAAAATCCACCAAAACAAACCGACGAATAGAAACTATAAAACACAAACTCCTGGTACTCGACTCACGAGGCTCATAAAGGAAATGAGCAATATATCAAACTTTTCTATGAATAAGCGCAAGAAATATACGCTGTATCAGAAGTTACTGAATAGATTTTTACACTATTACAAAGATACCAGCAATGCAGGGCAAATGGTTGTGGTGGAGAAGGGTACCTTGAAATATTGCTGTGATGATGATGTTGATGATGATAACAAAGGAGATTCCATCGTTTCGTTCCGTTGGCACGGAATCTCCTTGAATTTCTTCATCGATCCGATAATATCAAGTAGGATAGCTGCGACGTAGTGAATATAGATGGAGCTATTGTGAAAGATAGCAACATGTTTGATTCCGTGCAAGATGTCATTCGAGAGATTAAAAACCACTGCTAACTGCTTTAACAGTATGCTTTCTCAAAGAGGCTTTGCATAAAAAACACTTGCTGAGTAGAAATGAGAATTGAGTCTTTTGCTACCGACAAACGGACCTAGAACTGATTTTTCTATCTACCTGTTAACGGTTGATAGGGACATCAACAACCATGGCTATGGAAAATACAAAAATACTGTGTCGTGTTACCTGTAAAGTACTGTAAATGAACTTTAATTCCATATAATATTACATTCCCTCATCGACAAATGCTAGGGACTCAAACAATAGTTGCTAAGGAAAAACAAAGTTTCCATGTCGTTCACCATCAATAAATAAACTTCAAACTGAATTTCTCTTTCTCGTAGCAAAGGGTTACCAGGAATATCAACATGATTCTTTTATGCTTGCTTTCATTCTTTCATTTCTTCCAGCTTCCATGATTCTTAAGAAACAATTCGGTGATAAATTCACCTCTAAATGATAAAGTTGGTGACTGAGAGAAGATTTCAGACAGATTTCAGTTGTAAGATAAAATTTGAAACGAAAATATTTAAAAATAGAAAACTTAAATTCTCTAAAAAAAACTTGAAAAAAAACTCATGAAATTTGGTAACGGTAGAAATTGCTTTTTCTCAAAATGTAAGTAATTTATAACGACTTTTACTACAATCATTTTTTTTATTCAATGATTCTTTTATGAGTGAATCCAAACACAAAGATAATAAAATGAAATTCATTAGCAGATTTCATTTCATTTAGATGGTTATAGCTCGATGGCGATATATAACTCAAACTTATTGAAAATTGGATTAGAATAAAATCTGTTTTGTTCGAATCAAAGGTGGTGAACAAGTTTCTCTTCATGTATACATGTTATTATATATTCTATGAAAATCATAGTTTTTAATGGTGTGCGTATTCTGCCAAATTTAGAAGAAAGACGAATCGACTTCGAAAAACTATTATAAGTATATTATATTGAACTGGCAATGATAATATACTAGTCTCTCGCTCGCTCGAGTATTTCATGAGAATTCGAAATCAGAAATTTTGAAAGACATCACATATACATACATATCGATTGAAATAACTATATCAATAGGTAAATATAAATTCGCTTTTGGATCCGCGTCTCACAAATACGTTCTCGTCGTGAGAGTCGGGCAACATTCTCTGACAAATATACATATAAAATCCATGGATTTTCTTGATGATTTCGAATAAACATAAAAATTTGAATATATTTTTTCGCAAATTTTATCGTCACGCATCATCATTTTTGTCTTTTTCACGGTAGTAAAGGAAAGAGTCCCGCAGCTCTATCGATTTGTCACATCAATATTTTCATTTAGACATCAATATACAGTTTTGTTCAATGATTCACAGAATACAGGGTATTATGAAAGTTTTTCTTCTCACGCCCACCAGTAATTTTCACGAAATCTTCACCATGGAATATGGAAGCCTTTTTAATGATTATCTGATCGGTTAGAGATGGAAGTGCACCATTCCATCATTTCATGGTTTTGTCTAAAGGTTTCTCTTATACCCATGAAAACATTACTTTGTGAGAGGATTCAGGGATAAAAAACCAACGAAGAAAGCGAGTGTAGCTTTAAAAGTTCTGTCTATTCATTCATAGAGAATAAAGGGCACTGTCTATGAAATGAATTTACGAGCAAACTAGAAACACGTCCTATCAGTCGGCTGACGAAACAGGCAAAAAGAGTGAGCTTCGCGCTGTGTGCGAAGTCAGCCGCTTGGCGCTGCTGGTTCATATGTTTTTGATGTGCTGTCTGTCTCTTTCTTAATACTCCCTCCCAGACAGCTCCATCAAATACTTCGTTTGGAAAAACTAGTCCCAAATTTCACTGTCTCCTCCAACTCTGAACATAAGGATTTCAGTAAAGCGTACTTTACGCTGGTCCTGTCTCGTTTGATAATTTATTTGGTGACTCCTAAGGCAGAAGAAAAACATGATTAAATAATGATATAAAAATTATAATTTATTAACTGTCTATTCAATATTCATGATTCTGTCTCGCAAATTTTCATGCAGTACTAGGGGTAGAGGCTTTGTAAAAATATCAGCTATCAGCTCCTTCGAGCATACCCATTCTACTTCAATTAAATTATTTTTGACACATTCTTTGATGTAATCTGATCTAATTTTCACCATATGTCTCAATTTATTTCCCCCGTCAATTTTGGTACATGATATTGCCGCTCTGTTATCACACCACAACCTGATAGGATAGAATTTTCTGTCTATCATAATCTCAACTGATTTTGCCAGTCCAATCAGTTCTTGAGTCGCTTCGCTCATTGCCACTAATTCAGCCTCACAAGTTGATAGTGCAACGCTAGTTTGTTTATGAGTCCTCCACGATACAGAGTCTCCAAAAAGCTTGATCACATAGCCACAAGTTGTGAGTGATCCCTTACAGTCCAAAACTAGAATCAGAGTATCCTTCCATCTCATTTGTCTCACCTTTGTAAATCAGACTCAGTTCTTTAGTCTGTTTTAAGTATCCCAGGACTCGGGCCACCATTTTCCAGTCTTCATCTGTCGGATCAATTTGGTGCCTGCTGAGTACATTTACTGAATATGAGATGTCAGGTCTCGTTGTATTTGCAAGATAGAGTAGACTTCCAATGACTTCTCTATATGCAGCATTTTTCAAACTCAGAGTTTTCTGCAGTTCTTTATCACAATCTGTCTCTTCTCTGTCTCTTCTTTTTCGATTGGTAACTTGAGAGATTTCCATTGGCGTCTTTCTTTTAGGCAATTTATCAAGACTAAATTTCTCTAGAATTTTATCCACATAGGGTTCTTGGCTTAACTCAATCAATTCATTTATTCTGTCTCTTTTAACTGATAGGCCCAGAAACTGGGAGGACGCGCGGCCGTTTATATAGTCTAACGGACCTTCGCAGGGTATTGCGTTGACTCGTTTTTTAGCTTATTTATTTGCTGAATGCCGATAAACGTCACAGTGTGCACTCACACGCTGGTTCCTTATTTGCCTATAATCGATATATTTACATTTGCTTTGGAAAGTACGGTTTGATGAATTTCAAAATAATCTCTGAAAACTGACATCTCACCTGAGAACTCACCTGAGATCTCATCGAGAACTCATCTGATATCTCACCTGGGATCTCACTTGAGATATACCTACGAACTTTCAGTAGTGTAGGTACCAAGCAATAATATAAACGTTATTTCATGCAAATTTCATATATTTCTGGTTTGAATACTTCATCAACTATCATAATTTCAGGAATTTCCTCATTTGATCTATGTCTAGCGACCCTAATTTGCACGAGTCATGAAATTTGAATGAAATCTATTTTATTTTGGGGGCTATATTGGATTAGCCACTTTGAAAGTTTGAACTGGATATTGAGGTGGATTGATTTGAAAATCAGGGTAAGCCAGGAAACGAAAGTGGATATACCTGGAAATTCAGGTGAATGTACCTGAAAGTCTATCTAGGTAGACCGATCGGGATAGCAGATTGATGGATTTGAAAATATAAATGGATTGACCTTGAAAACGCATCTTCAATTTACCTGAAAGTGCAGATGCAAATACTCCTATATTGACGCTAGTACTCATTCCCTGATCGTGATAATTTGACCTGGAAATCCTGATGAATATATCAGATAATCAAAGTAAGTATACTTAGAAATCTAGGTAGACATACCATGTCCAGATGGCTTGAGAATCCAATTAAAAGTACTGGTTGGGAATCAACATTATATCAAGATAAGAATACAGGTCAAAACGGAGGTAAAACCGAAATCGAAATCATGGTTTATACACCTGGTAATTAAATAGAAGAACCTGAACATTGAGATCAATTGGCATGGATGTCCATGCAAATTGACCTCATTATTCAAGGGAAAATACAAGTCGTGATCCAGGTGGATTGATCTGCAAATAAGCTTGTAATGACCTGGAAGTTCAGTTGGTGTAACATAAAAATCTAGTTTGAATTACCCGTGAAACCATGTAACTGGAACTTGGAATCAAGATGGATTGCTCTAGATATGCAGGCAGATATTTGAGTGGATCGATCAGGAAATTCATGTGCATATACTTCAATACTCAGACATTAGATGGATAGATCGGGAACCCAATGTGGAAATCCAAGTAAAACGCATGTTATAAATCCTGGCAATTCAACATAAGATTTCACGTGTACGCACCTGACAATAATCGGCTGATTAACCTAAAAATCATGCGAATTCTATATATTTATGGTTTCCATACACGACCAACTATTATAAATTCAGAAATTTCGTCATTGGATCCATATCTAGTATAACTTATTTGCACTAGTTACCGAATTCGAATGAAACCTGTTTTATTTCGGAAGCTATATTGGATTAACCACTGAAAGTTCGAACTGGATATTGAGGTGAATTGATTTGAAAATCATGGTAAATGGGCCAGGAATCGGAAGTGGATGGACATGAAAATCTATGTGGGTGGACCGATTGGTATAGAAAATTTATCGATTTGAAAATACAAATTGATTAACCTCGAAAATCACTTCGATTTATCTGGAAGTGTCGAAATAAATCCTTCTGTAATAATCTCTCTATACAGTCCCAACTTGAGGTAATTTGACCTGGAAATTGAATTAGGTATACCTGAAACTCCAGATGGTCAAACCTAGATGTCTCGATGGCTTGGGAATTCAATTGATAGTACTGGTGGATTCGAGATAAAATCAAGATAGAAATACAGGTTGAAACAGAAGTAAAATCGAGTTAGGAATCTTGGTTCATAGACCTGGTATTTTAAATAGCAAAAACTGATCATTTATGTGGAAGGCCAGATAGATGCAGTATCTGTATTTACTACCTCTATAAACATTTGTTATAAATCCTGAAAATTGAAGTAGGATTCCTTGTGAATGGACCTGAAGAGGTTGGCTGATCGGCCCGGAAATGAGAATCAAGGTAGATTTACCTAGATTTACCTGAGAAACTATATCGATTGACCTGGGAATCCATGTGTATTGATTGGAAAATCCACCTGTCTTTGTGATCGAGATTTTTTATCAAATAAAAGTCAATTGACCTGGAAACCAACCTCGATATACCTGAGAATTCATGTAAATATACATCCTAATTTCAGGTGTTTCCATGTGTGATACATCCTGGTATCACCATAGGAATCCGATTAATTCTTTTCCGACAGAATTAACTAAAAGTTACTCCTTTGATATTACCCTTTTACATTCCAAGGTCGAATCCGATGCATTTAAAAATGATATCTTGAAACTCACCTGAATTCTCACCTGAGATCTTACCTGAGATAAACCTAAAAATTTTTAGTGCTGATACCAAGTGATAATATAATTCGTCAATTCATCCAAATTTTATAGTGACCCCAATTTGTACATGTTGCCAACATTGAATGTTAGACCTGTACATTCTGAGGTACAATCTTTGCATTCTAGAACAAAAATGATCTCTTAAAACCCACCTAAATTCTCACCTGAGATCTCACCTGAGATCTTACCTGAGAATTTTCAGTAGGGACGTTGCTGATCGTATATATACTATGTCCGTGGGTCCGCCGCACCGCATGACTGTGCAGTTTGCACATGGCGTAGCCAGTATAGTACAGACTGAGCCACCAGAGGGTGGTATAGGACAGGTGCAAGCATTCTGCACTCTGCAACCGCCATTATACAGCTGATCAGGCTGTCTGATATTCTCGAGGCATTCAAGAAGGAGCTCCGACAATTCTGATTGGACTGCTCTGGTTATACGCGACAGTTCCTCGCCACTGTGAAAGCACCCTTCGACTGGCTTCTACTTGCAAGCAGTTGCTTCCACTGTTGAATATAATTTGAACTCATTTAGAAACTCGTGAGGAATAATAGTTCGTTTTTTCTTCAATTATTTTGTACACCAATTGCATTATTTATTACGTGTTTTTTAAAATAAATTTAGTCTGATGAGGCCAGTAAACCTTGCTGGCAAAACGTTGCTTATTAAGTAGTGGAGTTTGTGATTTTCATTCTCCACATTCCACTAGATTGGATCGACTTTTTTCTATAATTTGTGTATCCCATTGTTATATAATAGATATTTGAATGCATGGGTGTTTCATAACTGGTATATAACTTGAGTAAAATTTGGTTGAAAAGTCGAAAAATGATGGGGAGCACTCTTAACTTGCCTCTGTAACCAAGCGATACATATTGACGTAGCAGAAAGCTTGAACACAGATTCAGCGATTATTACGATTCAAAGGTTCGCAGTAAGCAGCAAGACAATGTTCATCTGGAACAACCAACCAAGTCACCTGTATGCGAACCCCGTAAGAAAATCCCCATAAGAATCCCGACGGGAATCCAGGCTACAGGAAGGAAATCCTTGAGGATTATCCCTTCATTTGTCGGGATTTTCCCATTATTGTGCTGGAACTATCCCGACTTTTGGTAGAATTATCCCGACGTTTGCCGAGATTTTCCCTTTATTCCATAACACTAGATTATCATATACAGCTCGGTGCAGTTAGTTGAGAGAGAATATGCGTTTGACTCCTGCGATGCGCTGTGAAAACGGATTCTATGTTATGGAAATTTAAAAATTGGGACGGGCACAGCTGGATCATAAAATTTATCTCCTGGAGAAGTTTTCATTACTTTATAAATATCATGGATTCACAACTTGAATTCGCCAATTTTTTGCATATCAATAACCATTGACCGATTAAATACGCTTTCAAGTCTTTAGCCTTCTGTTAAATCGTGAATTTATATCTATTGCAGATACTCGGCAACTACAATGTTCTCAACCATTGGTGATACCGCTCACAAAAAATCAGAATTGTTCAGAAAATTTCAAAGTTATTGTGAAGCGAATGGATTGGATCTTCCAAGTCGAAATATTCTCATTGTTCAATCATCTGTGAAAGAATCTCCTCTAATTCATCTTCTACGTACTCATTTTAGAGCAGATGAAAACTATTTCTCTGGAAAAAAAATATACTTTCTGTATATTATTGGTAAATATGACAATCGAACACATTGTTCCAATACATTCTGAATGTTTTTGTATTACAGGGACTCGTCATGACAAGACAAGTGATATGGAAGAGCAAAAACTTATAAGTGCAATGGCGAAACAAACAGAAAAATTTGGATATAATAGTTACATTGTAACATTACCAAAACCTTCATTCTTCGCTTATACTAACTCAGAATTCCCGAGAAGAGGAGATTTAGGCCATATTCCACTGAATCAATCATGGGATAATACAACAATAGAAGATATGGAATCGAAATTGTATAATAAATTGATTGTGTCTACAGCTATTAATTTAAACTGTAATCTGATACTTTTCAATGACTTGAAAACAGATTTAGCAACGACATTCCTCAATAATATTGTATTAGGTCAGACCACGAGAAAGTCTCTTAGAGATCATTATGTAGAACATAACAATTTACAGTTTTTATTTCCAATGGAAATTTTTAGTGAACAAGAAATAACTACTTATTTTCAGCTTTTTGATCATTCCGGAAATAAGTCGAGCATCGCCTCAACAAATCAACTTCGATCTATTCAAGATATCACTGCCAAGTTTATTCTCAAGCTCAATAGAGATGCTAGTCCGAATATATCAACTATTCAGAAATTGTACAAAAAAATTGATTCTAATTACTCTGAAATCCAACGTCCAACACATTGTACTTTTTGTTATTCGTTGATTGATACTGGTGTGATGCCGCGACAGATCAGTTCAGATTTATGTTGTAATTTCTCCATGTTTACATCAGTTACAGGAAAACAGATTGCGATTCCACAAATACTCCTCGATGAAATTTATGATGAGACGGTATCCAATTCTTACCCTTATTCAACAAGATCTGAATTCAAAGAACATTGTCAATGCGGGACTGATTTATTGAACGCATCCGAGGAATTTCATTCCAACGTCTGTTATATACGTTGTATAGTCTTACAAAATACTTTGTCATATTAATGAATAAAATAACAAAGGAAATAATGAAGTTATGAGGGCCGACCGTTAATCAGAGGAGTGATTGGGCGAAATACCCCTGTTCAATGGGAATGTTTGTTAACGGCGTGTCGCAAATCGACGTTCAGTTGATGTGAGACCGCTCGGTTGCTTACAAAATCCTAATCCGTCTGGTACCTGGATGTCCTTGGCCGATACTTGGCAGCGTGGCAGCCGTATATTGTGTAGGCTCAGGATAGATGTGTGTTGTGGGGGAGGTTATGAATAAAACCCTTTCATATGCACTAACACTGACTTGTATTATATTATAAAATTCAAAATAAAAAAAAATACTCGATCCCGCGTGGTTGGATCGTTACTTTAATGCTATGTTGCAAATAAGTGTAATTGTGCTACGCGTTCGCGGGGGAGCTGCGCCGCTTACGTGCTCTATGTCCGGCCACCAGTGTAGCATCCGTAATTAGCGCAGATCAACTCGTCCATGTCCGTCGCGGCCGCTTCATTTATAAGCGTCGTGACGTCACGTGCGCTCTCGAGGAGCGAAGGGTGGGCGCGAGGCGGTTGGAAAGTGCTGTTGCACTTCGCGAGAATTATGTCTCCCGCATGAAGTGATAACAGGCGCGCGTGGCTCAGCTTGTTTCTTTCGTTTGCACTCGCATACTTATATCTATGAAGCTCGCTCGCTCCGTTACAATCTGTACTTGCGCTACAATGCGCGTTGAACTACTTCATATCGTACTTATTTCAAATTGGGTTTTATTTTAGGAATTTTCAAAAATGTCATGGGTGGGGCAAGGCTGGGTCATAACAAAGTTAACACCGATACCTCGAATAACTTCAGTATAGATTTGAGTATGAGCATCAAAATGCTCTGGCACTATGAAATTACCTTCTCTCATTCCTCTCAATCGTGTGAGATGGAAAGACTCTCTATGACAAGTGCAGACGCGCGAGTTGCTGGGACAAGCAATGCAGAGATAGCTTAGTGACGAATGTGACATCAATACCGTCAAGACAGATGGACGAGACACTTGCTCCGACAACATTTTGAGTAAAACGTACGAGCGTGTGACCTGCAGATAGACAAACTCTCAACGGGCGGAGTAAAAGGCTCGCCTCTGTAGTGACAACGTTGCCACGGAGCAAGAGGCTTACGTCTGCAGTAACAACACAACGATTCGTCAGCTTCCATCGACAGATACAAGATACAGATACGTCCACAAGTGCATGAAGTACCAGCAGCACAAACCGGCCCAACGAGGCTCCGTAGGATGAATAGACCGGAGGTAGAATGAGGAGCTATCATTAGTGGTTGCTGCAAATTATGCACTGATTCCCTCTTAACTCAAAGCGTACCAAGTATAGTCATCTTGATACAAGATCTCTTTACGAGATACATCGAGTGTAAATCTTCTTCCGGCTTCCTTCTTCCAGTCGACCGTGTTTAGGCTTCAGACTCATTTCAATCTGAGGCTGGCTTTGTGATCAGCGATCTCAAAAACTCATGCATACCAATTTCCATAAAAAACCACGAAGGCAAAAAATGTATGTCGTGAAGTAATAACAACATGTATTCAAGCACAAGAGTTACAAAGATAACATTGTACGATAATTCAGTGTCATGATTAAATCCAATTCATGAGAATTTCAATTTGAACACTATCACACTATAACAAATGATTTCCAAACTTTTATATTCACAGTTTTTCTTCCGTTTCAATATAATCTAAGGCCCTGTACAGCTTACCATGAACACAACATTCATCCCAATGAAACATATTTTACAATTCATGTACTTAATTAACTCAGTAGATTTAATTAACTTATCTGAATGTTGTTGCGTCTTCATTGATGAAATTGATCTGAAAACTTTTTTGACAATTATTCAAATTGTGAGTAAGCAACAGTGCTTGGAGACCTGAGTGCACCTCACACGTTCAACTGGTTAAATTTACTAACGATACCTATGGTAACTCTTATAGATGTTCTATTGGTAATACAGATACTGCGCTGCAGGTTACCATAGGCATCGTTAGTGAATATAACCAGTTGAACGTGTGAGGTGTACTCAGATACACATGCACTGTTGCTTACTCACAGTTTGAGTAATTGTAACAGAAGTTTTCAAATCAATTTGATTATAGAATTTTCCAGAGTAGGAGCAGGCTTGGAACTTCGTGTGCAGTTCATCAATTCCCAGTGAAGACGAAATTGTTTTAGATGAATATTCTCTCAATTTATACTTATAGACATGTATTTTTTGAAACATCTGTTTTTTTTGTAATAAATATTGTATTCCAGATAAGCTGGGCAGAGCATTGAATTGTATTGGAGCAAGATAAAAACTGTGTAGAGAAAAAATTCTCTTTTATGACGATCTTTGAGCTGCCAATCAGCTGAATGGAGCTCAAGAAATGTAAAATTTCATATATATTCATGATTTGCGACGTTTCGTCAGCATGGTTCGCTGGCCTCATCATGCAGTAAAAATCAGGAATTATTACATTAATAAAATTAGGGAGTGGTAGTCAGTTCTTTCCACTCTCTAATAATATAATAAGTAGCTACAACAAACGCGCTGCGCGCGATCTACATGTATACGTTTCAAAATCATATTTCAATTATTGTTTCCACGATTCCTGACCATAATTGTTTTGACGTACTTCTCAATTCATTTCATTATGAAAATTTCCAAAAGCTAAATAAATAACCGAACCCTACATTCTTATGATCCATGTGAAAACTGTATAAGTATATTAGAAAAAACTATCGAGCACTGAGTTCTTCTTCTTCTTCTTCTATTAAAATAATCCTGAGTTATCGATACTTGAGCTCGCAAGACGATTTCAAATTTTTAACACTAAACTATTCATCAAACTACATAACACATAAAACTTGCAAACCAGATATCTTAATCTAACAGAGTTATCCTATCTGGCAACTGTTTAAAACTAAAAGGTAGCCTAAAATATCCACGTACCATCAATCAAATGAATATACCTACAATTATAGTTTTGAAAATGAATTGTCGAGCCTTAGGACAGCTTCATCAACGAAACTGACTATCCTAACCCATACTATCATGCCATCGGCTATTCTCTATACCGTGCGCGTGACTTGAAACTGGACATATATCCCTACCGTGTTAATTTTTTTCGCATAGATTTTAGATGGAGGGTTTATGGGAGGGGCCTTACCTCTCGGCACCCCAGAGAGCCGAGCACGACCCTCACTGCACCAAGCCCAAGACCTTTTTTTATTGCTTTAGCGCATCGAAGTCAAAAAGTGCTAAAATATTGCTAACTGATTTTTTCAAATTGATTGATCAGTTATTCTTTTTCCTGATTAAAACAAACTTTGAACGGTAAAAATCCGACAATATTTGCTCTTCTGACCGATTTGAACCAGCAGCTGTCCACTTCTCGCACTAGTGCGGGTTTACCTCAGGTAATCGGCTAATACTACAACGATTTACCTGTTCCTGGAGCCGAGCCCAAGACCCTTTTAATTGCTTTATCGCATCGAAATCAAAAAGTGCAAAAATATTGCAAAATGATTTTTTCAAATTGATTGATCAGTGATTTATTTTCCTGATCGAAACAAACTTTGAGTGGTAAAAATCCGACGTTTTAACCATTAGCGCCCAAACGGCCGTTCGACGGCCGTTTTTTTTGAGCGATAGATTTCATATGGTTATAATGGTTCAAAAAAATTGGGAAGAACATTTTCTTGTGCAAAATTTTGTCACCTTTCCGATTACGTTACTTTTATCTCGATTAAATAAACGCCTTCATTGTTATAAACAATTGATTGAAAAAAACCCAAAATTTCGGGTCAAAATTTTTTTTTGTGTCAACCGTAAAACATGGAAACCGGTCGCAACGAACCCCGGGAAGTGAATTTCGAGCGTCCATGGAACCCTAAACTGAAAGTTGGCATAGTTCTAATTGTTCAAATTTATTGTTGGCAGACCCAAAATGGCGGCCGACCGAAAAAATTGTAGCTTTCAACTTGGCAATTGTTTTTCTCGAAAACTATGAGTCAAATCGAAAAATTCTTAAGAACAAAAAAGTCTTAGAAACACCTGAAGAACACTCTTGATTTTTTAAAGAATTTTTTGATGAAATTTTTCAGAATTTTGATTTTTCAAATTCTCAAAGAAAACGCAAATTGCTTAAAAACTTCTGAAAAAATTTGAGAATGTTCTTTGAATAATTTTAAGATTTTTTGTTCTTATAATTTTTTCGATTTGATCTATAGTTTTTGAGAAAAAAAATAATGAAATTATTTTTTAGAAATTTTTTGTGCGTTTCTTAGCCGGCCAATCAGAAATTTATAAGAACAAAAAAGTTCTGAAATTACTCAGAGAACATTCTCAAATTTTTTCAGAAATTTTAAAGCAATTTGCGTTTTTTTGAAAATTTAAAAAATCATAATTTCGAAAAATTTCATCAAAAAATTCTGAAAAAATTCAAGAGTGTTTTTCAGATGATTCTAAGACTTTTTTGTTCTTAAGAATTTTTTGATTAGACCCATAGTTTTCGAGAAAAACAATTGTCAAGTTGAAGCTACAATTTTTTCGGCCGGCCGCCATTTTGGGTCTTCCAACAATAAATTTGAACAATTACAACTATGCCAACTTTTAGTTTAGGGTCCATGGACGCTCGAAATTGACTTCCCGGGGTTCGCTGCGACCGGTTTCCATGTTTTATCATGTTTTATCCATTGGGAAGAATACGCTACTTTTTTTATCGTAGAAATCGAAAGAACGTGCAAAATTAATTAGGTCGTATTTTTTTGTTTTTCGATCAAATCAAAATTCGAGCTAATATGAGGAGATGAAATTCGTGTCGTTAGTAACGATATGACGTCATTTGCATTTAAAGTATATCTATATCTACCGAAAACGCCGAATCTTTCAGCGGTCATATCTTTTAAAAAAATAACATTAAACAATAATAAAAAAATACGACCTAATTATTTTTCGATTCTTTATGCATTTTACATGAAAAAACTAGGTGTTGTGAAAAATTCGTCAACCCTATTGTTTATAACAATGAGGGCGTTTATTCAATCGAGATATAAGTAAAGGAATTGGAAAGCTGACAAAATTTTGCACAAGAAAATGTTCTTCCCAAATTTTTTGAACCATTATAACCATATGAAATCTATCGCTCAAAAAAACGGCCGTCGAGCGGCCGTTTGGGCGTTAATGGGTTAAATACATAGTCTATGCTGATGATCAGCAGGTGTATCTCCAGTGCGCCCTATTTGACCTTGATACGGCGCTCGCTGCTTTAAGCAGAGTTGGTTCTCGCATCGCTGAGTGGGCCGCTCTAAATCATCTCAAACTTAATGTTGAAAAAACCAAATCAATTATTTTTGCACAAAGTTCTACATCAATTTACTATCCAAGTCAGCACAAAACCACTCTATAGTGATAAATGGCACCCCGGTCCCAATTGAGTCTTCTGTACGTAGCCTTGGTGTGGTGCTGGACGCCAAACTGAACTGGAAGCTGCATGTTCTCTCCATATGCAAAAAAGCTAACCCGCTTATGTACCGCCTCCATCATTTCAGGCGCAGCATTACCCTTGCGCTCAGAAAGCACCTTATTCAGGCGCTTCTATTTCCCGTGATAGACTACTGCTCTCTAGTGCTCTGCGACCTATCCATCGAACAGGATCTCCTTATACAGCATATCCTCAATACGGGAATCAGATACATCTATGGTGTAAAGAGGCGCGAGCACATCACCCCTTACAGGCGACAGCTAGGCTGGCTCACCAGCTCTGGTCGCAGAGAGTACTTCTCTGCCTGCACTCTGTACAAAATTTTGGCAAATGGTAGGCCATCTTACCTCGCAAATCGCTATCAGCTGTACACTAGACAGAGACCTGGGGGGCGTGTCAAAGGCCCCTTGTCGTCCCTCCGTTCAGACTGGAGTCGACTAGGGACTCATTCTACATTAGCTCGACCTACATTTGGAACAACCTCCCCAACCATATTCGTACCATCAACTCTTTCAATATGTTCAAGCACCAAATCTTTAATTATATTTTTGACTGTGAAGGTATCACTCATAGTACTTAAGACATTTCATCTACTTCATCTATATATTGTTCTTCACTCATCGTCACTGCACCCGTTTACACTAACATCTACTCACCCTTACCATTTTGCCTACTTTTAGTCAATATTATTATTTTTTTTACCTATTGTATACTTTATCCAATGTATCTATCATTGTACAACATAATGTACATTAATAAACATATCTAATCTAATCTAATCTCTCTCTCTCTCTCCTTCTTACCTCTATCGGCAGCGTTGGCTACATACCTAAACAACATGAGCATATGTCAAATTCAGAAACTTCGGGAATTTCCTTAAGTTTCCAGAATTCTGTAATTTTAGAAACGTTTTCAATCTTAACTCAATTGTAGGTAAGTTATTTAATCAATCTTCTACATGAAACGACTAAAAAGAGTGTTCTGTCGAATTTAATCATCTTTTGTACGAGGGTGCATTCAAGGTTTTTGAATCTCTCGCTGACGCTATAAAAGCATTTATTCTAGTCTCAAATCTATTTTCGATTCCATAGCACACTAGCCCATGTTTATTTTCACATTTGGTAATGTCTATTACCTATAAAATCTTATATTCTATTCATGGATCTTTTTTTGATACCTTTCAGAGGCTCGTACCTATAAGTTTCAAAAAGTTATAACAGACGTAAAGATGATTATGGAGGCTTCTGCTCAAAGTTCACGTGTGAATGGATATTTATATTAGAGAGAGCGCCACAGTTATTTCTATTTCTAAAATCAAGGAAATGCTAGAGAAAAATTGAGTGAAAAATTGAGTGAACTTCTTCAATATTCCACCCAGATCAACAATCCGATGATTTTCTTTGATTTGTATGATTTGTGAGACCGAAACTTACATGCCATTCGATCACACTTGAAAATTAAATTGGGAAACTCGATCACATCAGCTATTATTTTTCAGTATGCTTGCAGTATCGAAGAATGAAAATTTCTATTGAAATATATTTTTATTATCGTTATTTCAATAACATATATAAAGTTTGGAGGAAATTCGTAGGTTTTTAAGACTGTAATTTATAGTAATTGAATCTTTCAATATGAATAAACATTAACGATTACATTTCTTCCGTATCACTGTCAGAATCTTCAGCCAATGATTGGCGAGCTTTCATTTCAGCTTCCGATCTAATATTCGGAGGAATGAGTTCATGTTTTCCTGAAGTATTTTTACCGACCCAGCTCATCTCAAGTTCAAATTGTTTATCCTTTAACTCATCGTGTACCAAATAAATAATGCGCGCTGCTTCTTTAACTAAATCTTTGGAATCCATCGTTGACAGTTTTAATTTCTCTATTTCTGTTTTAGCTGACTGCTTCGCTTTACCTGGAAAATATATAAACTGATTCTTAATATAACAATACATTGCTTCTGTATAGATTCATTCATGAATACATTTATTGGATGAAACTTTTACAAAATGACGACAATGATGGTTTTGACACTGTAAAACTTTAACATAAAATTTTAAGATTGCCCATTCGCATGTTGTACTGTGAAAGGATGGAACAATGATGGAGGTACTACTATTATTGATTGAGTCTGGCATTGTTGGGTACTTGAATATTTAAACATGTGCAAATATTGTTAAACCTGCAGGTTCAACTGTATAGTTTATCGTGAATAGTTAGTATTTATTGGCGAAGTTTTTACTGATTTTTATCGAATAGATCACCATATGAAACTGAATGGGAATACCTCCAAGTCTAGGTCTGGAGTATACACTTCATTCCGAAGAGTGTGATGAAAAATAATTCATTGCAGATTTTCAAAACCACAGACGGCTCTCTCAATATTTCCGATTATGGATCAGTTTCTTACAAAACTTATATTTGAAGAAATTCTGTTCGAACGTGATTCAAGTTAGATGTAGATAAAATAAACAATATATGGGTAGAAACGATATGCTTCACGCATGAGGCACAAACAGTCAAATATGTTTTTGATCGAGACCGATTTATCATGGTAGATTAAATATTTATGTATTATAGGAAGATTCGGGAGCTGTAAATCTGAACTCGAATTTCATTTTATTCAGGGGACACATACACTTTCACCCATTTTCTACGGGAAGACACGAATTTCATCAAATTTTCAAAGCCTATATCATTTGGAGGAAAAATCGTAAGGGAAATTTGAATGACAACATCACTGAAGTCCATTTTTTATTCGAAATTCAAGATGTATTCAAGAATGTCGGCCGATGTAAGCCTGTTCCACATTTTTATAATGTTTATAAGAAAATACTGGAATCAGTTACGATAAATAGTAAAAGGAATGTTTCATTGGCATCGCCGGAGTTACTTCAGAATTATACGACGTTTATTACGTTAATGCATCTCGAACAGCTTGTGTCTGGTTCGAGGCAACGTAACGTACATTACGTACAACAAATATACAATACATTGTGACAGGGTGGCATCCTGGCAATGGTTTTATGAAGGTATATTGTTCCCAAGCAGACAAGGAATCGAACCTCGATCTAGTGGATGCCGGACGGCTGCCAAAACCAACGGCCACCGACACACTGCTGACTTCAGCGTTTTCGAGCAGTTAGATAGAGTGAATTCGATGTATTAGGTCTCTATCCTGTCATAACTAGCTCTTAGATGAATATTCCGTTACAAGTTACAACATATACTACATGGGCAATTTTCTGTGGAATTGAATATTGAAAAATTTGATTTGTCTCAGACTTTGTTCATGTGTTCTGGGGGATCCTACGTTATCCTCTGAAGTTTTCAGATTTTTTGAGCACTAATCCCGTTTCATAAAGAGCCAAATCAACTGACTTTGCTGTTCTTGCAATTTCAGAGGCATTTTGAAACTCATTTTATACTTTGAAAATGACCTTTGTGCCGAAAAATGAATAAGTTGTCTGAAAATTACCTGAACTTTTCATGGAAATTATCTCCAAGGTTATAACAGCATTCGGTGTCACGCTAGTGCCACTACCTGGCGAGTAAAGATAGCTGATGGCAACAGGACACTTAAATATTGAATTTGAGTTACGGATTTTCCAATCTTATAAAGGAGCGCAGACAGATATCAATTTTAGATGTCATCTGGTAGATTTCTAATTAATAATCAAATTCCTCATTATTATAGCTTGATTTGTCTCCCGTGGGAAACGTTTTTCATGTGAAAAGTTCTGATTCGTAGGTTAATATCCAAAAATCTCCCAAGATTATATATATCAGAAAAAATGAGTTCATTATCAAATTGCGCATCTAGTGATCATACTTTTGTATGAATTGATTCATATTAGCTGATTTCACGAGTAAATAACTTGGAATTGGAATTTGAACCAACCCGTCAATAGCTGTTTGAACCTAAGCTATGCAGTTTACATAATATAAGTAGATTTTATGAGTAAATATTCATGAATAATACCCAAGGAAGTGAACTTCAACATTTTCTTGTTAATATTAGAAAAATATACTAAATTCATCTCCCACCTTGTATGTTATAAGGTGTGTAATGCGCACCTCATGAATTATTTTCTTAGATTAATCGTTTTGATCGAGTGAATGCAGTTCACGATATACATGATTTATCAGGGCGCACGCCAGTGTCCCCGACAAGCCATTATATACAACTCGATGTCGGCTTGAGCCTACAGCTTGAAATTATTTCTCTTATAACAATGTCCCGCAGTTCTGAAATGGCCATTAGCAAAAACTGTAGTTAATGGTGCTTAATTACGTAAGGAAGATTCTATTGGAAATTGGCCTTGTTGTTCGATTCACCTGAATAACCACAGGCGAAATGTTGGTACTTTCTTCACGATTGACAATCGAAAATTGACGAATGAGGTCTCAGCTTTACCGGAATTTTGACTCCAAGGCGGGGCCTGTGGCTCGAACGGAGGAAAGAAAAGGGACTGAGCCAGTTCTTAGAAAATGACCTGGGTCCCTTCTTAGCGTAGTTTGTCTAGAAAAATATTAGGAAATTTTATTCATAACAGATGATGTTCGCTTTTATGTGACGTACCTATCGGTTTTTAGGTACGTTTGGGGATTTTTTTCACGGTCGCCAGATAAGTTGTTAAGTTCAATAATTTATAACAATCAACTAATTGTTTATAACATCTTGGTGTCTTCATCCATATTTACCAAAAACTCAACATTAGTTTTCATCATGTTTTCGCAAACCGTTAATAATTCGACTTCCATATTTCAACTTGTAATCGATTCTGGAGATCACGTACAAATGTCTATTGTAACGTTTTTGTGAAAAATATAATGTAAAAATAATAAACAATAAACAAATTGCGTTATTACATGATGAGTTACGATTCGTTCGCATATCTCCACATAAGGATCTTAGTATTACTTAGGCAGTCTCGAATTCAGCTTGAATCATATTTTTGCACAATAAACTACGCCACAAATGCAGTTAACAGATCGCGTAATTTGTTGACTCGTATTGTAGTGTATCTAGTTTGTCTGGATAGTTCGTCCTTTTTCTACTGATTCCGTAATAATGGCGTCTCGAGCCGTATGTCCGCATAATTCGATTTTTCATAGTTCTATGCATCATTTCAGTATCATTCAGATTTTCATATTTTTCGCATATGGTTATATATATATGGGTGATTCTCTGTCAAGTGAGAGAGTGAAAATGAAAGTAAATTCTGAAATTTTTTTTATGAATTCTAGAAGTCTCCATCATGTCCCCTGAATTTTTTCAGAATTTTTTAAACCATATCTCCTATCCTGACAGAGGCTCAAAGTGGTGGAGTTTGCAATATTAGACATTTTTTCATGACCTTTGACCTCAATTTTGAGCTATCTAGAGATGTTTCAGAGCAAAAACTCAAGAGAACTTTTTTACTGGAAAAATGCCAATTTCATTAGAGAAATTGGTTCCAGGGTCATTGGTAGACATATAGCTATCACTTAACTTATTTCCATGCTTAAAACTGATTAAAAAGTGGTTTTGATCACCCGCAGCATGATGTGATACATACCAAAAGAAAGCTTATTTCATTACCAAAATGTCCTGACTAATCGCAGAGTGCTGCATTTGATCTATTTTTTGTAATCAACCAATATATTATGAGAATTAACGAAAATATTCTAAAAATGGGTGACCGCAGACGCCACTTATATGTGAACTAAATTCATTAAAAAAGACACGGTTCACGACTTCTCACTCTGGGCTTGGATGATAAAGTAGTAACAACTTGTGTCCAAGTACAAGTGCCACGAAACAATCAAATTCTATCAGAAAACCAGAGTAACAAGCATACTTATAAGTGGCGTATGCGGTCACCCATTTTTAGAATATTTTCGTTAATTCTCATAATGTATTGGTTGATTACAAAAAATAGATCAAATGCAGCACTCTGCGACTAGTCAGGACATTTTGGTAATAAAATAAGCTTTCTTTTGGTATGTATCACATTATGCTGCGGGTGATCAAAACCACTTTTTGATCAGTTTTAAGCCTGGAAATAAGTTAAGTGATAGCTATATGTCTACCAATGACCCTGGAACCAATTTCTCTAATGAAATTGGCATTTTTCCAGTAAAAAAGTTCTCTTGAGTTTTTGCTCTGAAACATCTCTAGATAGCTCAAAATTGAGGTCAAAGGTCATGAAAAAATGTCTAATATTGCAAACTCCACCACTTTGAGCCTCTGTCAGGATGGGACATATGGTCTAAAAAATTCTGAAAAAATTCAGGGGACATGATGGAGTCTTCTAGAATTCATAAAAAAATTTTCAGAATTTTTTTTCATTTTCACTCTCTCACTTGAGAGAGAATCACCCATACATATATTGTCACGGGCACATTATACAATGGATGATGGTTTAAAGTGCCCTGTGAGATCTCTCTACCCCAAGTACAAATCATAAAGATTTCATGTTAAAGTTATGTTTCAGCGTCAACACTGGAGCGTGAGACAGCTGAGCCAAAGGTAAGAGAGAGAGAGCCGCGGTTCGCGCGACGGATAGTAGCGCGTGACGTCATGCAGGATCGACGCGGGAACGTGCGCGTGCGAGAACAGTCTATATGCAGAGCAGCCCGCGCAAACACGTGTTTTCCCCAGCGCCGACCTTTTGTACTTCGCGATTCCACGTTTTCGCGACCCTCGTCTCTGACGTGCAGCTAGTGTACAGTGCACCGACATCGTCCCCGGGCGTACAGCAAGTCGTAGCGAGTGAGCGCCGATAGATCGAGAAGCCGGAGCATATTCGCCGCCGAGTAAGTACCGTGCCGACTATTCTCTCTCTCTCTCCCGGCTTTGTTTACGTCCTGCTCGCTGCTTCCCGCTCCGGCCCGCGGCACGCGCCCCGGACTCGTAGAGAAACTATTCGATGCTGGTAATACCGCTCCCACCCAGAGATGAGCGTAACAAGAATAAGCCTGCTGGACCAAAACCAGACCAGCTTTGTTGGAATTGTGCGTGGCCCGGATACACGGTGCGGAAATGCCCTGAGTGCGGCAAACACTACTCGACGGAAAACAAAAAGGAAGCACAGCATAGGGGAGGTCCCTGTAGCTCCCTGTGAGATAACCGTGACCTCGGATGAAGAGCCAATGTACCCAGAAGGTACCGTAGTGGGACCTAAGCTCTTCACAGATACCGAGGGGGGAACCATTCTGCCGGAGGATCTGACCCGCCCTTTACCACCACATGGGCGGTACTGGATTACTAAAGTAACGGTAGGTGGCTTTACAATGCGCGGAATGGATGATCCCGGGGCGTCCAGAACTTTCATGGGACCAATGGGCATGCAGATTGCAAGTGAATTAGGTGCAACCATCCACGAATATAACGGGCCAGCAGCAAAACAAGCCGCAGGTGATCCTGCAAAAATTATAGCGCAGCTGTTGTTACCAGTCAAGGTTGGTACAGTTGAACATGTAATGCCAATCCTAATTCTCGAGCATTGTCAATACGACATACTGTTAGGTTCCGATTTTACACAATTATTTAATGCGAAGCTGGACCCATGGAACAAGGAAATGACGATCGTAGGAGATCCAAACCCAATTCCGATCGAACTCGCTGCGTTATCTACGAGCGTGCCGCATTTAGCCTCGATAGGAATCGCCGATCTTACAGAGATCGAGGACCAAAAACTAGCCACGTTGATAGGAAAATACCGAATAGCTCATGGCAAAATATAGGCTGTACCGATAGAATTGAACACGAAATCGAGATACAGTCCTGCAAGCCAATTAAGAAAAAATATTACCCAGTTTCCCGAATACTAGAAGAAGAGATGCATCGGCAATGTAAGGAGTTGCTACAAGAAGGTGTCATTGAACCTTCCAACAGCGCTTGGGCCAGCCCGGTCGTGATGGTGAGAAAATCTAATGGAGAGTACAGGATGTGCATTGACTACCGAAAAGTCAATGCCGTAACGCGCTCCAGTGCCTACCCTCTACCTCGTATGGATGCTATACTACGAAAATTACGGGGGGCGAGGTACATTTTAACTATCGATCTAAAAACTGCGTATCATCAAATTAAGATGGCTACAAAATCGAAGCACTTAACGGCATTCACCGTACCAGGCCTAGGCCTATTTCAATTCAAACGAATGCCTTACGGCGTAGTAGGAGGTCCGGCAACCTTTCAAGAACTAATAGATGGATTGATTGGCCCCGAACTTGAACCCTACGCATTTGCTCATCTGGACGATATAATTATCGTAACGGAAACCTTCGAGGAGCACATGTACTGGTTGGAACATGTGCTGAAGAAAATCCCCGATGCTGGACTCGTCATCAACTGGGAGAAGAGCCATTTTTGCAAGTCCGAAGTTAAATACTTGGGCGTGCTGGTCAACCGGGATGGGTTCAGACCGAATCGAGAGAAAATTGAAGCAATAATTACGTTCCCAATACCGAAAAAACGTAAGTCTCTACAGCGATTTCTCGGCATGGCGTCGTGGTATCGAAAATTTTTAAAGGATTTTGCCACGGTAGCAGAACCGTTGACTCACTTAACGTCTAAAACCGTCCCTTTCGAGTGGACTGACGTGCAAGAGAGAGCGTTCAACATGATTAAAGGTATGTTGGCGACAGCACCAATGTTAAATCGACCGTCGTATCAGCATCAATTCATTATACAAACTGACGCTAGTGATACAGGTCTAGGTGCAGTCCTTTACCAAATCATTGAGGGCGAAGAGCGACCTCTGGAGATTGCAAGTCGCGTGCTGTCAACAGCGGAACGTAATCACAGCGTCACCGAAAGAGAATGTTTAGCGGTGGTTTGGGCCATTAGGAAATTTCGTATGAACGTGGAGGGATACCAGTTTAAGGTAGTAACCGACCATCATAGTCTGAAATACCTACAAACACATGAACACACCGCTGGACGATTGATTCGGTGGTCGCTGGAATTACAGGATCACGACTTCGAAGTTGAGTATCGTAAAACATCCGAGAACGTGGTGTCGGATGCCCTGTCGAGAATACATGAAAGCGAAGGCGAGGTAGAGGTTACGTCAATGGACGTACCGCCAACCACAGATCCTTGGTACATGGAACGGCTGCAACAAGTACAGTCTCGACCTAAAGAGTTTCCGCTATACAAAACCGTCGGCAATCAACTATATCATTATATTGCTATACATCATTTCGATGATTCGGTGATCGACGACGACGATGTATGGAAGCTCGTCCTGCCAGAAGACAAACGACTGCAGGTTATGGAAGAATGTCACAGTCGACCTACAGCAGGACATCTGAGACGCTACAAGACGTTTCAGAAGATCGCCCAATATTATTTTTGGCCCGCAATGAATAAAGACGTGCGGAAGTTTGTCCAAAATTGTGGAATTTGTCAACAAATGAATGTTGAGCAACGACAACCTGCTGGACTTACGGGTTTCAGGAAGCGGCTGAGTCTGTGGCACGCAGTCGCCAGTGACATTATGGGCCCATTCTCGAGAGCGTTTACTTTGTAAAGCAAACGCTCAGGCGGTGCTGAATGCCTTCAAAAAACACGTAGTATTACGTTGGGGCGCACCCGTCATTTTTAGGTGACAACGGGACCCCGTTCCGTAACAAATCCGAAGCAAGGGATCAAACATCACCTAACACCAACGTACCATCCACAAGCAAACCCGGTGGAAAGAGTCAACAGGACGTTCCAAACATCGATCAAGTGTGACATAGAAGAACACAAAAGATGGGATGAGCACTTAGATGAAATTACGTACGCTTATAATAACGCGGAGAATGAAGCGACCCAAGCGATCCCAGCCTTTCTCAATTTCGGGCGTAACCCCACCCCACCCAATTCCTTAAGTCGCAAAGAGGATCTACAGGGAGACGAGGAAGATGAAGAACAAGTCATGGAAGACTATCTGAAACGGTTAGCGGCACTAGAGAAGTTAGAAATCTAGCAGCGCATAACTCGAACATCGTACAAGAGCGTAACGCCAAATATTACAATGCTAAGCATCGTGATGTGCAGTTCGAAGTAGGAGACAAAGTCCTCAAAGCAAACCACGTGCTGTCGTCGTCAGCGGCGGGAGTATCTGCTAAGCTAGCGCCGAAATTCAATAGTAACTACACTATTGCAGAGCAGGTAGGGTCTAACACGTATCGACTGATGGACGAATCGGGGAAAGACGAGGGAGTTACTCATGTAAAAGACTTAAAACCACAACGAGTGGAAGAGATTTTCGGTTCCGAGGATCCGACAGCAAACAGCGACGGAGCTACTGACCAGGGCCCCAAAGCTGTAACAGCAGCTGAAGATATGACCGCAAAGAAATCCAGAGGTAGACCCCGTAAAACCCGTCACTGCGTACAACAAAATAACCCGATACAACCAACGGTCGTACCGGAAAGAACCGACCTACCAGGAACTAGGGTAGCCGCGAGCGCTAGTACCGACCTAGTGCCGAAGAAACGTGGCCGACCTAAAGGGTCGAAGAATAACAATGACCTATGCGATGGTTTAATCTTGTCTAGCAGAACAAGGTCAACACGAGCGTGAAGAAATAGGAAACTAACTGTGTGCAACGACTAAAATTATATACTAATTGTGTGCCGCTTATTTTAACTCTGTCCTGGTGGAATTCATGTGGTGGCGAATCGCTATCCGAGATTGACACTTCGACTTACTCTGATATGCGCTACAAATGCACTGAGCGGGCGGTAGTTACAGCCCTGGCAGCGTGCGTCGCCAAGCGAGGCGCATACCAGTCTCTTCCTTCTGGCTACTCCTAAAACGCCGGTGTCTGATTATGGCTCATCAGTTCGGCTTCGGCTGCAGGCGCGTTCCTTTGACTCGGCAGCTCGCTAGCAAACGATCACGACCTATATGATCACCTCATGGGTAGGTAGTGTAACAGAACTACTCACAACACCGACGACGAATAATTACTCACAACACCCTTTCACACTACATCACTAATCTTTATTAACCCATTAAGGCCCATGGCTAGACCAGCGGAGATACCGTAAACTAATTATTGGATCGCGTGCTATTTTGAAAAAAAATACCTGTGTTTTTTCTTTTTCCATTTCCATTGTTTAAACAATAATTATTTAAACAAATTGCATCCAAAGTCGTAAATTCAAAAAACTAATGGTGCCAATCGATTCTAGAGAAAAAACCAAGAGAAAAAAGTGAAATACATTTTTTCAATTTGAGGCTTGGCAATCGCGTTATAAACAATTGGAATTCAGTAAAACCGACAAAAAGTGGCTTTGGCCCATGCCTACGCTATCACCATGGGATGAAAACTGATTGCGGGATCGCGTGCTTTTTTGGAAAAAAATACCCCTATTTTTACTTTTTTCGAAATTCAATGTTTAAACAATAATTATTTAAACAAATTGCACCCAAAGTCGTAAATTCGAAAAACTAATGGTGCTAATCGATTCTCGAGAGAAAACCAAGAGAAAAATGTAGAATACCTTTTTTTGATTTGAGGCTCATTTCTCTTGTAATCGCGTTATGAAAATCTAAATCACAGTATAATTGGTTCCCTCGAATCCGACAGGTGGCTAAACTCATTATTTGTTACCCGCTAGATAAATATTGTTCCTCCGTTTATAATAATAGGGGTTTTATTGCTGATGTATTGTCCATTATTTTCCCTATTTTCTATTTTTGCTATTTTCCCAATCAATCGAATATGGCTCGAAGGTCTTGCTTTCGAGTCCGAGATTTGGTCGATTTCGTTGTCGAAGATGACACGTCTTATGATCAACACTGTGATATTGCCTTTGTACCGACGGTAGATTCAGGTTGTGACAACGATTCAGATTGTGCTGAAGAAGCGTTACCGGAATCGCAGCTTCCGAACGGCTCATACAAACATATACGAAGCTTGTATACTGACTCTCAAAAACTACTCGAGCCAAATCATGAATATAATTGGAGATATGATGAAAATGTACAATGTAACTCGATGATTGATGATGACGATGTTACATGTAACTTAGATCCAATAAAACATCTTCTTCCCGAAAATTCTTTAGAACTTTTTCATCTTTTCTTTTCCACTGAAATGAAGCTTTATATTATTGAAGCATGTAAAGAAAACCACTTTGATTTGTCTTGTGAAGACTTTGATAAATTTTTAACAGTCATAATTATATCGATCATAAACTGTCGTAAAAGCCAAAGAGACTACTGGTCGACAAGAAGCATCTTATGTTGCCCTGTAATACAATCACTCATGAAAAGAAACAGATTTTGAGAAATAAAACAAAAATTAAAACTTTATAAAGCCGGTGATCGTGATGAAAAAGATAAACTATGGAAAGTAAAAACATTGTACAATTTATTCCGGAAAAATATTACTCAATTCGGTTTTTTTGAATATGATATTTCAGTTGATGACGTCATGGTTAAGTATTTCGGAAGATTTGGAGTAAAACAATGTATTCGAAAAAAAAACCCATAAGGTTTGGAATCAAACAGTGGGCTACGTGTTCTGATGGAGGATACATTTATGACGTCGATATTTATACAGGTGCTTCAGTAAATGAAATGAATTCTGTAGCTCTGCAATCAATTTCTTTGGGATCAAGAGTTGTTTTGAAAATGCTTGAAAACCTACTTTTGACTTGTTCGAAAGAAAATTTGCTAAAATATCACGTAACTTTTGACAAATTTTTCACATCCCCTGATCTTATGATCCATTTAGAAAGAATAGGTTTACAAGCTACGGGTACAGTACGATCAAACAGAGTAAAAAATCGAATTGGAATACCGAAAAAATCAGAACGAGGCAGGTGTATTTGTTTTCATGATGAGAATTCGAAATTAAATCATATTACGGTCATGGATTCTAAGCCAGTATCTATTCTATCTACGAAATTCGGTGTTGAGCCGAAAGTTACAATGCAAAGATACTGTGAAAAACAGAAACGAAATGTTTTATTTCCTTAAGCATTTTCTGCATATAATAAATACATGGGTGGCGTCGATCTTCACGATCAGCATTGTAATGCACTCATGCCCTCCATTCGAAGGCAAAGTACACAATGAAGAGCACAAGAGAAGGAAAAAGAATTTGCAGTCATACTGCACAGAAGACAATTTTGATTCGACTTCCCTGATATCACTGGATTCCATTTGTTTATAACATGATTGTATGAGACATGAGCCTCGAATCAAGAAATGTATTCTTACTTTTCTTTTCGGATTTTCTTCAAGAATCGATTGGCACCATTAGTTTTTCGAATTTACGACTTTGAGTCCAATTTGTTTTAATTATTACTGTTTAAACATTGAATTTTGAAAAAAGAAAAAATAGGGGTATTTTTTTTTAAAAAAGCACGCGATCCCGCAATCAGTTTTCATCCCATGGTGATAGCGTAGGCATGGGCCAAAACCACTTTTTGTCGGTTTTACTGAATTCCAAATGTTTATAACGCGATTGCCAAAAAAATAAGCCTCAAATTGAAAAAATGTATTTCACCTTTTTTTCTTGGTTTTTTCTCTAGAATCGATTGGCACCATTAGTTTTTTGAACTTACGACTTTGGATGCAATTTGTTTAAATAATTATTGTTTAAACAATGGAAATGGAAAAAGAAAAAATACAGGTATTTTTTTTTCCAAAAAAGAACGCGATCCAATAATTAGTTTTATGGTATCTTCGCTAGTCTGGCCATGGGCCTTAATGGGTTAAGGGGAGGTTCTCATCTAGCACCTCGAAAATGACCCATTTTTCTTTATTTTTTTTTCATAGAAGGAATTGAACAATGGTATGGAACTTTCTCACACGTATTTATATATTATTTGAGTATACAAGAAGATTTTTTTTTTTTAAAAATAATCGTTATATGATGAATTAAATACACGTTTATGGGCACGCCTCTAAAAAAAGTTTCCGCATGGTGGGAATCCTAGGGCCTCCAATTTCTATCTAAGATCAAAAAACGAAAAAGTTTCAAAAAATATATAACATTTGTGGGATATTATACCGATGATACCGAAAAAAGGTTGAAAATTAACAAAATGGCGGACTGGTGAGATTCACGTACCGATTTCGCACTTTTTTTTTGCTCTTAAAATCGATATATAGACAAAAATTAATAAGAAAATTAATAGTTTTATAGGTACAGGATCCCAGAAATTCAATTGCCTTTAAAATAAAAAAAGATTCAAGTCTATACCTTGATTAGTTTTTGAGCTAGGATTCCCACCAGTTGAAAAAAAGTCATTTCTAGATAAATGCGTTTAAAGATTCGGTTAACCATAACAATAACGTTAGTCATAGGTTCCATTATTATGCTATAATTATTTTAAAAATAATATTTCGGTCACTCGCTTTTCGGGGTATATTCTACACATCATAAGGTAGCGAAATCAGCAAAAAAAAATCGAATTTTTGAAATCGCTTGATGAGAACCTCCCCTTAATTACCAGTACAAATTATATTACGAATGGTCTTCAAACTAACGCAACACGCCCGGGAATTCCGGAAGTGATTGTCTGTGTGCGGTACATGCAGTAAACGTCTGTTGTTCCGGTGGCGGGTAGAATTCTGCCGCGGCCAGCCGCAGCTCGCTCTCTCATCCTCTCCGTGACGTCACAGTGATAGGGTCGCGGAACGCTTCTCGGAGGTGCTGAGACACTATCCGAGTAGTCGAAAAGCTCCTTATATGGTCATGGCTTTGGATGAGGCGCGGAGTAACACCTTGGCGTCAGGGACTACATTTCTTGATTTGACTGCGCAATAAATTCCTCACGCATACATATATAAAACTTGGCGTTACATAATTAATTCATTTCTAATCATGATCGATGTATAAACATACAAATATGTATAAATATTTGTGCCCGAAAGATTTACTTGATGAAGGGTGGTTCTGTTCTATTACTATAATGTTCCAATATTTTGGAATGTACAAATTATCAGTTATAATGATCTCGAGTCATGAGCTCTCAATCGATGGCGTATGCTGCCTGATTATAGGGCAGGTCACTTGATCATTATATATCTTACTAGCATCCCCTGTCGCGGCTTCGCCCGCTCTCGGAGTTTATAGAATTCGATTGATGATTATTAACTGTGCATAGAAATAGAAACATAACATTCAAGTATTTAAAGTTCCAAAACCCCAAAGTACTTTAGAATAAACAACATTTTTGGTTTTGGAAGTGGAATCGGAATTGGTTTTCCGATTTGTCCGTCAGAAAGTCCAACATACAACTGCCCGTGTGAAAGACAATTTGAGCGTAAATCAATTCCGACATATTTGAAAGTCTGACCTTGAACCTTGTTTATTGTAGCAAAAGAAACCGCGTGAACAGCTCGTACAGCGGTTTGGCACCTAGTGGTCAAAGACAGAAGCCGGAGTTTTCAATTAAGGCATATTTCAGCCGTTAAAACAATTCCTTAAAAAAATATATGCGAGTTCGATTATTTAGATAATCGATTACACCGATATAGTATCGGGAGTCACAAGAGGACGACCAATTTCAAGTTTTCGATAAGAAAATCGAGGACTCCAACACTCATTGTCTTATACTTATAGGCCAGACCGCGCCATTTCAGCCGCGTGAACGGCTAAAACAGCGTCTCGCCACCTAGTGGCTAAAGAGAGAAGCCGGAGCTGATTTGCATGTTATTTCTACATTTTGTATAGAAACGTTCCTAATTAATTAATGAATAATCTTAATAGCCTATGACACTTCGAGGTATATAGTAAAGGTACTGTCAAAATTTGGAGGCGATTGGTTCAGTAGTTTTTGAGATTTTTGCGAACATACAAACGAACGTTTCCTCTTTATAAAATAGTAAGATCAGCTAGGCCTATATTATTATCTCTTATCAGCCCACTCATTGAAAGATTCTAGAATAAAACATAAATTGAAGAAACTTATTGTGTAATGGACCACGTCCTGGCCATGCTTCACTCTCGAGATGCACGACGTAGGGTAACGTAATCATCGCCTGCAGATGATAATGCAGCGGGTCTTGATTACCGTGCGCCGTGTCTGTCTCCCTCAATCTACTCATTCATACAATTATCGTCACTGTACACTGTCAAACAGCTGAGCTGCTCGCGTCGTTGTTGGACTCGTGTGGAGCGGAGGGCATGATGAAAGCTGGATATTCATTGAGGTCGGAGAAATCGATGGAAAAAATAAAAAAAATTAGGTGGGGCAAGGCTGGGCCATAACACCACTATATAAGATATTGTAATTAGGTCTATAAATAACAATTGTGACAATTATCGAGCCAACAACAACAGTTCAATAGGCAAAATTCATGAATCAACGGTCACATTTTGAAGCTTTGGGTCGCACTTTCACTTTCACTTTTTTGGGTATTCAAACTTTCAAGTTCCGAAACAAGAGATATTCTATAAAAATTTTGAAGTTTCGAAAAAAAGAAATAGAAAATCATCAAACTCGAAAACTTTGATTATATCCAAATTCTGAAGTTTTCGAGAGAATATTAATTCTTGGAAAATTTTAGTTTCATCAAGAGTTTTCAGTTTCAAGAATTAAACTATTCTTTGCAAAATTTTCAAAACTCCACTTCAAAAGAAAATATTAATTTTCACAATCCTTTGCTATGCCCATGTATATAGATTCTTAATCTTTTATGAGTATAAATTCAAATTTGCTTGAGTTTATGCCAGCCCGTTCCCGTCGCTTTGTGGACTAATATTTACTATTTACTCTTGGCTTCTATGTTCATCCCATGATACATATTGGGCGTTTTACGTCAACTCTCCAAAGCCGGCGCGCGGCCGCTAAAACCTCACGTTTCCGACGCTTGATTTCGACTCTATATGACCAATATCTAAATAATGTTGGATATGCTATCAATGTAGTTTTTTCTCAGCTTTCCGATGATGAATTGAGTTTTCCAAAGTTTTTAGGTTTTCCGAATAAAAAAACATAAAACATGCCATATCTCAAAAACCTATTTTTTTTATTTTTTTTTTATAGTCTAGATCGAAAGCTGAGGTATTTTTACGTTGATATAGCCCTTGAAAAAATGAATCTTTTTTTTGTATTCGAGTAATTGAGTAGCGAACATGAGAAAATGCGCCGCGTCGCGCCAAACTCGAGCCTAAGCGCGTGAAGGCAGCGCGGAGTGGCCCTGAAGTTGGAATTTGAGTCAACCGGTCGATAGCTGTTCAAACCTTAGCTATGCAGTTTGACAATTTAAGTGAATTTCATGAGTAAATATTCATGAATAATACTGAAGGAAGTACACCGTAACATTTTCTTGGTAATATTAGAAAAATAATGGGAAATTCATTCACCGTCTCTGTATGAGTAGATGATAAATCTTGATATTCACCGATTTTCTTGCATATATTAGTTAACTATGGGCAATCATGGAATCAGCCCATTCTGGGACTACTCTGGATACTTTGTTACCATAGTGAGCTAACTTTTGGTGGGTATGAGATCCTGTTCTGGGTCATCGAAAACAACTTTTACTTAATTTAGAGTAGTAAAGTGACTATCATTATGGTCATATGACCACCTATGATTTTGGATACATTTTTTTTAAAACTTCAAATAATTACCACGGAAAAATGTTGTCATGACTTTTTTGCCAACAGCAATCGATGGATGTGAATAATGTTCAAAAATAGCTATAATATGGCAAATATTGGTAAATATAACAACTTTGGGTCTGTGGCAGCATGGGTTATGCAGCCTAAAAATATGAGAAAATTCTTGTAATATCATGGGACCCCAAAGAGTCTTCAAAAAACTCTCAGAGTTTTGGATTTATTTTTCTTGACGGACACACACACACACACACACACACACACGCGCGCACGCCCGTCCTCCTGGAATGGCGCGAGGAACTGGACCGCTGAGGAGAGTTCCGCCACTTCTAGACGGAGAGCTGGTCCCCAGTCAGCTGCCCAAAAATATGTATGGCTGGAAAGGGTATTATTCGATAGATACGATGATTAGGATTGAAAAAGTCTAATGGTAAAAGTTCGAAAGCTGTTGCGTTCTAGGAGAAAAATGCGAAAAACTGGAAAACAATAGATTACAAAGGGTCTCATAAGTGCAGTAGTAAAGTTGTAAATCGTAGTGTTTATGAACCTGAAATCGATTCTTCAAAAAAAGGATCACCCGTGGAGGAGATAGAGGCTCTCTGCGAGGACTCATACACTCCCTCTCTCTCGGCCGGCCCAACATATGTCAACTACTGCACCGAGGCTCTCGCGTCCTTTTTTTCTTATACCTGGGAGATGCAGCTCATCCGCAACGCTTTCCCTCAACCATGTATTTCCATGTATAAGAAAAAAGGGACGCGAGAGCCTCGGTGCAGTAGTTGACATATGTTGGGCCGGCCGAGAGAGAGGGAGTGTATGAGTCCTCGCAGAGAGCCTCTATCTCCTCCACGGGTGACCCTTTTTTTGGAGGATCGATTTTAGGTTCATAAACACTACGATTTACAACTTTACTACTGCACTTATGAGACCCTTTGTAATCTATTGTTTTCCAGTTTTTCGCATTTTTCTCCTAGAACGCAACAGTTTTCGAACTTTTACCATTAGACTTTTTCAATCCTAATCATCGTATCTATCGAATAATACCCTTTCCAGCCATACATATTTTTGGGCAGCTGGCTGGGGACCAGCTCTCAGACTATTCCGGGCCAGCCAGCGCGCCAAGCAAGAGGCCGCGGAGGCTAAGGACCGGAAGGACGAGGAGAAGGCGGAGCGCCTCATAAAGGCGGCTAGGGAGCGCCAGTGGGAGGCCGAAGACCAAGCGTCCCGACTCTCCACGAGGCCCGGGTGCAGGCTGAAAAGGCGAAGGCGGAAATCCAGCGCCTGGTGAAGCTTCGCTTCGAGGCCGAGGAGCGGGCGCGTGCTCTGGGAGGGGCCGCCCCCGTAAGCAAAAATACCTGCCTTAATTATGGTTGGCCGAGAGTTTGGGAGCCCAAGAAGTGCCCGAACCGGCTCAACCACAAACGGGGGTGATCTCACTCCCCGCACCGCCCCTACACCAAGCGCTAAAAAATCCGCCACCCACCATCCGACGCCAGGGCCAGAGCCCGAAGAAGACGGCAGGGGGAGAAGCGACGCTGGCCTTCAGAAGACTGAGGGGGGGACTCCCAACCAGGGCGGGGGGCCTCCCACAACCTGTACAGCCTGGAAATAAATTAGAGTACCATCAAGGAACGAATGGTTTTTTTTCTTAGTTCCCTTCTCTCCCCCTCTCACTCTCCTATCCACCGACCCGCGCCGACCAGATGTCCTAATCCCGCGAAATGATTACGAGTTGGCTACGGGTAGCCAACGTCTGCTAGGGGGATGTAACGAGTGCTTCGTGAGCACTCGTTATCGGACGATCGCCACGTGGCGAGCCGGAAGCTCGCGCGAGCGCGCAAGTCACGTGATCAACGCGTGATCGACGGGGGCACGCGCCGCAAAGGAGCGAGAGAGAGAGAGGAGATAGAGAGAGGCGGACCTCCCGCTTCGTGCGGCAAGTGAGCCACGCGAGGACAGGAAGGACCCTGACTCTTGCGCCGACCCTCATGCTGATTAGCACGCGCCGCTATTTGACCACCGCATCCACGCCGCGACGTGAACGCCTGTGTACGTGTGTGTATGCATGAGTGTCCCTGCTCCATCCCGACAACACTCCAGGCGCTACACCAGCCCAGAGAAAACGCTGTTTTCTCCGGGCGCGTAGGGCAATACCACCCCGCCTTACGATTGGTGTAGCCGCGGCCGCGTACACCCGAGCCGTCCACGAGCGCGTGCGTCAGGACGAGCGACAGCGGCGCCGAGAGCTGACCACGAGCCCGCCGAACATCCTGCGGGCGAGAGCGACAGGCAGAGCAGCTACTTGTAAGTCGCACCTTATTGTAATCCCGCGAGCGAGCGAATACTCGGCCCCGTGGCCCTCTGCGCGTACGCGCGTTTGAAGTCGTTTGCCGGGACCAGCGCACCAACGCAATTGTACTGGTTTTACCTTACTTACTTAAAGTTACTTAAGTAACTTTTGGAATGGCTCCGGGAGAGCATACTAATCATAATCCCAGCTTGTCCCGGTTGCAAACTTACAGTTAAATTTGCTAGAGAAGAAAATGTTGAAAAATGAAAAATTAGTTGTTTTCTATTTCGCTATAGCTCAGAAGCTATTGATTTGAGAGAAAAATGCAAGGAGAAAAAAAGTTTTGTTACAAAATTTACTATGTTGTTACATTGTATACTATAATGTAACAAAATTTACTATACTAGAAGCTGTTTAGCGCGCGTACCGCGCGCGCGAAGTTTTTCGTAGGTGGATTCCTTCTGTTCTGAAAATTTAGTTTATGAGAATTTACAAAAAGCATTATGTTATACACGGTGACCCATTTTAATCATTCCAGCCGTATTACTCGGAGCCTCAGCAAGATAGGATAAAATAGTTTAGACAAAAGTTGTAGAGGGCAGAGGGGGCAACAAAATACGGCTAACAACTTTGACCTTGAATTTGACCTTGAAGGTTATTTCAAGGTCAAAGTAGATTTTTCATATGGAAACCCCTAGTTTTGACCCCGGAATAGCTGGTTCTAAAATGGCTGACTATCCGCCCAACGAAATCGTTGATATGATTTTGGTTTTAGGCGGAAGCCAAAATAATTACCGTGCAGCTGCACGACTTTATGCTGAACGCTACCCTGACAGACGACACCCTAGCCATCAGGATATCAGTCGTTTAACTCAAAGAGCTCGTAATGGATACATGGTTCGTCAACGTAGGCGACGCGTGTATGATGAAAATGATAATCGAAGTATAACTATCCTTGCAGCAGTTCATCTAGATCCACACATTAGCGCTCGTCGAGTAGAAATGGAAATTGGTATTCCCAGAAATACATTTTTAAGAATTATGAAAAGGCTTCAATACCACGCCTATCATATCACTTTGGTGCAAGAGCTACAGTTTGAGCATTTTCAACAGCGGATTGTGTTTTGCCAATGGGCTTTACAAATGATACAAAATGATCCTAACTTTTTTAACTATGTTTTGTTTTCTGATGAAGCTAAATTCCAAAGCGATGGGGAATTGAATAGGCATAATTGTCATTACTGGTCAGATGTATATCGTCATTGGCATCGAACTGTAAATCATCAAAGACGTTGGAGTCTTATGACATGGTGCGGTATTGTCAACGGCTACTTGATTGGCCCTTATTTTTTTGAAGAAAACGTTAATCAACACACTTACTTGCGGCTCATAAGAGATGAATTACCTAGATTGCTGGAAGATGTGGACTTAGAAACGCGACAAAGAATGTGGTTGCAACAGGATGGCGCAACACCACATTTTGCTCGAATAGTAAGGAGTTTTTTGAACGAGCAGTATGGTAACAGGTGGATTGGGCGAGGAGGTCCGGTTAACTGGCCTGCTTGTTCACCCGACCTTACATCACCTGATTTCTATTTGTGGGGGTACTTAAAAAATGCCGTGTTTGAACGACGGCACTCTACCAGAGTTGATATGGTGGAAAGAATTCGTCGAGCATGCGCTGCCATTCCGAGGCAAACGTTGTTAGATACCGTTCGCCATTTTCAAAGGCGTTTAACAATGTGCCTTGAAGCAAATGGTCGTCAATTCGAACACTTGATTCGAGGTTAGTGAGAGGCAAGGGGACTCACTTTAAACAAGCACCCCGAACAGTGAGAGGCAAAGGGACTCACTCCAATCAAGCACCCCAAAGGAAACAATCCTTACTACGTCCACGTCGTTGTTTCTGGGTAGCGCCAAAAGTAAGGTTATAACATTTATAACAGAAGCTTTAACCAATTGAGCCTCTGGTTCATAGAAAAAAACTATTTTAAACGGTTTTTTCCGAGTTTGACCTTGACTTGACCTCATAATGACCTTGAAAAAATTGTTCACCATGGTTTCCAATGTAAAATTTCCCGCTCTTTCCAATTCCGGGGTCAAAACTAGGGGTTTCCATATGAAAAATCTACTTTGACCTTGAAATAACCTTCAAGGTCAAATTCAAGGTCAAAGTTGTTAGCCGTATTTTGTTGCCCCCTCTGCCCTCTACAACTTTTGTATAAACCATTTTATCCTATCTTGCTGAGGCTCCGAGTAATACGGCTGGAATGATTAAAATGGGTCACCGTGTATATGTAATGTAAATATTAGTTATAACATGTTCAAAGTTTATCACACTGATGCAGTAATATAGAAACACTATATGATGAATACGAAATGCATGATCATATGACTCAGAAACGTTGGGATATGTAATAGAATAATTTCAAAACACGTTCACAGAGTATATGTGTATGGAGGAAAATGGTTTCTTATTTTTTTCCTATTCTTCTTATATGTAAAAAGCTCTTAATGAAAAGTTCGGTAAGTATATTTAGTAAATGATGTATGGACTTCGTACAAATGATTTACAAAGAATAATAAATTATTCAATACATTTCATAAAAAATCATTAAATTTCTAAGATTATCGTTCTGTAGAATATATAAGATATAACAATGTGCCTAGATATATAACTCATTTTAAACATAATTTCTTATACTATTTTTATCAGGACATACTCCATCAATTTTTATTTAATCCCAAGAACGTACTACAGAGAGGGCCACATACAGTTGTCTATGGTTAAAAACATCTTTTCTTGAATCAATACCAATTAAATCAAATGTCTGTCCTTGTGCTTTATTTATACAGTTATGGCAAAATTTAATTTGATAGGAAACTGTTTTCTTTTAAATGTAAATGGATTATCTAGTCTCTGATGAGTATAAGGTAATTCAATATAAGAATACTATTTCACCTTTTTTATTCTTAGTGAGTATTTCGAATTTCAACAAATTATTGCATAAATCCAAAATGAGATAATCTAGTTGCGTTGAATAAACCAGTTGAGATTCCGAATGAGCATAACAACGCAATTGATTCTCAACGAAAATCGTTAACGAATTGAAGTACCTGATGCAGTTGTGTATATTCATCTAAATTTTAGCCTTCAATAGTAAATAATGGATGGATAATGAATTAAAATCTTCCCATAGTTTTTCTCGGTGAATAGGGTTACAATGAATAATATAGTTCTGGAGACATGGCCCCCTTCCCGTTGGCCAGAGGAGGTCCTCGGTAGATAGATAATGAATCTTATGAATTTTTTTCCGTAGAATCCGAATTTGTTGGTTTGAAGTCTGTAAAAGCCATACAATTTGTTTAAAACTCGATTGTTTAAACAAATAAGAAAATAACACTTTTTTGGTTCGGAAAAATTTTTTTCTTAAAATTTAGCTCATTTTAAGAAGAAAAGTTTCTATGCACCATCCATGAATAATGCTTGTATCTAAAGTTATAAATTATCACAAGTTGAAAAATACAACTTTTCGGTGGTCTTAGTTGCTCTGCCATGGCAACAACAATAGAATATTTATTAATCTAAAGGTGTTTTCTAATGCAGTTTTTAACGTAGAATCCGAATATAAACTTGGTTTTTCCAAAAACAGCGAGGAAAGCCAAATCAATGATTAATTTTGCGATGTTTTAGCTCATTATACGCTTGACTCCCGCTACTGGGCTAATGCACTGAATATCTTATCCATGGGCTAATTATGAATAAACAAATGTTTTCTCATGTATTTTCTCCCGTAGAATCCGAATTTGTTAGTTAGAAGTCTTTAAAAGTGGTACAATTGGTCTAGAATGTTCAAACAAATAATAAACTAACTAGGTTTTGTTCAGAATTTTTTTTTCAAAATTCAGCTCATAGAGAGAAAAAAGTACACATGCACTATTGTTGGAAAATGCTCACTTAAAGAGTTATAAATTAATTCAAATCGGATAATACTACTTCTCTCGGCGTTTTTTATTGCTCTAGAGCTGGCATAGATAGAGAATACCAGTATATACAGGTTGAATGTTTTGTCTGAATCGTTTTGGACAATTCATGACCAGAAGTACTGTTAGTTATTTAAAGTTATTTACTGTTAGTTATTTATAATTATTTAAAGTTCATAGAGTTGTATCACGTATAATGGTACAAAAACCATATTATTCCCAATTGAATTTTCATATCAAGAATAATCCTTACTGATTCAACTTTTTCAAAGGGTCTACTGCTATTACTTGTTTAGTAGGTACGCCAGGAACTACATTGGAAACTTTGGGCTTATCGTTAGGATTCTTTCATCGACAGTTTTTCTGATATTGATGTCTTGGCAGTATCTTCAGTGATTGACGTAACTCTTTTGTTTTTATTCTTTTTTACTATTTGTGAAACTTCAAAACTTGATAAAAAATTGTCAATTTAGCAAAATAAAAGTGGGCAAGTACATATGATTAAGCCAGGAATAGGATTAGTTTTTGTTGCTTCCAAATCTTTTTTTGCTTTTTTTACTATTTCAAATAGAGAATTATTTTCCACTTTCTTTCACTTTCACTTTCACTTTCACTATTTATTCACTGAATGAAAAAGATGTCTTTCGCATGAAAAAAGAATTATGGAATTGCAACTGAATGTAGATAGACTCTGTCTATCAGATTCATCTTCTTTTTCAGGACTCTTCATTGCATTGACGGCAGCTGCCATCTCCAAATCTAAACAACAGACCTGGTCTCTATCTGGATGTATATCTACCTAGAAAAAAATATATCCTCACAAAGCATTGTTGCTACGAGACCTTGGAAAACCGAAATCAACTTGAATCAATTGAAAAAAATATACTTATCTGATTTTTTCTTTGTCCATTTTCAGAGGTTATAATACTATCCACTCGAGCTGCTCGGACAGCCCGAGCGTATGCGCGCACCGCTCGGACAGCCCGAGCGTTATTTACTGTTATTTACGAATGTTTACAAATGATATACGCGCCGCTCGGACAGACAGCACAGATTGCGCAAATAGTTCCGGAGGGTGCGTGCAGATTGTGCAGACCGAGCTGACCGAGCGTTTGTTACTAAAAATACGCGCCGCTCGAACAGACGCAGCGCTGATCGCGCAAATAGTTCCGGAGGGTGCGTGCAGATAGCGCAGACCGAGCGTTAGTTACGCACAGCGCGGTCAGCGCCGCACAGTTCGTAACAGCTCGCAACAGTTCGGCACAGCTCGGCGCAGCTCGGCACAGTGCCGAACAGTCCCGCACAGTCCCGCACAGTCCCGCACAGTCCCGTACAGTTCTGCAGGGTGCGTGCAGATCGCGCAGTTACGTACAATTTGTGCGGTACGACTGCGTACCGTACGACTGTGCGGCACTGTTCGGTACGTCTGTACTGCACTGTACAGTACGTATAGGGCTATTAGTCAAGCCACCAGAAGGTGGTATCGTGCAGGCGCAACGCGCTATACTGCCCGTACTGTACACATAGGGGGTTGCGTTGTTTGCGTACTAGCCATTCTCCCTGTATCGTAGTATGGTTACCAGTGCGGAAGCTATTGGAGCCATTCGAAATATTCAAACAATGGGCCTTAAGCATCGCACGGAACCATCGTGCTGCTATAGCATTTCAGACTGATCATTCATTACTAATGACGGATGTCTGGAATGCAAGTAACTAAATGTCGGAGACAATTCAAACTGGTCAAGCAGTGCGAAATAAAGTTGCGCTACGTGGCGGAGTATCTATGAGACATTCAAGAATTGGCTCTGATAACTCTGGCTATGTTCTCATTCGAACTTAGTATTCTAAGCTTCAACTAAATTTCCTAAAGTGTCACGCCACTGTGAAAGGACCCTAACTGATTGACTTGGGCATAGTGAGGAGGTGTCGTGGTAATTTTGTACTCATAATCCACCAGTGCCTTACTCACGGCGTCGTTAGCAAACTCCTTACTATTGTCCGACAAAAATACAATGGGCAGCCCTACCGGAACATTACGAGCTGCTCAAGAGCTTGCACGACATTTTTCCCGGCTCGCCGTGGGGAAGCGACACTCGAGGTATCTTGTGAAAATATCTTGTGTTACGATGATGTTACTCGGCGCGCTTGGTGTTTGGAAGAAAAGAGCCCACGAGGGCCCCAACAACCACGGACCATTTTACGGGATCTCGTTGGGACGGTCCGTGCCGCTAGCATTTCATATACTTGAGGATATATTCACAAGGCCAACAAAATTTGGATTTCAACCGTTGGTACGTTTTATCGTGGGCTTTGTGAATCGCTCAAGTTTTCTGTTCCTGAAGGAGGACCAATTTTCACAGATTTGCGATGATGTCGAAAGAATCTAGCAGAGAGTTTGGGTGGTGCAATCCATTTTCTACTTTGCGAGTGAAATACTCATACTTTCGAACGTCGCCGACGCGTCGAGAGTATGGCCTCAATTATTTGATTGCTGAGACGACGGCTACACACTCCTTTTCGGTGACAGTATATTTCTACTACACAGAGGTCATCACGCGATTCGCAAAAAGGATGATATATTTTTACTCGTATTTTTCTCCACGTAATCCGGTGCGGTAGCACCTCGGCTTGGTCGTCCTCGAGTTTATCCAAGAAGTCCTCAGGATCTTCCTAAAGTTCGTGCTCGAACTTCAGACCCCATTTCACGAACGTGTCGAAGTACCTTATCATCTTGATGTCATTCATGGAGTCTCCATTTATGGGCGCCGCAAATCTCGGATCTCCGTCATTTGGGACTCGTGACTCGTAGTTGATTAGAAAATGATCTATTTCACCGTCACTAATTTCCATGAGTAAATATGATAAGCTATTTTCACGTGATCTTACAGTGAAAGGTAAATTAAAAATTGTAAAGCTTTTCCATTAGGTATCACTCTCTTTCAGTTTGAAAATTAATATTTAAAAAGAATTTAAATTATTTGAAAGTTAATTTAAAAATTTTGTGACTTTTCATACCTTGAGTCATAAAATGAATGCAATACTAAAAACAGTTGATAAATCCATTCTAATCTGAATTGAGAAAACAGAAAAAGTAGGAAACATTCAAAGTAACAGGTACTCATAGGTAAAGTACTACATGCTCAAATCGCATGTTGCCAGAGGAATAGAATAAAAAATTTAAAAATTATGATTTTGATGAATTTTCCATATTTTAATTAATAGTAGTAATTGATCTTATTAATATAATATTTCATTCATTAATAATAAGTAATTTTGAAGGATTTCAATTTCAACATATTAACATAACTCAATTGCTGTACATAAAATTCAATACTAACTAACAAGGACGGGGACTGGCAAGTGGCGTGAGTAGGAAAACTGACGCCTCAATTTTATTCTTTTACGTGAATCTGTTTTTTCCGTGGACTTCGAAATATTGAATCATAAATAGGAGGTTGGTGAGTGAAGCGAGTAGGAGTGGGGGTACCCCCACTTGTTGTTATACAAATGATAAACGTACCTATTGCGCAGCCGTAGTACCCATAGGAAACTCCAGATGAATCAATCATAAACATTTGTGGACAATCATTTTGATAAGCGCTGAGTATAACTGAACATCCATATGGCCTGACCGCTGAATACAATGTATAAGCATGCATGTACATTGAAATTCTGTCATTGAGATATTTTAAAGGTATTCCTATACCATACTGTGCTCTGTAGTTTGCCGCTTCTGATCTAGCAGTTTCAACTATTTGCCGCGCATCAGAAATGAGTCCTGAGACAGCCATGCCTATGTGCTGATCAATATTGAAAGTTCTCTTATTCGTAAACGGTTCATATAGTTTTGAAGAAATCAGCTTTTCTACAGCAAATATTACTGTATCTTTTCCCCTGAGTCCTATCACTGTGCTGCAAAGGATGAAAATGCATTAAGAGATCCATAGTAATGATATAATAACATTTATAAGTTTTCACAGTGAAAATTTTGAAGGATCTCAGCATAAGTTTCAGAAATCGCCAGTGTTGTCACGTGGCCAGCACCGTGATTATCAATATAGCAATTACTAAATGAGAAATCGAATCGCGCGGGGCTACGTTAAAATATCGGAATATTGGACCACCTTCTACCGTGCGTGCTTCTTAGGGGTAGAGAAATCACCCCCACGAGGATATATGTATGACGGACGAAAGATGGACGCCTGACCATCCACGGAATTGTTTCCTTCGTGATAGAACTATTCGAAACAAGTCAACTCTGTTTCTATTCATTTTCTTGAAGATAATCTTCGTTCAATTTATCATTGAGTAGGAGAAATTCGGAAAACGTTATTGATCTATTATAACCTAAGTAAAATCTTAAGCAGTAGCGCCAGACTAACTATTATATTCTTAAGCAAATCAAAGAAAAATTCACCTGTGTTTTAACTTATATTAATTGCAATTGTTTATACTAAATTATCATTACAAATTGTTAATATATTATATTAATAATATAATATATTAACTCCTCACTTTCTCATTATCTGGCAATGCAAACTTCTCTAAAACCCAACACAAAACCGATTCTTTCTTTTGTTCATCGTTTAAATTGGGATTTAGTTTCATTACACTCATAATATCATTATGCTTTATCGCGATTTTGACCATCGTTTAGAACTTATTCGTGAGATGTTTTCGTCAGAGAAGATTGCTATATACTGAAAGCTGACTGGGTACTGGACTCCGTGAACTTGTATACTTATAACGCAGCTTGGGAGGAAAGGCTTTCGCCGAAGTACGCGACTTTGAAGAGAAAAGTATAAACAAAAACGAATGATAGACAAACGGAGTCTTAAGGCTGAAACTGAAACTTTTGGAAAACGTCCATCATATACATTTATCTAGTATATATTCATTATTATTGACGGATGATATGAATGTAAGATACTACAATCATGAAAACGCATACTATATGCAGATTAGCACTGTAGATATCATAGATTCGTACATGTCGTATACATGTTACCTATAGGTATATTAATATTACATATTGTTAATGTCTTACATATGTACGTATCATTAGTATCACTATATGCACATTATCTGATCCATTGTATGAGAATGAATATCAGGTTCAAAATTTAATGAAAAATATGAGAAAACTTGAATGACCAAGATTTATTACTCATTAAATTTTTCTATGGATGCGCATGAAAAATTGAAAAAATTCGAGAGTTGCAAGGGAAAATTTACAATGGATCCGCTGACGAAAAAGTGAAAATAAATTTGTGACTCTGTACGTTGGCATAAAAAAGCTCAAATATATGGGGTGTATATGTTATGTACCTTATATATAAATATATAAGGTAGCTCAAATTTCACCAAAACTTCCCAATTCCGTGCGCAGAAGACAGAAATGTAAGAGTCACGCTTTCCAATGAGCTAACTCAATTTCATCACTCATTATTAAGAGTAGAATAAGTATCCATACGTGCTCTAATCGGCAGTTAACAGTGCAAATAATTATTCGACATGTTCCGATTATGCCCGCACTGGATATATCTTTATATATATATATATATATATATATATATATATATATATATATATATATATATATATATATATATATATATATATTATATATTGTCACTGGCTCATGCCCATTAATAACAATTGTAATTATTAATAACTAAAGGGGACACGAGAGAGTGCAATCTCGCCCGGCGCTGATGCTGGGCGAGTTCTCAGAGTCGTGGGTAGGAATGCAGGTGGTGAATCGGGGCCACAGAAACGCGCACACATAAAAGAATAGTGCTTTATTAGCAATTAACAGGGGGTACAAATAATAAGGGGACGCGGCGCGGTCGATTGAGAGAGAGAGAGAGAGAGAGCAACGCGTGGAAACCAACCTTTGTGTTGCTCGCTGTACGTGGAGGACGGCGGCGTGGAGCTGTTGTCGGCGCTCGGGGAAAATGCCGGCGTTCCGGAGCCGGGGAAGCTGGCGCTGGGTACGTGGGCCTCGTCGCGGCCGTGGCGCGGGAAGGCTGCTCGTGGTGTCGGCGCTGTTGCCTGACACGTAGACACGGGGCACGGGGCACGGGGCACAGCACAGCACGTGGCGCGGTCGCACGGAGAAGGTCACGGGGAAGTCGCGTAAGGGACAAGGGCCAATTGCTACTGTCGCGCTCGCGCTTGGGCACACACTGATTATCCGCGCGCGGCACCTGTAACTGCCGCGCCGCGGTGTTGATGTCGCGATCTCTCTGTCTCTCTCACTCTTACCTTATGCTTTGCCGGCGCTATGTATAAGACATCATAATGTCTGCTGGAATAGGGAGCCTCACGGTACAAAGTACCCGTGACAATATATATATATTATATATATATATATATATATATATATATATATATATATATATATGTATGAATTTTGTCGCACCCGGAATTCTTTTGATTGTAATATAGTAGTATAATATATTTTTTTTTCTATATGCAAATATTCTATCTTATGTAGAAATAGTTAAATTTTTTATTTGACATGTCAGTTTTCCTCTAACTATTCTTTTCACACTGTAAATACTGTTTTTTGCATGTAATTGAAATATGCCTGATATAAACATCACGGATATATATTAAATATGTACTTTACGTGAATGGTTACTAAATTCACATGAAAATATCATCCCTTAGATTTAAAATATATGCAATAATCATTTTCTAATAATTATTGCATTTATTTGCATTATATTATTGCATATTATATATTGGCATTACATTATTGCATATAAATAAATAATTGCAATTGACAAAAGATAAAACACATATAAATTTTTTTCGATATTCTAACAAATCTAATAGTTAGTTTCGCGCTATCTCTTCTAGATTAAGTTTGGAATTTGCCGGGGTTAATTTGTTTGTAGTGATTTTACAATAACAAATTAGACTTTGACAAAAGAGTGTTTCATACATTTTTTCCATGATATTTTACGTAGAATCGAGTAATTTTTGTATTTTTTTTAAATGATCAATTTTGAAACAATTTGTTTTGATAATTTAGTATAAACAATTGCAATTAATATAATTTAAAACACAGGTGAATTTTTCTTTGATTTGCTTAAGAATATAATAGTTAGTCTGGCGCTACTACTTGAGATTTTACTTAGGTTATAATAGGTCAATAACGTTTTCCGAATTTCTCCTACTCAATGATAGATTGAACGAAGATTATTCACGAAAAAAACAATTCCGTGGATGGTCAGGCGAATCGGTTGGAGAAAAAAACCGAAAAATATGGAGAAAAATGATTTTTTTGCTATTTGAGGCATTTTTATCGTTATAAACAATACCTCGATGGTGATCTGGCGAGCTTTCGATGAACAGCAAAGAAAACCAATGAATTTCATTCTCATTTATTTTTTCCCCAACGAAATAATGGAATGTAGTTGACTAGTCGTGCGGAAATCAGCATTCGGTCCTGTTTGGCGTCAAAAAAACCATTCTTAGGGTGGTTATAATTTCTCCCGGGAGTCGGATTCTTATACCTGGCACAATTAGCTATCTTTTCATCTGATTAGAAATTTTTTTTGATTACGAATACATGTGAAGCGAGAATTTTGATCGTTTTTTCTCAGTTCCAGCCCACTGTGCTGCGTCCTCCTGATTTCCGGTCAGTTGCGCTACCATCTACGCCACTGGGAAGACAGCAGTTTGTCACATCCCTGAAGCATGAATTCATTGCTCGCAACATCACCTCTATACATAATCAAAGATTCGATCGTTGGATTCGCACGATCAAGGTCCGATCGCATTATTGCAGATTCCTTTTTTACTCATACATATACCTCGATCAACTGGATCCCGGACGGCCGCTCAAACCACTGAGCCACCGACACACTGTCGACTTGCGCTGCGGCGTTCTTTAGCCGACAGAAGAACTGAAGTCGATATATAGTACGATTGAATTAGCATCCAAAAGCCCTGTTTCAAAAAAAAAATAACCACAGAATTCTGAAAGCACTAGGGTGTAGATTGGCTCTTCAGGATCAAGTGGTCAATTTTGTGGACGGCAACTCCCACTGCAAAATTGTTTAAATAATTGGCAAAAGTTGGAAAATAAGTTTTTTCCCATACCGTGGAGAAGTTAACCATTTTCTGAAAAAAAGTTTCAAATGAAATTTGTAGATATTAGCAAGATTGATTTTTCAAGCCAAAGTTCATCCCAATCGGTCTATTAGTTTATTAATAAATTAAGAAAAACTGCGAGAAATAGTTCTTTTGTTGTTATTTTTTATTAAACAAAATCGATTTCCAATTTTGATTTTCTTTACGGGATTCAGTTACTTTTCATCTACCTAGATCGCATGATTTTTTGCAAACTCGAAATCCTTATAGTTTCTCCGTGATACCCTAAATTAAAAAAAAAATGATCGAGATCCGTCTATTATCTTCGGAGTTACGGATGATTTTCGACGCCTAACGAATTTTGAAGCGCGCGATAGCTTTTCTGTCGAGGCGGCCGCGAACGGCTGCCGCTTTCCCCTCCACTGCTTCACGGCCGATTCCACAGACGCCGCGGTGGCGGAGCATTCACTTCATTTCTGTCATACACTTCAACTTTTTAAGATAAATATGGCCAAGTTTCAACTTGTAAATATCAAAATTCAGTGGGATATAATTTTTTGAAAAAAAATCCTATCTCGAATTCTAAGAATCGGGGGTCAACGTTTCTTTTATTAAAATTCGTCAAAAAATATATATTATCGATTATTCACATTAACTTTCTTCCAAAACTTCACAGGAAAAAGTTATTCCATTTGTTTATGAGCAAAAAAACGATTTTTTTATTGTATACGATAGTTTACATGTCTCACAAGCTATACCGACAAAATGCGACAATCAAAAACATCGCCAAGGCTGGCCATTTGTTTTTAAAAATGATTATTTTGCAGATAAACATTTGCATTTATACAATAACTATAAGGATTTCGAGTTTGCAAAAAATCATGCGATCTAGGTAGATGAAAAGTAACTGAATCCCGTAAAGAAAATCAAAATTGGAAATCGATTTTGTTTAATAAAAAATAACAACAAAAGAACTATTTCTCGCAGTTTTTCTTAATTTATTAATAGACTCATAGACCGATTGGGATGAACTTTGGCTTAAAAAATCAATCTTGCTAATATCTACAAATTTCATTTGAAACTTTTTTTCAGAAAATGGTTAACTTCTCCACGGTATGGGAAAAAACTTATTTTCCAACTTTTGCCAATTATTTAAACAATTTTGCAGTGGGAGTTGCCGTCCACAAAATTGACCACTTGATCCTGAAGAGCCAATCTACACCCTAGTGCTTTCAGAATTCTGTGGTTATTTTTTTTACGCTCACAGTCTAAATCTGCTCCACTAATATTAGGTCCCTATCCAGCCAGGGCTAGCTGTTAGATGCACACCTCGTTACAATACCAAATAACCTAAGAAACCAAAAACTCCAGTTCGTGTGTTCCAAGTTTGTGAGAATCATAGAATTCTCACAGAATCTTCAATTGGATTAAATTCTGTTCCTAATTACGCTTTCATATTCCTTATATAAAAAGTGATAGGGGTCAAAGTAAAGCCAGTTAACTCGTGATTTAATTGGTGTAGACCTAACCACGTGACGAGTCGAGTAAAATATAGATATAGATATAGGTATTGAATGCAGACAACTGAGAAACAAAAGAACAATAAATTTTGAGGTTTAGGCACGTACTGTAGTCTTAAGGGGTAATATACCTTTGTGACTTTTTTTTTCTCCAATTTTTTTTTATTGGCTTAAACACTCCATAAACTATCTAAGAATGATATGAAAAGTCGATCAAGTGGGGGAAGAAGTTCCAAGTGCCTCAAAAAATCGATTCTCTGAACAAAGTCGTATAGTATTAGTATTGTACTCAGAACTTTGAACGCGTTTATCTCGGAACCGTCTTTTTTGACATTAGCGTACCGATAGCGCCGTCAATTTTCAACTGATTCTCTTCAAATTTTAACTGTAGCTTGGAAACATGATTTTTAAGTGAACGTCGCGCGATTTTTTTGATGTTTTGATTTTTACCAATTTTATTGCCGATTTTCGATCGATTTTTTGCGAAAAAAAAAGAAAAAAATTTAAATTGACGCCATTTGGCCCCAAATTTGAATTTCAAAAAAACCGCTCGATGTTCACTGAGTTTTTTATTTTACTTCAAAACCCCGTTCGATTTTTTTTTCTAGGGTCAAAATTGTGACCTGTAGCGGTACGCTAGTGGAGAAAAAGTAAAAAAATTTTTTCTTCTTTGACGAGCTGGTACGCCGCCATTTTGTATTTTTTAGAAAAAAGAAAGTGTGTTTTCTATAGTTGGAAAGTAGTACTTTCATATGCAACAAACCCCATATCCCTAGGATTTTTTCTGCGCTTATGGTACGTGTTTGAAAATGACCTCGAAATCGGAGGTCACAAAGGTATATTACCCCTTAAAAAGTAAATAAGAAGTATTGAGGTTGAAACAACCAAATCTTCTTGCCAGATGTTGAATAAAATCTAAATACAGGTTTTGAAATTGGGCATAATGAAATAAAGCGTAAATCGCACGCAGCGCGTCTAAATGTAGCTAGTACCAAATAACTCAGGAAACCAATAAAATCATCAAATTCTCAATAACATCAGTCTATAATTGGATGAATTTCAGTTCCGAATTCCGCTTTTCATACCAAATTACCCAAGAAACCAAAAAATTCAGTTCATGTGATCCACGTTGAATGAAGCATATGAACACAAGAAACCAAAAAACCCATCTCACGTATTGAATGTTTGTGAGAACCATTAATTTCTTCATAATATCATTCTTTAATTAAAATTTTCAGTCCCAAAGGTTGTTTATACCCAAGGAATCACCCGAATGTAAATGAATACAGTTTATGAAAGCTGTATTTGTAAAAACCATAACAGGTTCAGTAGAATTTGTCGCAGTTCAGAAAATCTTGAGGAATCGAAATTTGCTCTCAAATACCTATTAACTAAATAAAGTACATTCAGTTTAAGAAGAGATTACTGACTTTATCTATAAATCCATAGGGAATTTGAACTGATTTGAGTCACACGTAACACTGAACTTTATCACCTACCATGTTTCTCTTTTCTCCTTAACCAGCGGATTTTCGTTCCTCACCGTACGTACATTTGAAATGGATCGAATCAAAACCTAAGTTTCCGTTTTTGGGAGGGCCAATCTGTTGAATGGAGCTCAATAAATGTAAAATTTTATATAAATTCATGATTTGCGACGTTTCGCCAGCATGGTTCGCTGGCCTTATCAGGAAGTAAAAATCAGGAATTATTACATTAATGAAATTAGGGAGTGGTAGGAACTGACGTCCATTGCCACCGGGTGAATACAAATTTTGACGGTGGTAGTGGAAGTTAGTTTCCATCATATTAACGTAAGAAATTCAGTGAAGTAAATAAGAATCTTCAATTCATGACCTGATGAGCGCTTTTGAAGTGATTACTGTATTGGTAGTGTAACGATGATAAAAATACATCCATACTGTTAACCTTTACTTCCCTTGTCATTACTAGTGCACCTTATTCCATGAACTGAACCGATTGTAAACACTACTGCCAAGATGCGACTGTCCACTCACAAAGCATGCCGTGCTGTGATGGTCAATAAATGCAAGACTTGAGAACATGGGACAGAATCAATGTGCTTCAAGTATATTAATTGTGATATGCAAGTGGTGAATGATATGACGTGTAAATTCATTGGAAGTCAGAAGGAAATAATGGATAAGAATCTTAATTTGCTATTACACATCTATACGTAGATCAACACTCTGCTCATTTCACCAACTTTTAGTAACCTTGATTTACTTCAAACACCAGCCATTGGGATTACTCTTATGGCTAGTGAATGTAACATGCATTATAAAAGAACATTTATTCACATTGGTATTTATTCCCATTGGTATGCACAGCTTGAAATTAGATAATAATATAAGATAATAAATAATTGATAAATATTTGACAAATCTAAAATTAATCCAGAAGAATGATTATATCTAGATCAATGCAAAAAAGTTGAGAAGAGTTGGAACAAAGTATATGAAAACTCATATTTAAATTATATTTGTGAATCAATTTGGATTCTAAATACAGACCCATTCAGATACTTAGTAATCCTATTCGGAAGAAACGTATAAGTGATATTTTGTTGCCCAAAAAAATTCCAAGTATTCTTTTACACATTGAGGATATGTTTACTCTACCAATAAAACTTGATAATTTCTAATAATGAAGATTGAAAGTCAAGTGTTTGAAGTAGTCTCACACTTCTGTATTATCATGGGAGAAGCCTGTAATTAACTAAAACCTAGAATTCCAGTGCTTTAGATAATTTTCTTGTTCAAGAAGATTTTCAACTTGTATTTGGAATTTGAATATTTTTGACTGATTTACTCAACTCACCCACTATTTTCTACAGCTTTTTGTGCATATTCCACTTGAAAAACTCGTCCATCTGGTGAAAATTGGGATGCTGATAAATCATACTGGAAAAATAATTTTTGTAATTGAAAATCATTGTCTGTAACTTTCAACATAACATCAACTCAGATCCGCTTAAATTTGACTAATTCCTTACCCCTGTTCCAATAGAACTCATTTCGAGAAATGAAGAGTTGAACTACTGTGCCAATCTTACAGTAATCACATGTAATAATAACTCATATAAAAATATAGTAATTGTGTATTAGTAGCAAATTACTAAAACCTCTGTTTATACGTATCAGTTCAATCTCCGAAATACTTAAAAGTTTAAACAGATAATTCACGGGCACATCGAACATACAAAAATTATGACTCGCAGTATCAAACTAGCATTAAAGGTCTACACAGAACAATCTGAAGATAAAACAGAAGAAACTCTAGCCTGTGCAACCATAGAGGTATTACAGATAGAGGGGCGAACCATAGCCATTGGATGATTGGAGAGTCTCCTAAGGAGACTTGGGAATTGTGAAAGAGTGTAGGGACTATTTCCCTAGCCTCGCGTCAGAGGCGCTCACGCGCCGACGCCCGCCATAGAAATATTACATATCGTCGCCTGGGGGGAAAAAGCAACGATCTCAGAAACGCGCTAAAGAAAGATCTATTTCGATTTAAGCGAAATAAAAAGATCTATTTCGAATTAAGCGAAATAAAAAGATCTATCTCGAATCGAGCGGAATAAAAAGACCTATCTCGAATCGAGCGGAATAAAAAGATCTATTCCGAATCGAGCAGTATAGAAAGATCGTTCTCAAATCGACTTTTAAAGAAAGATCTAACTCAGATTTTACATTATAGAAAAATCTATCTCAGGTTTAATTTTATTTTGCGGCGTTTTTTCGAGTTCGGAGTTGATACGGTACGTGCGCACTTGAGTGCGATTGCTTGTGTGCGTGTGTGTGTATGTAAATATGTGTGTACGTGTGTGTGTAAGGACACATCTGAATGTAATATGCCAAGTTAACTATTTACATTAAACAGTTTTTGCCTCGATGGTTTCTCGTAAAAATTGGTATACATGTGTTTTTGAGGTCGCTGATAACGAATCCGGCCTCAAATTTTGAAAATTCAAATTAGAGCCTCTAAGATCACGTGACAAAAATTTTGAAAAAAAATTGAATTTTTTTAAAAATTGGTATACATGGGTGTTCTTGCACACGTCAAATGGATGAAATTAAAACTGACAACGAACCTTTTTGACTTGTTTTTATTTTCTTTTTATAATATTGTACAAATTAGATCCGATCTCGCCGCTGTCAAGATCAAAAGTCGCAGCCTCAATCGAAAGAAAAAATAATAGAGAAAACAGTCGTTGCCATGCCAACATTCGAAGCCAAGATAAAAGCGGATCGGCTCTCTGGCTCCCGTCCGCGGTTTCCCGCCACGTGCTCTCTCCATCTTTGATTCTTTGAATCTAGGAGAGAAAAGCGGCCCCGGACGACCCTTGTGATCGCCGTGCACGCAGCCTACGCAACGGCGGCGTTTAGTGTCCGTTGCGGCGAGCCGATCCAACGAAACAATACTAATAATTTCAAATAATTATATTATATTTGGAAAATCGATTGAGGCATTTATTTACAAATTAAATATTATGAACACGCAATATATATATCCAGAACAATGGGTTTTTGAGGTCGCTGATCACGAAACCGGCCTCAAATTTTTGAAAATTAAAATTAAAGCCTCTAAGATCACTTAACATTTGGAAAAAATTGAACTTTGTTGAAAATTGGTATTCATGGGTTTTTGAGGTCGCTGATTACGAATCCGGCCTCAGATTTTGAAAATTCAAATTAGAGCATCTAAGATCACGTGACAAAAATTTGGAAAAAAAATTGAATTTTTTTAAAAATTGGTATACATGGGTTTTTGAGGTCGCTGATCACGAATCCGGCCTCAAATTTTGAAAATTAAAATTAAAGCCTCTAAGATCACTTAACATTTGGAAAAATTGATCTTTGTTGAAAATTGGTAATCATGGGTTTTTGAAGTCGCTGATTACGAATCCGGCCTCAGATTTTGAAAATTCAAATTAGAGCATTTAAGATCACGTGACAGAAATTTGGAAAAAAATTGAATTTTTTTAAAAATTGGTATACATGGGTTTTGAGGTCGCTGATCACGAATCCGGCCTCAAATTTTGAAAATCAAAATTAGAGCCTCTAAGATCACTTAACATTTGGAAAAATTGAACTTTGTTGAAAATTGGTATACATGGATTTTTGAGGTCGCTGATTACGAATCCGGCCTCAGATTTTGAAAATTCAAATTAGAGCATCTAAGATCACGTGACAAAAATTTGGAAAAAAAATTGAATTTTTTTAAAAATTGGTATACATGGGTTTTTGAGGTCGCTGATCACGAATCCGGCCTCAAATTTTGAAAATTAAAATTAAAGCCTCTAAGATCACTTAACATTTGGAAAAATTGATCTTTGTTGAAAATTGGTAATCATGGGTTTTTGAAGTCGCTGATTACGAATCCGGCCTCAGATCTTGAAAATTCAAATTAGAGCCTCTAAGATTACTTGTCAAAAATTTTGAAAAAAAATGAATTTTTTTAAAAATTGGTATTTATGGGTTTTTGAGGTAACTGATTACAAATCGGCCTCAGATTTTGAAAATTCAAATTAGAGCCTCTAAGATCACTTGACAAAAATTTGGAAAAAAATGGAATTTTTTTAAAAATTGGTATACATGGGTATTTGAGGTCGCTGATCACGAATCCGGCCTCAAATTTTGAAAATTCAAATTACAGCCTCTAAGATCACCTGACAAAAAATTTGGAAAAAAATTGAATTTTTTTAAAAATTGGTATACATGGGTTTTTGAGGCTGGATTCGTGATCAGCGACCTCAAGAACCCATGTATACCAATTTTCAACAAAGTTCAATTTTTCCAAATGTTAAGTGATCTTAGAGGCTTTAATTTGAATTTTCAAAATCTGAGGCCGGATTCGTAATCAGCGACCTCAAAAACCCATGAATACCAATTTTCAACAAAGATCAATTTTTCCAAATGTTAAGTGATCTTAGAGGCTCTAATTCTAATTTTCAAAATTTGAGGTCGGATTCGTGATCAGCGACCTCAAAAACCCATGTATACCAATTTTTGAAAAAATTCAATTTTTTCCAAATTTTTGTCAGGTGATCTTAGAGGCTCTAATTTGAATTTTCGAAATCTGAGGCCGGATTCGTAATCAGCGACCTCAAAAACCCATGATTACCAATTTTCCAAAAAATTCAATTTTTTTTCCAAATTTTTGTCAGGTGATCTTAGAGGCTCTAATTTGAATTTTCAAAATTTGAGGCCGGATTCGTTATCAGCGACCTTAAAAACACATGTATACCAATTTTTACGAGAAACCATCGAGGCAAAAACTGTTTAATGTAAATAGTTAACTTGGCATATTACATTCAGATGTGTCCTTACACACACACGTACACACATATTTACATACACACACGCACACAAGCAATCGCACTCAAGTGCGCACGTACCGCATCAACTCCTAACTCGAAAAAACGCCTCAAAATAAAATTAAACCTGAGATAGATTTTCTATAATGTAAAATCTGAGTTAGATCTTCCTTTAAAAGTCGATTTGAGAACGATCTTTCTATACTGCTCGATTCGGAATAGATCTTTTTATTCCGCTCGTTTCGAGATAGGTCTTTTTATTCCGCTCGATTCGAGATAGATCTTTTTATTTCGCTTAATTCGAAATAGATCTTTTTATTTCGCTTAAATCGAAATAGATCTTTCTTTAGCGCGTTTCTGAGATCGTTGCTTTTTCCCCCCAGGCGACGATATAGAGTAGGCAAGGTATGCGGGCACCTGCAAGTGGAAGTGTCCGCTCGGTAGAAAGAGAGAGAAGATCAAGTGTACCTTGCATCTCTCTTGCACGTCTCCGCTGATTGGGTGAGCACAGTCAGCCGGTTGAGCGAAGTGGGGAGTAAGAAAACGCACGCATATGTATATAGTCGCGGTAGCATATATATATGGATATTATAGCGTAATTGACTTGTGTTGGATTTCTTTTTTCAACCACGGGTTGGTTGGGGTTGTTAATATAATTCAATGTGTCGCGTGCCGCTCGGGGCTTTTCCAGGCGCCACGTTACGAGGACGTGCCGGCCAATGTCGCCCTATTGTCACGTAGCGCGACCCAGGCTAGAGCACCTCGCCGAAATAAGGGAAACGTAGGCGCAGCAGAAAGACCGAATCGGCCCCGCCCTGCAAAGCGCAACGTCTATGGCTGCGCGATCGCGTATACAATGCGGCCGAAAGTCGCGCGGGCACAGCCCAATGCTGGACCCGTGAAAACGGCCTACGCAAGCGCACACAGCAGGGGGGCAGGGAACTGCAGAGGTTACGCCTGCGAGAGTAACCAGAGGGACGAAAGCCGTACCGCGCGTCCGCGAAATGCAGGCACACGCACGGCCGTCAACTAGGCAAAGAGTAGCACGCATGGTTTATGCATCCTCTCCTTGCAAGCAGGCAATCGTAAAAAGCAGCCAGGTGGAAAGGTCAGCGCATCACGTCATAGCCCTGCATGCGCGCCGCACAAGTTATGTGTCCTGTACACCACCCGGGGACACTCTACGAAGAAAATCCGCGTATGAGGGCAGCGATAAAACTTGCGTCGCGCACCACGGGCAAAAAGAGCAGCTGCCCGATCCTTGGAAAACGAATAAAAAACGGAGGGGAGCCGCTAACGAAGGTCCAAAAAATCACGAACGCCGCTGCCCGAATTCACAGAAACCATAGAAATCGACCCAATGGATTGGAATAAGCCGAAATTATTGCAGCTGATTTCCGGCTCACAGTCACCCTCCGCTAACCCTCATTCGAGACGCAGGCGGACTCGCTCTATAAAAACCGGGGGGTGCAGCAGGAGGATCATCATTCGCCCCCGAACCTTTGCCGGTCGCACCTCTGAATTTGATTTCGCGTTGCTCTGTCCGTCGGTATTTTCTAAATCAAAGTTTGTAACGAATCTGTATTAGAAGTATAAGTTTGATAAATAAAGAGTTTCATAGTTAAAAGTAATTCGTCAGTTTGTTCTTGAGTTTACCTTCTCATACAATACGAAAGGATTTTTACCATTCATTCAAATCGAGCCATTTCGATCTCGCAAGTTGCTAAAGAAAGCGCAAACGCGCAGTAACGTAGAGTCGCGAGAGAACACTTAAATTCGCCGCGCTCCGCACGAAGAGCCTGACCGCCTGCTGTGGCGAGGGACACCGACCGTAAGCCGACAGCACCAGCCCGGCCCGAGCAGCCACCAGCTACCAGCCTCGTCCGCAAAGTGAGTACCCCTCCCATTGTTCCCGACCGCTATTATAAGTTTCTGCTAGTCCCTTTGCACTGCTCCGCTCTCTTGCACTTGTTTTCCGCCGAAAAGTCATCGCCCCATCCTGGCTCACGCCAAATCGGGAAACGCGCGAGGTAGTTGAACCCGGTAGAGTTCTTTTCAAATTAACCGCTACTCCGCACGTCGGACGTAACAAATGTATGTATTATGATCAATTCTCAAGCCTCAGATCACCAAGAAATAATCTTATTCCAACTAGAACTCGCCCTGGGGGTCACAACTTAAATAAGACATTTATGCTATTTATAAATAAGAGGTTATGATGGCCGAGTGGTTAAAGCTTTTGCTTCCCGATCCGAGGATTTTGGGTTCGCGTCTGTTGACAGAAGATTTTTTTTTAACGTTTTTTCATGGCTGTTGTGTTTTTTTATAGTCAAATGACAGCAATACGTGTGGGTTGCCGATACCCAGCACATTTTTGGGATGAAAATTTGCAACTTGAGACAAAATCACCAATGAATATAATACCAATGAATATAGCTTATTTATTTAATGAAGCGAGAGAAACAGTTAGAATATATAGGCTATTTCAAAATCAAAGGCAAAAAATGACTTTTCAAAGCGAAATCTGTTCAAATAGAATATCTGACAGATAGTTAAATAATGATTGCTATTTCTCCAAGGTCATTGGAGCACATTAAGTACTCCACATTACCAATTGCCTCTATTTTTGAACCCTGGGAGTTCACTCGTCAAGCCCCACACCACATGGGTACTAAAAGTTGTCTCAACTCATACCACATACAGACTATATAGTGAAAAAATGGGCCTGGACTCTGGAAGCTCCCAAAAAATTAATATATTAGCTAAAATAAGGGTAAAAACAGGCTAAAATGACTATTCAAGGGGAGCCTTGTACCGCCAACACTTCCAATTTTTGCAAACCGCTTTAGATCGCCTATAAGCAATCTTATTTCAACTGAAACCACCTCTGGGGTCACAATTCTTAAATAAAACATTTATGCTATTTATAAATAAGAGGTTGTGATGGCCGAGCGGTTAAAGCTTTTGCCTTCCGTTTCAAGGATTTTGAGTTCGCGCCCGTCGTCAGAATTTTTTTTTTCGTTTTCCTATGGTTATCGGATTTGGGAATTGTTAAAAAATAGCAATCATTATTTAACTATCTGTCAGATATTTTATTTGAGCAGATTTCGCTTTGAAAAATCATTTTTTGCCTTTGATTTTGAAATAGTCTATATTTTCTAACTGTTTCTATGATTTTTTTTCTCTCGCTTCATTAAATAAATAAGCTATATTCATCGTAATTCACGAGTCAGTACTATTTATGGAATATATATTGACTCCGACAGTGAATTCCTAAATCTCAAATACGCTGCGTGAACTTTGGTGATTTTGTCTCAAGTTGCAAATTTTCAACCCAAAAATGTCCTGGGTATCGGCAACCCACACGCATTGCTGCCATTTGACTATAAAAAACACAACAACCATGAAAAAACGTTAAAAGAAAATCTTCTGTCAACAGGCGTGAACCCAAAATCCTCGGATCGGGAAGCAAAAGCTTTAACCACTCGGCCATCACAACCTCTTATTTATAAATAGCATAAATGTCTTATTTAAGTTGTGACCCCCAGGGCGAGTTTTAGTTGGAATAAGATTATTTCTTGGTGATCTGAGGCTTGAGAATTGATCATAATACATACATCGAATTATATTAACAACCCAAACCAACCCGTGGTTGAAAAAAAAAATCCAACACAAGTCAATTACGCTATACTATCCATATATATGCTACCGCGACTATATACATATGCGTGCGTCTTCTTACCCCCCACTTCGCTCAACCGGCTGACTGTGCTCAGCCAATCAGCGGAGACGTGCGAGAGAGATGCAAGGTACACTTGATCTTCTTTCTCTTTCTACCGAGCGGACGCGTTTTCAGATAGCTTGCCTACTCTATATGTGATATCTCTATGACGCCCGCCTTTCCACGCAGCCCCGCGCTGCTCCACAGAGCCACAGTCTAGTACGATACCTCTCTATGTAAGACCGTGCTCTGTGTAGACGCTCGCACCAACCGACGCGCAATAAAGTTCCCATATTTGTTAGTGTGATCACATGTGTTCTCTTTTACCCGTGTCTACACTCCTCATATATGGAGTATACCTATTATTCCATAAGTGCATGTTCGCATTTTTTTGTTGTTGGGTTGTTACCTGCGGGGACACTTGTTTTTATGAGGGACAATGTCACTCTGACTCCACGCATCTGAGATTTGATTGTCATGCATTGTTATTCTCGCAATTATTGAACGTTTCGGTAGATTTTATTCTTTTCATTATTTGTGCACTAGCCAGAATCGATCACTCGCTATCGCTCGCTCGTGTCTGTCATTATGGCTCTGTTATGAATACAAACGAAAATTGAAATTTCGATTGGAATTATTGGTGAATAATTCAAAATACATACGGACGCTTTTACATATAACCATGTATTTCACCCGTAGACTACCAAAATTGAGGTTCCAATGTCTAATTCGAGATGTAGCTTTAAGCCTTATTAGAAAGCATTCTCTTTGAGAAAGCAAAACAACAACATGATCGAAAATAGATTTTGTTTTGATGATAAATTTTTGTCAATCCATTTGACATTTCCAATTCTTTACAATAAAACTTAAAACGCTCAATCAGCTCTATTGGTTCGTCAAATCACAATTTGTATCACGACGCTGATTCATAGATTTTTTTAACGATTTATGTGACACAACTTGCCAGAAGTCAGTTTTCTCCATATTTCGCCCCCTACTCTCCAATTTTTACAAGATTCAGACTATGGATATGGAAGTGCATCTCTGTTGAAAAAATTCGACTGGTTTACCAGCTGGATTTTGACTGGATTCTGACTCGATTGCAGCTATTTGGGCTGGATTCCAGCTGGAAGCAAAAACTCCAGGTGATTTGATGCATGGAAAATCCAGCGAGTTTCCTGGATAATTCAGCTGGATCATTAGATAATCCAGCTGGATTTTACGAGATTTAGGGTTATATCGCTATTATAGATCCAGCAGATTTTCCGGATAATCCAGATGAATCTCCTAACAATCCAGCTGAATTTTCCGACAAACGAGCTGGATTTTTTCGGTATGAGAAATACGGGCTACAGCAACGAATCTAGCTGGATTATGAACGTATCCTACTAGATTTTTCATATTCCAGATGGATTTTGTCAGAACGAGCGCTGAGTTGCTACGGGGGATCCATCAGGATTGTAAAACATTCCAGCTGGATTATTAAAAATCCTTCTGTATTCTTCGTAATCCAGCTGAGTTTTTGTCGAACGAGCGCTGGGTTGCTGCGGCAAACCCAGCAGAAATTGTCAATTTATCCACCTGATTTTCCCAACAATCCCTCTGGATTTTTTCGGTACAAGAATTGACGGCTACAGTGGCAAATGCAGCTGGATTATGAACAAATAATGCTGGATTTTTCGTTATCTAGCTGGGTTTTCGTGGAACAAGTGTTGGTTTGCTGCAGTGTATCCAGCAGGGTCGTCAACTACCCATATAGCACAAAACGTCGTGAAAACGTTGTCTGAAGGTTGCTTTTGCAACGTTATAACGTTGTTCGCAACCTTATTGACAACCTTGTGACAACGGTCTCACAACGTTCAAATGTCCGTAAAAATTGCGAAATATCATGCGGAACGTTGCTATGAAAACGATTTCACAACGTTGATACAACGTGGCTAGGGCAACTTGGAAAAAATAGAAACGTCGTGAAAACGCTCCTACTATGTTTTGACAACGTTTTGATTACAAAATAATTTTTTTGATTACGATGGAAACGTTATGACAACGTTGTTACAACGTCATGATCATGCAATATTTTTTGAGGTAGCGATAGAAACGTTCTGACAACGTTGTTACGACGAGCTGATTATATCAATTTTTTTCGGGTTTCATTGGAAACGTTCTGAAAACGTTGTTGCGACGTCTTGGTCGTGCGAGAATTATTTTAGGTTGCGATGGAAACGTTATGACCACGTTGTGACAACGTGCTGATTATAATAGTATATTCTGCAACTAGTGCGTTACGCACCAATGTGACACGGTGGCACGAGTCGTCGGCGAAGCCGGCGAACGAGGGCTAGATGGTCACACGAGTGCGTGGAATCGCATTTCACGAGTTGCATACAATATTTCATGGTATAGTGATCAAACGCGAATTTTACGCATCGATTTTAGTGCGTGAAATCGAATTTAAGGCACTAGTACTACAATAATTGGGCAAAAGCACTAGTACGTAAAATCGCATTTTATTGGCACGAAAATCGATGCGTAAAATGAGCGTTTATGATCACGTATACCATGAAGTAATTTTTTCGGTTGCGTTGAGAACGTTGTAACACCATTCTCACAATCGACTGATAGTGAAATATTTTTCAAGGTTAATTACCATCATTTAATTTTTTATTTTGATCTTTACTTTTTATTTTTCATTTTTAATTTTCTTCTTTATTTTCATTTTAATCTGCAATTTTGCGAGGTTGGGTACTCGCTACGAGGAGAGATCCCTGTAAGGGGCTCCTCTGATCGTCGTCTCGAATCTCCAGCTGCTGCAGTACCTATGTATATGTAAAGATTGTCTCCGCCTAATCGGCTAGAGATCCGCGGAGATGGGGGTTCGCTGTCGAGCCTACCTCCAGACAGGGTTGGCGTTGCGGGTGCGATGTATGTTGCTCCGGGCTCCGCTCTGGTGACCGCTGCAAGTACCGCGCCTGTGGATGCGTGGCATGCGCTGGGCGAGAGGGGAGGGAGGAGAAATCAAAAGATTCGTGATTCCAATATTCAATTGCGTAATTTATTATTCCTACTGTGCTACATTCTTCGATCAATAAGCCGTCGCGGCTATATTTCACTTATTCTAATTGCAATTCGGCTGTGTAAGTAGCCGAGAGTGTCGGGTGCCAAGCCACCGCGTTTTCTCGTATTCATAATCCTAACTCTATTTGTGCCAGACAATGATCGGCTCCGTGCGGAGCATCGCCGCGTCGGCGATTCAGCGCGCGACTATTTAACGCTCGAGTACATATCGGCCGGGCGAGCCGTCGCGCACGCGGAGGGAAATACTTCGCATACGTGCAAGAGAGAGAAGAAAGCCCCAGTGGCCGCTGAGAGATTCTCCCGTACTCACTCACACCTCTCACGGCCTCTCGGTCGGGCGCCCACCGGCTTTCCACCACCTTCGATGCCCGTCAGCGCTCGCCTTTCGTCCGCTCGGCATTCTCCTCCGCGGTGTCGTTGGCTGGTTTGCTGGTCGGCCCTGGGCGGTGTTGCTGCCCGTCACCGTCGCACCGCACCTTCACTGCCGCGGTGTTCCCGGGTGCGGGGATCGCATTTCACCTCGGCTCGCGTTACCTCGGCGCACATGCTGCGCGTCTCTTTTCCTCAAGCGCGCTCTTTCTTGTCCTGAGAATTTCTCATTTTACATCTCAGTCAGTAGGGGTGAAGATGGTATACCACAGATTGAGTAGATTTTCTGGATTGGCCCTCAAAGATCGACTTTTTATACATATTTGGTATACCACGGAGTATCATACTTGATGCTCTGCCCATAATTGGGGACAAAATCGTGAACCTGTTTAACTTCGCAAAGGCATCTTCCCATCATCATGGAAGAAGGCTCACGTTCTTCCGCTGGAGAAGACCGCTCTCCCGTTGTCGCCGTCAGACTTTCGTCCCATTGCCCTCTTGAGTTTCCTGTCTAAGGTCCTTGAGAAGATAGTTCACGACCAAGTCATGAACTATCTTACTACTAAAAACATCCTCGATCCTAGACAGGTTGGTTTTTGTCCAAACCACTCCACTCAAACGGCACTGCTAAGACTAACACAGAGGCATTGCTGAGGTCATCAGACTGGGAATGGACAAAAAGAAACTGACGTTACTATTGCTTTTTGACTTCAGTAAAGCTTTTGACAAAATCTCCCACTCTAGAATGCTGAAGCGTCTAAGGGATATCGGCATTACCAGGTACTGTAACACACAATTGTCAAACTATTGTTCACACAATAGTTTGACAATGGCAGTGGAAGCAGCCGCTTTCTCTGCCAAACGTAATATTATATTTTCATTCAAAACTGTCTGATGAGGCCAGTGAACCTGACTGGCGAAACGTCGCATAAAATAAATATGTGGTGGATTTTGTGAATTTTCCTTTTTCCACTTCACTCTGGATTGGCCCTCAAAGATCGACAATTTACACACATTCGCAAACTATACATGTTTCGATTAAACTTCTTGTCGTCTCTACCCAAGGACCGATCCCTGTGGTACCCTAAGATTTGTGGTAAGCCACGATGATTTGCCAAAACTCTTAGTTATGACTATTTGTTGTCTATCAGTAAGATATGAGTGAAACTACGAGATAGCAGTCCTGGTAATGCCGATATCCCTTAGACGCTTCAGCATTCTAGAGTGGGAGATTTTGTCAAAAGCTTTACTGAAGTCAAAAAGCAATAGTAACGTCAGTTTCTTTTTGTCCATTCCCAGTCTGATGACCTCAGCAATGCCTCTGTGTTAGTCTTAGCAGTGCCGTTTGAGTGGAGTGGTTTGGACAAAAACCAACCTGTCTAGGATCGAGGATGTTTTTAGTAGTAAGATAGTTCATGACTTGGTCGTGAACTATCTTCTCAAGGACCTTAGACAGGAAACTCAAGAGGGCAATGGGACGAAAGTCTGACGGCGACGACGGGAGAGCGGTCTTCTTCAGCGGAAGAACGTGAGCCTTCTTCCATGATGATGGGAAGATGCCTTTGCGAAGTTAAACAGGTTCACGATTTTGTCCCCAATTATGGGCAGAGCATCAAGTATGATACTCCGTGGTATACCAAATATGTATAAAAAGTCGATCTTTGAGGGCCAATCCAGAAAATCTACTCAATCTGTGGTATACCATCTTCACCCCTACTGACTGAGATGTAAAATGAGAAATTCTCAGGACAAGAAAGAGCGCGCTTGAGGAAAAGAGACGCGCAGCATGTGCGCCGAGGTAACGCGAGCCGAGGTGAAATGCGATCCCCGCACCCGGGAACACCGCGGCAGTGAAGGTGCGGTGCGACGGTGACGGGCAGCAACACCGCCCAGGGCCGACCAGCAAACCAGCCAACGACACCGCGGAGGAGAATGCCGAGCGGACGAAAGGCGAGCGCTGACGGGCATCGAAGGTGGTGGAAAGCCGGTGGGCGCCCGACCGAGAGGCCGTGAGAGGTGTGAGTGAGTACGGGAGAATCTCTCAGCGGCCACTGGGGCTTTCTTCTCTCTCTTGCACGTATGCGAAGTATTTCCCTCCGCGTGCGCGACGGCTCGCCCGGCCGATATGTACTCGAGCGTTAAATAGTCGCGCGCTGAATCGCCGACGCGGCGATGCTCCGCACGGAGCCGATCATTGTCTGGCACAAATAGAGTTAGGATTATGAATACGAGAAAACGCGGTGGCTTGGCACCCGACACTCTCGGCTACTTACACAGCCGAATTGCAATTAGAATAAGTGAAATATATCCGCGACGGCTTATTGATCGAAGAATGTAGCACAGTAGGAATAATAAATTACGCAATTGAATATTGGAATCACGAATCTTTTGATTTCTCCTCCCTCCCCTCTCGCCCAGCGCATGCCACGCATCCACAGGCGCGGTACTTGCAGCGGTCACCAGAGCGGAGCCCGGAGCAACATACATCGCACCCGCAACGCCAACCCTGTCTGGAGGTAGGCTCGACAGCGAACCCCCATCTCCGCGGATCTCTAGCCGATTAGGCGGAGACAATCTTTACGTATATATAGGTACTGCCAAGCTGGGCTGGATGCGCACAGATATGAGGAGGCAATATTTCATGGCTGTATTTTTGTACGAGATCCTGCGCATCCGCGAACCGAAATACCTTCTGAGCCTCTTCACTACGTATGTGTCCACTAGGCCCTCCAGGGGTGATGCACTGGAACTCTCAGTCCCCAAAATGAGGAATATATTTGGACTGAATTCCTTCCAGGTGCAAGCAGCGCACCTCTGGAACTCCCTTCGGTCTTCGGATAGAAACGTGCTGTCTTTGTCAAGTTTCAAACGTTCCGTAAGGAAGTACTTTTTAGAATTAAATGAACGACCTTGGCATCTTTCATAAAGCTTCTTACGATGACCAATTTGTCTGAATCTGTGATGACTAGCTGTATGAATATTATACCAATACTGACTCGTTATCTGTGATAATTAGTCCTAGGGATTTTACTATGATTGACAAGGATGATATGTAAAACATGTTCTAGTTAAGTGACCGTTATTTTTTTTTAAAAAAAAAGAAGACTGATATTTTTTTAAATATGAATTTTGTATAATTTATACAATAATATATATATATCTATCTATCTATTTATCAATCCGTCTCTCCCGCGTGGTCCTTGTAATATCGGCGTGTGTGCGTGCGGCTCCCGACGCTTCGCTTACCTACACCATGGTGTAAGGCATGCATGTCCCACTCATACATGTGTGATGAGCATTTTGCCACATCTCAATTTTTATCTTCCGTAAAAATCATTGTTTCATCATGGAGTTTTGTGGAAACTTACGTATGTATATCCCAAGCATGCTCTAATTTCTTGGGATGAAAATAAACATTTTTACATTTTAACTTCATTTTAAATCCAAGATAAAACAATTTTTAGCCAAAAAGTCTGATATCTAGAGAACAGTTTTCTTAATATTACCAGTGGTTTTCCTTTCCGTTGAAATGTCTACTTTCAGATGGTTTGAAAAAATATTTACATTACTGTGGAAATCTGTCAGAAATCGCGAAAAAGTGAAATTGAAAATGAACTCAACAAATGTTTCTTTCAATAATTTTTGGAAATTGTTCATTATTTATCAGATTTTATAGTTGGAACCTATTGAAAAATGGAAGATATGAGTACGCTGTGAACATAAATTATATGCATAGGTGCCTATTTACTGCTATTTGTACCCGAAAGGTTTCAGTATATCGAAAAGTACGGTTCAGTTTTTCGGATCTTCTGACAAACTTTTACACAGCGATATAAATTTCAAAACCCCATTTGGAAGTAGACTTCATAATAAAAAGAAAGACTACTGGTAAAGATGGAAAAACTGTTTCCTAGACATCAGACTTTTCGGATAAAAATTGTTTTTTTTGGTGAAGAATCAAAATTAAATTAAAATGAGATATTGATGTGAGATAGTGATTATTCTGATTACAAAAAATTAGAGCGTGTTTGGGATATAGAAACTAAAGTTCCCACAAAATTTCGTGATAAATTCTTTTCACGGAAGATAGAAATACAACACAAAAACCAATTTTTCCGATTTTCCTCGGAAAGTTGGAGGTTATGTGAAAAATGGTCGATCCAAAAATTGAAGATCTTTTTATTACCTACAACTTCTACGCTCAACTTTTTTCGATGGGAAGTCTAGTTTTCTTCGAAATCGTGAAAACTCTCTTCCCATCCCTAGAAATACACCCTCCTATTTCCAGGACTCTGCTCGATTTCAGTTTTGCCCTCTATTTAGTACACTCAATTGCCTTCCTTTACCCATTGTTTATACCCTGTTACTATTTTATGTCTTTTTTTTGCTCCTTTAGAGGGTATCGAGCCTGGCCTATTTAATACGAAAAGTCAGAATTTTGAAGTGTCCGATAATGTGGAATAAAGATTAAATCTTCACTGTAAGTGTACATTTACATGAAAAATAGTAAGAAAGATACAAGAAGATACAAGAAAGTCATCTTTTTCTTAATCAGTACCTTTTCGTTCTTATCCCGGCTCTTTTTCATCTCTTGTTCATCCTCGGGTGAATTTGAATTTGACCAGATATCCCCTTGGTCCAATGATACAGTTTCATCGATTTACCTTGAAACGGATTTTTGATTCTTACATCATCTACCGTCGAATTTCTATTTTAATGTCAATTATAATACAACTGGACCTAAGTAACTCATTTTAACTACAGTGCCATTTAAATTGAAATTGTGCAAAATTATTTTCTTTTATTCATATTCATGCAAAAGAACTATACCTATTTCTGGAAGATTAATTAATCAATAAAACAAAGTTAAAAGCTTCATTCTGACGACAGAAAATCACTCCTACTGTGAAACAATGCTGTACATCATAACATATGCTTATTATTTGAGATAATGTCACATTCTTGAGTACATTAGTGTTACGAGGCTGGTATATTGAGATCCGTAGATTAATTCGTGGAACACAGACTACTCGTGAAGGGTAGGTGAACATGAAATAAATAATGTCAGGATGGATGTATAGTTTTAAATAGATATGCGTATATTGAAACGATTCGTACAATAGCCGAAAGAGTGTGTGTTCCCAAAATGATAAAAATATAAGTATAAATACGTCAGGTTGAGTACCGTGAAAACGAGTAGCTCAAGTGGTGGCGAAAGGCACTGTGGCGATCGTGGCGTTACTGGTACGGGAGCACTGCGGCAAAAGCGACGTTACTACTTCGGAGGCACGGTGGCGACAGAGCGCTGCCGCTCGCGGTTGTCATATTTATACTTTACAAATAAATAATTTTTAACGTCCACATATTTCAAACGACGAATAAATTCGGGCTTGGTGGACCATCCCAAAGTGATATTGCGAGAAAAAAATTCCACGCTCCCCGGGCTGGATTTAAACCAGCGATCTTCTGATCTCCGGTCAGTTGCGTTACCAACTACGCTACCGGGAATGCACCGTTTTGAGAACGACCGCCATTTTGCAACCGCACAACGACAGAGTCGTTGAATATTGAGTCGAAACAAAAACCTTTTCTGCGAAATGACCTTGATGCATGAAATTTGACGATAAACTTCGTACTGAGTTTTTAACTCTTTTCTACGCAAGTTGTTGGATGCATTCAAGGTTAAAGTTATTAATATCGCAACTCAAGTATTTTCAAAGTATGAAAATTTTTTAACTTCAAGTAAATTATTAAATCAAACAAGAATTTTTCAACACAAGTACGAGTGGAATATCAACGAAAATTTCAAGATTTATTTTAAGTAGTAGAATTTTAAGTAACTTTTTGAATAATGCAAATTTTAGTAAACCTGAAGGTTATTATTTTGATCAGCTGTTGTGCGTACTAAGTTTACAACTTTTTCTTATGTACATTGCTGAATATTTTTTTGAATATTGCATTGTTCGAATAAGATGTGTGTGTGTGTGCGCATTGAGTGTGTGAAAATCATTCAATTGCTTTAGTCGACAAGTAGATTCTAGATATTTTTGCTTTGAGAATACTAAGTTAAAGCTTTTCCTATACTCATAAGCGTATCAAGGTGATTGAAAGCCAATAATAGCTGTTGTCGACTGGGTAGTTGTTGTGATTGAGGTGTTAGCGCTAAGTCCTGTTTACATTTTGGTATCATAAGACCCTTGCTATTGTCTTGAAGTGAAGTAGAGCCGGATTGAGTTGTTGATTTGGGAACAGAGGTTGGGTTATCCTTAGCATCATGTTTGCGAATATTATTCATTCACCCGTTGGGAAAACAAGCAATGAGTCTGACGTGGCATATCAAGCTTTCTTGAACACTGAACAGACTACGACTTCGTATGGTCTTTCCTCAATATGTTCTGATCAGAATATTGTTCCTCATTCGAGTGCTGCTCATACTGATTTGTTTGAACTTGGTGCTGGCGCTTTGACTGCACAGACACATACTGAAAATATTGTTCTACCAAAGTGACAAAAACAATTAACAAATCACTTTTTCCATTTGGAAATATTAATAATAATAGAAGAAAATTATATTCAATTAAAGCTAAAAGCCCACTCGGTTCTGTGTTGAATAGTTCAAATAATAATTTTGAGTTTCCTTTGGACAACGGTTCTCAACAAGAGAAAGTTAATGAGATTGACGAGAGTGCTATTAGCTCTCAGAGAAATAATAGTGAAATTCAAGTAATGTACAAACTTCTCCTTGTTGAAAAAAATCGACTGGATTTCCAGCTGGATTTGCACTGGATTCCAGCTGGATTTACGCTGGATTCTAGCTGGATTTTGACTGGATTTCAGCCGGATTCCAGCTGGATTTGGGCTGGATTCCAGCTGGAAACAAAAAATCCAGGTGAAGTGATGCAGGGAAAATCCAGTGAGTTTCCCGTGAGAGATTATGAAAGAATCCAGCTGGACTTTTCGACAATCCAGCTGGATTTTTTTCGGTTCTAGAACAGCGGGCTACGGCGTCGAATCCAGGAACGATAATCCAGCTGGATTATCGAAAAATCCAGCAGGATTCTATCATAATCCAGCTGGATTCGCCGCCGTAACCCGCTGTTCTAGAACCGAAAAATCCAGCTGGGTATCGAAAAATCCAGCTGGATTATCCGGAAAATCTGCTGGATCTATGATAACGAAATAACCCTAATTCTAGTAAAATCCAGCTGGATTATCTCAGGATCCAGCTGGATTATTCGGGAAACTCACTGGATTTTCCCTGCATCACTTCACCTGGATTTTTCGTTTCCAGCTGGAATCCAGCCCACATCCAGCTGGAATCAAGTGCGAATCCAGCTGGAAATCCAGTCGATTTTTTTCAACAGGGGACTTTCAATAAATGAGTGAGTTTGTCTGGGATAAAGTTGGTTAATGAATATCGAATCTAAATTGGGTATCTGGGTGGACCTTGTCTGTATTCTGTTCATTTGCGGATGATTTTTTGCTGGCAATGGGTTCAGCTTTCTTGGTGCAGCCTGACTGCAGTCAGCCAGTAAGACGGATAAGAGGTCGTTCCCGTCAGTAGGAGTTGTTCGTAGATGGGTAGAGTATGGACATTTTGTTGTATCGCGTAACGTAAGTGGGTGGGGTCTTATCTCTTGGTTTGTCGAATTGGCATTTCTCTAAAACTTATAATGTGCTAGGTGATAGCAAGTGTTTATATTTTGGCTTTCTTCAATGTACGTCTCGAAGTTGTGTATTTCCAACTATTCAATTTTCTCTTCTATAACGTAACCTCCAGTTGATACTCCGGTTCCCATCTCACGAACATTCCCGTGACTCTGATCCCAAAAACGGTAAATAATGCATGGGATTATTTTAGGCCAGTATTCAGTGTGTCCCTTGGAACTCGGGAATTTGTGATTGAACGCGATACTTAGAATTACGCAACAAAAATATCAGAGTAGATGTTAGTCAGGGTGTCCTGCTAAGATTGAAACGATAGCGGCATGGCCAACTAGAGTAGGAGACATAGATCTCCGTTTGAAAAGGTTGAAGATAATTCTAAGTTGAGTAAGCGACTAACAAATGGTGTATTGAATTCCTGACTAACTTTGAATGTTTAAATTGTTGGAAAAACCCATCCAGTAGAATGTCTTAGAACTAACACGAACGAGAAAACAATGAGAAACGGATGACATGGATTCTGAGAAACGTGGGGAAAACCAAATGAATCTATTTACCTTTATGTATCGGATGAACAGAGTAGATTGCGAAAACTTCATACGATAGATATTGGATTGATTCATTTGGGGCAATCACAGCATAAACCTGAGGACCTGGCATTATGACCAGTGTTAAATGATGTTTTTCTTTTGTCAAAGTTAAGTATCTATATAATTCCCAATGAGGAGTAAACGGTGAAAGCCGTTGAGAATTATCTAGATTCGGACTTAGTAAAAAGATAGTAGTCCGTGTAATCCGGAATCGTATGATGACGCTATCACTCGTTATTTGGGAGGAGTAGGAAACGAAAGTTCCAAATATCGATGAATAGATAGTCATTCTGTTCTTGGATCCGTTAATTTGAGTTGTTGATAAATCAGTTATTTCAATTTTTATTTAACGTAAAGTAAGTTTCTTTTCAAACAAATAAAGTCAAATCGATGAACTTAGAGTCACAAATTTAGCATGTATTTTATAGGAAATAAATATTTTATGAATGATAAATATACTGTAATTTATGTGTTTCAATTTAACCTCTCATACGATCACCACTGCGAACCTATTTAAGTTTAAGACAACGAATCCTGATCCTGCTGTTCCAGATCGGACTCATTGCACCGAGTAGTCCGCAACGAGGATTAATGAAAACGTTTACTTTAAAATATTAGCGATAATAATTAAGTAGGCGTTTCAATACCAAAAGAAAGCTTATTTTTCTACCAAAATTTCCTGACTAGTCGCAGAGTGCTGCATTTGATCTATTTTTTGTAATCAGCCAATACATTATGAGAATTAACGAATATATTCTAAAAATGGATGACCGCAAACGCCAACTTATAAGTATGTTTGTTACTCTGGTTTTCTAATAGAATTTTATTGTTTCGTGGCACGTGTACTTGGATACAAGTTTTTACTACTTTATTATCCAAGCCCAGAGTGAGAAGTCATTAACCGTGTCTTTTTTAATAAATTTAGTTCATATATAAGCGGCGTATGCTGTCACCCATTTTTAGAATATTTTCGTTAATTCTCATAATGTATTGGTCGATTACAAAAAAATCGATCAAATGCAGCACTCTGCGACTAGTCAGGACATTTTGGTAATAAAATAAGCTTTTTTTTTGGTATATATCACATTATGCTGCGGGTGATCAAAACCAGTTTTTGATCAGTTTTAAGCCTGGAAATGAGTTGAGTGATATCTATATGTCTACCAATGACCCTGGAACCAATTTTTCCGAAAAAATTGGCATTTTTCCAGTAAAAAAGTTCTGTCAGGCTGGGACATATGGTCTAAAAAATTCTGAAAAAATTCAGGGCACATGATGGAATCTTCTAGAATTCATAAAAAAAATTTCAGAATTTTTTTTCATTTTCACTCTCTCACTTGACAGAGAATCACCCATATATATATATATATTTCACTATTATATAAAGAGGAAACTCGAAAAGCGGGTGAAGCCGCGACGGGGGATGCTAGTATATCGATAAAATTGAAATTATTCATGATTTTTGGTTACACGCAACAGTGTGCACAAGTTTACAGGTCGATTCATTCAACCCGTTTGAGTAATTCTTTTGTGCGCGAATGAATTTGATGCGAAATCGCGAACAAGACTCGTATCGATGAAAACTATGAAAATACACGTTGTTTGTGATTTTCGACAGATGAAAATCATTCACATCGCAAAAATCTTGACAGTATGCAAAAGTATAACTGATTGGGATGTGCACACTGTTGAGATATTGTAATATAACTCATTATTTCTGTGTGAAAAGTTGTGAGGCTATTTTTTTATCACGAGGCGATAAAAATATTATGGCTTCATTTCTTTTATCGATTCGATCTTCAATTAATTCATTAATTTGAAATTTTACTTAATTCATTTCATTGATCCATTTATTCAATTAATTTTCAGATTCAATTAATTGATTCATTTATTCAATTAATATTCAGATTCAATTAATTGATCCATTTATTCAATTGAATTAATTCTGAATCCTTTTAAATTTCAATCAAATTTGAAGAAATTAAGAAAAGATTTCTTAATTTAATTCGAGTTTTCAATCAATTCAATCAAGTGAGTTTTAATTTCAATTGTTGCAGACATGAATTAAAAAAACAGTTTTCAATTTTCGATTGGTCCTTTAATTAATCAATTCGTCTTCGTTTTAATTTAATTTTTTCGAGAATAATTTTCAATTGAAAATTTGAAATATGTCCCAACCCTGTGTTAAGATAAGAAAGTACTGAAATCACAAATCCATGTCAAGTTCTTAACTCATATAATTATGTAGAAGTTTAGTAGAAAAATTATAAATGGATAAAATCAAATATAATACACCTCGAGCAATTTTTCTTCGTCATAGTAAAAAGTGGACCTTTGAAAAAGGTATACGTGGACGACAAGTATGTTCCGTATCCCTATAGTTCGTTGTTGAATAAATTCTTATGCGACTAAATTTTGTTACGTAAATAGAACTTTGAAAATGATTGTGTAACCTCAGTCCATCCAAATGCATGTAAAATAATAATATGCTTCAAATCTAATATATTTTTGAAAATAAAGGTGTATCACTTCAATAGACATCTTTACCAACACACGATCGTTATATGTTCCAGTATATTATTTCAATGATGACATGAGAACGTAGCGAAATCTAGCATCAACTGACAAGTATCCAACAGTGTGGATAGCCTATACAGAAATAGTATTTTTTGAAGTACAGCCTAAAGCAATTGTTGCACGATCTGTTATCAAATATCAATACACTCCATATCAATTCACCCATGTTCGGATAGAATGTACTGAAATCCAAAATCTATGTCAAGTAGTTACATACATTTCAAATACATCTACCAATTTTGAGATAGAAAGTACTAAAATCACAATTCTATGCCAAGCAGTTCAAAAACTAGTATGTACGACTTTGGAAGGGTTCTGTATCAAATTTTATAATAATTTAAAATCGAATAAAATACTCCATAATCTTAATTATCTTTCTCATTGTACAAGTAACGATTTTCACTAAAATCTCAAATCCCAATGATAACTACATGAATGAAACTTTTTACATTACAATTCTTAACGTTTGAATGTTACAATTCTACATCATGATATTATTTTCATTCTTCAATTGAAATGTCTTTATTTTGTTTCACTTCTCTTTTCTATTTTTTTCAGTCA